>OX352209.1:2500-1202500 GCA_947086425.1 Xanthorhoe spadicearia
TGAGCCTTATGTACGTTAGAAAATGGTGCGATTTAACGCGTTGTTGCTGAGGCCATACACGCCAGCCAAGACGTGATAACAGGATTGTGATCACGTTATCTTAGTAATAGGGATGTAGTTAAACTGCCCAAGGTTAGATTCGGTGTTACTACGCAGAGACAGGATTGATTTTTCCAAATGACCGCTAGAAGACCACTGAATTTTACAGCGATGTAACTAGTAAAAAGGCTCTAGGGAGACCCCCAGCTGCTGGTAAGCGTCCAAACCGTGCAAATGAGGTTGCATGAAGTTGGTCTTCATGTTCGAAGACCGTTGCATGTTACAGCGTTGCGACGTGGCAATCGCGATCGGCTGCTTTTGCGAGCTCGGGAGCATTTAACATCGAGTGACGAACATTGGTTGTTCATCGATGAGTTCCGGTTTAATTTTCAACCGGATTCAAGAAGAACACGCGTTTGGCAAACTCTAGGAAGAGTTAGTCGCCTGCAGCACCCTCAAGAGGTCCCCCCATACCAAGGCGGAACAATCACGCTTTGGGCAGAAATTCGTCTTGGCGCACGAACCCAGCTCGTTTGGATCCAAGGCAACATGACTGCACAAAAATACCACGAAGAGGTACTAGAGTCTGTCGTGGTCCCTCACAGAATCCAAATGGGTTAAGAACTTTTACTCAAACACGGTAATGCTAATGTCCATACCGCGCGACTGGTGTCGGCCGCTCACCGCAACAAGAAATGGCAATTTAATTTTAAGTATCAAACAAAAATATCGATGTGTAATTAATGTAAGAGGTAGCAACACTAATTTCTTAATATAAGATTTTAAATTTAATAACAACAAAGTGAGAAATTAAGTTTTTTTATCATAGTAATTTGCTATGGCGTTAAAAAAATAACATTATTAATATTAAAAACAAAAGAATCACGGAATGTTTTATTTTATTATCAAAGACCTTGAAATGACCTACCATTTTGCCATTTACTGTTTATAAAAATTCCTCATAGATTTTTAGATATTGGATGAAATGTACAATATCCCTAGACTTTGTTGATGTGTGTATGTAAGTAAATAAGCTACTTACAAACTCGTACCATCATATTTCACAGTTATTTTCGCGAATTACTGATATTTTTGATTCACAACAATGTGATTATTGTTAGACAATCGGGGGGGCTGAAATTCAACATTTAACCAATTTTTCAAATTTTAAATTTCCCTCTCCATCATTCAAATCTCCTTTCAGCGAGATAGGTTAATATTATTTAGACGATGACGTCTGTCATATATTTATGTATGCCAATGTCAGGGAGATAGGACTACACTTCCGTCATTTGATTTCATTCACTCTCGTCATTCTTCGCGCTAGTACTTAGGTCACTGTCACGGTCAACGACCCAACGTCATTGTCGAAACAAGAAAGAAAATGTTATTGGTGTGATCCTACAGATTACCTACATAGGTACTTTGTTTGTAAATACGGAATTAAGTAAAGCTGAGCCATAATTTATCATAAGTTTCTAGATCAAAATGGCAAGTTCTAGAGAATACTCGTTTAATATAGTTACCGTGGATTGAAGATTGAAGGATCCGGCGTGGCATTCGTGAACCCCTTAGGTAATGATGAAACTAAAGTTTTCCTTGTTCCTTACCTCGATTTTCTAATTGTTACTACCTAACTGAACTTCTGGTAAGATATGCTTTCGGGCCATATATCTACGAGTATCGAGTTGAAGTAAAAACTTCAACCAGCCGTCCATCCTTAAGGACTCTGGCGAGCTAGCCATGAATGCTTGTGAAGGCACTTTCCCCTTGAGGCTTGCATGATCTGTCGCACCCGCTTGTACGTTTGTTTTGTTTTTTTTTACAGAAAAGAGGTTCCTCTTCTTCTTGGTTCCCCCGGCTGCCCTCCCCCAGCTCTCTGGCTGGTCCCATTGTGCCTCACGTGTGACGTGTCCACCTCCATGAACGGGCATAGGTACCTACCTACTGTGCAATGAACGCCCCGTGAGTGTGGTTTGTGTGAAGTCTGGTTACCTAGCAGTGCGGTGCGGTGCGGTGGTGGTGATGCGGTGCGAACCTCATTGTGAACTAGCACATGATGTCCGGGGAGCCAACTCCTGACTGTCATTGTAATAAACCCTGTTCTCTTATCTGGTCAAGGCATGGTCAAGGCAGGTCATACATTTGTATTATTATCACACTGATAGTTTAATTTAAGGAAAAAAGTTGTAACTTTCATAGTAAAATTAAGTAGGTACCTAAGTTGTCTGGAATTTTTTTTGTTTTCATATTCATTATCTAATTCAAATATCTACTAACAGAAATAAGTGACGGAGAGTGCCTCCCAAGTGTCTTTATAAACATCAGTTTAGAAATCGGACAGGTGCAGGTGCAGGACGATCTTTTGAGATATACCTAACTAAAGTGAAATAGAATAAAAAAGAGAATCTACCTACTCATCTCGATAATTTACAATAGAGTACCAAGGATGACTTTGTAAATGTAGGTTGTACGAGATGAGCCAGCTCACACAATAAATTAACATGTTCTGCTTTTTAAAACCTGATTAATAAAGATTTTAAAAAGTTGAAAACTTGTTGCAATTTTAATGTAGCCTTGCTTAAAATAGTAGAGATATTACAGTTTGTAGGTCAAAATTCGTTCGACTAATCTGCCGCCTTATTCTCTAAATAACCATGTCTTAACGCGGCACGTCTCGGCGTTCTTATTTTGAAAAATTCTATGGATTTCAGAAAACAAAAGCTAGATAACGTGCAATCTCTTACCGCGTCATGTTTTAAATGTGTTCAAGAATCGATCTCCAGCTACAAAACGTTTTTAATTCAGTGAAAGAAAGAAAGAAAAATATGTTTATTTCGTTCGTAAGACCTCAAGGATCGCTCAAAAACGTACAATCTTAAAAGCTAGGTGACTCTATTGCCTGTACCAAAACAACTCCCTGTCCACCAGTCCCGATCATCATCATTCTCCTGCCCTTATCCCACGCTAGGTGGCAATGGTTGATAAGCAATGGTTTATCTCTACTATCTATGAGTATGAGGAAATTCTTATAAAATGTACAAAACAACTTTCTATCTGACTTTTCTTGGACATGGGCAGTCTGTCTGTCTGACTGAGATTATCGTCTAATATAAATGTCTACCTACTGGGGATGGTGCTTATTTACGCGCCGCACTCGCACAGGTTTTCTGTGCGAGTGTGCGCCGGCGCCGGCGCCCTGGTACCTGGACCTGCCTCCCTCGACACGATGACCGGTCGTTCGTTTAACTCATCTCCCACCCCGTCAGGACTCATATCAGAAACGACAATTCTGAGGTTACATGTGCAGGAGGATATTTTGAGAAATGAAACGAGCAGCTCTATTTTGTAAATCGGGATATATAATACGGTAATAAAAAACGTAACCGGAACCGAACATCGTAACCGGATCGAAGCAGATCTAGAGGCTCAGATCTAGAGGTCCCCCTCGGCGTCGGCGGCGGCGCTGGCGCGGCACGCGGCGTCGTTGGCGCGCCCCAGAGCCAGCGAGCGACCCGCGCGCGTCCACCGCGCCGAGCGCGTGCGGCGCACCGCGTGCTGTCGGGGACCGCATGCGGAGCGCAGCGAGGCCGAGCGCTCCACCGAGTGCGGGGCCGTCTCCGTGCGCACGCAGAGCGACACCGAGTCGTAGAAGTCGAGGTCCGCGGCGATGCGCAGCCGCGCCTCCCCGCCCAGCGAGCTGCGCGCGCGCACCACCGCGCCCGCCGCGCGCACCCGCGCCGAGCACGACGCGTGCGCGCCCGCGCGCAGCGCCAGCCGCGCCCGCGCCGTGCGCTGCCACAGCGACACCGCGCCCTGCGCGTCCAGCGCGAGCGACAGCGCGCCCTCGCGCCGCAGCGCCAGCGCCGCGCCCGCCTGCAACGGAGCGCGGCCCCGCCACGCGGGCGCGGGCAGCAGGGCGCGCAGCACGGGGGTGGGCGCGGCCCCGGTGCCGGCCCACACGTGGCCCAGCAGCTCCGCCTGCCCGCGGAAGAGGTCCAGCGGGCGCAGCGCCACGCCGGCGACCCGCACGCGCAGCCCCGCGGCCGCCGCCTCCTCCTCCCCGACCGGCGCGGGCGGCGGCTCGGTCCCGGCGACGGCGTCGAGCCCGCTGGTCCACAGCTCCACGGCCAGCACGTCCCCCCCGGCGGCCTGCAGCGCCACGCGCCCCCTCCGCAGCAGCCCCCCCGCCGCCAGCTGCGCGGACAGCAGGCTGGCGCGCTCCCCCCCCGGCCCCGCCCCCCCCGGCCCCGCCGCCCCCCACCCCACCTCACGCCGCAGCACGCTGCTCGTGCCTGCACACACACACAGACACATTTATTTATATATTTATTTATTTATTTTAGGAGGAACATCGGCACACAGTAATACAGTAGTAAACAAGATAAGATAGACATTGTTAGAGGCCATTTTAAGGTCCCCAGTCCCCACGTATAGTGACAGAATAGCATAGATTTATAGATTTATTGGAAATTGTAATTTATTGTAATTGGAGCATATAAACAAGACAACTAGTGTTCGATACATATCGAACACATAGTTAAGCCAGCAATTTTGGCGAGCGGTTTACTTCGACAGTGTTCGGACGGCAATCAGTTCGCACTCATTATCATCTATCATTTAGCGTTTACGGTAATTTAGGTCTCAGCAATAAACTCTTTGATTTATCGTAAATCTATCTATCAATCAGCATCCTAACCTAGGTAACGGTACGGTCTTGTACAACTAGATAAACTTAAACCTATCGCTAATTTATATATTAAGCGCATCAGATTTGAAACTATTTTTTTAGGTGAAAACCTGTAATTAACTTTTTATGCGACGGTTTCAACAAGTTGAGTAAACATATCGATATCGATCTCTTCTGTACCAGCAGCTCTCAGGCGAGGCGGCAACCGAGCGGGGACGAGCCAGCTACGGGGAGGGGGAGGGGGGAGGGGGGACTCACCCGGCGGCGCGCGCGCGTCCCACGTGGTGAGGTCGGCGGGCAGCAGGCGGCGCAGCGCCCGCGCCGGCTCGCAGCCTCCCTCCTCCAGCGTGGCCAGCCGCTGGAGGAGCGTGCGGTGCAGCTCCCCCGCGCCCTCCGAGCGCAGCGCGCGCGCCAGCCGCACCAGGCCCAGGGGCAGGGCGCGCGACCCCGCCGCGCACCCCGCCTCCGCGCCCAGCTCCAGCGCCAGCGCGCGCACGCCCAGCGCGAGCGACCCGTTCCCGGCGAGCGCCAACGCGCGCTCCGCCTGCGGCGGCGCCAGCCGAGCCCCGCGCAGCGCGCCCAGCGCCGCCTCCGCCGCGAGGGCGGGGCCGCGCTCCGCCGCCGCCAGCAGCAGCGGCGTCGTCTCCGCGAGCCGCAGGTTGCCGAGCGCCGTCAGCAGCGTGGCGCGCGCCTCCGGCTCGGCGGCGCGGGCGAGGGCGCGCGCGAGCCGGTCCCGCGCCGCCAGCGCGCACTCCGGGCCGGCGGCGGCGGAGGCGGCGGCGCCGGCGAGCAGCGCGGCGGCGGCGAGCGAGGGGAGCCGCGCCTCCTCGCCCAGCGCCAGCACCTCCTCCGCGACGGCGGGGTGCGGGCGCGGCGCGAGCGCGAGCCCCGCCAGGTAGTCGAGCGCGAGGGACTCGAGCGCGTCCGGCGCGGCGGGGGCCAGTAGGCCGCGCGCCGCGCTCCACGCCGCCGCCGAGCCCGTCAGCCCGAGCGCGCGGCACAGCCCCGGCCTGAGGGAGCCGACGCGCATGAATAAGTATATAATAATATCTGATATAATGAAAAGTATTCTTAAACCTATATTGAATTGACAAATCAATCAATGGCAAATGTTAGAGAGCGATCACGCAGTGGATACTCACAGCAGATCCTGAAGGTCCTCCCTCGCCAGCAGGTGGCGCAGGTCGGCGGCGGAGGCGGCGGCCAGCGCGCGCAGCAGCGGCGGCAGCGCCCGCGCCGCCTCGTGCGACCCGCCCTCGCCCGGCGCCGCGCCGCCCAGCGCCGCGCCGCCGCGCGACACCGCCGACGCCAGGCTCTGCGACACACAGCCGGTGAGCACACACCCCGCCCGCTCCCTCCCTCCCTCCCTCCCTCCGTCCGCAGTCGGCGCAGCACCAACCTCAGGCTCGTCCTCGTCCTCGTCCTCCTCGTCCGTGTGGTCGAGCGGCAGCGGCAGCGGCGCCGGCTGCAGGTCTCCCAGCCCGGCGGCGGCAGGCTCGACCGCCGGCTCGCTGTGCAGCAGCCGCAGCTCGTGCCAGGAGCGCGCCTTCACCCCCGCGCGCTCCTCCCCCTCCTCAGGCAGCAGGCGGTGCGCCGGCAGGGACAGCACCTCCTCGGCGTGCAGCGCCTGCACCGCGTCGCGCGCCTCCGACAGCGTGTAGCGCGACACGCGGCGCGCGCTCACCCCGTCCTCCCCCGCCGCCGCCGTCTCGAACCCGCACCGCCGCTGCAACACGACCGACTCTCCCCTCACTCACCGAGCCGCCGACGACTCCGCGAGGGAGGGGGCAGGAGGGGGGAGGGGGAGGGGAGGGGCTCACCTTGGTCTTGCGGAAGACGGTCGGCGACAGCGTCTCGTAGGTGACCTCGCACTCGCCGGAGATGTCCGTCTCGTTGCGTCGCCCCGCAGACACCTGGAACTGAACAGGATCGTGCCGGTGAGGAGGAGATGCGGCCTCCGCTCTCGAAACCGAAAAGGATACGATGGATACATCGTGCCGACGATCGACGTTCGGCTCGCGTTCGTGGATCGTTCTCGAACGTGCCGAGATGATCACTTTAACAGACGTGCGTGAATGTTTCTACTTTGCTTTTATCGATTTTAAAATGATGTGCCGTGCCGTAATATCAAACGACACCGATTCAAATAAAAAGTTTCGGAACTCCACAGATCTATCCTTCATTATAGATTTAGACAAAATACTTCTATTTTGTCTATGCTCGGCTCTATGGTTCAATCGTTCGCATGATCTGCAAGCAAATATGTCTCAAGTCTGGATGTCTATATAGGTACTCATAATGTCCTAGGTATGCATAATATGTAGATAAATATGAAGGTCTACAAAATAAAAATATGTATGCAGGGTCAGGTTGAGGGGGATGACATGGTGTGGTGTGTGGCATGTCGCGTGTAGTGTAGGTACCTGGAAGAGGCTGGTGAGGGCGCGCATGTAGTTGTGTTCGTCCGGCGACGCGGCGGCTGGCAGCCACAGGTCCGCCAGCGCGCCGCCGCCGCGCCACCCGGCCCGCCACTCCCCCTGCCCCCGCCCCCGCCCCTCCCCCCAGGGCGCCCCCCGCGGCTGCCACTCGGCTCGCGCGTGCGCCCCCCGCACCTCCAGCTGCAGCCCGCGCACCTGCAACACACACAGACACACACACACGTGCTCACCTCTACACACAATGCAACCATGTTTTTTTAAATTACATCTATGACTGATGCTATTTCACATAAAAAGTTTTTGTAAGTGGGAACTTATGTAATTAATTCTGAACTTTAATTCATTATAGTTCTTGTGCTTGAATGTAGATAAGGGATACCCATTAGGTACTACCCTATTAGATAAAATTATTATATTTAAGTAGTCATTACAAAAAATATATATTTATTACTCATTGTCATTAGCTAATTATGCACACCTACATAGGTACTGATGATGATGATGTTATCTCTGATTCGATCCATCCACCGATCACTTGCTCATACACTGGAGCGTTGGCAATTTCATTAACAACTCCAGTTTTGGAACAAAATCTTGAAAACCTAGTAATTAGGTACTGACATGCCATTAATTTTATTATTATGGCAAAAATTGTCTTTAAATGTTATTTGATATGTACAAATAGTGGTGTAAGTATATCTTAACTACTATGTATTTTATATATTAAAATATTTCAGTCAGTTGTATGTTCGTTCGTCACCCCCATGCTCATAGATAAGTACTTAGTTTACATAGGTATCTAAATTTTATAATTATCACCAACACAAATGATGTTGAAACCCACTAATACTTAAACTTACAAACACTTCCAACATTAAATATCAATTCTATTTAGATAAAAAGTTCAATATTTAACAAATCAGTCTGAGGGAGGAATCATCAACTCATCATCACCTCACCTACCCACTTCCCAGTTTGAATCTAAAACCTCTTGGTACCTACCAACGTACATAGATCTATAGATACACGCACGTGCCTACATGCCGAATATGTGACATATTATATGTCCAACCAACGACTGTAGGTATGTCCTGTCCACGTAAGCTCGTCGGCTCGGGGTCAGGATGTGAGGTCGCGTTATCTCCGGCTGTCGTCGCGAGGCGGTAGGTACACTCACCCGGAAGGCGAGCACCAGGTCTGCGTCGTGTGCAGCGAGGGGGGCGGGGGACAGCGGCTGCACCTCCAGCTGGCAGGTCAGCCGGTAGCCGACGTCGCGCGCCGCGCCCGCCACCTCGCTCAGCACCAGCGTGCTCTGCACCGAGTACGCCCGCAGGGAGCCCGCCGCCCGCGGCAGGCCCACCGCCACCAGGCCCAACCACACCACCGACCACCCTACCGACCTCCTCGCACCCTCCATCGCTGGCACACTTACACGGAATCTTTGGTAGGTACCTATGTTAACTAACTACGAATGTTTCTATGGCATTATTATTTATTACTGGAGTCCGACGTGCGTGACACATCCGTCGGCGCAGGAGTGCCGGCGACCGCTGACTGAATTCGATCGAACGAGAACGAAATGAACGGAACGATCAACGAACTCAACTCATCATCCATCATAATTATTGTTATTAGATAGGGATGTTTGTAATGATCCGGATTCCGATAAATATTCACAAAAACGAAACATTTTAAAATAAATTACTTAGCTTTATTCTGTGACTTAGGTATTATTTTTGTAATGCAAATTACGACTCAACAATTTGTTTGTACGCGCTAGGTGTCACAGTAAAAAATCTCAAGAAATATAATCCCTACTTAATAAACAACACATACAACATAGGAAACAACATTAATTTATTCTGGCCGGCGGCATTTTAATTTTTTGGTCCAACTTCAATGAACTCCTCTATATTTTAATAAAAATTGACAAAAAGCCGAAATCGTCTCGATCTATATAATCTATATTTATATATATTATATATATCTATATACCACAGAACATAATACTCTAAAGAGATCTAATGAAGTATACTCGTTTCAATAAATAAAGTATAGGTAACTATACTTCATTTATAGAAACGAGCTAATAAGAAGATAAAATAAACTCACGTGATTGGTCGTTGAAAATAATATTCTATCTCGTGATTGGCTAGATTGTCAAATCAATTGTCAATTATCAAATCTAGCCAATACGAGAATAAACAATATTCTATCTCGACGATCGAATATTCGACGATCAATAACGTGCGTTTATTTACGTTCCTATTAGCTCGTTTCAAGAAATGAAGTATAGACAGGTAGATTAAGTAGGTATGTTTCAGGCTAAAACTTGGTACACGCAATGATAAAATTCAAGTAAAGTATGTTCTTTCTTGATGTTATTTTTAGTGCTTTAATAAAATGGTCTTAAGCAAGAATTTCATAGGAACTTCTTACTTATCTATATTAAGATGAAGCTTGGATAATATTTTAAAAGATGTTTCACACAAAAACCGAGGTATCATCGATCCAAAATAACGGATCAAAGCCCGAAAAGGCCGAAAAAAATCACCCGGATCTAATCTAACATCACTATATAAGTCAATCTGTCATGTGTCAGTCAGTCACTGTCACATGACATTTGTCGTGTGGGCGGGCGGGTAGGGTAGCGCTTATATTGACAATGACATGACAGCCAGCAGCTCTACAGCTAAATGAAAGTTGGTCCCCTGCCTGCCTGCTGTCACATGGAGTGATGCAGCGGGGTTATTGCATTGTACCCTCAGACCAAATATATTTTTATTTGGTCTGAGATTGTACCTCTATCCTAACATGACGCGTGAAGCAAAATTTGATCGTCATCAAAAAGAAATCACACTAATCCGCGGAAACAATGTTTGTTTTTGATGGTGATCAATTTTGTTTCGCGCTATGTTAGGAAATAGGTACATAAATACTGTTTAGGTAGGTAGGTAATTCTAGTAGTAGGTAGGTACCTACAGTTAAATATTTTCAATGATTTTGTTTTAAGAAATACCTAATAATATATATAATAAATATTTGAGTTTTTTCTTGACCAGATAGAATCCACACCACCACAGTTAGGTATCTATCTAGGTAGGTACCCGATCATCCCTATCTGGCTATCTTACTCTACAGTAGAGTAAGATAGGGATGTTGGTACAACGCGCAACGTGGTTATGGATTTCATTTCATACTGTGGCTGTGGTAGTACCCAATGACCTTTATCACAAAAAACAATAAGTAATTATAATAATATAGTAGCACAAAATCTTAAGAACATCATTAGACAGATAGGAAGAAAGGTATAAAAAATTGAAAAGGGTAGAAATTTAGAGTTCTTGAAATAAAACAAGTATTCGTATTAGGTTCATGAATGAACTATATTTTGATTGGTAACAACTAATCTATTAGTTAGGTACGAGTACATTCATCGCTTCGCTTCGCACGGCGCACCGCTTAGGGGTGAAGGGCAGGGCTACCATTAACTAACACAATGTTATCATCAGTGCTAACAAATTAATAAAAACAAATACAATAAATAATCAGTTCAATACATTTATTTACATACAATACAACATACTAAGTAAATTGGTACTTACTTAAAAGTTATCACAAACAAATTCACGATAAAGTAGGTAGCTACTTGACTAGACAGTTAGTTAGGTAGCTACCTACTGTACTAATGATTAGTTAATAGATCCTGACAAACAATGACTCAGGCAGGACATGCATTCTAATCGCCTAGATACATAGCTTGGTTGTAGCCTCTTTTCATATTATATTGGTACTTACTTCCTAAACCAAGGTAAAATATTAAATTGATCATTGTGAATGAGTTATCGATAAGATAATATATATAAGATTATAAAATTCAGAAATTTAATAAAGCGCCTGGAAATTAGAAAATTTCCTAAAATATCGTACATTTGTCTTACTTAATACCTAACTCCAAAAATCATCATCTTTAAAGAGAGAGAAAAGAAGAAAGTAAAGATCTTTAGAGTTTCGTTATGTAAAGGTTTTCTCATCTATGCTATAATATAATGTAATACCTAACCTACCTATAGGTGGTATGGTAAGGGTTAATTATATCAAATAGTTATGGAATCAAACGACGACGTCCTTCATCTACAGTATGTACACAGCTTAGGAATATTCGAGTAGTATGTCTGTCTGTACGCGGTCGGGGCCGCGGGAATGTACAACAAACACGGGAGCGCGCCTAGTCCGAGCCGGGGGGGGGCTGGCGCGGGGGGTGCGCGCACGCGCGGCGCTGCCCCTCCGGCAGCAGGTGGCACGAGCACGCGCGCACCACCAGCAGGCACCCCCCTCCCCCTCCCGCGCCCGCGCCCCGCGGGTTGCCCCCCGAGCGCGGCATGGTGCAGACGCGGCCGGCGCCTCCCCCCGGCCGCCCCTCGCCGCCCCCCCTCTCGTTGAACTCGAGCGTCTGCGCAGGCGCGCGGCGGGGGGCCTCCCCCGGCCCGCCGGCGCCGTGGTCGAGCGCGGGTCAGGAGTCGGGCGGGTGGTGCGCGTCGGGCGGGCCCCGCTCCACCACGCACACGCCGGCGTACGACCGCCCGATGGACATGGTGGCCGCCAGCAGCGTCCACGACTCCGTCGCCGGGTCGAACACCTGACACACACGGTGTACACAGATAAGCAGACGGTACTACATACAACATATTTACATGATAAGTGTTACAGTCGACATTTTCAAGTTATCGTAGGAAGTACATAAAGTAAAAATTGATAAAATATAACAAGAATAGAGGCCCAAAGCGCGAGCCCTGAGTTACACCAGAAGACATATTAATCTGGATCGAGAGTTTCAATCTGTCGAACTGGTCAGGAACGATTTTGGAGAAACGCTCATAAGGTACACGTAGCTCACCGCGACCTAGCGGACATCCCCGATACGTCACCCAGCATGCGACTTAACCCAGGTTGCCAATTGAAATTCATGATCGACAACATCGAACGCCTCCGAGCAGTCGACACGAATTTGACATGGATTTCGTACGAACGACATCATACTGCGGGGGAGGATAGGAATAAAATTTGCCATCCTGATGAACATAGAGAGAGCGGGATCGACCCGCGAGACACTGACCTCGACCGTGCTGAGGTTGGCGGCGCCGTCGTCCCCGCCGACCACGTAGAGCTTCCCGCGGTGCGCCGCCACCGCCGCGTTGCGCCGCGCCGAGTGCATCGGCGGCGCCGGCTCCCACACGCCCCCCTCCGGCCGGTACCGCTCCACCGAGTGTCGCACCGCGGGCCCGTCGTGTCCCCCCACCGCGTACAGCGCGTCCTCAGCCACGCCGACCCCCGCGCCCGACCGCCGCGCTCCCATCTCCGCGACCGGCTCCCACGCGTCCGTCGCGGGACTGTAGCGCTCCACCGAGGACAGGCAGGCCCGCGCCGCACCGTCGTACCCTCCCACCGCGTACAGCTCCCCGCGCAGCACCGCCACGCCGACCGACGAGCGTCGCGTGCCCATCGGAGCCACCGCGCGCCACGCGCCCGCGCCCGGCGCCAGCGCCTCGCACGAGCTCAGCCCCGCGGCGCCGTCGAACCCGCCCACCGCGTACAGCGAGCCCTCCAGCACCGCCACGCCGAGCGTGGAGCGCCGCGCGCCCAGCGGGGGCCCCGCCTCCCAGCGGTCGTGCGCCAGCGAGTACACGTCCACGCTGCGCACCCGCAGCGTGCCGTTGAACCCGCCCACCGCGTACGCGCGCTCGCCGAGCACCGCCAGGCCGGCGCGGCACCGGCGCGAGGGCAGCGGCGCCGCGCGGCGCCAGCGCGCGCCGTCCAGCCGCAACGCCTCCACCTCGCGGATAGCCTTGGGCGCCTGCCCGCCCGCCACCAGCAGCCAGGCGGCGTCCTGCGGCGCGGCGCGGGGCCTCGCCCGCACGCAGCCCGCCGCCGCCGCCAGCCGCCGCTCCGGCCGCATCAGGTGGAAGGAGAGCGCCTCGATCAGCAGGTCCTTCACCCGCAGGGGGGCGGAGGCGAGCGGCTCGGCGGCGGCGCGCGCCACCAGCGTGTCCTGGGCGACCAGCGGCAGCCGCACGTGCTCCAGCAGCGCCGCCAGGTGGTCGCGGCGGGAGGCCGGGTCGTGCTGCACCCAGGCGACCGCCGCGTCCAGCACGACCTCCTCGCTGGGCGCGCGCAGACGGTCGCTCGCCAGCAGCGCCGCCAGCGCCTCCGGCCGCAGCGCGAGGAACTCCTCCCCCGCCAGCACGCGCACGAAGTGCTCGTCCACGTAGTCCGCGGCGGCGCGGGCCAGCTCCGCGCACGCGTGCAACTCCGCGAAGGCTCGGATCCCGAGCGCGTTGTCCGGCGCGAGCGCGGCGCGCAGGAAGGCGCAGCAGGCGGCGCGCACCCCGCCCACCTGCAGCAACGAGGCGGCCGCCAGCAGCGCCTGCACCCCCTCCTCGGCGACCGCCAGCGCGCCCGGCGCGTACACGTACTCCAGGATGGCGGCGAGCGCGCCCGGCTCCACGTTCTGTATGGTGACGCAGGCGCGCGTGCGCTCCTCGAACTGAGTGAACATCGCGTGGAAGTAGGGCGAGGCGGCGGCGAGCACGGCGCGGTGCGCGGGCAGCGGCGGGCCCGGGGCGGGGGAGCCCTCGGCCTGCGCCTGCAGCTGCACGTCGCAGAGCGCCGCGTCGCGCCGCAGCCGCGCCAGCGCCTCCAGCAGACGCGCGGCGTGCTCCGCGTCCCCCCCGGCCCCCGCGCCCTCCGCCCCGCCCGGCGGACGCTGCGAGGACTCGTCCAGCGACGACTGCGACGGACACCGCATGATGCTGCAAGCACGCACGGATCCCTTCAGTCAGCCGCTCCCACCCCCCGCCCCCCTCCCCCCCCCCCTCTCCGTCGACAGAAGGACTCACCTGAACCTGCCCCTCTCCCGGTCGTCCTCCACCACGCTGTTCTCGACCCCTCTGTGAACATGGAGACGTTGTTGAGTGACCGTGCAATGAGACGTTCATGTCTAGAGAGTTATCCATTTGGATTCCGATAGAGCTCCCTGTCTGATGAGATCTCAGTCGGTCACCTCCCCGACTCGCCCTGACGAGGCCAAAGGCCAAAGAACTACTGAAAATGTCGTATTTAGTTCTTATCCCATTATAACAAGAGAACATTTGGTATATTGAATAATGTAGCAAAGCTCTGCTGTGAACCTATAACTCGCTTCCCACTAATCACTAACTCATCTCTTTGATTTTAACAAACTAAAGCTAAATGAGTTGACTTACATCCGGTCCCTGTCTCCATCAGCATTGACGTCCATGTCGGTGAGAGGGATGCCTCGCTGGTCGCTCCACACTCCGTGTACAGCAGTCCACACTCGCTGCCTCGCCACACTCTGCTCTGCCTCAATCACAATGTGAGGAGTGTGTTTCCATCTATTGATTACATTTAAACAGCTCATTTCACAAGTTCAATTAAAGACCAAGATACAAGTTAATGCTTAGCTTGACTTTTGATGGTAATTCCATTACATTACATTTCTCTGTAGCTGCCTCTCTAGTAGTGGTAACCAGATTAATTATAACCATTTTTCAAAATAAATGATATTTGTATTGTATCTTGTCTGATACTGGTGAATCTGGTGATACATGTGAGGTGGATGGTAGCTTTGACTTTTACAAATCAAGCAACAGCACAGCACTCTGTTATAGATATCTAGTTTATAGAAATACTGAAATTATATTTCTAAGTAATGAACCCAACACAAGAACAACAAACAAAATAATTGAGAATGCAAATAAACCAGTAGTGCAGTGCCCTGAACAAGATCTTGTACTCGTCTCGTATACCTACCCTTAATAAAATTAGTGACTTACATTTGTACCAGTTGCTTCCACTAGTTTTAGGGCTATCATCACTGCCTGTTTTAATTTAAAACTGGTAAAGTCTATTGAATGTTACAACATACCCTATGGTATATATGCAATACCTACATTATTTAGTTTCTAAGTCACAAGTTTAGTGGCAGTGACAGCGACAGTGCTTTCAAGTTACTAAAACTACAAAGACATGAAAGAAATATTTCAATTTCAGAAAGTACCTTGATCTTTTGTTCAATGGCCACTATTCATATTACTACAGTGGCAATGACTGAATGTAGGCAATTAATATACTACCTAGTGAAATATTTGATTTATAGATTCATATGGGAAAGTGCAACTGTTTTACTAAATTAATATGAGTCCTATGTACCAGCCAGCTGTATGATCCACCTGTAGGTACCTACTAGACAAGATGCAAATACCTATGTAATTGTATTATCTAAGATTCTATCAACAATCATCATGAAAGTTTTCAGCTTACCATAATGTTTCTCTAAAATTCCACTTAGGCCTTATCAAGTAGGTACATAATATTAACATTTTACTTGCCTCTTCACACTAAGTTCCCCTATGACATGACATTATAAGTAGGTAATTATCAAAACACAGATACCTATGAGTTAAATCAAACCAACCTCAGTGTGGGTAGATAGAAGCAGTCTAAACTAAACGGGCATGGTATATATAATTTGATCAACCGAACAATCACTATTGATTGATGCAGTTTATTTATCTTACTGCAAGGATACAATACAATACAACTAACGAAATAGGTACCTAAATAAAGACGTGTGTAGGACGACTGGACGACACCAGCACAATACAAATCGCACAGCATAGACTAGTGGAAATACATTGTGTTCCTTGAAATTTTATGATTTCTGTGAGTAATAATGTGAAAGCACAACAATAATATACAGACAGAACAAGACAACAAGACAAGACCAACAAACAAACTGACTGACTGACTGTCGACTGAACTGACTGACAAACGAAGGAAGGTTGAATGAAAAATCCAAATCTTTCTTGCAAAATGTAAATGTCAAAGTCAACAATCAACATGTAAAGTCAAAGTCAACTGTCACGTCACCTTCCATAATAGCAGGAAAATAAAAAAACATCCTTGGACACTCAGAGCAACTCAGAGCAATCATCTTACTGCATCCTCAATGCAGAGCAATCATCTTCTTTCTTGGACATGACCTTGAAGCAATGAAGAGATGGGACGTTTTGGACAATGGACAGGACATTCATCATCAGCCCTATGATTGTGAACCGTTTTTTTGACGGAAACTGAAAGCAGGCATTGTCAAAAAAACGGTTCACAATCAGCCCCCTGCTCCCAAGCCCAAAGAGAATAAAATCACTACGTTATACCCAAGCCAAGCCTAACAACTTACCACGCCGCGCTGCCAGCCTCAATAACCTACCTGCCGCCTTATTCTCCAAATAACAATGTCTTAACGCGGCACGTCTCGGCGTTCTTATTTTGAAAAATTCTATGAATTTCAGAAAACAAAAGGTAGATAACGTGCAATCTCTTACCGCGTTATGTTTTAAATGTGTTCAAGTCAAGAATCGATCTCCTGTTTATCTTTGGTTTTGCTTACTGCCAAGTGCCAGTAACTAACTACCTATCTATTTAACAATTACGTGTCTGTAGATATGAAGATAATGTCTATTATTAACTACCCACACCTACTACGAGTAGGTATATTAATACTTACCTACATACTTATTTGATAGCACACGGAAAAGTTAGCAACATGAATTATTTATTTATCATTCGATACCTACATTACCTTCCTTCAATTCAGCATCAATTCCATCTCTATTCGCTTCAGTTATAACAAAAAAAATTAATAACAAAAAATAATCTAATCTTCTAAAAAAATCTCCAACATAAAATTATTGTTTTTATGAAAACGTGTTTCATGGGGGGACATTACTTACAATAAGTAGATAGGTACCTACCTATTGTATTGTAGGTACATTGATTTGAATGCATTGGGTAGGTAGGTAGGTACTTAGGTAGGTAGGAGGTAAGTAGGTACCTATCTTATAGGTGCCTATTATTGTAGTTGTACCATAGATTTTTAGATCTATGAGTTGTACCTACCATTCTCCATCTTTATTCTGTGGTTCTCAGACCAAATAATCTGAGCTGTGGTTGTACTATAGTTGCATCGACGACGCAGAGACCGGAGTGGAACGCAGCATGTGATGCGTGTTCGGCCATGTGCGGCGCCGGCGTAGGCCAGGGGGCGGGGGGGCCGGGGGCACCGCTAGCACACAGCCGGCACACAGCTCAGTGCGCCGCGCTCGGCCGCCGCCCGCAGCCCACCGACCGACCGACCGACCGGCATGGACCACTTCATCGAGACGGTGCGCAAGTACCCCTGTCTGTGGAACACCGCCGCCATCGAGTACCGCGACCAGGAGCTCAAGGACGCGGCCTGGGCGGAGGTCATGAAGCAGACCGATCTCTCCTCGGGTGAGCGTCTACATCTGTCTACCTACGTCCGTTGTTGGGGGCGGCGCGCGACGGGCGCCGGGCGGGGTGGTGCGGGGTGGAGCGGTGTGGTGTGTGGCGCGGCGCTGTCTCGAGCTCGGGCTCGGCTCGGGCTCGGGCCAGGCGACACGACACGACGCGGGGGCTGCGTGCGGTGACCGCATGCCGCCGCCTCCCCTCGCCCCCTCGCCCCCTCTCCCCCCGCGTGCCTCGAGATACCCACTTCGCTTGTTGCGAATCGCAACAAGCGAAGACCGAGCTGGCTGACCGTGCTGATTGCTAATATGTAGGTAGGTACACTAGGTACCTACCTATTTAGGTATCTGAGCGAGACCCGCACCTGCACTGCATGCACTGCACACTGCAACTATTACCGTTATTTTCATGTAGGTTAAACCTAGATAGGTACACCTACCTACCTTATTTATTGTAAGTAAGGAGGTACCTACCTACCCTATAAAGGTAAGGAATACCTGTAGAAAGACACTTTCGTAAAATTTAAACCAGGTAGACAGGTAACCTGCACTCTCGAGGTGCATTTCTGTTCATGGTCTCCGGAGATCCTCATCAAGCCTATAAGTTCCATCTACCTATTTGATTGATAGAAATCTGTTATTATGTTTATTTTATTAGTTTATTTTAGTATTACCCTAGGTACCTATGATATGTGTAGGTAGTGTGTACCTACGATAGGCTACAACTTTCGACTGCTTCCAGTCCACATTTTGTTCACCTTTACATAGGTATGTTATTTCTATACGTGAAGAAAACCTATAATTGGCTTTTTGTGTCTTATTAAGTTTACCTATTTGTTATATAAGCTGTTGGTTTTCCAATAAATCTATAAATCTATATTCTGTGCTATAAGTTGTCCAAATCATCACTGTAATCGGTGACCGTTCCATTACTTTGTACCTACCTAGACGTAAGATGACGACTCCGGTGGTGGTCCGCTAACCGGTCTCCTCTCGTTCCGCAGTGAAAGAAGTCAAAATGAAATGGAAGAAGCTCCGCGACAGCTACCGCGACGCGCTGAAGCGGCAGAGCGAGACCCTGGCGCGCGAGCCGAGCGGCGGCGGCGGCGGCGGCGGCGGCGGCGGCGGCGGCGGCAAGCGCGGCTACCCGTGGAAGTACTCCGCGCACATGCAGTTCCTGCAGCCGCACATGGGCAACCGACGCAAGCCGGCGGCGGCCGCCGAGCCGGCCCCGCGCCGCGCCTCCAGCGACTCCAGCTCCGACTCTGAGCCGCCGCCGCCTCCGCCGCCGAAGCGCCGCCGCGCCACCGCCGCCGCGCCCGCCGCGCTGCTCGCGCCGCCGCCGCCGACCGCCGCCGAGCTGGACCCGCTCGACATATTCTTCAGCAGCATGTGTCAGTCGACGAAGCGGTTCTCGTTCGCGACGCAGATCAAGATAAAGCGGAGTCTGTTCCTCGCGGTGATGGAGGCGGAGGAACAGTTGCTGGCGGACCAGCAGAGCTACGCCAGCCTGTGGGCCGCCAGCTCCGACGCCAGCTCCGACCCAGACAACAAGCCCTGCTGACTGCTCCCTGCTGACTGCTCCCTGCTGACTGCTGAGCCCCGACACCGCGCCACCTTCCGGGCCGGACCACTCTGTTTCTGACTTTGAATGTTTTCGTGTGAAAGCTGTGCCGCCGCGCGCCACCATGCGCCAGCGAATATGGCTACACGGTACCTACGGACTTTGAACTTTATTTAAGTACACCTATTTTTAAATTAATTAATTAAGTAGGTACTTAAGTAATTAAATAATACATAATTGAAAATTCATTAATGCCTAGTTAATTTTGTAGGTACCTAATTAAAAATGTAGGTACCTAGTACCACTGGTACTTAGTGTACTTTACTTACCTCACCTCGATCATTCAAACCGCTTCTTTTATTCTTCGGGCTATTTTTTGGCGTTTGATTTTTGCGCATCTGACTGCATGCTATGATGCTACGTTACGTACCTAGTAGGTACTTAGCACACACACAAAAGTCTTCTTCTTGGCCGGTTGGCCAAGCAGGTTGCCCAGGTTGGAGACTTGGAGCCTCGAGGTTCCATCTCTCTACTCCGGCTGGAACGCCGGGGGCGACTGCCCCCGAAAAAGAAAGACAATTATTTTCTATTGGCTCGCTTCAAGAAATGAAGTAAGGTGTCTTAGGGTAAGATCGGACAAGGGGTAAGTCCGTACAAGTCGCATAACTACTAAAATTGGCGATATTTTACAATTATGGCAACATTGCCTTTTGTGCCATTTTGTTATGCACCCCCCTACATCCTGCGACTGACGCTAGGCCCAGCCGAACGCGAGTAATCATCGTTCTAGCAAAAGATGGGAAAAAAATGAAAAAGGAGACGATCCGATCTTTCACTTCAAACTTTTAACAAGCAATTTGGTAAGTAGTTTTCATGATTTTTGAAGTTTCGCGGCTTTATCACTATGAGTGTAGTTAAATTTATTGATTAATATTATACATTCACGTCTAAGACGTTTGTAAACAGAGATCCGATCTTTAGCCTCGGAAATTTCAATAGGTGAAGTTCGGACTATGATCATCCGGTCATTTTTTCGGTTTAATTTCCCCGTGAATTATTTAATGTATTTGCAAATTCCTATGTTAGTTGATTAACTTGTTCATTTTCTTACCATTTTTTACTAATTTTAATTGGATAACTAGTTAAAAAGTCAGAGTTTCAGACATGCAGGGGTAAGATCGGCATAGAGGAAAAAAATTTTTACAAAATCCAAGCTAAAACTCAAAGTTGTGAAGGGATTCAATCCATTCTTTACTATATTTTTACTAGGATAAGTCTGAATGTTTTCTAGTGATAGAGCTTATTCTATCTGTTACAGGGGTGGTTTTATTAGATAGTCCGGTCTTACTCTCACACGGTCCGATCTTTCCCTGGCCATTTTGAAAAATTATGCTCTTTTCTATCATTCATAAAACATCGACCGTTGGGTTTATCTAAAAACTAAATATAAGAAATGAAACCTCTGTATTTTTGCATTTGTTGACACCCTATTGCGTTAGGAAAGAATAACCAGAGGCGATACAAAAAAATATTTTCAAACACTCGATTGGTTTTCTGAAAACTAGTCCGATCTTACCCTAAGACACCTTATAGGTAGGTAGGTATTCCATTTTTTTTTTTGTTTTTTTTAATTTTGTATTTAACTTTGTATTTGTGAACTTTTTGTTCACTTGTCCCCGTTGACGGCTCGTAACGGGGATAAGTGAACAAAAAAGTTCACTAATCCCCGTTACGATTAAAATGGGTTGGTTTCATAGGTAAGAAAAGGACCTATAGGTACTTCATTTCTTGAAACGAGCTAATAGGAACATAAATAAACTCACGTGATTGGTCGTCGAAAATAATTGTTTATTCTCGTATTGGCTAGATTTGATAATTGACAATTGATTTGACAATCTAGCCAATCACGAGATAGAATATTATTTTCAACGACCAATCACGTGAGTTTATTTTATCTTCCTATTAGCTTGTTTCAATAAATGAAGTATAGGTAGGTAGGTACGTCAAACGGGGTAACTTGTGTGTGACTTCCCCAAAAGTTTTCAAAAAGTAGATTAGGTAAGTAAAAACTTTACCTTTTCTGCCAAATGAAATAAAAAGTACCTACCTATGGCTAACCACCTAGCCGGTAGGTACCTCCTACCTAACCTACCTCCCCAGTTAGGTAAGTTTTAGTTTTGTTTGACGACATCAGCCCCCCGATTGTCTAACCTGTATCAAATTGTTGTGAATCAAAAATAACAGTAGATAACGAAAATAACGGCCAGTTTTTACGCTAAACAGGTACATACATACCTAGGTACTTACCTATATAAGTTAGTTTTTTTTTAGTACCTAATAAAGTAACCTTATTTATAGTAGGTAGGTACCTTAAGTAGGTACCTACCTACCTACCTGAATCACTAAGTACCGACCTCCCTTTTCTTTTGAGAATATTATAAAAAATCTAATACAGCGGTAAAAAGCGGTTCTCTCTCACGAAGGACGGGCATGCGGCAGCCGCGGGGGACAAACAAACAACGCGAGTATGCGCGAGTTGCGCGACGCGTTGCTTGCTCGGTTCGGTTCGGCTGCGGTCGGGCGGGACGAGCCGAGTGTGCCCGAGCCGAGGGACGCGGCACCCGAGCTCGCCCGATCACCCTCCTCACGGCCGAGACGGGGAGCGCGGGGCGACCACCCGCGAGCCCGACCGAGCCCGACCGCATTCAAGCTCTGTGCCAGTCAGTCCCACGCAGCACGCAGCCGATCATTATTGACTAGCGGCCGATCAGTCAGTGATAAAGTGACGTAGAGTGCTTCGCGCCAACACGAATACAACCTTTATTTTATTTTTGGATTTTGTTCGTGACACAAATCGATAAGGTAAGAATCAACACTATTTCTCTAAATAACCAATGGTGCGTGGTCAGGTAGTCTGTCCTACCTAATATTTTGTCTTCAATGCGCGGGAAAATGCCAGTGCCCAATGTTTAGCCAAACATAATAATGACCTAGTTAAGAGCGATGGACAAACTGTAGTAGAAAGCAACAAATTAATATCCCTACGTTATGTTGGTAGGTATTTTTCTAGGTACCTATGTAGATCTGGATTAGCAATCGAATTTCTTAGTACCTACCTACCTAGCTGCCTGTCTGCTTGGATAGATTAAGTATATCCTTTAACGTTGCATATTCATTTGCAATGAAATATATTTCACATTACCTACATACATACATTGTATAGATAATAGAAAAAACTGATTAAATATAAAAATGTGAAGCAAGCCAAGCCAAGCGCATGGACGCCATTGGACGCTCTGACTTCCCGCCGCGCCGCGCATCTAATGTAGGTACGAGTACGAGTCGAGTAGGTCAGGTAGGTCTACAGTTTACTTGGCGGGTTCCACGCTGTCCTTACTAGATGCCATGACATTTTTATTTATTTTCGTCTTAATTATAATAAAAGGAATCAGTATACTTTTAGGTTATGTTTTAAAAGTAAGAAAATATAGCTATTGTGGGCATTACCTATCTATCTTCAAATGACGTCGTCCATCCAAGCCTCCATAATGTTAATCGAACAATTTAGACGAGACAGGTTGCTGGTCGTTAAATTACCAATCTCTCATGGAGCTACTTAAAAAGAACTAGTCACAAACTCAAATTACTAACGAGTTGCCTGATCGGCACAGCCCATACATGTTCTATGGAGGTTCGCACTTCGCACACGACGCGACTAGTTACTAACTGGTCGGTAACGCGTTAGCAACCGATCACGCGCGACGCGTCGTGCCGGTCTCCACGCTACTGGTTTCCTAAGTTTCTTTGTTTTTTGTGATAAAAATGAACGAGCAAACATTAAATATTCAATTTGTGAAGGAGGACCTTACAATTTGAGTAGCGTCGTGTGCGAGATACAATTTGTAACTGGTTTGTAATCGTAATTACTGATTAGTTCAGTCATTTTTGAGTAGCTCCATGAGAGAAAGGCCGTCTGAAAATATTTTAATTTTTTTTTATTTTATTACAGATCGGCATCATGTCAGAAAAACCCAAACGTCCTATGTCAGCGTACCTGATGTGGCTGAACAGCGCTCGACAAGAAATAAAGGCTGACTTTCCGGGATTGAAAGTCACCGAAGTTGCTAAAAAGGGTGGAGAAATTTGGAGAGGTATGGAAGACAAAAGCGAATGGGAGGCAAAAGCGGCAAAAGCGAAAGAGCAGTATACAAAAGATCTTGAATCTTTTAACGCTAACGGAGGAGACGGCGGCGCTCCCGCCAAGAAGGCACAGAAGCGAGGCAAGAAGCCGCGCGCCGCCGCCGCCGCCGCCGCCGCGCCCAGGAAGAAGGTCAAGGAAGAGCTCTCAGACGACGACGACGACGACGAAGATCTCAGTGATTAGATACTCCCCTCCCGCTCTTCTAAAAGACATTTAGTGGTGAAACTAATTTAGAATTAGAATATTTTTGTTCATAATTTTATTTAGGTACTTTATTTGTAATCAAGTATGAAATTGATTTGTGACGAGCAAGCAAGTGACGTGAGCGAGGAGGTGTAAGCGGTCGTTCGGCTAGTCATGACATCCAATCTTCACCTTTTCACAATCAAAAGTTATGTGTATTCATCGGCAACGGTCGTCAAATTCATCAAATGACTGCTAAATTTGATATTGAGTGGTAGTAACAGCAACATCTCATTGAATAGTACCTAAGTATGCATTTATACCATTAAGTATTATTATAAAGTAGATCATTTTCCCCTTTTATCAATATTGCTGTTCTCTTATTTGATTTTTGTTATTCCATGATGTTCTTTTTGGTATTTGTATAAAGTAAAAGCTCTTTGTTTATAACTTAGAGGAGACTTGAAACAAGTATGAATTCATTATTTTTGGTTGATTTTTCTAATAAATGAACTACTTAAAGAGATGTGACGTTGGACCTTTCGCGTCACGATCTCTGGAGGTAGGTATTCCTGGCAGCCATCGCCAACACACGACTTCACACGAGTGGAGGTTGTGGATGCTCGCAGCGCATGCTGTGTGCTGTGTGCTGCTGTGGCACCGCGCTGGCGATGGCGATGGCGGCGCGCATTATGAGCCTTCACTGTTTCAATTGAGGGTACTTTAAAACGCCAAAGCTATAAGATTTGTACCTAAGTATTTATGTTAAGTACATATTAATCTGGGAGCTGGGACATCGTTAAAATTGCGAAATTGATTTGTTTACTTTTTCGTTTCCCCTCAATGTAGCTGACTAGTATGTTTCAATGTTGATAACTGTTACCTCGACTGATTGTATACTAGGTTAATTTAGCAGTAAACCTAGTATGTAATGCTAGTTTCCTTGCATTTGTTTTTAGTGTAAGTGTACAATAAGAATCTTATTACTTATACGCCGATAAAGATTGTCAAAATCTAATGCTACTGTATATTACTTACTTTCTATCTACTTTTAGCCTTTTAAAACCTAGGTAGGTACAGTTTAACAGCATCAATTAGTGTTAAATTATTAGCAGAATCAGAAAAAAATTACACACATTATACATAACAGTACCCTACGGCTACGTTCGCAGGAGCTTTTTTAGCGTCCGTTGAGAAAGCGTTCAAATAGAACAAATCGTCCGTTGAGAAAGCGTTCAAATAGAACAAATCGTCCGTTGAGAAAGCGTTCAAATAGAACAAATGCATTTCCAAATATCCATTAATACGTCACTCACGTCAGCGCTTTTAAAACGCGACGCTTTTTTATCGAGCAGTGTTGTATTTTGAGCGTTAGGCGTTGGGCGGTAAAATAATAAATCGTTTTAAATCTTCGTTAAAAGCGCCAACGCCAAGTTTAAACGCAACGCAACGCTTTTTAAACTCCCGTGCGAAATTGCTCTACCTATTTAAAATTGTTTAAACTGAATCAAAACACACAAACTCGCAAGCGTACCTATTTAGTAATGTGATTAAACGAACTTACCTGAAGTGAAGTTCTGTAGTCTGTGAGTTAGAAATGTAATGCTATGTTCATGCTATGTTCAGATGTACGGCGTGCAGCCCGGCGGGCTGCCTGGCGAGCTGCGCGGCATGCAGCCCGTGCCCGGCCGGCGAAAATTCAAACTGTTCACATGCACGCAGGCGTGTCAGTCAGTGCTAGCATGTCGGGCAGCGAGGATCTCGATGTTGTTGCTGCCCTAACCTTTGGCTTAACTTATTTTTATTGGAAAAAGAAACAAAATGATAAACGATTCGTTTGACCATTCGACCATGTTAGCAACGGACGTCCACTCGTCACGAAAGCGCGAGAGAGACTGACTGCACGCGCGCATGTGAACAGTCACCGGGCGCCCGCGCATTCATCCTTTGAACTTTGCCCAAAAACCGCCACTCGCCCGGTTAGCGGCATTCACGTTCACGGGCGCGTTCACGGGCTCGGGCGTACCGTTTACACGCGCGTGCCCGTGAATGTGCCCGTTGAATGTCGAGTTGAACGCGCGCGTGTGAACGTACTATCAGATGCACGACGTGCAGCCCGGCGGGCTGCCTGGCGAGCTGCGCGGCATGCAGCCCGTGCCCGGCCGGCGAAAATTCAAACTGTTCACATGCACGCAGGCGTGTCAGTCAGTGCTAGCATGTCGGGCAGCGAGGATCTCGATGTTGTTGCTGCCTTAAACCTTTGGCTTAACTTATTTTTATTGGAAAAAGAAACAAAATGATAAACGATTCGTTTGACCATTCGACCATGTTAGCAACAGACGTCCACTCGTCACGAAAGCGCGAGAGAGACTGACTGCACGCGCGCATGTGAACAGTCACCGGGCGCCCGCGCATTCATCCTTTGAACTTTGCCCAAAAACCGCCACTCGCCCGGTTCGCGACATTCACGTTCACGGGCGCGTTCACGGGCTCGGGCGTACCGTTTACACGCGCGTGCCCGTGAATGTGCCCGTTGAATGTCTAGTTGCACGCGCGCGTGTGAACGTACTATAAGATAAGTCCGCATAGGTAATAAACTGCGTTATGTAGGTATGGTATGGCTAGATCTGCGTGACAAGCTCAACTATTAATTACTTATTTAAAAGTTATTATCAGAGTCCTTACCTCCAAGTTTGGTAGATAAGTAGGTACTTACCTACCTAGGTATTTAATTGCGGAAATGTAAATTCATTCTAATCTGGGGTAGGTACCTAGGTTACCTATGATGGTATGACTACGAGTACTAGGTATAAGTACCTAGGTACAACTAAATACCTAGGTAATGTATGTATGAATATGAACATAGTAAAATTACCCAGGAATTTAGTTAATAATAACAAAATAATTAAGATCGTAGACGTGGCGTGTCGTGCGGTCCGAGCCGAATCGATCGATGATAACCGACCGAGTCGACGCGGTTTCGTTCGGCGAAGCGAAAGTCGAAGAAGGGAGACGGGTGGGGCTGCGTGCCTGCGCTCTTGCTTCTTCATGTGTTCGCTCGTGCGGTCCCCCTCGCACCGGGCGCGGCGGCGCGCGGCGCGAGCGGGACGGAGCGCTCGGCGTCGCGGCCCGCTGCGCGTGTCTGTCTGCCGGCATGCGCGCCGGCGTGTGTGCCGGGCTCCGTGCGCCGCGGACGTGTCATGGATCAGCTCGGAGGCGAGGTGTTCATCAAGTGCGAGGAAGGAACTCGGCTCGGCGTGGGCCGCCTGGTGGACAGCACGCAGGCCGACGACCGCCGCATGATCCTCCTGGTGCGCGCGCGGCCGCTGCTGTACGCGCGCAGCAACCTGCCCGTCGCCAGCTACCACTCGCAGGTCAAGAAACTCTGGCGGGAAGTGGCCGACGTTATGGGTTGGACCGGTTCGTATTCATTTGTAGGTCTTTTCTCTACTTTTATAGGTAAGTACCTATTTAGAAATTTAGATGTCGCTAAAACTAAAACTAGGTAACTACCTACTAGGTAGGTACCACAGACAACAAAGTCTATGCTACTACCTACCTGATTAAAGATGTTGCCGTCCTTTCCATAATTATTGAAATCAAAAGGATGGCATTATTCATACCTACCTAGGTACCTATCTAGTTTAGTTTAATTTTAGTTTTGGCGACATCAGAATTGCCACTAGTGTCGTGTACCTACGACGCGGCGACGTACCTACCTAGGTACACGCATAGATTTATTACCTATGCCTACACTACACGACACTAGTGTGTACCTACGATTGAGCAGAATTTCGAAGATTATTAGGTATAGGTAGGTAGGTACATACCTAAAGACCCTAAAGTGAACCGATGCAAATGTGATACCTAATGGCCAATGGGGTTTGTGTAAAAATTTAAATTTTGTGGTGTAACAACACGTTTTAAGATTAAGTGTGATAGAGAAAGGGTGTGGCTATCTATTTTGCCACAAGTGTTACCATAACTTCAATCGTTTTCTCAGATCACTAATTTTTCTAAAAATCTGTTACACTTCCCCCATTAGCCTATAAATCTTGTGCTACCCAAAAAAGAACTTTCACCATATAAAAATAGATCACAAAATACGATGATACTAGCACAGGTTACATTATTACATTTAGATAGGTCCTACTAGCCACAGTTCATCGAATTTAGCAAAGACCCTATCTACCTATTAGGTACCTACCACCTACTGTACCTACAGAACAAAATCGAGCAGCAGCTTACCGTGCGGGGTGTGTTGTGGTGTTGCAGTGGCGGACGTGCGGCGCAAGTGGTCTCACATCCGCAACTCGTACTCGCGTCACCTGCGCAACGAGTTGCACGGGGTGCGCACCGGGCGCGGGCGCGCCGTCTCGCGCTGGTACCTCGCGGACGATCTCGAGTTCCTGCGCGCGCACATGGCGACCGACACCCGGCCCTGCCCGCTGTCGCTGGTCGCCACCGCCACCGCGCTCTACGAGGAGCCCGAGCCCGAGCCCGAGCCCCCGACGACGCCCGCGCCCGCGCCCGCGCCCGCCTGGTACGCGGCGCCGCCCGCGCCTCCAGAGGACCCGCCCGACGACGACTCGTACCTGCAGTTCTTCCGCGGCATCCACCGCGACTACCGCGAGCTCTCCCCGCGCCGACAGCGCCGCTTCCGGCGGCAGTGCCTGGTGCTGCTGCACCGCCTGCTGGACGGCAGCCCCCCCTCCCCCCCGGCCCCGCGCTCAGACCACGCCGCCCCCCCCGCCCGCGACCTCTCCGAGCACTCCTACTGCAGCAGCGACAGCGACGCCGGACCCGGACCCGGACCCGGCTCCGCGCTGCCTCACTAATGCCCGCTGTGCAAATCTATCTAGATTATAACCATATTACCTACCTACCATACGATTAACTTATTTTGCGTTGTGTGTGTCTGATAGCTGTTAGCAAAGGTAGATAACCTAATTAAACCTAATTACCTAATTAAATTTTAATATAAGTAAAAAAAAGTTCCTAGGTTGTACGGCGTCTTGCTAGCTGTACATTAATAATTATTAAAATGATAAACTGATTGATTTTGGTAAATTTGTCTATTGTTCAAACAAACTTAGATTAAATGATATTGATGATTATGAGCACGCGCGCCCTTGGTGGCTGATTGCGAACTGTTGATTTTATTGTAAAATAAATTAAAGTAAAACCGGAAAGTAGGTAGGTCGCACGCGCTACGCCTTTCTGCTGACCTAGGAAGATGCACGGTGACTTGTACCGTACATAGGCTGTACCAATTCTTCGTTTCAATTAAACGTTAGTCTAGCTAGTGTAATATAGTAGGTAGGTACTTACCTAACCTTCCTATGCCTCGCAATCCCATTAGGTAGGTAGGTAGGTGGGTATGTAGAATAGAATAGAATAGACTATGAATATGATTATTTGGAAACAACAGAACAGACTACACTAACATCAGATGTAGTATAGTACTTACTTACCTAATTTTTATCACAGATTATACAAATTAATGTAGAACTAAGCCCTTCTCACATATTGTCAACAGCGCCCTCTTTTACATGTTTCTGGCAGATAATCCTTAACTCTCAAGTGGGCACTGTACCGCGGTGGCGCATGGGGCGGTTCGTGAACGTTGCTGTTCCGAGTGTTCCGACACAACTAACTCACTATTTGATTCATGGCGTCAAAAATAGATGGCGCTGTATTTTAAAATAGAGAAAATCTTTTAAGCCGAGAACTCGCTTGGAATCGCCCACGAACACACAACACAAGTGCTACCAACCGACAGTGTATGTACGAAAAACATTCCAGATTTAAAAAAAAAGACGTGTGGCACTCGGGGACTGCCGCCGCCGCGGTAAAGCTATTACATGCCACCTAGAGGCGAGTTGCTGAACTAAAGTGACAGCGTTAGGTTTTTTCGTTACGGAATTTCTGGATTCGGTCTCCACGCTCAAGGCCCGCGATAGAAGCTATGCAATAGCCTCAGACCAAATAAAAAATATATTTTTTATTTGGTCTGAGGCAATAGCTAAAATTTCAAGATATAGGTACCTACGTAGGTAGGTAATTTGTAGAAAATTGTTTAGCCTACAAATATGTTTTAGGTAGTACTAGCTGCGCACCGCGGTTTCACCCGCGTAACGTAAGTCCCGTTCCCGCGGGAATATCGGGATAAAAAGTAGCATGTGTTAATCCAGGGTATCACCTACCTATCTACATAACAAATTTCAACCAAATCGGTCCAGCCGTTTTTGCGTGAAAGAATACCTAACAAACATTCTCACAAACTTTCACATTTAGGTACTTACCTATAATAGGTAGGTAGGTACCTACCTATATTAGTAGGTAGGATAATTATTCCAAAATTAAAGAAGTTAACTACTAGGTAAGTACTTTAATTTCTAACTACCTATTTTAAGTTTCCACGTAAATTTATTTCTATTCGATGATGATGACACTTAGGTAGGTAGGTATTAGGTAGGTACCAGAAGTTTGCAAAAAAATAAGAACAACCTAAAAGTACCTACTTAAGTACCTACTTAATTTTTTTTTTTAATTGGTAGGTAGGTACCTGCTTATCAAAACTCACAAACATTACATGACATAGTTATTTGAAATAAGCTCTCCTGAGTCCTGAGGGCTGATTGTGAACCGTTTTTTTGACGGAAACTGAAAGCAGGCATTGTCAAAAAAACGGTTCACAATCAGCCCTCTGGGCACTGATAATATATCAGCTTCTGATAATGCTTAGTAGGTACCTAGGTAGGTAGGTACCTAAGTATCTTTATACTTAATGTATTTATAAATGTCTATTCTTGTGTTGAAGTTGTTGGTGATGATGAAGGTGAATACTCCGTATTAGTTTCAAACCCAAAATGGTTATATTTGCCCATCCTCATGTTGATTAATATATTATTAATTAAGGACTTGGCTTGGAGTACGGCGTTCTCATTAGTTACCGATCTTAGCTCAGAAGCAACATATTGTCCGTAGAAATCAAACTCATCCTTAGTACTCGCAGATTCCTCCATCTTGCGTTGCGCAAACTCAATAATTTCAAAAACTTCGTCCAGGTTCTCATTTTTCTGACGTTTCGATTTTTTTTGTGTAGTTGTGAATGCTTGTGGTTGCGACACCGCCGACGCGGCGGGTGACAGCGGCGGCGGCGGCGGCGAGGCGGCGGCGGCGGCGGCACGCTGTGATAACTCAGTTTTTAGGGGATCTTGGTTTGTCTGTAACAATGAATACCCATGACAACAAGCAAGACTAGACTCCGTCCAACCGAGATGACGACAACCAGTGCATTCACTCGCTCGCTGGTAGGTGGAGTCCTTCTAGCGCGGTAGATGGCGCATGCGTCCTGTGTCCTGTATTTACAGATGAGTAGTACCTATCGTATTCCATCTCCGACAAATCATTTTTACTGGTTCCAAATAGGTACAAAGGTACCGTTATAAAGTTACATGGCAAGAAATGCTCGTGCGTGAGTGAAATTATAAATTAATTTCCCTTCTGCAATGGGTTTTTGATGAGCAGCTCAGCACCATAACAACTGTTACTGATTGATTAAGTCCTCACTTAGGTAGGTACCTACCTAACCAACCAAAATAGGTGGTTTGGGTACCTTACCTACACTACAGCACAGCAGCGCAGTGTAGGTTGTTATTGTTGTGTGACGACCTCTGTGCTGTGCTGTGGTGTGGCTGTGGCGCAGTTGGGCGAACGCCCGGCTGAGACGCGGAGGTTGCAGGTTCGATCCCCGCTACGGGACAAATATTTGTAGGTAGGTATGTTCTGCAGATATTTGTACCGTGTCTTGTTGTTTTCTATCTACAGTAGGTACTTACGTAGGTACTATAGGACTAGTAGTAGTAGCACTAACCTGCGTGCGTGAAAGATCTTCTTTACTTTCTCTGTTCTTTCTCAATATGATCTCGTACTCAAGGCGATGCTGCGTATAAAAATGCCGAAGTAGATTTGATCCGTGATTGCCCTGGAAAAAATAATAATATAAGTAGGTACCTACTTAGGTAATAACTGAGCTGACACGGCTCTTATCTATGGTTCCATTCGAATGGATGTGCGCATGGGTCTGGTCTGGTAAGTAGGTACGTACTCGTAATATTTGTCCACAATTCATGCACTTGGATGTGTTCTGGCGTCCGTCGTAATCAAAATAGGCGTATACTGCATTTTCTCGAGGTCTTCCCATCGTAGGTGTATGTTAACTTAACAGCACATAAGTAATAAAAGAAGTCACAAGACAAGCCACGCCACGACTCACGATCACAACTGTAACGAGCAAGGAACAAGGAAGGCGGCCGCCACGGGCCAGCGCAGCGGAGGGACGGGGTGCGGGGTAAACCGGTTTATAGAGGTTTTTCATTGGATCGCGTTCCGAGCGGAACGAAATAAATTGAAATAGGTACCTAACAGTTACCGGTTACAAACAGGTTAATCTGAAACCGGTTCCAAGACTTGCCCGGTAGTCGTGCATGAGACTAAGTAAATAAAAAAATAGGTAGGTAATAGGTATAATAACAGAATGACAGATAATATAAATACCAAAGTAAGAACTTTTTAAAATCTTGCTTGGATAGGTATAGGTATAGAAATGAGGGAGCTGAAAGACTAGTGGTAGGTACCTACATTCATACAGATTTGTCACTTCAATCTAAAATTCAGTCAGTTAAGTTCAGTATTATTATACCTAACCTACCTAATCAGCTTATTGTGTCCCAAGTTCCCAACTCCCACTGCTGGGCAAAGGCAAAGTTTAAATATGGTTTTTTATTTATTTATAGGTAGTACCTTCTCCTAATAGCAACGAAGTTTGGTTTAAGTAGGTACCTTACCTACCTATTTAATTTACCAAGTGTGTGTGTACCTACTTAATTTAATTTCTCAAACGTTCTGTCCTGTTCGATTCGATCCTGAAATGGCTTCTGTGATGAACCAATTCTGTGTAAATAGAGATAAAAAGTCGATTTCCGGCGCAAATTGGACGACGCGAATAAAAATGAATAATCCTGTGGCGATGAGTTATCGTCCGTCCGTCGTCAGGCGTCCGTCAGTCGTCCGGCGTCCGTCCGGGGCCGGCTGGCGATGCACGCTACATTTCCTCAGTAGGTTAGGTACATCCATCACGCCCGCCCCATGGGACCTACGCACAGATGGACCATGATTAATCGTATTTAAGTGCTTTTGAAATAGGGTAGGGTTTGTGGTACTAGGTAAGTAGGTACTAGTCCTTACATGACTTAGGTTCAGCCTACAGGTAAGTATAGGTAAGTAGGTTTTAAGGTAGGTAACTAGTACCTTACCTACTCAAAGGGTATTGAAACTCCCAGCGTTGATAATGATGATGTTCGAGTAATCGAACAATAGGTAAGGTCATGAGACGTCAAGGTCGAGCCTATAAGCATTTCTCTGTAATTATTCAAAATGTGCAATTCAGCGGTAGTAAGTCGGCACGATCAGGAATGTCATCGATCGTGAGATAATTAGATAATAATTAATAGACAAATAAGCACGTACAACATGTAAAATCAACTAATACTGTTAACATATAAATTACCTCAATCATTCAATAAAAATCAGTGTTTAGCGAGCACTCGCAGGGTTTCATTACAAGTATCCTGCTACAAGCCCTACATTTTGGTCCTTCGAACCGGATCTATCCAGATGGACATCTCTAATCCTTCCGGATAGACTACAAAGCCAGTGGCGTGGACACCTCCTGCACACGATCAGGAGATACGGACTACGAACCGGTAAACAAACGTACAAACGTACGGAAAACAACATGCCCTCACCGAAGCCAGAGGCATCTCACAGTGTGCCTGCTCCTCCCCTCAGAACGGCACCAACGGCATCGGGCATGGAGCATTCGACTACTGCGCTGAGGCGGGTAAATGAGCTGCTAGCTCAACAGCGAACGAATTTTAGAGCGTTCAATCTTCAAGTGACTGAGTTGAACGTAGAAGATTTGCGAGACAAATGGGAGATCGAGGACGAGATCCGCGAGATACAGAAGCGTTGGGAAACAATCGACGCTTTGCATTTACAAATTGATAATATTCTACAGGGATCAGATGTTCAATATGATGGTGAATTTCGAACAAACAGGGATGTTTACAAAACGACCAAACGAGCTTTGAATCACAAGCTGGCTTCTACTTCGCATGTTCAAGAACAAACACCAAAGATTGAGATCCCAACATTTACTGGCAAGTATACGCAATGGCCGACCTTTCACGATCTATACGTGGAAAGCATCCACCAGAATCACTTTCTTACGAAGAGCCAGAAGATGCAACATTTAAAGGGAAAAGTTCGCGGGGATGCTGAGAGACTCATTCAGCATCTGCATATCTCAGCAGACAACTACGACACTGCCTGGGGGCTGCTCACTCATCGATACAATAACCCGCAACTTCTGTTCACTAAACAGGTAGAGTTATTTTTGAATCAACCTACCGCTAACAAACAGTCAGCCTTTGATATCAGACGTCTGTACGACACATCAAAGGAGTGCATCTACGCTATACAGAACCTGGGCATCAATACAAGTACCTGGGACCCTCTGTTGGTTCATCTTATTTTAAAGAAGCTTGACCCCGAGACATACGGAGATTACAAGCAAGCACGCAAGTCGCCCCGTGAGCTGCCAATACTATCGGAGCTCATGGATTTCTTGGAGAGCAAGTTTACTGCACTGGAGCCTATCAACAATAAAGATAAAGAGTCCACACCTGGTAAACACAGTCTGCAGACAGCAAACAGGTCCAACTACCAGCGAGAAGGTGGTTATCCTGTCAAAGAATATCAAACAAACGCAGTATGTTCAAAGAATTGTCCATTATGTAACTGCAATCATCACTTATATAAATGTGCTAAGTTTATGAAAGCGACATTAGACGAGAAACTGATGACCGTAGCAAAACTAGATTATTGCCACAACTGTCTCTACTCGCACAATGATAATACTTGTACGTCAAAGAAAATGTGCAGAGTTTGTCAAAACCATCATCATACCTTACTGCATGACGCATATGCCGGCACCGGGTCATCGACTGTGAACGCTCCAATTACCAAGAAATATCAAATGCAAACGCAGCAACAACAACGTCGAATTTATAGCGTGAACCATGTCGCTACAAATAATATAATCAGGAGGAAGCCTCTTCAAAAACTGTCATCCTTAGCAGAACAGACGACTAGGAATGTCGTCACATCTAACAGAACTAACTCGTCGACAAGCGGACGACCAAGACTCAGAGAGAAACATCTGAAAGTATTGTCGGAATGTCAACGTACGCTAAAACTAGCAATTAAAACAGTACAATCAATGTGTAACTTGAATCTTTCAACAAAACAATGTGTCATACAAAGAAGGCGCCGCGAGAAGAGCGGTGAATCAAGTTACACTGTACAATCAGGTGGGCATACTCGTACTGTGGGAAATTCACAGTTCGCAGATTATGCACCGAACAAGCGTTGGGGGAGTCACACTCCTTTCGCTCCTGCAACTTCGATGACATCAGAGGCATCCGCGGCAGCAGACCACATCAAGCTTATGAACCTGGATCCTAAGCGGCGTGCACTACGACAGCGCTGCGGCTGCGGCTAACGAATTCAATTATCTATAACAATTAGCTATTTATTGTTATATTTTATAAAATTGTGCTTAGTCTGTTGATTAACTACCTACTTTACATTACTACTCTAGGTATATTGTTTATGTAACATAACATAGTGTCTAGACAAACATGATTAACTTGCTATTTTTTGGTCGGGAGAATGTTCGAGTAATCGAACAATAGGTAAGGTCATGAGACGTCAAGGTCGAGCCTATAAGCATTTCTCTGTAATTATTCAAAATGTGCAATTCAGCGGTAGTAAGTCGGCACGATCAGGAATGTCATCGATCGTGAGATAATTAGATAATAATTAATAGACAAATAAGCACGTACAACATGTAAAATCAACTAATACTGTTAACATATAAATTACCTCAATTATTCAATAAAAATCAGTGTTTAGCGAGCACTCGCAGGGTTTCATTACAAGTATCCTGCTACAAGCCCTACAGATGACAAACATCAATTCATTCGACCTATTTTTTGCGACCAAAATAAATAAGTAGGTAGGTTACCACTTACCTGATACCTGAATGGGAAAGGGGTTTCCGATTTTTTTCTAGCGTTTCCAGCTATGGTTATCTTTTACTTATAGGCGCAGGCTCTGGATAATAAACAAGAAATCCCCTTCGAAGGGGATCATATAAGGGCTTTAGTGGTGACGTAGGTACTAACTTAAATCAAAGCACAGAATAAAATGATCAAAGTGACAGATGACGCTACACCTTCAGATGGGTTGCGACAGCCGCGCGCCTGGTGATGCCAAAAATTTTATGGAATATGCCGTGAATGAAACGAATACATTTGGGCGTCGTTGTCAATCAACATTCAGTTAAATCTCTCTGTTCCGAGAACGAATCGACCGAAATACCTACTGGCCATCACCTTCACCCAGACAATGAACAATCTACCAAAATATTCGTATCGTCTTTTACAGAATTACGAGTAGGTATTAGAAACCTTGACTGTCGATGCGGCATGCAGGTCAAATGCCTCAGCAACGCTCAGCATTGAGTTATTTAAACACTATGGCGGCCACAGCACCGTGTGTTGTCAAGTTTTAGTACGTAAGTATAAGTACTTACCTAATTGGAAGATTTAATTAAGTACCTACATAATACCAGGGGTGCCTCACCTCGAACATTAATATCACTCCTATAATCTTCGGGCTATTTTTTGGTGTTTCATTTTTGTGGCGTCACCTAGCAGCATTAAAAACGAATTACTATAGTAGGTACCTAACCTACTTACTTACCTAAATTATAGGTACTTAGGTACTAAGTAAGTCTCTCTACACATTGCCGTCTCCCGGCAGACAGGGAGACGGCGCGGCGGCGGCAGCTACTCGCCAACGAACGCTGGCAGCGGCGACACCGCGCCTACACAGTAGGTACACGTGCTTGCATCAGTTCACTGCTTCGTAGGAAACACATCGACCGAGGCCTTGACACGCACGCATCGCGATTCAGCAACGAGCCTCCCCACCCGTGCCATACATATCATACTTACAGACCACTTTCCAAAATGTCCCCGTTCAATGGTTGTCAGTTTTGAAGATGCTGAAAAATTGTAAAAAGCTTTTAGTATTTAAAGCCCTTCAATAACATACCTACCTACACAGGTTGATATACCCAGGTAGGTAAGGTACTTACTTAACCCGATATCAATCAACCACCATCAGTACCTACCTACCTACTGCAGATGTTAAAGTATTTAAAAATACGTAAGCTATTACCGCTTACCAACAGTAGGTATCTAATTATAAAAGTTGCAAAAAATCTGGAAGCGAAACTTCCAAGAAAAGCAAAAAGTTCGTGCGTCAGCCGTCACCTCACGGCCGTCCGGCGCCGTCCGTTAGCGCGCGGACAACGTGCGAAATTCATCAGCTGCCAGTGGGCCGCCTGCACACGAGCGACCTGCAAAAAATAATAAAATACCTACCTACGGAAACGGGTCTGAAAAAATATGTGTTTAAACCGGATTATTGAGGTTTTTCATAAGTAAATTAACAGAATAACGGTTTTTACCGGTAACGAACAGGTAGGTTAGTTTGAAACCGGTTCCAAGCCCTTCATTAACTAAACACAGTAAGTACTTACCAGTGGCGTGCCTTGGCGGGGCCCGGTATAAAAATTTGTTTGGGGGCCCTTATGAAGGGTAAAGATTTCAGTTAGGTACCTATAAAGTTTTGCCAAAAGATCTCCATCTGACAGCTGGCACATTAAACTTTATGCCAGAGCTCTATCGTTGCGAAAACGCAACGCTCGGCGAGTGACAGTCAGTCAGTCAGTGCCCACTTAGCGGAAACACAACGCTGCTGCCTGGAGTGGATACTGGATAGAAGAGTGCCTCTCAGTCCCAGCGGCAACGGACGAGCGGAGGCAGGCCCTCTGGCACTTCTGGCAGTGGCCTGAATGATCGATAGGACAGGCACAGCCTTGAAGCCACATAAAACATAAGAAATGCAGAAGTTGAAATCGTTGCGTGAGGAGGATTAGGTACATCAAAAGAGCAGTAGAAGTGAAATAAATGGAAACCAAAACCGAAAGAAATTGCATAAAATAAAGGATGCATAATTTATGCCCCTAGGGCAGAATGTGGCTAAACATAAGAAAAAGACAATCAAAGGGTACATTTGAATGACCCGTATTGGTTATTACATTGAGCAATAAATAAATGTAATCTTGTATCTTGATTCTTGAATGAGATATGAACGCCTTATTTACTTATAGCAATGTTATTGTACAAAAGCCAGAGGGTCGGGCGGCTGTCCGCTGCAGGGACGGGTCCGGCAGCGGAGGCCTACATTAGGTAGGTTAGGTACAGGTACTTACTGCGCCGCATTAGGGCCCCCGCAGACGGCCGACTTTTTGTAGGTGGAAGGGCCCCCGCAGACGGCCGACTTTTTGTAGGTGGAAAAATCGGTCGAAAAATAGAACGTACTGACAACAATAGTGCAACGCACACGACCTACAAAAAGTAGGTGAGAAAAAAGTAGGTGGCATTCCGACCGACCCGACACCGACTCCGAATGTGTAGGTCGTTTAGTGATGCGCTTTTCGGAATAAGTGATAGAGCTTACTCCGCAAGTGGACTATTTACTCCGAATTTTATTTGCGTGTACCTAGGTACACTTCTGGTAGATAAGTAGGTTCAATCATTCATAATTATAATTTATTGTTATTGGATTAATAATAATAATATTACAAGTAGGTACTTACCTAACCATGTAATTTATTAAGTACTTATTGTAATTTAAAGTAATTTCAACGAATTCCGCGGGAATATCAGGATAAAAGTAGCCTATGTATAATACCATGTCATTAGCTACCTACCTATATCCCAAAGTAGGTATACAATAGGTTTTGTAGTTTTTTCGTGAAAGAGAAATAACCATACATCCATACTCACAAACTTTCGATAAGTAAATTATAGCAGGAATTTTCGTAGGATTAGTAGAAAGAATTATAACCGAAGTATATTTCGGCTGCATTATAAGAAAAGAAAGCTAGGTAGTCTTATCTTCTACTAGGTATATTATCTACTTAATTATCTTCCTTTGCAAATCCACCGTTCTAGTATTTTTCGATGTTGTCCCCTCACTAGCCACCTACAAAGTGACGGTCGTGTGCGTTGCAGTCGGTGGCAAAGTAGGTGACAAAATCGGTCGAAAAAGCGACCTACTTTTCGACCTACAAAAAGTCGGCCGTCTGCGGGGGCCCGAAAAGTAGGTCGCTTTTTCGACCGATTTTGTCACCTACTTTGTCACCGACTCCAACGCACACGACCGTCACTTTGTAGGTGGCTAGTGAGGGGACAGCACGTCGAAAAATATTATAACGGTGGATTTGCAAAGGAAGATAAGTATAGCTAGCTCTCTTTTCTTATGTAAGTAGGTACCTACCTACCTAACCAAAAACTTTTGCGTGTGTACCTATGTTCAACTACATGGTACCTACCTACAATACAAAGGAAGGAGTAGGTACTTCGGTTATAATCCTTCCTACTAATCCTACGATCAACACAAAGGAAGGAGGAGGTACTTTGGTTATAATCCTTTCTACTAATCCTACGAAAATTCCTACTATAATTTGCTTATCGAAAGTTTGTGAGTATGGATGTATGGTTATTTCTCTTTCACGAAAAAACTACAAAACCGATTGTATACTATGGGATATAGGTAGCTAATGACATGGTATAATACATAGGCTACTTTTATTCTGATATTCCCGCGGAATTCGTTGAAATTACAATAAGTATTTAATAAATTACATGGTTAGGTAAGTAATATTATTATTATTAATCCAATAACAATAAATAAGAATTATGAATGATTGAACCTACTTATCTACCAGAAGTGTACCTAGGTACCTAAGCAAATAAAATTCGGAGTAAACAGTCCACTTGCGGAGTAAGCTCTATCACTTATTCCGAAAAGCGCATCACTAAACGACCTACACATTCGGAGTCGGTGTCGGGTCGGTCGGAATGCCACCTACTTTTTTCTCACCTACTTTTTGTAGGTCGTGTGCGTTGCGCTATTGTTGTCAGTACGTTCTATTTTTCGACCGATTTTTCCACCTACAAAAAGTCGGCCGTCTGCGGGGGCCCTTACCCGCCGCGCCGCGCAATGATATCATAGGTAGGTACTTACTTACCCCGCGCTCCGTAAACTAGAAGAGCGTAAAATCCGCTCTGCGGATATTCCGAGCAAATAACGGAACCGGCCGATATCAATAAAGATATGGGAAATATAAAAATGTTATTGCTCAATGTGGATCCATCATGAATAACGCATTAAGCGCTCATGGTGATCATTCATGCCTGTATTTATGGCGGGATCCAATATTTTAGTACTCCATTTGGGTAGTAAAATGAATCGAAGCGTGGACCGGAACGTGTGTGCATGTCGAGGGTGCTTCTGACGAGCACGCTCTCGTGGGAGTGGGAGCCTTCTTCACTCATACCTTCGCTAATTTGACATGCGAACTAATTGGTTGGGCCAATGTGTGAAACATGGTGGAGGAATCAATGACGATTTCAAATTGACTTCTTACGTCAGATTATCGGGTTGGCACTTGGCAAGGGTTCTGCAAGTCTCTTCCCCTCCCCTCACCCCCCCCCCCTCTCTTCTCAAACCCCCCACCCCCTCGCGGCATGTGGCTGAGCGCCAGCAGCTCCGCCCCCGCGGCGGCCCGTCTGCCGCTCTCGACGAGCAAGGCTGCGTCTGCGCATGCCAGCCGGACACGGATTTTGGTCACCAACTTTTTGCGTCAGCCCACTGGCGAAGACAGTGTTTAGGCACCTAATAATTTTTTGTTAATGTTTTGCGTGCAATCTACACGATTGGAAAACTCGAGGGGAGGCCTTTTCCCAGCAGTGGGACACTCCAGGCTTGCTAACAACAACAACAATGTTATGCGATGCGACCACCGACGAAAAAAGACAATGTCTGTCGATATATTCAGCTAAGTAGGTAGGTAGGTTAGGTAGGTAACGAATGAAGGGATACAAATTAGGTAGGTAGGTAGGTACGCCGAGATTCGGGGATTATTGAAGAGGAGTCATTTGAGTGAAATATTTGACGTCCGGAGGGCGGAGGGCGGAGGACGGAGGACGATCGATCGCGGTCATTGACCCGGGACCAGCTCCAGCGGTAGCCTACTTACTATTCTTATTTTATTTTCGAGGATATACTGTATCACTACCTTACCTACCAGACCAGTAAGTGGGTACCTACCTACTTAAAAATCCTTGGCATTCCACACAGCAGCATCACATCACGTCATCCAATCCCAAGCTAAGCAAAGCAACCACAGAGACAGAGTAGATAAGTAGGTAGGGAGGTAGGTTGGCTATTTGTTTCATTTCCTGCGCTCCATTGAGTCTTTGTTCAGTAAGAAGCCTATTAGAAAGAGAACCTTAGAGACCTAAAGTTGCGTTTCACAGGAGAGGTAGGTACCTACCTATAATGGATGGAGGGGTTCATAATTCATAATTCATAATTCATAATTCATAATGCATTTATTGTTGTGTTGTGTTGTGTCGCGAGGAGTCGGGCTCGGGGCGCATGCGCGCCTCGCCTCGCTGTCAGCTGAGCGCTCAGCTAGCCCCCCTCCCTACCCCCCCCCCCCCCCAACACAGCTGGTACAGTGAACGAACACCACCCCGCAGGGGTCCGGCCGGGGGGCGGGTGGCAACTGTTTCAGGGCCATCCGCGATAATAGCGGCAAGCGGTTTATATAGGTACTTAATATAGGTACATATTATTTATTTATTTATTTTAGGAAGACCATGCATCGGCTCAAAAAAAATGGAGTAGGATATAGTAGGTACTTACTGTAACTGTTTAGAAGAGATTATTTTCATTTAGGTATGTAAGTGAATAAGTAAGTAGGTAGGTACTTAACTTACTTACCTACCAACTTACATTTTTTAACTGCCAATTGAATTCTCTAAGGTTTAGCTAGGTAGGTAAGGAAGGACCCACCTACCTACCTACATCACAGGAACTCCATCCTTCTAGTTCCGGACGCCGCCGGCTGCCTGGCCACCCTCGCATCGACCCACCCCGACCTTGGCAGTGAGCGAGGACGACTATTTATATCGACCCCCCACCCCCCGGCCCCCCGGCCACGCACGAGGGGGTCCACAAGGGGTCTGTGATCACTTGCATTGCATGTTCCAAATTTTACTGTCCTTTGATAAGTTAAGTTTTTGTTGTAGGTAGGTAAATAAATAAATAAATAATAAATAAGTTTCCGTTTTTTAGTATTATTATTGTAGGTAGGTATATACATAGGTAGGTACATACATACCTAATAGCCTAATAAGTAACACAAAGCCTGAAGATATAAAATCCTAAATAAGTAAATAAAGCTAGTAGATCGTTGCCGAGTGCCGAGCCGTCTCAGGTGCAGGTGCCCGTTTCCCTCGAACCATTTCTGTCTGACAAGATTTATTTTACTTTTTGCTGCGCGATGATGATGAGCTGCTTTATTATTCGTTGCTATCACTTTTCATTGACATAGGATAGGATGTCACTCCTATGTCAATGAATAAACATTCCATAAGAATATGAATAATGTAAATGGATGGGGTAAGGTTATAGGACTCGAGGACATGACGTCACAAGGTGCGACAGGGGCAACGAGTACCTACCTACATTACATTACATTACATAGGGGCTGGGTACTTGTGTGTGACCAAGTAGGTAGGTATTTAATTTAAGTCAAATCGTGCGCAGAAATATTATTTGGGAATCGTGTGACCAACGTATCTTTTATTTAGATGATGTCTCACTTTCAACTTTTCAAGCATAGATTTTCAGGAGCTAAAACAAATTTAAGTATTACTTAGGTACTACGAGTACCTATAGGCACTATTGATTCAATTAACATTACCCGTCAGTCGTTATTCTTAATAATAAATTAATACGCTTCTGTTGGAGGTAAATTAAAGATGTGTGTAGTATACAAAAATATTTATTTTAACTTTCTTCTGCAGATAGTAGCGTACATCAAAATACGAACTTGGAAACTACTAAACTACGAAACAAATCAATCACGGTTCAACGATGATTCTCGTCTAATTCTCCTTAGCATAATCAACAGTCTTTAGAACTAGTCATAATAGGCAAAAATATAATCAAGAACGTGAGGGAGGTCCCCTCCGCGACGCTACGCGCAAAACTTAATTAAAAAACATAAAAATCACAAACTAATCACTCGTCGAGGTGATAAAGATAATCATAACCCCGGGGGCTCTCAGCGGACGAGATGCGGCCGGCCCTGCTCGGAGGCTCCACCCTGATGACATGTGAGCTCCTCCCTATCAGAACAGCCACCGCTCGGAGCCCGGCGAGGACCCGCCGCGCAGCGACCTGTTGTAGGTCAGCAGCGCGGCGCGGAGCCGGAACCTGACGAACAGGCGGCTGAACGTGTCCTGCGGGAAGCAGGCGCACGGGGCGCGACCCGCCAGGCGGGCCGACACCGCCGCCAGCGCGCGGGCACCCGGCGCGTTGCGGCCCGCCGGCGCCAGCGCGCGGCGGAACGCCGCGTCCAGCTCGCGCACCAGCCGCGCCGCGCGCCCCGCGTCGCGCGCCCACCGCGTGAACGCGGCGCACTCGTGCGCGCGCCGCATCTCCCGCAACAGCGCCGGCGCCGCGCCCCCCGGGGAGCGCGCGCGCCGCACGTCCACGCGGTGCTGCAGCCCCCCCGCCGACACCGCGCGCCGCCCCTCCGTCTCCGCCGGCTCCGCCGCCTCCATCTCCTCCGCCTTCCGCAGCAGGCCGGCGAGGTCGTCCTCCGCGCCCCCCCCTCCCGGCCCCGGCGCCAGCAGCCGCCGCATCGCCCAGCGCCGGAAGCGACGCCGCAGCTCCCGCGGGGCGACCCGGCCGCCGGCCCCCTCGGCGCGCTCGATGAACCGGCGCAGCGGGCGCAGGCCGCAGCGCGCGAGCCGCAGCGGCTCGTCCCGCTCGGCGGGCTCCGCCTCGGCCAGCAGGTGCAGCGCGCCCGCCAGCGACACGCGCAGCGCGCGCACGAACACCTCCGCGTCGTGCTCGGCGCCGTCCGCCGCCACGATGCGCATGTCCTGCAGCGCCGCGCCCAGCGCCGCCGCGGCCGCCGCCACGCGCGCCAGCGAGCGCGGCCGCGGGGCCCGCAGCGCGCGCCGCGCGTCCGCCGCCAGCAGCAGCAGGCGCGCGGTGCCGGCCCTCTTGTCCCCCTCCTCCCCGCCGGCCCCCTCCCCCCCGCCGGCCCCCAGGTGCGCGGCGACGCGGCGCGTGAAGAGCGCGGCGGCGTGTCGCTCCTGCAGCCGCTCGCGCGGGGTGGGGTGCACCACGGCGCGGGTCAGCTCGGGCAGCAGGCGCAGCGCGCGCGCCTCGTCCTCGCGGTGCAGGGCCTCCACGTGCCGCCAGGAGGCGCGCAGCTCGGCGCCGCCCGCCGGGTCCCGGAAGCGCACGTCGTACGAGATGAGCGTGTCGCGCAGCGTCAGCAGCAGCTGCTCCGGGTCGTGCAGGAAGCAGACCCGCCGGCGCGGCGCCGCGTCCAGCACGAAGGGGCTCTCGACGGTGACGCCGAGCGCGAGCGCCAGCTCCGCGAAGGTCGGGCCCAGCGCCGCCACCAGCGCGCGCACCGGGCAGCGCGCGCGCGTGTACAGCGAGTGCACGATGAGACGACGCAGCGGGCCCACCAGGCGGCGCGGGTCCGAGTCCTCCGCCAGCAGGAAGTACCCGAGCGGCTGCGTCCAGGGAGCGCGCACGCCGCGCGCCGCCAGCACGAGCGCGCGCGCGGCGGGCGCGAGCCGCAGCTGGCCCTCGATGTCCTCCAGGCCGACCACCTCGTCCTTGTCCACCGCGTAGAACAGCCGCGGGGTGAGCTCCACCTCGTCGAGACACAGCACGCACTCGCGCTCCCGCGGCGGCAGGCGCGCCATCTTGGACTCGAAGCAGCGCACGAGGTCGCACTCGAGCGAGGTGCCGACGCCGAGGTCGACGCGCGGCAGCAGCGCCGGCGGCGGCAGGCGCAGGCTCTTGCCGAGCACGCGGTAGGCGGCGGGGCAGGCCGCGTGCAGGTGCACCGCCAGCACGCAGTACCGCCGGTCGAAGCCGCGCCGCGCCGCGTTCTTGCCGTGCAGCTTCTCCCGCAGCGCGAGGAACCGCGCCAGCTCGCGCGGCAGGCGGATGGCCGTGCCGGCGGCGGCGGGGTCGGCGGCGGCGGCGGCGGCGGCGGGGTCGGCGGCGGGGTCGGCGGTCGGCGCCGCGGAGCCGTCGCTGACGGTCTCCGCCTCGGTCTTCACCTTCTTCGCTCTCTTCCGCGGCACCCTCCCGGTCGCTCTAGTCTTGCGGACGGCGCTCAGCTTGAGCGTGGGCACGGCGTTGTTGTCGAAGAGCTTCATGTTCTTCCCGCGCTTGAGCTTCTTGTCGAAGTGGAGGTCGCACACGCGCAGCCGCTTGAGCGCCTTGGGCGGCTGCTCCATCAGGTCCAGCCGACCGACCGCCACCATCCATTTCTGAGCCCTGGAATTATCAATTGTACAATTATCGATCGAGCGAGCGAAGCGAGTTGACATCATAGTGGCAACTTGGGTGATTATGATTATGTATGTCTGTCTGTTCTCCTATAGGTAGCTATCGAACTGTTGATCCCGTCGTCTGCGTGAAACTTGCTAGATTGATGGATAATATTACTAGTAGGTACCACAGACAATAGAGAAAATTCTAATTCGTCCATGCTAGTACTGTACGAGTACCTACTGAGTGAACAAACGATGCGCTAGATCTCGTTCTAGACAAACTACTACATCATAGACCCAATTTATTAAAGAAGTTTTCCAGTTACCCCCATCCATAGCGCAAGAGCAGTTCGTTACTCGACAAGTCGTACTGTAAATATTTCGAGTGCGAGTCTGCCTCGCGCTCGAAGGGTTTCGTAGGTACCGTACCGTTCTATTCTATGAATATTTCAATCATCTACGTCCCGTGGTCGTTATAGGTACTAATTTGGTGGTGACAAAAAAACAAGGTAAAACACACCTACTTAACATATTTAATAGCTAAAACCAACTTTTTTTTCAGGTTCAGGTAACTTTAACTTTTCGTGTTTGTAAGCATAAAAAAAATTAAAGTAAACTGCATTATAATTTCCTTGAATAGGGTAATTACATGGTCACCTCAGACCAAATAAAAAATACTATAATTTTTTATTTGGTCTCAGATGGTCACCCTATTTGAGCCAGGATGTCGATTCTCGGCGACTTTCAAAAGATGGCGCGATTAGAGATTACACGTTATCGTGGCTTTTGTTTTCTGAAATCCATTGCATTATTCAAAATAACCACGTTTAACTGTTATTTACAACATATACAACAATTTGATACAATTCAATTCAATTTTTCTGTTGTAGGTAATTTGATACAAGTTTAGATAATCGTGGGGCTGTGATCCCGCACCCGTCGCGTTGTCGTCCCCGGGCAAGCAGCGTGACGTGACACGAATGCGACCGACCAGCATTGTTCGAAAATACTTACCATACCATACCTACATTGTAGGTACTTACCTACTTAAATATCTACCTATTCATAGGTATTTCATATTCATATTCATATTCTTTATTCATTACCTAAGGATCCTATTCAACTTAAAAGCATAGACAGACGAAAACAGGTAAGGACCTACCTACCTAGGTCACGTTTTAGAATTCTATTGCATGTTGTTCTAACGCGAAACATCAAGAACAGGATGCGGGCTCCTATTATAGGTAGGTACCTACGTCTACCTGGCGAGGTATACCTACCTAGTATGGGAAAAGGTGGACACAACCACAGCACAGACAATGAACATCAGTCAGTCAGTAGTAAGTAACTACCTAGTAAGTAGGTAGACGGTAATAAAATAGCACTCACCGGGGCATGTCTCTCCACGGAAACGAGTGCAGCTTGGCGATGTTGGTGCTGGTGGAGGCGAGGCATCCTGGGACGATGCATTTGAAGTGGTTCTTCCATATTTTCGTATCAACAGCGTTCGTTTGAGTAGACATTGTGCGTGGAATATTGCGTCATAGCGTGCGGGATCGACGGACGCGACGCGCGGAATGAGACGCGCGCGGCGGCGGGGGACCGGGGGCGGGGGGGGGGGAGCGGGGCGCGGGGCGGCGGGGGGGGAGCGAGGGGCGGGCGAGCGCGCGCGGGCGGCGGGACATACCTACCTCATCTACCGACTACCGAGGAGAGGCCGCGCGAGCCGAGCCGAGCCGAGCTACGATATTATTATTACGGAGTATGATGTTATGAGCTATCCAACCAAACTTGCGTTGCGATTTTACGAATCAACAAACATTGCCATCGATGTACCTAGCTACTCACCTACCAAGGTGGTAGGTAGGTAGGTACCTACCAAGGATCAAGTAAGTAAGACATTTATTAGGTACTTACTTACCTACCTATGTAAGTACAAAAAAAATTTAGGCATACCTACCTACAGATCCATAGGTTCTCTGGTTCGCTATAGGGGAGATCGGGCAAATGAGTACTGGTGGTCTTAGGAGGTAAGAAGGTAGTTTAAGTAGTTAGTTACCTACCTACTTATTTTATAGGTTACTAGTAGGAGGTAGGTACCTACTACCTACCTACTTGTTTTCATTTTTATTTTATTGGTTGGAAAAGTAGATTGAAGTTAAGTCTGAAACCAATTCATTTCAACTTTTATCTAACTACATATTTATATAGGTAGGTACCTACTTAAACAAGCTTCTGTACGCGGCTTCGCTTGGATGGTAAGAAGTTGGTACCTACTAACCCGAATAAAAAGTAAGTAGGTAAGTACCTACCTACATAGCTAGGTACAGCCCATGTGTTATAACACATTAAAGGCGGGAGAGGACCGCGGCCGCGCTGCTGGTACTAGAGGGAGTAGGTACGTCGGGCACCCAACGAGTTAAGTTGTTATTGGTAGTAGTATTGTGAGACAGAATAACAAAGTAGGTAACAAGCATCCACACAAACTTTCGCTTTTTTAATACTTACCTATTAGTAAGTAAGTACCTACCTAGAATAGGTTTAGGAGTTTGAATCCTGCCATACCTAATTACCTATACTTCATGTCTTGAATCGAGCTAATAGGAACAAAAATAAACGCACGTGATTGGTCGACGAAATTCATTGGATTGGCTAGATTTGACAATTGACAATTGATTTGACAATCTAGCCAATTACGAGAAATACAATTATTTTCGACGACCAATCACGTGCGTTTATTTTTGTTCCTATTAGCTCGATTCAAGACATGAAGTATAGGTACTTAGTAGGTACTTATATTTATTGTCAGGCGTGTGCATGGTGGAGTGCTCGCTGATCTTGTTGCGCGACGCGCAGTTCGTGGGCGAGGACAGTGCGCTGACGGACGCGCTGACACGTCGCCTGCCGCCGCCCGACACCAGCCTAGTCTCCATGTCGACCAACGTCTCCAGCGCGCAGCCCTTACATGCAGACCTAGATGACATCTGGAACTTGCTTCTGTATGTACTTACCAAAAGAGTGTTATTTTAAGTCTAAATTCATATGAGTAGGAACATCTTGCTATTAATACCTGCCTATGATTCCTTTGAAAAGAGTTACAAAATCTACAGCGAAGTCCGCCAAAAACAGAAACAACCTAGGTATACTGTCTCAGCACTGTTTTTTTTTTTTTGTTAATAAAAAATAGAATTAAATATTGGTCTAGTTTCTGTTGACTGTGTTCCGCATTTTTCGAATAATCCCTAATTTTTAATCAAGGATCCGACAGTAACAGTGAAACAAACAGACCCTGTTTGTTTGTTACTGTCGTATCCTTGAATAGAGAGTGTTTGCAGGAGAGACAACGACACCCGAAGGGCACATGCTTACGAGAAAGATCCAACAGAAGAGCAGATAGAAATCTTAGCATTGAAAATGATGGAGCAGTCCTGTTACTCCACTCAGTATCGGTACACATTTTATTTCTAACAACTATAACAAAATTTCTTGCTATAATAATGGTTATGCTCTAAAGCTCCGTTTCTTTACAAGTCTTTTTTCAAAGTTTAAATCAAAATGTTTATTTATTATCTGAACAGGCTCAAAGATGTGTCGAACACGCTCCGCGAGTACGAGGAGCACCCCTTGTTCCGGATGGCGCACTCCTTCAAGCAGCTGGAGGAGTGGGAGTCGGAGCTGGTCGCGATGTATTCCTTCACTCGGAACAGCTCGCGCGCCGCGACCGGCACCTTCCGCATCGCGCGGCACATCGTCTACTTCACACACGCCGTGCGGAAGATGATCGACGTCACCTACACCGTCGAGTACGTCATACACTTGCACAATAACGTTCTCGCGATGCCAATTCACAACTTATCCGGATGAAATTACGAAATAATAAATTGGTCGCTGTGGTGTTTTATTAAGAGGTTCAATTTATTGTGTTAATTTGTGTTTACTAATAATTTATCTACGTATTTAAAGGCTTTGGAATTCGAAATGACTAAAAAAAATCCGTTAAGTCCCTCAATTTTTACGCTATTGTATAGCTTCTATCGCGGGCCTTGAGCGTGGAGACCGAATCCAGAAATTCAGTAACGAAAACACCTAACGCTGTCACTTTAGTTCAGCAACTCGCCTCTAGGTGGCATGCAATAGCTTTACCGCGGCAGTCCCCGACTGCCACACGTCTTTTCTAATTCCAAATCGAAGATGTCGGTCATAGTTTGTTATCGTACCTATTTATCAACGTCGTGGTAATATTTGCCAATCACCATTGTACGGAATCGCGTTCGCGACCCTGCCGGCAGGAAGACAATGATTGCGTCATAAATAACAGCCCGTAACGCTATCAGTGATAGCGTTACGTGACTATCACTGATGCCGTGAATCATCTGCCACAATACTTCACCACACCACCCCACAGAAATCGCCCTATGAATTTATTGGCGAGCGGAAGCTCGAAAGAAGTCAGAATCGATGAGTAAAATTCTGAGTTAAATAATTCCAACTCTTTACTAAAGCATAACTTATATGACGTGACGAGAAGACCGGCCGGCGATGGAATATTCCGCGTGGCGGGAAATGGGTCAGCCAGCGTGCACGCGTGACTTGCCGCAATAATTAACTTGTGCTGCCGTGCCCGCCATGTTCAACATTAGTTTTGATTCACCATTTAAAGCTATTTCGATACAAATTGCTTTTGCTCGCAACACAATAATATAACTGCCGACGCCTACACAATTACTATTCATATTTTCTTTGTGATTTGTGAAAAAAAATATCTTGAATTTCTTTAGTCACTATAATTTACTTCCTAGGTACATATTATAGCAAAAAATTCTAACAATTTAACTTTTTGGGTTATAGGTAGGTAGGTAAATATAAAAAATATCGTTCAAACCGTATAAATATTGAATTTATTCATAGCTTACAAAAGTTAAAGGTCGATGTAACAATAAAACATAACTTTAATGTTATTATTGTAATGCCAAAACTATATTTACAAACCAATACTACACAAGTCATTATATTATTAGCACAGTACGCACTACCTACTAACAATTGAAGATTTTTCAAAAACATTTCTAGTCATTGTGCGAAACTGCGAAACCACGCGAGGCACGACACATTATTACAAAAACATTCAGTTAAACGTTCATTGCGTAGGTAGGTACAGGTACCTACACTATCTTCTCTCATGTTCAAATTAATGCATATTGATACTTTTACTTTATCCCTTGAAATCAACCTACCCCACTCTCCTCTCGTACAATAGATAAAACAGTCAAATTGATTTTCAATACCTAGTAATACCTACGGTTCTCACAATGTCACTTACTTTCTCTTAGCCCTTAGGTAACAAGTAGGGTACCTATGTACCTACCTACCTACTCTACTTAGTTGTCCTGTCCCCTGCAGCACCAGCTGCTGACAGCTAGCTGCAGCAAATCTGCCCCGTGTCAGAAGTCAACACAACTAAATCACTGGTATCAATGATTACAACGCAACTCAACCGAGACGGACGCTTGTTCATTCATAGATCCTGAGTTCGAAACCCCGAAGAGATCGACACGACACAGCGCTCGGAGTCACGCCCACAAGCTGGTCTCATCAACTTTCGCAAACTCGCAAGGACGTTGCAATTGCAATAAGACAGAAGGGTTCTACTACTCCACACACGAGTGAGACACGTGATGTGACACTAGCAACGTTCCTCAGTTGAGGAGGCAGGCTAAGGCTGTTCTCCGAAGGGTTTGGTCTCCGTGTCGTCTGCGTGTGCGTCCTCCTCGGCGCGCAGCAGCGCGTCCAGCACGTGCCGCTTGAGCGCGGCCTGCTGGCGCCGCGGCAGGCGCTTGCTGCTCTGACACACGCTCGCGAAGAACAGCTCCAGCGCGTCGTCGTCCCACCCGGCCCCCTCCCCCTCCCCCGCACCCCCCGCGTCCCCCGCACCCCCCGACCCCTCCCACACCTCGGGCTCGGGGCCCGCCTCGTGGTCGGACTGCTCCTCCGTCTCGTCCGTCTTGATATCCTTCACTTGTCGTCTTCTGGAACGTGATAAAGGGAACGTTACAAAGAATGCAAACGATGCGATGTCATCGGTAGGGTGGCAGGGTCGGGATAGTTTCATTCTGAGAAGGGAATGCATGATGGATTGGAACTACATGCTAGACTCAGGAACAGAATAGAGAGACTTAGCTGGAGGATAGGACCACTGAGCCGTAGGATCGGCGTGGTACGTACCCGCGGAAGGTGACGTAGGGCAGTATGTAGGCCATGCGGGACTGGAACCGCCACCGCTTGGGCGCCGCGCCGCCGCCGGCGCCGCCGCGGGTCGCCGCCGTGCGCTTCACGGCCTGACGCAGCGAGTCGCGCAGGATCTTCCACTCGCGCTTCAAGCTATCGCCTGCAATATAGGTAGGTTAGGTACCTAAGTTGGTATATCTATCCTCATCCAAACACAAACTCGATAGGTAATGACTATTTTGAGCCACTTTGACTTTTAACTGTAATTTTTTTTTGGTAACATTGTTATTTCCTACCTATGATTTTATCAACTTCTCATGCTGGCTGTACTTAACTTAGGTACTGGTGGTAGGTACCTAGGTAGGTAAGTGTAGGTAGGTACTTATACAGCCATTTTCTAACGAACTAAAAAACCTAGGAACTAAATAAAATATTATTAGAACGTCAAAACATCGTCGTCGGTCGCCTCGATTGTGGCGCTATAGTATCGCCCGCCGGCCGCCACTCGCCACTCGTCTCCGCTCGCTACTCGCTAGTATAGTATAGTAACTCACTGTTGGCCCCGATCCGGTCTGCGATCTCCTGCCAGCAGCGGTCGCGCACGTCGATGTCGCGGTGATGCTCGTGCTTCGTGTCGTACAGCACCGGGTACTTCTTCACCTCGTCGATCAGACGCTCGCGGCTGTACCGACTCATGGCGACCAGTCGTCCGTCCGTCCGTCCGTCGGGCGCCCGGGCGCGAGCGAGGCGCGAGCTATACTGAAGCGAGACGGAGCGATGCGGGGCGCTGTTTCGGATTACGACTATCGCTCGTGGTGTGCGCCGGTTTAATGGAGATGATGCGGTGCACAGATGGGCCGCGCAAGATGACTGGTGTCCGTAATGATGCCTTCAGGGATTTGTACTGCTGCGTGTACCTAAGTAATAAAAACTTAAGGATCTACCTAGGTACCTACTTACCGAAGTACTAACGTACACACTTCGACTTAGGTGCTTAAGTTCTTATCTGCTTCTAGGTACCTACTTATTGCTTAGAAGAAGATAATTTAATTAAGAAGAAGAAGAAGAGTGAGTTATGTAATTAAGGCGAATACCTAGGTAGATATGTGAAGTTATTCCCTTCCCTACCTAGGTATGTAGGTAAGTACCTACCTACTTACTGACCTATTTAAATACCTACTTCGGGTCGGCTAATTTTTCGACAAATTCTTCCGATTCGGGGCGCGTGGCTTTATCTCATGTCCTATCTATTCTACGTACGATAGCTACGCTACTTACTCTATGTCGAGCGCTCTATGTGCGTAATGAAAGCGAGCGCGCGATGCAGCGATGCGAGCTGGCATCGCCGCGCGCCGCCGCGCACACTGCGCGACAAACCGATGGAGATTATTAGATTATTGTAGGTAGATTTATTAAGCTAAGCTTGCTAGTAGGTACCTACCTACTAGTAGCTAGCACAGATCAGATTACTTACCTACCTACTTAAGATAGTGCTAGTAGGTACTTAACTTACCTAAGTTATATTTAGGTAAGTACTAAGTAGGTCCCTAGGTAAGTAAGTAAATCTAATGCGTTTTTCGAATAGGTAAGTAGGTAAGTACTACTAACCACCCGATCGATGCCTTTAAAGTCTCGACTCTCGGTTCCACTGCTCCGCGGACCGCGCCGCTGTGTGGCCGCGAGCTAGCTGGGACGGAAATTAGGCAGCGACTCGTGCCAACCACGCCTTTATCGACAGGCTCATAAATGTCATATTTCTTTGTTCCGCTTTTCAATGTAACTTAGCATTCGAAAAGGAATATGCTACACTTGCAAAAATATGGATGCGGACAATTTACACCTTATTTCGTATGAATAGAGCTTAAATTACACCGCAGGGTGCGCTTTTAGGTTGGCTAAGGAATCCTTCCACGGGGTAAAGTTGGACAAAATGGTAGGTATTTTCTATTTTCATTCCCTTTTTGTTCATGTCGCTGAATTGAATAGGTACCTAGGTACCTAACGTATCGATATTAAACTCACATACCTAGCTCCTGGAAAATGTAGGTAGGTAGGTACCTAGGTAAGTACTTAATTACCTACTTGTTTACCTTACCTACCTAGGTACCTACCTACCTATTGAGCGTTTAGTGGTTTAGGTTTGAAATAAATACCCACCTACCTACCTACTTAGGTAGGAAGGTGAGTAAGTAAGTACCTACCTTAACTTGATACCTAGGTAGGTACCTACTTACCTACGTACTTACGTAAATTCCATTTTCTTCCCTTATCTAAACGTAGAGAAATGGCTGACTTGACTTACCTTCTTGGTATAGCGAATGGCACGGTAGAATGTCCTGAACTTCTTGGGCAAATAGGGCTGCGCACAAGCAGAGTCGCAGTAAGAAAGCCTGGCACTCTGTTTGTGCCTACTGTTAAAACGAACTATAGGCAAAATGCCTTTTTATTAAGAGCATCTTGCTCATTCAATTCTTTAGTTAGAAACTATAGTGACGTTGACCTATTTAATACTAGTACAAGTAAACTTAAACGTTTACTTTGTGACAATTACTTTGAGGTAGCGAGTGAGGGCTGATATTTAATATTAGATATTTAGATTAAGATTATTTTCTTTAAACGTGTGTGAATACTTTTAAATTACCTACTGTATGCTTAACCTAAACTGTTTTGTCGTCTACTGTTTGTTTTTGTATTTACTATACTAACTACTATTTGTGGGAACTAGTAATTAGCCTTCGCGTCTTATGTAGTCCTGGCTACATAATACATATTCTGCTGTCTATTTTAATACCTAGCTGTTAGTTTCCCTAAGACTGTGAAAATAAAATAAAATAAAAATACTTTAATTTGATTCTAGAACAAAATTGCTTTCAAGCTTTTACAGACAAGCTTTTACGACCAAAGGTCGAACAAGGATAGGTCTGCAGCTGAGCATCGCATCGCATGTCTAAACTGTCACGTCAACAATAAAAAACCTATTAGATCTGTTTGTTCGACTCCGGCTGGCTCGTTGAAGTTCCACACCGAAATAGTGCGACGACCGGGACGGGGTGACCTAAGCAAGGTGAAGCTGATTGCGAGCGATGCAGAATGCTTACATACCTAGGTACCTACCTAGGTACCTATAAGTATTAAAGACAGGTAGAAGTTACCTATAGGTAAGTAGGTAGGTACCTAACCTATATACCTAGATGCCTACCATTTCAGACGGGAGTCGTATTCGTCCCAAGATAAACACCATTTGGAATCAAGTAGGTAGGTACGTTACGTACCTACTATCAAGAGTAGGTAGGTACCTAGGTATCGCGTGATTCGGTTCCCCACGCACGACACGACAAGTGGCACATCAAGCGTATCGCGTTTCCGAATGCTAAACAAAATAGATTCGTCACAATCAATCACCATCACGCCTCTGTCGGGCCGCTCTTGTTCTTGTGGGAACCACTCCCGAGTACCTACTGGTCCCTAGGCACCTACTGACGTCAGATACTATCTATCTATCTATCATTATTGTAGGTACTTAGATTCCTCCGATATTTTTTGCTTTTGCTTTTTATATACCTACGCTACGAGTGACCTACGACTCCTACGAGTCGTAGCGCCTGACATTTTATGCAGAGTAAAACGTGTCAAGGCTGCAAAAGTTTTCTGCTCAGATATTTTCTGAAGGACAAATAAAAGTATCATCATAACTGTTAGTCTAGTTATGCAAAGGCCGTACTTAAATGAAATCTAATGTTCATTGTTTAATTAAGTACCTAACATTTACCTAATTGCCTAAAAAAATAAGTGCCAGCCGTCCGTGGCCGAGGGGAAGTTCGCCAGGCATTGCGGCTTTACGTTACGTTACGGTACCGAATTACCGATCAGCAGTTCCTTCCAAACACGACGGTCAGATCAGGTGGCAGATTACGCGAACATATCCTTTGTTCGGCACGTTTCGACCAAAAAACACTTCTATTCGAAAAAGTTCATTAAATTCTTCACTGTAGCGTAGAGAGAATGGTCACGATCCTGACGTACCTACCTGTGCCTTCGCCGCCACCCTCGGCAAAAACTTTTTGTTTGTTGACAAAAACTTGAGCTTAGCACATAGAGATGACGTCAATGAAAATAAAACTTTGATGCAGTAAGTTTACGCTTCAATTCACAGATGAGAGTTACTAAATATAGGTACCTGCAAAAACGGTTTCAACATCTAATCCGCAAACAAGTGCAGGGCACAACCTGCTTCATACAAAAGCATGTGAGTAGGTACCTACCTAGGTAGGTACCTAACGATCGGGCAGGTGCAATTTGTACACCTACCTACCTATTCATCTCCCGGTGACGATGTAGGTAGCTTAGGACACTTTTTTAAGCTTAAGTAACTAGGAATAAGGTTCTAAATGCTCTAAGGTACCTACCTCCTTATAAAACTACCAAATTAACGTTGCCACAATGTTTTTTATGAGACTGTCGGGATCTTGTCGAGATAGTTACTTATAGACTATATTTTATCCCGGTAGTTTCGTTAGTTCACCGTACATAGTAGGTACCTACCTACCTACTAACATGTACCTACGCTGCGTGCGAGGGCCCTACATTTCGGGACCGCGACTTCATTTAATCTAGGTATCCTAATTTATATCGTAGGTACCTATTTAAAAAAAAAGAGAATGTTTCGGTTCGGGACGTTTGGCAACGTTGTAGGTAAGCTCCTACGTACTACGTACCTAGGTACGTAGTTAGTAGGTATTTTGATATTTTTATGTCAAACTAATATAAAATCACATCCCACATCAACCAGTCCACTGCTGAGCATAACGCCATCTTCACCGCTTCGTTACAACTACAACCTTGAACCTGTGCGTTTCGTTTATTACTGAAATATAGATGAAGGCTGGTAGGTACCTACCTACTTATGATTATGTCATGACGCATAGGTAGTTTAGTACAGACCTAGCAGTGTAGCGTGCCTTGCTGCTAGCCTGGCGAGACAGCGAGACAGCCTGGCGGCTGGCGGCGACCGCGACCGAGACGCTCTGGTAGGTTAGGTACCTAGATATAGGTACCTAGGTAGGTACACAGTCAGCTAGCTTGTAAGCTGAGAACTGCTACACTAGAATGTGCTAAAAACATATAAGTACCTAAAAAGGTTTTATTCTTCACTAGCTGCGCCCCGCGGTTTCACCCGCGTAAGTCCCGTGCCCGCGGGCCTGCAAACAGCGCCTCTTTGTTGTTCATCTTGGGAATCGTGCAGCACTAATGCAGATACGCCCCACAAACTGAAAGCAGCCTTACCCGCACAACTTTAGAGTTTATTTCCCGTTTATAAAATCCGTATCTCTTTATTTCACCTGAATGGGTCGCCGACCTCGTAGGAGCTTGTTGCTAAGTGCAGCAGAATCAGAACTATCTAATACAAGTACCTAGTACCTAGGCCTTCTAATATTGCGCGTAAAATCATTTTTGTTGTTATATCTTTCGTATTCAATTTAATCAAATTAACTTGATCTCGATCAAAACAACCGGAAACATCTGACACTCTCGTATTTTCATTATAATCAGAAAATGTAGTAAATTGCAATGTAAATTGTAAATCATTACTCAGCCCGGGCGAAGGCCCGGGCACAGCTGAGCCCCGCTGAAGACCACTTTTTGGAAGAGGTTTCTGTGTTTCGTTCGAGGCCAGGAGAAAAATGAGGTTACATCAAAAATACGAGCACATTCTTCTTCAGAGTGAATGTCAACTTGACATTTTACATAACACTCTGCTAGAGATAGTTTACTTTTGCACCTTTTGAAATGACTTATTTTTTTTGTAGTGCGTTTTTATTTTTGATTTTAGCCTTACAAACGAGCCACAACCATGCGTCGCTGTCTCGGACCCTGGGACTGTTGGCAGACGAGCCGGCAACGGCGGCGCTGGAGGAGTGGAGGGCGGGGCGGGGGCGCAGGCGCGGGGCTCTCCAGCAGACCATCAGCAGCGGGGACCAGGCTCGCTGCAACTTCACCGAGGAACTGTCGTCACCACCCGCTATAGAGGAGATCGATGTCCATGACGCCACCGACCATGCTTTCTTTCGAAGCAAAAGAAACAAAACTGAGAAGCAAGTGACCTCGCACTACGTGGGCAACTGGTTCAGTCCCGACTGGAACCGCTCCTCTGGCGCTACAGACGTGGTGATGGGCATCGCGCACGATGAGCAGTGCCACAACGTCAAGGCACGCCGCCTGCGCGCGCACCGCTATCACAATCTGGTCGTGGACCTGGGTGGCCAAGAACAGGTGCAGTGTCACTGTAAGGACTCGAGGACGCGGTTCGATCGGTACATTTTGTCTACGAATGGTATTCATGACGTGGATACAAGTGGAGGATGCCGGAAGGCGCGGGCGAGGCGCTCGAGCGGGCCCGAGTGGCGTCGGCTCCTGGAGGCGCTGCCGCCGCTGCAGCCTGGTGGTGGCGGCTGCGTGACCAGCCCGCTCGCGTCGCTGACGCCCTTCAATCGCGGCGTGTCGCTCTTTGCGCGCTACCACGCTTGCGGCTGCGGGTGCAACCGCAATGCTGCGCCTCCCAAGATTCCCTTTGCATCCTGTTTGATGGTTCTACTTTTATTATACCTAGTTTTATGAATAAATCTGTTTTATTTATCTTCTTACGTATATTATTTATATCCGTGTGTGATATCTTCATCTCTTTCTGAAAGCTTGTATTCCTGCTGGCGGTCGCTACGCTACCATGGGTCTATACTATACACTATTTTTCAAACTAATAGGAATGTCTTTTTTTCTTGCTCGAATGAACTCGACATCGAATAGTAATTTGTGCATGTTCATTTCTTACTGATCTCTTTGTGAAATCTGTAGAATCACGGAAATTAAATACACTTACTCGAGGGACAGCATAAGTTAGGCAGTCGAGGTAAGACTTCATAATTAAACAAAATGTGTACAATCGTAAAGTTATGTATATGAGGAGAAATAGGGGCAAGCGGGGCGAACAAGGCGCGGGGACAGGAAGTGCCGCATTGCAATACTTGGTGCTGCAGACGCACACGTGGTAGCGCACGTAGAGCGAGACGGCGCGGCTGAAGGGCGTGAGCGAGGCGTGCGGGCTGACGATGCAGGCGTCAGCCTGGTGCCGGAGGAGCAGCTCCAGGTAGCGGAACCTGTCCGTCGCGTACCCGCCCGTCCATTGCGTGGGCCGGTACAGACGACAGCCGCGGACTGTGTACACCTGCGACACCACTGCTTTGTACTCACATTTCGATATATGATCTAGTCTAGTCTAAGCGCTGATGTGTAGCGCTTGTGGTCGTTCGTCCTCACACCTCACAGCCAGCACACATAATGACGTCTCAGAACTTTGAGAAGGCAGACAAAAGGCAGATAGCGTATGCCTCGTGTAAAGTCTGATATATCTGACAAATGTTTGTTTTTGTACCAATAAATAAGAAAAGTAGATATACTTCTGTCTGCGTCAACAATAAATAAGTCAAAGAATTTAAATTACCTTTCCGATATCCAGGTAACTTTTATAACACCCGCCCATGTAATTCCCATACATAACTCTTATCGGACTGCGATCATATCGGGATTTATCTTTAGACTCAAAAAAAGTGTCCCGGGTGCCTCCGGGCGGGTGGTAGCAGTGGGTGCGGAAGTAGCGCTTCATCCTATTGAGGCGCCAGTCCGAGGAGGCCCAGGCGTCATGGCAGAGGGTGTCTTCAGGTAAGCCACGGATGCCTGCGCCGGCAGCGTTCAGCACGTTGCAGACGTAGCAGGTGGCTACGAGTCGAAGTCCCTTGCGAAGCCGGTCGCTAGCATTCCACGAGTCACTAGGTTTCCACGCGTCCTCCTCCGCCATCGTGGTGTTGTTGTAGGAAACATTCCTGTCGAACATCGCCTGGGAGTGTTGATAGGAAGCGCGCGGCCAGCGCATGTGTTCCCTCAGGCCGGGCACGCCGCGCACCAGCTCCTCGTACGCAGCCGGCTCCATCTCCTCCGGCGTCAGCGGCATCTCCGGAGCCACCAGCTCTTGCGACCCTCGGAACAACGACACAAAGTCATAACTGTGACCCTCCTCTATAATTAGTGGTAAAACTAAAAGTCCTCTAACAAAATAGCAATCCATTGTTGAACGTCAACGGATAACATGACAACTACCACATACTTCACAGTCTGAGCTTATGTCAGTCTGTCACAGAAGTCATATGCTTATTCAGCGGCCTCTACACCGACGCGACGTTAAGTCGTGATCGAGCAGTGCACTGCCATGATGGGTTTTTGACATTTTTTTGCATGGATGGATTTCTTTTGTATGTTTTAGACAAAGTATAATTTTTGTAGGTTCATTTATTTGTCGCGTTAAGCAGGTGTAAACGGCATCACTAAATATAGCAAGCTCATAAGAAAAAAATAACATCGTACGATATAAATGATATAACTAGAACTGAGTAGGTATAAGGTATTTATAGGTACTTACTTACTTACGTTGGGCACAGCGTTGGGATCGGCGCGGTCGATCGATACCGACCGGCCTTCGAGCACTGCAAGTTACTCCCAAGGAATATTTAATACATTTACTTGATTTCATATACTTTTTTAACCAAACCCCAATACAGCCGTATCACCTATATCCTCGTGATACGAACCGGGTGAGCTCCGCATAAGTAAGTACAACGTGAAATGAAACCTCTCCAAAAAAGTGTTTGCCACTTTTTGTGCCGAGTTCTTCATGACATGACATCATGACGGCTCTCGGCAAAAACTGGCTGGAACTGACACCGCTGTCAAACCAGTGCCAGGTATCTACTGTACCTAGTTATACCAAGTAATGGTTTTATATTAGTCTTTGGACCTCCGATACTGATTCTTTTACAAACTTTACCGATTATCTCCTACAATTTGACCATTATTAAATATTCACCACATTCTACTTCTTCCACAAAACCACAGAATAGAAATGACAAAACTTGCATTTGGGTAGTGTGATGATGCATCACCTCCCTTTTGTTCTAAAGTCGAGAGACTGTAATACGAGATACGTTACAGGATTACACGCTAATTTGATGGATAGGAACAAAGTGAGCACAAATAGGCTGAAATAGCCATGACTGCTCTGTCACGCCCATCATCAATCTTCATCCCGGTGTATGTACCGTGTATGTATTGTGTGTGCCAATTACTACTCCACGGCTCATTACCTCCTGAACAAAGCATTCAGTAGGTACAAGCAGAGTGAGGATAAGCAACAAAGCACGAGAGAAAAACATAAGGACAGGCTTATACCCAGCAGTGGGATAAGACGGCGATGATGATTATGACTTAGTTAAGGACTTACATTAGAGGTTTTTGCCCAAAGGACACTGTTTCGTTCTCCGTCTTCTATTGTAAGTATCTAAGTTTCCTTATCTTCAGATGGGGATAAATTTGTTAACATAACGAAGGCTCCTGCTATTTCCGTTTTATTTTACCCAAGAAATCAATAAAAGCTGCGAATCGAAAGCCGACGAGGAGTGGCCACTACTGGCCAAACCGAGTGCCGCCGCAGCTCACATGGTCATTAATGTACTTACGTTGATAATTGTGCCTCCTCGCTACATTGTGTCCATCACGGTACGTCATCCGACCTTGGTGGATGTCAAGTTCATCCGACCAGCGGAGCGGAGCCGCCCCCTCCCCCCGCGCGCCCTCCCCCCGGCGCGCCCCGCCCGCGCCGGTCGATACTGTTGCCGGGCTCCAGATATACTGGTCTTGGGTTGCCGAAAGCCAATTACTGTTTCGCTTCGTAACTATTGCTTACATCATGGATTCATGGCTTATTAGCATTTTGGAATGAAAACTTTCCACTGCTTGTGCGAAAATGATTCTTGTACCTACCTCCAAAAAACCTGAGGTGAATTTTGTTTTGGTGCAATCAGCAAAATGAACCACAGAGGCGGCAGGAAACGCATATTTTATGTACTTTTGTTGAGTTTTTTTTTTTTTTTTTGTTCATTTCAAAAAGAAAAAATGCCTCTCTTGAATCATTTTTCATGGATGAAAGCAAAAATAAATCGTTTGTTAGGTTATAAGACTCTGATCAGCGACGCTTTGCCCAGCTGTGGGCAAGAGTAATACAAGTATTATGTAACCCTGAGATAACCATAACTCAGGGCTAAGCGCGAGATGAACGAGCTCTTTAAAATATTGCGAAAGTTTTTACATCAGCTCCGAAACAGTATGAAATATTAAAAGGTCCATATTTCAGAGCGCCCTTAGTGCAGTCTCCCATGCCTGCCTGCCTGCCTGCCCAGCGGGGCTCGGCGCCGGCCGAGGAAGGTGCTAGAATAAGAAATCATTCTGTGAAAATCCTATAAGAAATCTATTCTAATTCTTCTGATATGATTTTGGAAAACAAGGACCAAGCGAGCGAAGCCCCATGCAGGCAACAGTAAAATATGATCTATATTTGATTTTTGTTTGAGATTTGGGTACTGACTGTCACAATAGGTAAGTATAATGAAATATATTTCTCTAGATATCCCTGATGGTGTGTCGGTCGTTCTTCTTCTCAGAGCAATCATCTTCTTACTGCTTCCTCATTGTTCTTCTTTGATTAAGTTTCGGTGGATTGTTTTCAAACGAATTCTAGTTTTTATAATGTATCTGTAATCGCCAAGAGGCTGTGTATGACTATGCAATACCTATGAACGTAAAGCAAGGAACAGAGTATCATATCTGCATGTCGCCGGTGGCTGGCTCCGTGGAGCCTCTTCACCCGAGAGCCTTTGGGTCGTCAACAGCATTTTTCTGCTCCAGCACTTTTAAAACTCAGCCGAACTTCCTTACTTATTCTCATACGTGTAAGGGCTATTGTCCCATGGTGCGATTCAGCTTCAATGCAAGGAGCTGTGTTCCGACTATTTTTAGCAGTTGTTATGTGGATGACGCTCTTTGCCGCGCGTCATTATTATGAGCGCCTTGTCTTTAGTTACACTTACACCCTTTTAAGCAAATATCCATGGTTTTTTATACTGGTGTCTGGCATTTCTCCTTAGTTTTAGTTTCCGGTTGTCTGGAAGAAATAGCCGTGTGCGATAAGACCGCCGACTGTTGGATGCTGTACCTACTATAAACCCATTTATATTTGTGTCGCAAACTGTATCCACAATAAAGATATTTTGAATTGAATTGAATTGAATAATCATTTTTCAGGAGTGATATGATACTCGTAGATGCCGTTAAAATGTTCTCTACCGACGAAGTAAAATCAACGAGTCACTAAGAATTAGTTTCTTCGATATTTTGAATCATAAAAACTTCAGTCTCGACCCATTATTATGACGGTCTCTGATAAGCCGTATCAGTGTTTGCCACTAAAATGAACATTCTAGAAGGAAGTTCAAGAAGAAATTAGGTATTATGTCAGAATCTGTCATATGGCGAAGGTCATGTTCGAAGGTCGTCGGTGACCTTCCGCGAGTCAAGGTCGGCTTTATCCGATTACAGAGTGTTCGTTTACGGTTTCATAATTTACTAGTTTATTTTACATTCATTCATTCATTCATTCGTTCGTATATTATGAGCAAGTGACCAACTCTACGTCAGATTGATGAATTAAATCTGTTCTGTGCATAAAACATTGCATATCTTCACCTCTTCATAAAATGTTAAGTATCTTCATAATAATTCGTCATAACATGTTAATTGCCTTGACTTATTAAATATCTATCTCTACCTTCCATTAATTATCTATACTTCATTTCTTAAATCGAGCTAATAGGAACAAAAATAAACGCACGTGATTGGTCGTCGAAAATAATTGTATTTCTCGTGATTGGCTAGATTGTCAAATCAATTGTCAATTGTCAAATCTAGGCAACCCAATGAATTTCGACGACCAATCACGTGCGATTATTTTTCTTCCTATTAGCTCGATTCTAGAAATGAAGTATAGGTATAACTAGCCATTAATCCATTATACCCCCATTATTATTGCCGCCAAGAGGCAAATAAATAGATGATAAATAGACCATAAAATAGACCCAACCCTTTTTTAAAACCTCGTAGCACTTTCTACGAAAAACCGTAGCAGGTGCTACGAGATTTCAATAATGACCTCTATTTTTAATGACGTAGAAATTAATGACAATAATTGAAGTAGCTTTAAATATGAAGTTACCCGCACATCGTATACTTCAATCAATCTTTATTGTGTCTAAGGACTATCGCTCTACTGAATTTTCATCTAAATCTGTTCAGTCGTTAAAATGGAACCACCAACGCGTATAACTACCGAGAAACTAATATATTGCAGAGTGGCGTAGAAACTAGGACTAGACCTAGGATTATCATTGTCGCTTTGGTGCGTTAGCACTGTAGACATGATGTCGCCAAAACTAAAACTAAACAGACTAAAGTTGTTGCCGTCCCTTTCATGACGATCGAAATAAAAAGGATAAAATAAAAGTAAGTGAACGGTTACTAAGTACTAACTAATAATTATATTACAAATAATAGTGTTGTATTTGTGTGACAATGATGATGATGACTATTAAATTCATCTGGAATCAGGACACACCAACAACTGTTTGATCAGCTCTACCATAGAGTGACCAAAACAAACTAGATTAACATCATCATCATCATTGCCAGCTTAAATTATAGCCCACTGCTGGGTATTAATCCTCCTCCCTCAAAAGCCATTCTAATTACCTACTAATAAAAAACTAGATTAAGTTATTAATAATTTAATAATATGTTTAAGTACCTATAGGTGCATGCATATAGAATTAAAAAAAAAAATTGCTCTTATGGCTTTGGGACACCCTAGTATAAAGGATCGTAGTGGATGACACAAACTAAGGAAGGCCTATGCCCAGCGGTGGGTAAAGTCGGGCTGTGGATGATGATAGGTATATAACCTCTGACTTTTTAAACAGTCAGTCGGGTAAAATTAATATGTCATTGACCTCGAATTACAACATCTTGGAGATTGGCGTTATGTTATGAGTCAACTTTCAAACAAGACGAGTTCATATATATTTATCTATTTACAGAACGAACCGACATTACATAAAGACTTCAATACACAAATGCACATGTTCAAAACATTTACACAGAATTATAAATACAATCAAAAATTAATTGTATGCTACTTAATTATAAAGTCGAAGTTAGCTGCAAGAGACAGCATTAACTTGCTGTTTGATGTGGCACTTTGCCAGCGCATTTAGAGCCCTATAAGCTTGCAATAAAGCAGTGATTGATGAAAACTGTGTGTTTGTGTGTAATACACGTGTTATAAATCGGGTTGTCCGTTTGTTAGTCATCTGTGGTGTGTTGAGAACTTGTTAGTGTTACATAAAACTGGTTGGTTATTCGCTATGACCCAACAAAAAGGAACGCGACGAACAACGCGGCACTTACTTACCAAAATACTTACAATAAAATAACGTGTTTTTAGACGACTTCGATGAAAGATGTGTTCTACTGTATGATAATACCTCAAAAGTGCAAGAAATTGCTCCCTTACGAAATTTAAGGAAGTTATTACAAAAATTAAGTTGTTTGTGTCGCGTTACGTTTGGTTGGGTCGTAGCGAATAGCCACCCTTGTTAGTGTTACATCTGTATCTGTACATAATTATTGCGGGAGACATTTACTTCACGTAGGTACTCACATTATGTTTATATTTAACCATTTATTTACTTCTCTACAGTCGCAGAAGGATTAAATAGGTAGTAGGTTCTGTGAAAGCCGTGTTGGCGTAGTAGTTTAGTGCCTCGACTTTTAATCAAAAGGTCGTGGATTCTTTCCAAAATCCGGATGCACATCCAAAATGTTTTCAATACCGAAACCGAACCATGAATAAATTGACTTTTTTAAAACCGCCCTCCGAAGCACGGAAGTTCTCTCTTGTGCCCGCTTAGAACATCGCATATCGTCAACGATCTGGTATATAACAGCCTGTGTCAACCCACTGCTGGGTGTACCTAGGCCTCCTCCAATTTCTGCCACTCCTTCCGGTGTTGGGCTGACCGCATCCAGGTCTTGTTGGCGACCTTGACAATATCGTCCACCCATGTGGCAGGTGGTCTGCTAACACTACGTTTATTTCCCGTGGGGCCTTACTCCACCTGCCGTCACCACGTCTTACCATATGATGATTAAATAAATTAAATGCATTGAAACAGGCAGCAGTAACACAAAGTCCAAGTAAGCCTTGAGGTGCTACAGAATTAAATGTATTTTCTTTGAGATGCTCGTTAAATAAATCTGCCAATATCTCGACATGCGAGGACAGCCCCGAATTAATACATCTGTCTGCCAAATTAATGATCCTGACACGATAATGACTCCGCCGTGGAATGGAAGTAATGGAACCCTTTGGTTCGGAGCAAAAACTTTCCTTGAGAAGGGTCCGTGGGCCCATTGTGGACTACTCAAACTTATAATTAAAACTACCTTCTAGATATATTATTGGGTACCCACCAGATTTCCCTTCATCTTGGTTCCCTCATAAATTATCAATTAAGTTTTAATTAAACGTTGTACGTTACACCAATTAATGGTAATCCTTTCTTTATCCTTCCTCACTTTGTAAAGGTGAGTACGTTTTATAGAACAAAAATCATCTTCATCTTTTTCGAAATTGAAAAGAAGTTTCCACAAGTCAATTTGTTGTGTAGCTGCGCTTGCGCATCGATCGTGAGTAGTGAGGCTGAGCCCTGCGCTCGCTCTCTGCAGACAGACAGGGCCAACTACAAGAGAAGTGCCTAAGGGCGTGTTACTGTGAGGGAACTATGTAATGTAATCAGAACGTATTATTTTATCTGTGTCAGGTCAGAACCAAAACTCTACGAACGGTAGAGACAAGACAACATTTATAAAAATAGGATGCTTTGTAGCGTCTAGTCAGTGGCAATTAAGTACTAAACCAAATAAGGCTTATGTCTTATCTCGCTAGTAAAGAAATTGATTAACACATAGGCTACATTTTATCCCGGTATTCAAACGGGGACGGAAAGTATTCACCGCGGGTAACAGTGAGACGCAATTAGCAGCAAACATTTTAGGATATGAATTAATTAAAAAAGAAAGTGTGGACAGAACCGCACCTTTACCCGAACAAGATAAACGACGCAACATCGCTATAAACTCTCATAAAAATAAATGAAATCTTGGAAATGAAGCGTCGGAACCGGTCCCGCGCGGCTCCCGCGGCCCGCGGCGCTACCGACCGCCGCTAGTTAGTTTGGGCATTAGATCCTATTTTAAGTGTAAGATAGATTCTAGATTGAACAAATTCGTAATGCGGTAGCGCTACTCGATACATTTCGACTTTCATGTTTGCAGATGTTTGTTTGCAGTTCCTAAAATGTGTAAATCAAAACATGAAACTTCCACAGACATATTTAATGTAGGGTTGCCATCTCGAAAACTTTGAAACCAGGACAAGACGATTGAAAACCCCGGATTTTAGGGCCCAAACCCCGGACATATAAACAGGTTTTTTTAAAGTAGTACAATGTGTGTCCGAAGGTGGATCCAGCTTTGGCGTCAAGAAGGGTCATCTAGTCGTGATATTTTTTGTAGATAAAAGTATGTTGTAAATGGTTTTGTTTAAAGCCGGTTCTTATTTAGCAATAAACGATGCAAGCAATTTTTTACCCATTTTTGCAATGAGTAAAAGCTTCGTAGTTAGTTAGGTTGGTTTTTAATTTTGCTCTTAGGGAAATTATAATTTTTTACTTACAATGCAATTTATTCAAGAAGATAGCATGATACTGCTAATACAGCTCTGAACAAAGCGAGGGAAGCGAAGAATTACAATAATTACAAGGAGGAAATAAAAAGATATAAGAGAGCAATTTTCTGCACTCTGAGGTCTCTGAATATTTTCATCACACCCTTAAACATTTTTTTTGGAAGTAGGTACTTACTCAATTTCAGTCAAGTTCAAAACCCGGACTCATACTGAAACCCCGCCCGGACGCTCCCCGGACGCCCTCTAAACTAGGACAAATCCGGGGAAACCCGGACGGATGGCAACCGTAATTTAATGAAACATCGCGCAGAGTCCTTCCTAAGCACTAAGCTTTAAGACAAACCCAAGTTTTAATTAAAGTCCGGGACAATGTGCCTCCGGCCGATAAATTGGCGACAATGCAGCTCCGACACGCTTTGTTCAATCTTTACACACTACTTCCTCGCAATATTATAAATAAGAAAGCCGTAGGACTCCGGATTTAATCTCGCTGGTAATTACTGTAACAAATTCAATGGGACTTGTCTACAGTTTTGGGCGTCGGATAAGGAAAGTACACGAAACTCGAAACATCGTCATGACTACGAGTAGAATATAATATACTAGTAGCACGTCCCGGCTTTGCACGGGTGTACTAATGAAACTACCGGGATAAAATATAGCCTATGTTACTCGTGGATAATGTAGCTTTCGAATGGTGAAAGAATTTTTAAAATCGGTCCAGTAGTTTTTGAGCCTATTCATTACAACCAAACAAACAAACAAACAAAGTTTTCCTCTTTATAATATTATTATTATTATTATATTATTATTAGTGTAGACTAGTCGCGGGCGTAAATTGTTCAAACACAATCTTAAGCCCGCATTTTTATTCGTGGTATCAAGATTTCAGGTCATAAGCTATGAAGGTATATTCTAAGTTTCAGCCAAATCCGTTGAGCAATTTTCTTGTGAAAAAGGTACCTATAAACAAACCAATTTTCGCGATCATTAGTAGGAGCGTCGTCGGGCTTGTTACCTGTCACGTATGGAATGTTAACTTCTGTTATATGTGAGCATTCATCAAACATTATAATACCTCTGACTACCTCTTTCGTCGTTTTCTAATCGTTTACTAAACTTTGGAAGATTTACATACCGAGTACTGAAAAGTGTAATCAAAGTTTGCCTCTAAGTTCCGCCGAGCGGAGCCAACTCTAGCGGAGAAGTTTTATGTGTTTCTTATTGAGTAGGCATTTAGTTTCAATCAGACCTCAAAAGACTGTATTATCTTAAATGCTGCCTTCGACTTTGTTTCTTATACGATAAAAGGTGTATCGTAAATGCGTGGGTTTGATTTTCTTTGTGATAAACCCTATCAAAACACAAACCTTGACTTCCACAAGTACTTATCTCCTTAGCATGCCCTCAACCGGTCTGGGCTGGTGTTCCCTCTCGCTCTGGCATGCAGGCAGGTGCGAGGGAGACGGCGATAGGAGTGGTCCATCTGGTTTGGGAGGATGTGTACTTTGTATGGCTGTTTGTCTACTTTTGACTCGTGCAGACTGGATGTAGCCGCCCGCACCCGCTTCCAGGAAATATGTTGTACTATGGTTATAGTGCCTACGTGGTTTTTATAACACTAGTATAAATTTAAAAGGGCCCCGTAGTCTGAGCACCGCTAGGCATGTCTTTCTTTCTTAGCTCTTTCATCTTCGTTGAATTTGTCATCTTCATTGAATTTGTAAGTATAAGTAAAAGCTAGATTTCCGTCTCCGGGGCATGTCAAAAACGACGAGATTTTGAACACTCAAGTGTATCTTTACTATTATTATAATTCTTTGTCATGCTAAGAGTATAAAAGGTATTCTTATGGAACCTCCTTACAGTTACAGGTAAATTAGGGAAGTTTCTTTTAGCAAGTGCACTTGAGGTACTCACCTCGCTTCCTGGTGGGTACAAGAGTCCTAATGATGCCCTCCGAAGGTGAGGTGACCGGAAGGATGTCCTCAACCTCTCTTGAAGCACTCGAAGATCGGGAAAATTACCTCCGAGTTATGATTTTCTAAATCAGTACGTTTGTGTGTTTATTTTAGGAATAAACTTTGAAGAATTTCAACATACTGGTTACGAATGACTTCAATGAATGAATTTGTTTTTATTTATTTTAAATAAGCAAGCAATGGTATTCTATAAAATAACAAGGCAAGTTCTTGTCAAGCCAACATGCATAGGTTCGTGGTCAGACCACGCTCATGACACATGACCCAATGATACATGTTTCTTTCATAGTTTTAATCGACCATTAGACAACAAAGAGACTAGGAAGTATCATTAGTGATAAGTTGTAGATGACAAACCGTTTTAAACTAACAAAGTATCACAACTTCATCTGATTTTGAATCAGATGAAGTTGTGTTCGCGAGGAGCCGTCAGCGGCAGCGGACACATTAGTAAGTTGGCCAGTTGAACCCGAGTCTCCGAGTTGGATGAACACTGACAGTTCCGGAAATAGGGGCCTTGAGGTCGAGGGTCGCCATTAGGGCCATCAGGGGCCTACACGCCCCGGGGACGCTGGCCTATCTTGCATAATCTTCACTTTATGCACAGTTAGAGGATAGCAGATTGTAGTTTGTCACAATTTGAACAAAAATATAATTTTCGGAACGTCAAGGTAAAAAGACTGATTTCACTTCACGTCACTTAATCTTGATGTTGGGTCATTGCACGATAGCTATTTTATTAATTTATTTTTATCCTTTTTATTACACTGCACCTGTGAACATTGCAATGTCCCTTATCTCCAACTTTTTTATTTCGTCTTGCCGTTGCCGTGGTGGTATGACACCCTTCTTGCATTGCTCATTCGGTTGCGGTTCTATTAGTAAAAAAAAGTCCTTTCCGCTGGTCAAACGGGCGTCCGCTGCGTCCGTCCGCTCGGTCAGCACAGTCCTATCTTGCTTAATTTGGTATTTAGACAAGGTTTGCCGGGCAACTTGTAAATAATGAAAAGTACAGCCGTAACGCTGGATTCTTATCTGCAGTTGGGAGCCCTCCGGATTCCCATCTCACCACTAATGGTACCGACATGTTCTCAATCGGCACAGTCTTAGTTTGCGAAGTCAGAGGTTAAGCTCATGAATAAGTAAGTAGATACTATATATTTCCTTAGTTAAGTCTATTCGTTCGTACCTAGGTATAGTCGACAAAGAAATTGGTTTACCACTTTTGATGACATCTCCCAGTAACATAATTATTCACTAAGGATTACTGAATGACAGATTCTGACGTAGCAGGTCAATCTGTCAAGCGAAAATAGCCCTTGATGTTTTGTACGTGCAAATGATATTCAGCCTTAGAGTGGTAAACCTATTTCTTTGTCGACTATACATACAATTTTGTTTGGTTTGCGGCTTCAAGTTGATAAAGAAAGAAAGGAAAAAATATGAATCATTAAGACTTTAAAACTACTTCGAAACGTTTTACAGCTACGTTGTGCTAGGTGATTCTATTGCCTGTTCTAACGCAAAATGAGAACCAACGTAAGAAAATGGCCCAGTATGTATTTACTTGTTTTGAGTTTACGTTGATTTTTATAGCGCGTATGTTATGTTTATGGCCGTAAGTCATTTTGGTATTAAAAAAACAAACATCATTTTAAACCATAAAAGTGTTAACCAACAGAGATTGTTTCCATGAAAGCTGTACCTTCTGTCAGTGGGAGCGACACGCATGCGCACGGGCTACGTATTATATTTATAACTTATAATAAACATGTTTATAAATATTGTATCCGCTCATACGAGTATAAGCTAGTCAGTCGGTACTGACTGACTACTGAGGCAGCAAGATTAATCGCTGAAATAGAAAAAAATAATTGGCTGTTGTGTTTTGAGTTTTTTTACAAATTAATGGATTTTCTATCAACGTCATAATCAAAGTAAGTATTCCTATTCCTTTAAAATAGAATAAAGTTGTTTCACTTATAAAAAAATGTATCTACAAGTCTACAAAAATGAGAGTAAATAATGAAATAACAAAGCCATATAGAAGTGAAACACAAGTAGGTAAGGCATAGGCAGCGGTAGTGGGATGTGGTACTTACTGTGGGTAGTGGGTAGGTATAGCAAGTGGAGTCGACAACGCGACACGTTTCCATATCCAGAAAAAGAAGCGTAAGTCAGTAGCAAAACAAGCGCAGGGTTGCCAGGCATAAATGTTTTTTTATGTAATTTCATTATAGATGAACAAAAACATTAACACGTCACAGCCATAGAATATAATATGCATTAATAAATTATATTAACTTACCTGTTAATTAGGATACAAGATTTCGAGATGGTTAATTTAATACCTAAATCGAATCGAATATTCAAATAATATTTGATTACCTTTTTTGTATCTAGCAAATATCGCGTAAGTATGTAAGATTAAAATATACTTGTAGGTACCCACCATTTGAAACTTAAGTCTAAGCTTGTCATTAATATACAACATATTACACGCTAAAAAACAGAAGCCGTACAAATCAATTAATATTAAACAAGCGCGAATATCCTTTGTCTATCTAATCTGCAGAATAAATTGTTAGCAGCAAAAAATAAGTTGCGAGTTTTATTTTAATAAAGTTTTTGTGGTAGCCCTGGAGCGAGAGGCAAGCCTCCAAACACAACCAGTTTTTCAAGTTCTGCTTCTAACCGGAATTATTGTTGGTCTTATCAACTTTTGTACTACAAACTTTACTGTACCTTGTGCGATGATGATAAAGTTCAATTTCGTATCGAAAACGCGAAACATAGAGCCTTTTAATGTGATTTAAAATCTGTTGCTGCGGCCATCCTTTTCCAACTTACGTTTATTTGCATAGTCTATCTCTTTCTAAACAGCTGTCAGAGCCAGTTTTCACAATTGGGACTTGAAAAGCGGATAGGTGGCAAGTGTCTATAGATACAAAGTATAGAGCAGATATAGGTATTGGTATTATTTTCTTTTGGTTAGTAATATTTCTGTATGTCATGTAGCAAAAAAGCGCAAAAAGTTTGATAGCTCGACCATGATGTACTTAATATTATTTCGATTTAAGTATATTAATTTAGAGATCTCAACATTGTTGCTATGTGACTCCAATTGTAACTTATATCTAAGACTATAATTTTACCATTTTGTCCTGTACTGTGCAGTTCAGCTAATTCCCTTACTAATTACGTTTTGGTTTGTTTTCCGAATAAATGTAATGTTCCAATATTTTATTCTTACTACATATTACATGATTTTGATTAACCTCTTTCTTAATAGGTATAGGTACTCGTATAGGTATGGCTGAGCTAATAAAAATGTCAGTCTTCGTTTGTTTGTTTGTATGAGTTCAGCTGACTGTGGAGACGGAGATTTTAGGCCACCTGTCAATATCTGGGTTTATAATTAAAAGCAATCCGAAGCATAGAAGCACTTAGCTGTTTACCACTTATGATAAACAAAATTGAATCTGTCTATTAAAAGTCGTTTAAAACTAAGAGATCTGGTGACGTCACTTTAACAGACTAGAATAATAATAGTTTAAAAAACAAAGAACATCGGCAACCTTCGTATCAGTGACATATTGATTAGTTCTAATTATAGCGTGTCTATCCTTCTGCCAACAGAATACTAATCTAGTTTACCTAGTCTTCGGGGTTATAGGAAAACAACTTATATGCGATTAATTCAATAAACGTAAAAAAAACAGATACATACTTACTTACTTAGTTAATTTTAGTTTTCAATTTAAGTAACAACCTTATCTTTTGTTATTCCGAAGGCTTTATTCGGGTTAGATATAGAAAAATATCAAAAGAAGTGAAAGAGCGAAACAAAACTGAACTGTGCAAAGAAGCACGTATGTATTAGATTAAATTCTCTTGTTTTGGCTTTATAAACATTATAATTTAGTATACCCAATCAAAATAACTAATTAATACCGAATATAATAAAATAAACAGCTAGAAACAGTTCAGTAGCTGTAATACAAGTCTCCACATCCGTCCAAACCGGGTTCGCTTACAAAGTCACTACCAACCTCTCTACAGCCTTCCAACTATTATCTCTACAACTTTCGACCTTAACACCCCGGCATAAAACCCACTGAGTTTTAAGCTCTGCAAAAATGGCTGAGCCAAAAATAATGATGATCTAGTATGGCGAACTTTATATTTTTGTAATGATCCGTACAATAAGTAGGTACTGCAACTGCTGAACCATCTGTGGTGGGATTCAACAACAATGATAGAAACAAGTGGTCCGACGACGGGTATGATGTAACCTCCACTTGGTTTTAATAAGCGTGTGCTTCGATAAGGAAGCTTTGAAGATATTCAATTATTTAAATAAACGAGTTTTTTTAGAGAATGTTTTTTTTTTAGAAAATTAAATTTGAGCAGCATGTATCTAATTCAAATTAGTTAAAGTAATAATGATAATAATATTAATAAAACCTTATTTTATTAGGAGTTTCACGTTTATCTATAACGAGCTAATTAAACAGAAAGTAATTGCAAAAATGTGTTTAAAGTGTTTTAACCGCCATTATCGGCTGACATTGTATCGCCTGCTCGTTGTTTATGAGACTACTTCACATTACTGCTACTTTGAGCTTCTGGTATTTTATTAATGCAGCTCTCAGACCAAAAAAAAAATATTTTTGGTCTGAGATGCAGCTCTTAAATGTTGCCCTTGATATCCTTGAACGTATTTTAAATAATTTCTATGGATCTTTATGAGATCATACTTGGTAGGTATCCAATTTACCTTTAGCTTTAAGTAAGATGTAGGTACCTGAGTTAGTTTACGAAAAAATAACATAGATTAAGAGAAAAAAAAATAGATATCACGTTACTGCGCTAAAGTAAAACATCATTACATCAATAAATAAAAAAACTATAAAGAAAAACTTATTCTCAATCCTTTCTCTATAATTCACAAACAAAAAACCAGTCGTTTGGTTATGGTCGGATCTAATTTCGAAGTCAATTTGGTTCTTTTTTCATGTGAATTTACGACCTTTTGATCGCTACATCCATTCCCCTATCTTTATGTTATTTACAAACAGATAGACCACAATTTATGCTAATAGATATTCCACGCGTATCCCGAAATCGTTGAGTCCACGCGTGGGACGGCGTCGTCCATCACGCGCGACGCGAGCCTGTGTCACTTCTATCCAACTTTATTATTTAACGCAAAACAGTTGAATTTCGAACTTTCATTTGAATTTATGTTCGAAGTTTAAAAATGTTTCGTTTGAAAATTGAATATCGATGTTGCAGCTCATAATTTAAGCAGCTAGTAATGTTATTCTTTTGATTTTGTGTAAAAATGTTTGTTCGGTAGTGTGCGTACCTACCTATCTACTAAATCGTTATGTAGCGCATTATTTCAATTGTACCTACAACTGCCTTTTTCTAGAGCCAGGTCGTATCAGATTGTCTTTTAATTACGTCATCGACACTAAGTCCAACCCGGTATCACAACAAAGGTGCACTTGCTCAGTACACATTGTTATTATCTGTGCGGTGACGTCGCCGTCAGCCTTTGTTAGGGATGACGTAGCTCTGTCGACTAGGCAACACGAAATGCACGATCATGTAAATCATTACTAAACTACCTAGTACCTATTAAATCTAGACTTGAAACTGCTTGACGCACGAATGGCAATGCTGATGAGTTTGTTGGATAGGTGCCAGCCTTAGAAAACGCATTGCTTCAATGACACCCTGAAATAATTTTGAAAACGCGATGGACCCCGGTACTTCACGTTCCCAGGACTTCAAAAATCATATTAAGTAATTATATATAGGTATTACGTATTAGACATAGTAGCTTTATTCTACGTGAACCACGGGTGAAGTGGCTATAAGAGCAGACTGTTATTTATTCTGTCGGGACATAAGTCGGGCCCGATGTCCCCATGGGCCATAAACTGCGTTTAGGGACAGCTCGGGTTATTTCTATGTAAATTCGACCGATGGACTGCAACGATGGAGAGCATTCGGACGGGACAGTAGATGCGGCTAGTCACTGCCACCAGTGGTTTCAATGCTTTTGTGTAAGTACCGACTTGTTTTTTTTGTGGGTACATCTATTTTTGAATGCAATATTTCCTTCTTATTTTGAAATAAAAGGACTTTATAATCGTAAAGAGCACGTCAATTCTATACGTAAAGACTGAGTGTCTTTACGTATAGAATTGACGTGCTCTTCATCTACATGACTGTGAAGACTAACTATTTCTGTGATCTATTATTTTGTTACTCCATGTTTGGGTGCCTCAATAAATAAATAAACGCATTTTTCATGACGGTTAATTTTTTAATCATTTAATGAGCAGTTTATGTTTGTGTAGTAATGAGTTCGCTGTGGCCCCTGTGTTACAAACGCAGCACGGCTCGGTACTTGCGCGTCCGAGCGAGCTGTGCGCCGTGTGGGCGGGACCTCGCCTCTATTCTGTAGTGTACCTGCTACTATTAACTATACTGTGGCCGGAGTGCAGACACCAGGCTATAGCTTCAAGTTTTTGCTTCATTCTATCAAGTTTGCTATAAGCCTTATAGCAAACTTGATAGACAAGGCAAGGCCTCAGAGCCTATGCAAGAAAGAAAGAAAGAAATATGTACACGACTTTTTAGAACGGACAGCCACTGCGCGTTTATGTAGAGCGTCATTTGCTAGTTCTTTCCGCGTTTGTACAAAAGAAACGCGAGGATCGTGTGCACGGACGGGCCAGTATTTACCGACCTGCCGTGCGTTCGCTGCACGACTCACGTGTTACCCTGTGTCTCAGACCAAATTATTTGGTCAGAGCCCTGTGTATAATAATTATCACGTGTTTATTTTACCAAAAAAATACTTCCGGTCATCCGGTGTTTCTGTTGTGTGTTTTCTGTTGTTTTAATGATTAGGTACTTGAACCTCTATGCAATATAAAATATTGAAGATTTATTCATAGTGGTCCTTTTTAGACATAATCAGCTGACTCCTTGTCCAGAGCTAGGTGGTTATGCCTCCGAGCTCCAACCAGTTACCAAACATTTTATTTCGTGGATGTTTTATTTCTGCCATTAGTTTTGAGTTCGAGTCTCGTACGAGGCGCTAGCTTGCTATGAGGGACACGTCACACGACACACCGGAGTTGGGAGATCAAAAAACATGGGATGTAGGTACCTAAGAAATTTTGGATGCTATTTGGCTATACTATAGGTCTTCTTCTACCTGACTGCCCTTATCTCCACTATGTGAGGTCGGCACAACATGTGTTCATCTTTTCCTCTATTAGGTTATAGATGCATCTACTATTTTCCCAAATCGAACCACCAGGTAATTAAGTATCAGTAAAAGCAAGCACTAACTTATTAATAAGAATATCTCTAAGTAAACTGCCGTAAGTAGCAAGTAAGTTCCTCTCCACAATTTAACACGCTGTTCAAATAAAGACGTACTCGTGAGGTACTCCAGCGATACTTTGTCTGGGCATTATCTAAGCCTCTTGTTTGTAATCTCAGGGACCTTGTACACCGGCGATTATAGTTGCTTTTGATGGACACACTGTTGCGCAAGCAGTTTAACTGTCATCCACGATAGCCATCTCGAAAAAGGAAGATCAAGTATCAATTTTGTAACTTGTAAAATTTAAGGTAAGTATTAAAAAACATAAATAACATAAGTAATAAGCAATGATGTAAAAGCTCAAAAGTGAAACACTGGATAATATGTTGAACAATCTATTCATTTCATCAATTTAAACTTAACACCATCTTCACTTCTTCATGATTACAACACGAATGGCGCCCGTACTTGGTGTACCCTCTTTTATACTGCCTTTTGACAACTCAAGAGTCAAACCAAGTACTGGCGGAACAGTAATAAACAATTGAGTACTAAAATAATATTCTAAATGTCTGTAAAAATACAAAATAATAATAATATGATTTCATTAATTATCAGACGAATTTACAAACTATTCACAAGTGATTTAATGAACTGACAGCAACTTCCGGTAAGGTTGAAGTACTGTCAGTTCATTACTTATTGTTTATCCACATTGTTTTACCGTGACAATAACTTTGTAAACAGTCAAAATATACTCAGCGTTAAATTAAAGCTAACAGATTCGGCCATCTGATAACAGCACCCGCCCTCGGGTGTAATGTTAAAATAGAAAGAGTCATACACCGTAGTTATTAAAATGTTAATCATTATCATGTTTAAATAAACACTAACAGTAGGTACTTTACATATAAAAAAACATGAGTAATTACACCTGATCAGCTAATTTCAGCATTCTACAAGTAAAAATAATTTTACCAAACTTAAACTAAGGGTAATTTCACCCAACTTAAACTAAGGGTAATTTCACCCAACTTAAACTAAGGGTAATTTCACCCAACTTAAACTAAGGGTAATTTCACCCAACTTAAACTAAGGGTAATTTCACCCAACTTTAAACTAAGGGTAATTTCACCCAACTTAAACTAAGGGTAATTTCACCCAAATGAGCTAATTTCAGCCATATAACATTGGTAATTTCACCAAAGGGTAATTTCACCCAAATACACAGCGTACAGCGTGGTGACGGCGAATAAGCACCACTGCCTGCAGTGCTCCCACTGCGCGCTCGATCAACAGCGGAGGCTGACCTGCACCTCCGTCGCTTACTTAACAATGGTTTACCCATGTTACAGTGTCTAAAATAAGAAAGTAAATGTATTATATAAATGTTTTATTGAAAAGCAACCTCTCTTATTTATATACTAGCATTATCAAGGTCTTTGATCAACTCACAAATCCTGTACACTGCAAACTATAAAAACGTAACCCCCTCTTTTTTTTATCAGGGTTATAAAAGACTAATAGCACGTCCCGGCTTCGCACGGGTGCAAAATTGAAGCTACCGGGACAGAACATAGCCTACAATCACCCGGACAGTCCACTCCACACACTCGTGAAAGAACCTTTGAAATCGGTCCAGTAGTTTCGGAGATCACCTCCGTCAAACAAACAAATTTTACCTCTTTATAATATTATAAGGGTAGAAGTGTAGAAATGATAAATAAAAAAAATATTTTTACTAAAATATGAGGGATCACAGATAATCCTTATGTACTTTAACTACACAAAACAGACTAATAATTTACTAAAATAACTTACCGGGGGTTTTCTTCTGTTTTGTTTACCTTACCTCCACTTTGACTATTTCTTACAAATGGCCTTTGTCAAAGGACAGCGTGTTACATCCCACTTCTGAACTAAAAGCTCAAAAGTGAAACACTGGATAATATGTTGAACAATCTATTCATTTCATCAATTTAAACTTAACACCATCTTCACTTCTTCATGATTACAACACGAATGGCGCCCGTACTTGTTGTACCCTCTTTTATACTGCCTTTTGACAACTCAAGAGTCAAACCAAGTACTGGCGGAACAGTAATAAACAATTGAGTACTAAAATAATATTCTAAATGTCTGTAAAAATACAAAATAATAATAATATGATTTCATTAATTATCAGACGAATTTACAAACTATTCACAAGTGATTTAATGAACTGACAGCAACTTCCGGTAAGGTTGAAGTACTGTCAGTTCATTACTTATTGTTTATCCACATTGTTTTACCGTGACAATAACTTTGTAAACAGTCAAAATATACTCAGCGTTAAATTAAAGCTAACAGATGTAAGATTGCAGTAAGTATTGAGAAAGATTGTCTCAATCTGAGATCTTATAATGTCAGTGGGTTCAATTTCTATCTTCATTTTATAATAATTTGCGTTACTATTTTGTAGATAAGTAGGTATGGCTATTCCAATGGGCAAGCCCATTCTATATCAACAATGTCCCAGGCACAACAGTGTCCTGTTGTTAAGTGTAGGCAAAGATTGCCTCCTGACGCTGTATAAATCATCTAGTTTATGACTATTACATTACAGATCCCTAAGTACCTACTACATAATTTATTATACTTACTACGTAGGTAATAATAATTAGTATTTTGTTTTTCAAGAAATTAATAAAATCGAAAGTTTTTAATTACGCCAAACAACAATCTCAAGATAAATTTAAATTGAATTTAGATGTCGTAAGAATTGACTGCCAATATTGAATTTCGTGACGTATTACATCAAGCAACTGTCGCTTAAAGTTGCTCGTATGAGCGCTACCACTACTTAGTAACAATTGTACAAAAATAGCCCACAGAACATTTCCTTCGTCGGTTATGCAACTCCACGTGTACTTGAAGAACTCTTTGCATAATTAATAAAATCATCACCATGTATCAAAACCATGATCATCCACTGTATAGACATTATAAACCTTTATAGGTAAGGAATAAGAGCGATGAAAGTGACGAGGATTGGTCTCAATTGCACTTGATTGTTGAAGATGAATATATTTAGTGCTTATACGAATAGTCTAGAATTCTAGAACACTCGAGCTGTGAGTGACACTAGGACTCTTGTCTAGGTTATTTAAATATACCTAGCCATTAAATAAAATGGCTGATAAATTGATATAAATCACTTTTTAGTTTTTATGATGAAAGTGAAATTGACGAATAATACTCGTATTTATAAATATTAACGGGACTTAATCGCGTAATAACGTCGAGGTAAATAATATGATTTCAATACGCGATTAAGTCCCGTTAATATTTATAAATACGAGTATGTTTCCAAGTCGCGATAGTTTAAATAATACTCGTATTATTGTGCATGCGTAGGATTAAAATTAGATAATTTTGTATTTAAACTAGTAGCACGCCCCGGCTTCGCACGGGTGTAATAATGAAGCTACCGGAATAAATTATAGCCTATAACCTCCCGAACGAACTCGATGGCTACTCCTCTAGCTGGCCGCAGAAGCCCTACACCGCGGCGAATGGAAAAAGGGAAGGGAGGCCTTTGCCCAGCAGTGGGATCCAGTAGGCTGAAAAAAAAACCTTCCGGACAGTCCATTCTACACACCCGTAAAAGAATTTTTGAAATCGATTTAGTAATTTCGGAGAACCTCCGTCAAACAAACAAACAAATTTTACCTCTTTATAATATTAGTGTAGATAGATGTAGATTATTTATGTAATAGTTTTATTTCATCTTTGTTTGCCAATAGTCTAGCCCAGCTGGATCTAAACCTACGACCTATTAGGTAACCTTTTTTGTCCTCAACATTATCTGTTTCCGTGTGCATTGTTAAGCACAAATACAAGTGGCCTATGTTTGTTAGAAGTAGGTACCTACAGTCAAGTATTCCAGCTGAAGTGGGGCACAGCTGGTGATAACGACTTATGTCATCAAAATGTTGTGTACACATGTGGCACTGTATATATATATACTAGCTGCGCCCCGCGGTTTCACCCGCGTAAGTCCCGTTCCCGCGGGAATATCGGGATAAAAGGTAGCCTATGTGTTAATTCAGGGTATCACCTATATACATACCAAATTTCAACCAAATCTGTCCAGCCGTTTTTGCGTGAAAGAATAACAAACATACATTCTCACAAACTTTCACATTTTATAATATGTATTATTAGTAGAATAGTAGGATAAGTAGGAAGTAGGATACACGAGGCGATATTATCACCCTTTTAAAAAATACGTATATTATTTGGACTGGCAAGGAACGTATTTTAATAGGTAAGATACTAGACACTAAGGTAGGCTGAAAGCTGAAAGCTTATATACTTCAGATGGCTTCTTGACAGAACACAGCTTAACAAAAGATGAGGATGATTAGCACCAGAAATACATTAACAAATTGGTCTAGTTTTGAGAAATGTAAGTAGACACAATGTAATACACCTAGGAATATGTATTATTAAAAAAATCGTTAATCACTCAAAAGAAAAAGCACTTCATGCTTTTTTAAAGTCGGTATAAAAATATCGCAAGGAGCTCAGAAGTCAAAACAAGTGTCCAAGGTCGCGCTATATGGGTTACTGGTTACTGGTTACTGGCGTGAAGATAAACCTGTTTTTATGAATAATTACCCAAAAAAACAACTTGTCCCATTTAAATGCTCGTTAACTTATCAAAACATACCCACTACATACCCGCCATTAATTATTCGAATAAACCATGGTGTTCTATTTTTAAATTAAGTATTGTAAGTACTTAAATTACCTACTTCAAAAAAGAGGTTTTATTTTCCACTACCTACTAAATTTTAATTGCTTTTTTATGTATGTTCACCGATTGTCCTATCAATAGGTAGTCAACCGTTTAAAATTCTTAAAAGAGATACCTACTCCTAAGGTGTAAGTCCCATACAAATTGGAGGATTTTCGAAGAATTTTCGGAGTTCATGTAGGTAGGTACATCATGAGTTGAGAAAGTCGGTTTGAATAAAACAAAACATAATTTTGGAAAAAATGTATTCATTGTAAGCCTCAATGTTGGCTTAATATGAATACATTTTTTCCAGAAATACAACAAAAACAAAACAAACTCTTTGGTGATTCATTAACAAAAGTGTAAAGTATCGCACGTGAACCAATAAACACTCATTAATTGTTCATTAAATACAAAGAACTGCCGAGAACCGGTTCAAAACCAATTTAATAGTCCCTAACGTCGTGTGTAATAAAACAACTAGCTTCTAATGAGTCATTTGTTCTTTTACTGAAATTATAAAATGTCCAAAATTTTCTTTCTGATTCAAAAATTATCCAGGGGTCTTCTACATTCAACCGGTCTTTTCGGTCTTTTAGAACTAAACCAAACGTACTGATTGTAAGTATTAGCTGTACAAAATATAAATAGAGCGAGTTAAGCCACCTAAGGATAGTTACAAACGATCTATACGTAGCTGAACTGATCCAAGCCACTGCAAGACGAGAGCTTGCCCAAGACACTGCTAGCATTGCCGCGCTGAATAGCAAGTTGATCCTTTGAGCCAAACAGCTGCTCGATTCTTGATGACATTCAAAACATGACGCGGTAAGAGATTGCACGTTATCTAGCTTTTGTTTTCTGTAATCCATAGAATTTTTCAAAATAACCACGCCATGATGTGCCGCGTTAAGACATGGTTATTTGGAGAATGGCGGCAGGTTACCTCGGATCACGCGTCGCTCGACCAGACGCTCTGAAATAATTTAAAAGCGCGATCGGCCCCGTTAATCATTACGTAATTAATTATAATGGTAATTACAATACAATAAAAGGTACCTATGTGGTTAGAACCGCTCAATGGGCGATGAATAATTTATTTGCGTGAATCACGTTTGTGGTTCAATTTGCAATGATTCAACACAATTATTTGATAATAGTGTTTTGCATTTTAAAATAATTACAGTTAGTTTATGTAATTATTAAGTGTTATTATAATGTAATTATTTTCGTATCAACTGGAGATCGAATTGTCCCCACCTCACCTACTCCTTTGGGAAAGAGTGTATTCTACTTCTATTGTATTGATACAAACACGTGATAAACAAATATGAGGCACGGCATCCATCGGCTCGGTAGGCTGCGGGCATGCCGCACTGTCACAAACTAGCAGGTTTGTCGCGCTACACAAAGTCACACAGTGTCTGTGTTCCAAAAACGTAGTGCGGATAGATTTTAGTGTTTCCATGATATCTAGATAACTGACAGAGTGCAAACCCTTGTGCAAACAGCAGGCGGGAGCTGCCTTCCTTATTTGCTCGGATAACGATCGAAGGACGTCTTATGTAATACATAAACGTAGGTATATAGGCGCAGCTCGCTTACATAATGTTATGTCAATGTTTTGAGGAGAATATGTTGTGGAACAGGGCATGTGATGTGTGAGACTGTTTTTGAGCATTGATTTTTCGTAATATACCGATAAAGATGAGGATTAGATGCTGCGCAAGCCATAACTCAACCTCAACCACAGAATAGAGATGAAATGCCTCCACAATGTAGCAGAGTCGCAGTTATTGCAGTGTCCCGTTTATGCAGGCGTAGATCGTGACAACCTTTGCAGTTCAGTGTTGGTCAACTGTAACAAATAAGGTATCCAACATAAGCTGAACTACGAATATTAGTGAAAAGGTGAAATACTATAAAACGTGTGTGTATAGGCTCTCTAAGATAGTTAATCGATTCAGGCGTGACTTTTCTCTTAAATAGCTTAGTTGATTTCTGCAACAAACATCTTACAACACACAAAGGAAAAAAAAAAAAAATCAAAGGATCTAAAGAATTACATAAAGATCTCTAAGAAATGTCTACCGCTCCCTGGGATACAGTCGTGATCATATTTCATTTTTTTTTTTCATTTTACATCTTACAAATTTTTGTTTTGTTTGCCTGCTTTAGTTTATGAGAGAAATTCTTTGTTTGTTTTCGTACAATTAGTCTAACCTTCTAGAGGTCTTCAGAAAGTCCTCATGACTGAATGTCTGGAAGTCGGTCCGTTGTGATAAATTGGTAAATTGGCCGCTTTCCTAAATGCCATAACATTTTGATGAATTCAAAACAACGTCCGCTGCCAAAATATTTGATTGGATCAGACATCAGAACTATTATGTAGGTATTTTATTCGGTGCGTATTATTATCCAGATGTAAACATTGTTTTTGGATGTTTAGTACAGATTTAGCCGACTTTGACGATGTTGTGTGGGTTAGCTATTACATCTACATGGACTATTCATGCACTCCCGTGGTACAACTGCTCTGTTCAACTGTTTGTACCAACGGGACGAATCTCTATCAATAGCCTAGTTGGTTGATCAACGGGGAAACAAGTGCCATAACAGTCCAACTAGTTGTACCACAGCAGGTACATGGTGATCAATGGATCCATTGTCACAACTACTACTCAACGAACAACATTTTCAGATTCTTCGATTTTCGAGATTCGATTAAAATAGCTATGAAAAATATTACCTATATTCAGTGGTCTTTCAAAATCTTGCGCATATCCAATTGAAACTCTTGGCATCCAATGTAGTCGTCTTTATAGCCTGAAGATCCGAGTCAATGTCTCTATTGCTTGTTATTAGACAGTTTAGAGAGCTTTCATTTTAAATTAAACGTTGGCCGAATTGAAGATATATAGACGCAGGCGCAGGCCACGAGGCGCGCACGCGGAGACGGCGTGGCGAGCCGTGGCCGGCGCGTGCGCACACAGCGCACCATAGCCAGTGAGGCCACTGGTGCAGCACTTAGTACTAGTACAAAGAGAGACTTAATCTTCCTACTTTACCATATATTATCCATACCATAGATCAAACTTGCTATAGAACTCTGCTCTCCAAGTCTACTGCCACACAATCATGTCGTAGAGATTTCGGTGGAAAGGTCTATTAACAGGACTCGTAATAGTAATAAGAAATGATCAGTCATCGAAACTGAGGACATTGCTCCTCAAGTCACTTGGACCAGTCTTGAATCAGATTGACGAGTCTTTGATTGACCAGTCACCGGTTGTTGACCACTCGCCACATTGGATGTAAAACTTCTCGCCATCGGTCTTGATGAAATGAATTACTTCGTTACTTATATTGTAAAATCATCTTTAAAAAAGCAACCAAACACCATACCGTTAGAATGAGACAAACAACCTACAATTTCGCATTCGGACGCCACTTGATTAGTTCTGTGAAGGTAAGACAGAGTAGTGAGAGTAGCCAGTTCCTGACCATCACCTGATCGCAGATAACTCCTCGAGTACGCACTCATCTTGCACTCGAGCATGCACTCGACTGTATGTTGAGGACAAACTTTTGAGTCCTTTGTCTTAATGGTAGAGTCGACGTTAAGGTCACTTCCTAAGACGCATTTTGCATGTGTGGTATTGATTCACAATGTGATAACTATAAAATCATCTGAGTCCTATTTAAAAAAAATATTAATTGTTGTCTGTTTTTAAGAGTCAACACAAACTGGGCGATTAGTCGCCGAGATGGCGTTGTCGCTTAGTTTGCGCTATTGCTAATGCTTCCGTTTATAAATTCTACATTAAATTAAAGTAAATCATTAAATTAAAATAATATATTGTGTTGTAGTACTGCAGATGGCCACACTGTGTCAGTTTCGCAAATTGAGCCACTGTAAACATTGTACAATGATAGTCGTCCACGCAAATGTTTAAACGAGTACAGTCAACAACAAACGAGCTATTTTTAAATTGTAAAGCTCTTTCCGTCAGTTTCAGTCGGAAAATATTCTTGATTTAAGATAGTAAGAAATCTGTGATTTTATTCGAAAGATTAAAAAAAAAAATTAATTTACTAAGTTCGTCGCTAATGAAGCTGCCTGCAGACCTCCGTCATGGCTTAAGTCGGAATCAAGAATTTAACATGCCATTCGAAGCGCTTAGCTGTAAGCTCTTAATGATAGCCTCTTGCGGTCACCCATCCAAATTCTGACTGTTAAAACGTTGCTTCAACAAACTTAAAGGATCTACAAGTAGGCAAGCTCACGAGAGCTTAATTAGTGTAGAGTCGTGTGTCTGTCCTTGTAACTAAAGGGTTTCCAGCTCCCACACTTTTCTAGATATTTCTTGGTGCAGATGGATTCAACTTTCAAAGTTAAATGAGATTTTATAACGAATATAAGCTTTGCTGACTTTACTTACAACTTTTTGCCCGTTGTAATGGAACTGTCGTGTTTTTGCGAGTTCGAACGCAAAAAATATCTGCGCAGTTATCAAGGCCACAGGGCTCTATCAAGGGCCGAATCAGCTCGCGTTTTTACTTCGTTCCGGGAACGCGGAAAACAGTTTGATTTATATTTCTGCTGTTTCATTATCGCCCTCTTTATAAATGGTAATTAATATAATATTTAAATTGTTAATTAATTTATGTTGGTAGCGGGATAGTGGTACCTTTTGTTTCTGTTGTTGGTTCAGATTCTTGATATTTTGTTTTTCGTTTCAGCAAATTGACTCACCTACATTCATTCATGCATTCATTGACTATTAAAGGTGATATAAAACATTAGTATTTGTGGTATTTGACACGCTTTGTCAAAACGGCTTGTTCCCAATTCTTTGGACTTAGCGTTCTTCTCTTGGTCTTAGCGATTCGCAAGTATATGCCTAAACGTATAGAACGTATTATTTAAGTAGGATAATTATAATTTGTTAGCTACCTGACACATATTCAGCACCTACCTAAGCAGTCTTGTAAATATTTAAATGAAGACAGTTAGCGAAATCCGTGGCCTTGGCGCCAGCACGTGTAAGCTTTATCGGCAAGAACTGATTATCTGTGTATGTATCCATGTACCTCGGGTGTGTACATTTTGATGAGTGACTCAAGTACGTATACTCAAGAATAGTATACATTGTTATTATCACACGGAACACTCACGTCAAAATATCGTCGATTTAGATAGGTTCGACAATGCTTCGATTCTTCCGGAGAATCTTCATCTGGGTATGTCATACTCGTAAACTCAAGTAGTTAAATATATCTCAAAGTAAATATGTAGTCGACTATATTTGCACATGCAATGCATGGGGTGTTTGTATTCCATTTAGTGTCTTTTCATTTGTTAACGCAATTATGACTTGTTCGCTATAAACGATTGTTTACTTAGTAACTGTTTTTTATGAACTCAGATCTGCAACAACTAGTACATAGAAATTTGTATGCATGTGTTGAGTTCCATTACCCAGGGACAAATTTTTGTTTAATTTGCTACAGGTTTTGGGTCAGGTTTTATCACAACATTCGAAGTGGAGGTAACTGCTAGGAGTTTCACAGAAAATTTACCCTTATGGTGGTGAAGCGGAAAATTGGGTGTTAAATCTAAGTAGGCACGTGACTGTTTATAATTATGTTTGTACTAGGTAGGTACCTAAGTGTGAATTTTCAACAAGAATAGATTTTCAAAAAGTATTTAGTTTTTAGGCAGTTTATAATCATGTTAGTCTTTGACATCAAAACTAATTATCATTGCGTTGGAACAGGCAATAGCTTGGCAATAGAGTCACTTAGCTTAAAAGACTGTAGGTACATTTTTAAGTGATCCTTGAGGTCCTATATCAAAAATATCAATGTTCGTTTTAACAATATACTGAAGACTTTTGTTGTCGACAGTGCCTAGTCTCAGTGAAGACTTTGTGCCGCCGGCACTCCTTCCTTAGTACCTACCTATTATCTACATACATACACAGAGTCTCTGATGTAAGTATATCTGAATGTAAATATATGTGGGCGACATCTTATTTGCACGTGCATGGGGTATTTACATTTCGTTTAGTGTATTCATATAATTATGACTTGGTCGCTATGAAGGTAGCATGTGTCATACATAGTGGCTATTTCTTTACCACCTTTTAAAAATAATACTTTTTTTAAACGGTTTTTAAAATGTCGGCTGTTATAACCGTTAAGATGGCCTAAACGGGTTATTGTACAAACTTAATTAAACATACACAATACTAATATGAATTTATAAGTTACTTAAATGATTCCATTATTTCAGTAGTCACAGCATCTTGCCAGAGTGTGAGCAATTGATCAGTCTATTATGTTTGTTGCGGTTGGCAAGCGCATAGACGCTACACGTGTCTTCGTTTAATAACCATCTAATAATATCGAACTACACTTCGGAACAATGTTGCAACTTGCAAATAGCTAGGTATTTAGAAATAAATTAACGAATCATGAGTGAGTTCCTATTGGGTATTATACAAACCTTAATTATATTATGTGCAGTTAAGAACGACCAGAAATGTTGTCCTCGTGGAAGACTACATAATAGGAAAAATAAATTGCAGTTGCAAAATTTTGAAATTAATCTATTTCATTCTAGTGCAATTCTTGGATCCCTATTCTGGGCGATCTCCCAACACTCCTCTAATCTTTGCCAACACCTCTAAAGTTAATAGCATAGAGACCATCCCTTACCATACGAAGCGTAGGTATCTATAATTACTCGCTTCATTCCACCGCTGAACGCCTTGCCTGCCTGCCTACCCACCAAACCAGCAAAGATGAGCGCCTGTGCTAAATTAATCAACGAAATTATAGATGTCTTGCGAGGAAGGGTTGATTGATGGACGTTGAATGAACACACCGGCTTGGATGTGCGATGGGGTGGAAGAGGGACGGCCTTCATTAAACTTCAATAATCTTCATTTAGAACTTCCGATGTAAGTTAGTTCAGGGGCTGTGGATTAATGTTTAGGCCCCGACCGAGGTCTATCAGGTGGTCTAAAAAATCCGTCACCAGAATTACTTACTAGCTCATTCATAGTAACATAACATTAGTGGTAAATTAAGGAATATTTAGTAATTAATATAAGATGTATATATTTGGACTGCTATTATTCAATATTACGAACCGTTTAAAAAAACCTATTCTCTGTTATAAAAGTTTCCACAATTGTAATTCTTCCGAGTGATTCTACTGAACATTGGAACTTCGATTCTGTCACGATGTTGTCAACAGAATATCTAATATTTATTCTATGGCAATATCTAGATTCTTCCCGATTCCTTATCGAAGGTTGAAAATACAATATGCCTTCAAAATAAACGAACCCATTCAAACTCAATAATAATAAAAGTCACGATCGCCCGAAATTCCGTGCAAAAAAAACAATTTCCATCTCGAAGACGTTGAATCGGAAATTTCTATTTGGGCCTCGGATTTTATTAAAATCAAGGGATGGAATATTTTTATTTTTGACACTGGCTTTTTTAAATTGCATCACTGAGGGGGCGGGGAGAGGAAGGGAGGGGCAAGGGGGAGGGGGAGGGGGAGGCTATTTGCATTTTTATGTCGTAATTATCTCCCGTAGTGATTGCTTCTTAGGGTTTCGTATGAAAAGGATTTGAAAACGGTTTGAAAATGAAAATAATAGCGTATGTTCCTATGATGATAATTATTATGTAGGTAGGAATGACATTGCTTTCTTCAGTATAACTGAATTAGATTTAAGTACGTAATCGAGTCCACCGATTAGACAGTTGATATACTCTCCCTCCAGGTACCTACTGTGGATCTGATGAGGATCTACAGAGTTTAGAACAGAAAACGCACCTCGAGAGTGCAGAAATTGCTTTTTCCTTACGAAAATGAAGTGCCTATAAGTACTTCATTTATTGAATCGATTGAATAAATGAAGTATAGTGATAATTTTGGGCACTTAAAGAAAGTGAATAAGTAAGACTGAAGGCGACAGTTCACAGTCGGCAATTGTGAACTATGAAATAGATAATCTACCATTTTTACCAACTGTTTTGTCAAAATTCATCAAAGAAATTCACAGAACCCATCGCAACTTTAAAAGCTCACAACACAATTCTAAGACAAAAGATAACCTAATTGTCGATTTCTTTCCCATTAATACCACTTTCATGTAAATTGCGCAATAATTTCATTTGCACTAAGACCTCGACGACCTCAAACGACCTCAAACGACCTCAAACGACCTCGTAGGCCTTAAATGAGCCCGTGGAGCCTTAAACGAGTCCGTGGCCCTTAATTATTGTCCTGCGTTAATACCGGAGTAACAACTTAATGCAGGTTACGCGTTAAGCAGGTCACTCACCAAAGATATTGTTAAAATATAAGAACTTATCTATATTTATTATGTAGATATACTTTAGTTATTTTGAAAAATCTTAATAACCATTGCAGTTACGGCTACGGCAGGATTCAAACTTGCGTTGTTACAACCGTGTCGTTCTTAGCGCGGACTGCTTTCACCTCAGCCACAGAGCCCAACCCTACCGGGTTCGAAACTATCATCTAGATCAACAAATAATTCCCTAAGGTCTTTAACACTATGAAAAAACTATAGATCAATAATGTCAGTATAATGCGAAGTCAAGAACAGGCTTGACTCATATCAAATTTGACCCAATAAATTAGTATTTCCTGAAGTACTTTCCTTACGAAACCAAAATATAACAATTTCAGTTAATCGAAGTCCATGATGCTTGCATAATTTCAATTTAAAAAACGGTTTCTTTTTTTTTAAATTGGAACGCTGAAAATGCTACGGCCATTATGGTGACGTCATTAGAATCGTAAATAAACAAATGTCACATAATTAAAACCAATCTACAGTAATGCCAACTTTTCAAAATTTGCATGTTCAGAATTAAAGTGCGCCAATTAGCTTCTTTAGAGGTGCAATTACTATCTGATACTTTATGCTGTGAGTACTGTGGTGTGGACGTATCTATAGAGCCACAGTACTCACTTGATACAGTATCAGATACATTACACGCTACACGGCCGGTGAGTACCCCGCTTTAGGCCGCGGGTGTCCTTATGGGAACATTTGCATGTCTGTGCCCATTAGATGCGTGTTACGGCTTAATCCGGGGGTAATGACCTGTTATCAGCATCATCATCTACCGTTGGTTGGAGTTTACAATGTTTATAGTGTGTATAGCTCACTCAACTGGCTTCAATAGATTCAATTAGGTAAATGTTTAAAGCTCCATTTTGAGGTATTATTTTAATATATTTTTTTATATTTATTCTAAAAGCTTTTTACTTCAAAATGATACCTACATTATTTGAAGAAGAACTACTTACCACAGAATCCATACTTCCTCCATACTTTATACTTTACTTGAAAGTGTATGTGTGTGTGTTTCTGTTTGTTTGTCCGTCTTTCACGGCAAAACGGGGCGACGAATTCACGTGATTTTTTGTGTGGTGATAGTTGAAAGGATGGAGAATTGGAGAGTGACATAGGGTACTTTTTATCCCGATATTCCCGCGGGAACGGGACTTACGCGGGTGAAACCGCGGGGCGCAGCTAGTTATTAACATAACTTTAAAATTTACAACAAACAATCTAGAAATCGTTGTAAACTATCTATAGATAGTTCAACTGAAAGACCCTAAAATAATTTTGAAAACGCAAAGGATGGCTCACTCAATATCTTCTACTTTTGTCTCGCCTGTGCCTGTAATTGTCATTGTTTCAGCATTATTTGAGCAGTATTGTTGTGTAAGGCCGCATGTAGGCCGCTGGAGGCCTTATTTACACGAGACGGTAACAGATGTCTTTCATAGTGCGTTTACGGCCGCGGTGCTCGTAAACTGAAGGACTGTCGCGGACAACATTCATAGAATAAATTATAAATTAGACTGGAAATACATACCCACTGTTAAAATAGAATATTTTTGTATTGTATTTTTTAAACTGTTGTAATTTTTGATTTATAGATCGTGGTCGTAATACATAGTCACCCAATTTGGCCACTATACGAAATCAGGTGGCAGTTAATAAGTAAAAGATGTCCAATTACATTATCCTGATGAATTATATTTTTTTTAACTTTTCATTCATATCAGTCAATTCGACGCGATATATTATGTGATGTCCAGGATGTCCTACAGAAATCAATGATTTCCTTATATCAAGTTATTCAAAAGCTTGTTGTAAGTCATAAAAACCCAGATCATATTTATAAAAAACATGATTGTTATAAAAATGTGGTGTCAAATTAAAAAAAATATTTTGCCAAAAAAAAGGAAATAAAAAATTAATTCAAAGAAAAATATAAATATTCTAAACAACTATTTCCCCGACTGTACACGTATCCGACACTCGTAAAACACTAATCGTACTCAGCTTTATTTAATAGAGCGAAGCAAACTTAACTGCGATATTGAACCTTAACTCACGTGACTTATGAGTCACCGAATAGTGAAAACATATTCGTCACCATGTCAGTTTTTTGTTTAAGTTATTATTGTATTTTTAGTGGTTTTACGATTATAGCTGTAATTTATAAGAATGGCTTATTCAATTTTGCAGTAGAACCATAAATTTTGTTTATAGTGCATTGTTAGGAGAGAGCATTCAGTTTACCCACACTAGGTACTTAGGTACCTACTTCTACGACTATCTAAAGATTTTTTATTTAAATAGGTACTTATTTAAGTAAATAAAATAAAAAGATTTGTTATTTATATAAGTAATACTAATATGTATTAGTATGAGTAATAAATAACAGATAGTAAGGAAATAAATTAAAGAGCACAGGAATAATAATAGCTCTATCAGAATTAAGAAATAAATAAAAATTTACTCCGTCTCAGGCTCAAGCTCATTGTACTTACATAGAATAGAATACATACATAGTATACATTAAGTATAAGTAATAGTAGTTTTTATATAGGTACCTATTTTAGATTGTAATCAGTTTCATTTTATTTTCAACTCTTAGTTAGACCATGGACCATGGTTGGTTAGAGTTAGAACAATTAAATTCCTACTTCAGTGTGAATAATTAACTATATCGATAAGTACCTAAGTACCTATAGTTTGGGCAGTTTGAGTGGATAATCGTAAACAATACAATTTGATTTTAGGGTACCGTCTTCAAACGGGGAATCCTCATAACTCTGACATACGTCCGTCCGACTGTCGGAGAATAATACAAGTTTAATGAAACTGTTACAATTCATTGATAAAGAGCTAAACTATAGCTCTCTCACTCTGACAGTGAAAGAGCAATAGTTTGATAGTTGGACACTTTGGGCTTATTCTGTGCTTTGGGTTGGGTAGCTTAATAGCTTTGGGTTAGGTTAGTCTTTTCTATTTTGTTTGTAATTATTATTATTATTAATTATGTACTTAATACAGTCAAATTCATAAACAGTTTTCGCTTAAAAGTGGTACCTGGTGTACTTACCTCTGTGAGTAGGTAATAAACATTTTGAATTAAGAACTTATTTTGTACTTACCTACCTGTTTATTTTCGATGTGTTTTTTGATAAATGACGAATTAAAATTCTCGGTACAGCACAGGTACTCCTCTTATAGTGATGGAGCCATGATGACCACGTTGAGTTAGTCAGTTCGAATGAGTAGGTAAGGTATCTGGCACAACTTTTCACGAGCAATTACACTGATGAGCTGAGTTCAGTATTTGCATACTACCCTCACTTCGCTATAAATTCTCCGCAGCGTCGTATAATTTAAAAGACATTCGTCTCTTTTTACGCGCAGTTGGTTAAAAATCAAGCAATTTACTAAGTAATGATGCCACAGGGGTGCCACTTCGTTAGGTTTTTACGACTGTGAGTGCCTCCCCTAATGATGTAACGAGAGGCTTATAGATGTCTCGGGTAGAGAAATGTCTAATTTTACTAAAAATATAAGAAAATGAAGCCTTCGTTAGCTCCGCGCCGAGCATCTTGTTTGATGGAAGGAGAGATGATAATGCAAGATGGCGGCGGCTGGTTATGTCTCGCTGAGATAACAGTACCTACCTACCTACTGCTCTGTCGTCTCGTTTGTCTGTAATTTCATCAGCAATTTTGCTATTCATCATTATTATTTTGAGTTAGGTAGGTATATTTTTAACAAATTCAGCGTCATTGGACTTTTCTGTCTCAATGTGTTTTAGGTGATGATAACCTTAGACAACCAGAGAACTTATTTATAAATAATATCGGGGCTTAATCGCGTATTGAAATCATTTTATTTACCAAGAGATAAATCACAATAGATAATTATTACAAGAGAATTAAACATGTAACTCTATAACAATATCGTTTTTTGAACCTGCGAAAAGGTCGGTGTAAGTACATATTTGTATGTACCTACCTACTAAATAATGACGCCCGGTACACTCACCATTACACCGAATTACGAGCCGAAAAGTTTACCCAGTCAAATGTAACGAGTAGGTAAACAACGTGCGTACGTGATAGTCCACATCTGCGCCTGCGCCTGCGCCTCCCAGCGCGATAAGATTACCGAGGCGGGTCAGCGGCCGCTGCACTCAACCGATTCAAGGAAAAACTGCATTCATTTCATTAGTTCATTCATCATCATCCACAGCCCGACTTTACCCACTGCTGGGCATAGGCCTCCCTTTGTTTGTGCCATCCACTACGATCTTGCGCCAGTCGCATCCATTGTCGCCCCGCGACGTGAACTAAGTTCATTACAGAAGGAAAATTATTATTCAGAGAAATCACAATCTTGCAGCTCTCGGCTTCAGTCATTTCCGGGAAAATTAAGACAAATTGGTTTTATCTTTCACATAAAAATAATGTTATAGGCACCTAAAACTTTTCTTAGAACTTATCTTCGCCGATGCTGTATGTTTGGTTGTAGGTATAAATAAAATAATAGGTAATAAATGAAAATAAAAAAGCTTTTATTTCCTTACAAACATTATTGCCTCATTGCGTTTGGTTGTACCTGTATCGATATCGAGATATCGATGAAATGGCTTTTCGAAGAAATGGCTCTTCTATCAAATGATTTGACTTCCTACGTCATGTGGGATTCAACAAAATATCTTTCAATCTGATGATAGAGTTAGGTTTTTGTTATGATATTAACATAGTACTTAACTGATTCAGCGTGGACTGATGTCCTGGCAACACGTTAATCAGTTTTTATTAGTGTTTTTGAAGACGAAGTCGCAGGCACAATCTATTTGCTATAAATCATGTTAATGCAAATATTTTGCGAGCACACATAAAGTTGTGATTTAGGCTGTTTTCTTCGAAGTTATCTCCCCTTATCTCCCTCTTATCTGTATCTGTGTCACACGCTAGGTCATTGTACAACAGCAAACAAAGCTGTGCAAATATTTTGACGTACGGAACCACAACGCTGAAGCTCAGACTCTACCATTCTAAAAACTTAAGAATATTTTGAAAAAAAAGACTAAACATTCTCGTATGATACGCTCATCATCATCAGCAGTAGAATAACTTTAAGAGCCTTATTTTAGTCAACTATCAACAAATTTTTAATACCTGTGCTACACGTTGGTACCTACTTAATTGGACGAAATAAAACGCAAAATTAACTTCGTCATCGAATATAGGTCGTTTGTCCCTTACATACCTACTAGTCTAGATAACTAAGGTGCCTGCCTACCAACACTAAGCTTAATAAAGCAGCTGTATAAACACATCCACACAGTTCTACAAACGATTATTTCAATATTTCGAGCAATTTCTCAAACTACCGCTTAATCTGTACTCCCATTTGAAATCCGAAAGAAAGCGCACAGAAAGTCGCAGAGGTAGCAATTTTCTTCCATTAGTCCTCAAAGGCACTTTTCCTTTGAACCCAGCATGCACAAAATTGAGCGCTCTATAGTAATTACTCTTTAGGGTGTCGCGGAGAATTAGACCTTATTAGAGTACTAATGAAGTTATGTGCTATTGGGCTTGATTGTGGCTTTGGAGTAATTTAAGTAATTTTACTTTATTAGTTGTCATTTAAATTGACACGAACAAAGGCGGCGGAATTAATGAGGTCTTTTGAAGATTTTCGTTTCCGCCCGCGGCGACACGCACCTTGCCAATATGGTGCCGTGTGTACAAATATATTCTGCGGCACAAATTGAATCAACGTTAAAATTGGTTTATTGTTGGTTGTTTTGTTTGGTTTTTAAGATGGTTTATTAAAAAAACACAAATAAATAAATGGGGAAATGTGTAATTGCTTCTTTGAGGGTCCAAGGGCACTAGAAGAGTCTCTAGACTTTATGGATGTTGCGTATACCTATTAGATTACCTATATACTCTTAGGATACGTACCTAGGTAGGTATCTACTCTTAATTCTCGTAACCTGGTTCATCTGCACAGTTCATTAATCTCGAAGTTTACACACAATAGAAGATGTTGAAACTGTAAGTAAAACTCGAGGCAGATACAGAACATGGATTTGTAAAACCGTCGACCTTCTGTGTCGTTATCAGCTGCACATCGGGTCAGTGACCTGTTGCAGTGCTTATCAGACCACACCCTGTAATCCACGATAGTGCTCGCCCGATACTAAACTATATTTTGTAACTATTACCCAAGGTGACACACGAAACTCATCGATCAAATACCTATTTTGTAGAATAAGAAGCTATATTCAATTTCGTAAGAGTAATTTCCTGCACGGAGTTTTAGTGCATCTGATAATCACCTAAGCATTGTTTTTTGAGAAACAGATTTATAAGCAAAACAGGTAGGTAGAGGTACCACGAATTTATTTAGAAAAGACTGCTATTTCCTCAAATAAATAAAAGTCACAATCAGGACTTAAGCCTGAAAACTACTTATCCCAGTTGAATAAAACAGGAATCGAACCCCGACCGGTGACCGCGCATTAAATATCCATAAGACGCCGCGGTCGCTGTATTATTCACTTTTCAAAGTGCAAAGTTTTCTCGCCTTTAAAACCGCAGACCCTCTTCATTTCAAAGTTTCAGGAATTACTTAGGCCTGTACCTAAGTGCTTAAGTAAGACAGTTTGTAGGGAAATTTTTCTTTTAGTCGGTAAAGTAGGCCAATTTTTCTTGCGAGGGACACTAAGCTGCTTTGCGAGTAAACCGTGTTTTGTAAATGGAAATTCCCAGTTGACCTGGATATCTGGTCGAACGGGCCGATGGAAAATTACAAATTATAGTATCACTGAACCTTGGAGTAAACAAGATTGAAGAAAATGGTAAATAAAGCAAATTCAGTCTACCCCAATTCATAAATTTGTCAATCTCTTTCGAATTGAATTTACACAAGGATATTCCACAGCGTTGACGGGAGCGAGCCTGGCTTCAGCCTGCTTACGGCTGATGGAGTGAGGATTTACTGATTTGACAGGTTATCGTATCCTGAGGATATTCATGTGCTGCGAACTCGCGCCACGGAATAGCGACTCGAAGGACACCTGAGGCTGAAATATCGACGCCAATCTCATATTTCTTTATCCAATAGCAAGTTTGATCTGTTTTGTTTAGGGTTGAGCCGACGAGCGGGAATTGTAAAAAGTTTCATGAAACAAAAACGTATTTAATTAGTTATGTATCGTGCACGTCGTCCAGGTCGCCGGTGACGTTCCCCAGCGGGTTCTCCGGGCTGACGACCACGGTGTAGTTGCTGTACTTCTTCATCTCCTGCTCGAACAGGATGTTGTTGATCGCCTGCTTGATCATCGACTGCGTCCTGTCGTCGTGCTTCCGCAGCGAGGTCGCTATGTACTCCCCGAACGAGTCGCACTCATCCTTCTTCTTTGATATATCAGATTTTTTCAATAACCTTAGCATTTCTAGAAGTTTGCTGTCTGTGTGTGTGCTGGGGTTCCCTTCTTTCGGCTGGGGTACTAGTCGTCTCATTCTGATGAGTCTTCTGTTGTGCTTTTTAGCGGCGAATGTGTTCTTGGGCGGCGTTAAGGGCTCCGCCGCGGGCTCCTGTTTGACCACCACTAAATGTTCTTGTTCATCGTCATCGTCTTCTTCATCTTGGTCCATACTCTCAGTCATCTCCACGGAGTACATCTGGCTTGGCCTCACCTCGGGCACTGGCTGAAATTACAAAGTACTTATGGTAAAAAAATATTTTATACGTAGAGTGGAAACGTAAACAAGTGACATTTCTTCTATACTAACGCTTAGAAACGTAAACTAATGTATAATATAAACTAATGGGACTTGACATTCGATGTCGAAAACTCAAACGGAAATGTCAAATCAAAGACATGCGATGAAATAAGATAACATAAACGAAGCGCTTGTCACTTGGCTACGGGCTCTGGTAATGGTTTCCAGGTAGACTTACCCTTTTGAAGGCTGGTGATTTGAGGTAGCCGCTCAGGAACTTGAGATGCGGGTAGAGGAACCAGGAGGAACGGTTCCCCCTCCTCACCTTGCCCTTCTCCCGGCGGTACGACGCCAGGATACTTGTGATCTTCTTCCTCAGGTCCGCTAGAAACATGCATCACATTCAACCATCATTCGATTGATGATGATCATTTTGTCAAGATCCAGTATAAAAGTAGCTAATGTAAAAGTTATTGCAGTGACATCAATTAAAAATAAATCCTAGTGGTTCTACGAGTTACGTGTTTTACGTACGAGTTTTAACTTTCTTTCTTATTTGAATTAACTTTCTTTCTTATGAACCTACTAGCTGCGCTCCGCGGTTTCACCCGCGTAAGTCCCGTTCCCGCAGGAATGTCAGGATAAACAGTAACCTATGTCACTCTCCATCCTTTCAACTATCACCACACAAAATATCACGTCAATTCGTCGCCCCGTTTTGCCGTGACGGACAAACAAACAGACATACACACTTTCCCTTTTATTATTGTTTGGAAGCGCCTACGACATCTTCAATAGCAACGCCCGTCATGCCTTTTGCATTTCATTAGAATAAGTAAAAAATTGTTAACTGTCACTTGGGAATCATTACACGTAGAAGCAACATCTCATCGTTTCATTTTCATCCAAAAATCATACAATCTGGAGAAAGGCGTATCCCCGCACATGGTCCTTCGAGCCGGATACCTCAGATAAGGGAAGTGATCAGTAGGAAGTGATTTTCGTGATACTTTATTTAACCCAATACTCTTCCTTTGTTCAGGTTGCTACCATTAGTATGGATTTGTCGCAGCACTCGTAGTCTTTAAAGTTTTGGTGAGATCCAGTCTTCATACTACCTTCAAATGATGATGACCAAATGTGTTACCAATATCGCAGCTGAAGGTCCTCGCGAGCGCGGTCCAGGCCTCGTACTTGGCTGTCTGCACGGTGTGCAGCTCGTGCGTGCGGTCCCACAGCTCGGGCAGCTTGTAGTACTCCTCCACCAGACGCACCACGGACTCGTTCGTCCACTCCACCTCCGCCATGCTCCGGTACGACACCATCTAACTAACACACTCATACTAGCAGCACGTCCCGGCTTGGCACGGGTGTACTTATGAAAGTACCGGGATAATAGAATGGACTGTCTGGATGACAGATCCAGACAGTCCATTCTATTCTATTCTACACATCAGTGAAAGAATCTTTGAAATTGGTTCAGTAGTTTCGGAGATTACCTCCGTCAATCAAACAAACAAATTTTACCTGTTTATAATGTTAGTATAGAAAGGCGAAAGTATTTCAATGATTTATCATTAATTTGTGTGCTTAGCAAATCTCATAACAAATAGTTTTATATCGAAAAATCTTTGAACGTTAGAATCGAACCCACGCTATCGCGCATCGCACTTCTATGCTCGCTACTACGCCTTTGTCCCAGTTCGTTTGAGCCCCTCGGACTCTTTCCCAAACGATCCCAAACCGATAACCTTTCTCTACGATAGGTTCCTAAGTACCTAGTTAGGTACCAAGTGTCATGATTTTTATTTAAATTTAATTAAAACATCCATTTTTAGAAAAAGTGTGGGTAGTTTTGTAAAACGGCAACACCGGCGCTGTGTTCGCTCCCTGACGTCTAGAATATAAAATGGCGTGCTCGCCTTCGATACGGGCAGTCTTTCGAAATCTTGCACAGAGGCAACAGCTCCTTAGATATAACTAGATGTAAAAAGTGTTGGTAGCGAAGAAGTGACTGTAAAATGTAAAATAAATATAGTTCGTGATTGTAAAGTGTTGGATTTCATTTCATTTCAGAAGTGACAACCGGACCTTAACAAAGGTAATGTTGAAATTACTATTATATTTAAAAAAAAAATATATCACTTATACAGCCCACTATAACGATCAGTTTTCTAACTGTTGCAAAGATCAGTTATTGCTCATGTTACTTATTTTTAATCTGAATATTGGACGCAGTTGCCTACCTCACTTTTACATAATGAAACGTAGTTAACATGTAATGGTCGGTATTAAACCGAGACAATCCATTCGTGATAGCTCTTTTCTTGTGTTAATTGGCGGTAGTTACCTGGGCCTTATTTAATAATTCAATATGTACAATTAACCAATGCATTTCGCATGGTGTTAGCATTGCTGGTCGGTATTAAACCGAGACTTTCCAGTCGTGTCTGGCACTAGCGATTTGTAAGGTTGTGTACTTTTCCATTGGTTGGACATTTTTAGGGTTGTTGAATTTAGTAACAGTGAGTAACATGGCAGTAACAATCAGCATCTGTCCGTGTAGGTGAGCCTTGTTTATTATATCTATACTGATATACATATATATACTGTATAAAGAGGTAAAGTTTGTTTATTTGTTTGACGGAGGTAATTTCCGAAACTACTCAACCGATTTTAGAAATCCTTTCACCGATTTGTGGAATGGACTATTGGAAAAGGTTATAGGCTATATTTTATCCCAGTAGTTTCATAGTACACCCGTGCGAAGCCGGGACGTGCTGCTAATCTACTATATTTTAATAAGTGGATAAAAGTAAAGCATTCTAGTTATGCACCTACGACTTGCATACGTAAAGCCATTTGTGCCGTACATATTTAAATATAAATAATATTCTTATGACTATGTATGCCGTAATAATTAATTTGCTTTATTATAATGAAGGTGCTTAATAATTTCAGTGAAAGGTGGCTATGTATGTCATCGGCCAGGTGTGCCAAAGTGCTATGTATGCAAGAAGGTGGCTATGTATGTCATCGGCCAGTTGTGCCAAAGTGCTATGTATGCAAGAAGGTGGCTATGTATGTCATCGGCCAGTTGTGCCAAAGTGCTATGTATGCAAGAAGGTGGCTATGTATGTCATCGGCCACGTGTGCCAAAGTGCTATGTATGCAAGTAGGTGGCTATGTATGTCATCAGCCATGTGCGCCGAATAAATTGAATATTGAATACCTACGTTTAACATTAAATTCATAAATTGCGGGCATGTTTTACTTCCAGTAGTTTTTCATGAATATCTTTAAAACTGGATGAGCTACGCCCAAAATGACAAAAATTTTGACCCCTTTAGAACCCCCTACTCTTAATGAATTTAAGATGACTTTAGAATTTTTTTTAACCTTTGTGGGTTATCTAATTTCTTTTATATTATGTCTGATATGAACTATTTTTGAAGTTTATGTCAAGTTTAGTTTAAGCATGCGGGTACCTACATCAAAGGTATACCTTTGATGAGATATATGATACTGCAAAGGAATTTTGTTATTTCAGTCCTTGAAGCACGATGGACGATGAATGCATTACGCCACCAGGTACGCCTCCCAGACGGAAGCAGTCTAAAAAGAAGTGGAGAAAGAGGAGAAGGAGTACCTCTTCTTCATCTATTTCTTCTGATGACAGCGTGCATCGCACCCTGAGGAAACAACAGCGAAAAACTCCAAGTAGGTTGTCTAGTCTACTAAAGATGTATTAAGTATACAATGTAACTAGCCCGGAAAACTAAAAACTCTAAGACTTCTGGTAGGGTAGTAATTTTAACAATGTAGTTCCTCAAAGTATACTAATGTAAGTACCTAATTTATATTGATTGTACCTATATACCTACTGTGACAATTTCTCTTTGGTAAGAACCAAACTACGGTTAACGGTTTAAGATTAGGTACGATAATCACCCACTGAGAAACAGTGGTAGCATAATTTAGTTAGATAAAGATGTAGTGAGCTTCAGAGAGACATTCAGTAAGTAGTGTATGCATCAATTTAAATAAATTGTATTTCACAATAACAAAACACATGTCATAATGATAGTCCACAATAATTCAAATAAATAAGAATTATAATAATTTTGAGGGTACTTTAAATAAGAACGGACAGAGTGCATAGATGTTTCACACACTAATAATAGATAACTCGTTGCTAACAGATAATACCTACTACTAGTCAGCTAATAGTTAGGTCAGGTTGCATAAAGTTAACGGACGGTTAAGATATTTAATTTTATGATATTATTTAACTATTTCTATTGGAACTAGCTAAGAGATAAACAAAAAATTAAATAAATAAGAATTTTATTGCAACCACATAGGTACAGAAGGTAACTAATATTATCTTAACTATGTAAGTTTAACAAAGGTTGTTACAAAAGGCGATCTTATCGTCGAAGCTATTTCTTCCAGACGACCTGCTTAACTCTTTGCACAGATTTTTATTTTTGAAGTTTGTGGTGTCTTTGTAATTCTAGTTAAATGAGGTCACTTATAAACAATTTAAAAACAAAAAAATCGCGCGTTTACAAATACAATGAAGGGGTCCTCGAGGATAGTTTATACTTACTGATATCATGCTATCGTGAAGGCAGGTCATATTTTGCGTTTATTGAGAGCTGGGGTAACGGGTGGTAGAGAAGTATGGCCTTCAGGCCATGGTTACTCCTCCTTAGCTTCTCAAACGAGGTTATGGAACATTCTCTCCACTCTCCGATTCTTCTGCAGTTGGAATTCTCCTGCATGTTTTTCTTCTCCAAGATATTCTGATACCCAATGTTTTTGTGATTTAATTATTATGGTCTTCAGTAGGAATCTGAATTATCTCCACCGGCATTTTGTTATTATTTTAGGAAGAGTCACAATAATATTCAGCTAACGTTTTTCAAGTTCCAAGCTATTTATTTAGCCACAAGGTTACATGGCATAACATTGGCAAGTCAGGGTAGGTACTCTAGGTACCTACATAATTTCGCAAAGTTAGGCGTTAAATATAAACAATGAAATAAAACAATATTTCTTATCCGAAGACAGTCAAAAAAAAATGAACAACTCATGTGTTCACCAATATGGTAAATTGGATGGGATTCGAAGAATATTATTTATACTTTTAAATTATTTAATAGAAGCCTAAATATTTCTGACGGCAATTTATTGTACATTTTGAACCTTGATTTATTAGTTTTTACTAGTCAGTGTGTTTTGGTTCTTCCAAACAGACATTTAATTTATTTGGTTTTACTAGTCTGTGTGTTTTGGTTCTTCCATACAGACATTTTACTTTATAATAATAGTATCCAAAATTAATAACATAAACCTGTTATTAACATTATATAGGTAGGTGATTCATATACAAAAAAAATGAATCAAATTATGAAGTATATTTTTACTTATTTTACACAATCATACATACTTCAACTGGATTTCTATAAAAGATTATATATTATAAAGAGCATAAAACAACTTGCCAATAAAGTAACGTTCAAATTTAAAAACGTTTATTCGCATTCATGTATGGTAGGTTCAATTATTATAGGTCTTGAAATTAGTTCCTTGTAAAACATGAGTCCTGTAAGGACATTGCAAGTAGATGCTATGTTATACATACCGATTTAAAATAATGAGATCAGTTAGAATAAACTGTTTCTTATACTTAACTATTGTGTGTGTAAGCCACGGTTTGTCGTATGAATTATGTTAGTGAAAACAAGTAGGTACACCTTTAATTACATTTACAGTAGCAAATTGGTTGCTCGCTGGGTAATTTTAGTATGTTATGAATTATAATGGGTGGATTATTTTATGATTTAGGTGTCAAAAAGTCAATATATATTTATTCAATAAAATCTTAATATAGACCACTTTGAAACGTCACTTTGTGTATGAAAGACGTTACATTGCATTAAAGTTAAAGATAATTTATTGCATAAACATTGTGTAGGTATGTTATTATAATCAAGGTCAAATAATTGGTAGGTTCAGTCGCAACATGTTTTACCAATTTCGGTGTGCAAATTGAGAGAGAGATAGCATACTTTTAATTATTAAAATTAAAATTGAAATGTCTAAAACGACGGGTAGTGTTGTTATTCTGAGTTTGAGTAATTTCACCTTAGTCATATCACTCTGACTCACTGGGCTTTTCTTTTAAATATTCATTTTTTCTAAATGTTATATTTTCTAAGAAATTCATAATTTATTAGGAGTATTCAGTGCCCTCTAGTGTTGATCTTCAACTGTTTTGTTTGAAGCTTAGAATAATATTTGTTTTAAAACTTTTTGTACAAGAAGTTAATTCTTTGAGTAAAGGCATGAACTTGAGTCTCCGACGTGCAAGTCTATGGGCTACTCCACTTAGCCAAGTGGTACGTTTATTGAGCAGACGAAATTAGCAATCCCATGCTAGATAGTGATATTCAATGTAAATGGTCGTTATGACAATAGTAAATTTTTATGCACAGAGTATAAATCCACTTTTAGTAACATATTTATAAATGTTAACGGGACTTAATCGCGTATTGAAATCACATTATTTACCTCGACGTACTCTCACTTTACACTTTTAGTAATTCTTGCACATTATTTTGTTATTGATATCGGAAGTCCCGGGTTATTATTAGCACACTGAATATATAATATTGTTTAATAGTTTGGTGATTATATTAACTTAAAATCAATTTGACTGGATCACAGAATCACTAAGTTTTTCTTATTTTATTTAGTTTGTCACACTTTAATCGTTTCACGAACACTTGTACTGTATAGTCATACAGTAACACATTATAATAAACACTAATTTATTGATGTAGTATTACTTTAGATATTTTTAATTAAAATTGTACATGGCTAATGTTTACGTCGATAGCGGCGCCATCTCTCTTACATTTAGTAGAGGTTACAGATTATTTTGTACTTATTGTCCGTAGATCGCATCCGTGATTATATTCTCGATGTAGTTACTTACATATTATTATGATTTATTCATGAAATATTAGATTTGTTTTCAGTACTTTTGTAATCTGATTGATGTAGACATTTAGTGAGTTTTTTAGCTTATATGAGCTTATAACTATTAAGATGATAAATATTAACGCTTTTATTTTGCGATTTTAAAATTGATGGGCGTTGATGGGGAAGATTTTAGCTTATAATTATTATGTCTTGTAAGAATCATTCGTTGATCAATCAATCAGGAATGTGGTACTTTTATAATTGTAAAACATAATTTTCTGATTAAAGGTATTATTAAGTAATGCTATTCTCTATGCAAAAGTTGCAAATGAAGTGCTTATGTTGCTCTCACTTCTTAGAATTAATTAAACATTGTAAATTGTAACATTCATGCAAGTCAATTAAGTATGTAGACTACATTAAAATGTTGTCTAACTATAATCTTAAGAGTGTCATGATTATATTTTGACGACCCCTGTGGAGCAATGGGCATTTACAGATAATTGTACTAAGTTCTAAATCAGTCATCTGGTTACCATAGTGCAGGCATTTAATTGCTTGACTTGGAACTGGATGACGCTGTGTGAGTGTCCAAGGACGTTTATTTATTATTTAAGATAAAGATAAAGATAGTTTATTTGCTTGAACACAATGTAGGTCAAATAGATGTTAACAATAGGTATTTTAATTAACTATATTGTATTTTGTACTTCCTTCTGATGAACTTGCAATAATGTTGTAGTATAGATAGACCGTGCGCCGGGAGTCAGCACGGTGCCGGATGGCCGAGTGTCATGATTTTTATTTAAATTTAATTAAAACATCCATTTTTAGAAAAAGTGTGGGTAGTTTTGTAAAACGGCAACACCGGCGCTGTGTTCGCTCCCTGACGTCTAGAATATAAAATGGCGTGCTCGCCTTCGATACGGGTTCAGTCTTTCGAAATCTTGCACAGAGGCAACAGCTCCTTAGATATAACTAGATGTAAAAAGTGTTGGTAGCGAAGAAGTGACTGTAAAATGTAAAATAAATATAGTTCGTGATTGTAAAGTGTTGGATTTTATTTCACAAGTTACCCTTAACCAAGCAAATACGTTCACTTATTTCATACAAAATCAACCAACAGATCGCTTATCTTTGTTACGCAATGCCTCGCATAACAACAGAACTTGCGGAGATGACTCACCTTTTTGTAACCATCCGAACAAAGTTGCGCGTCGACGGATGTCAGTTCCACAGGCAGGCAGGCAGGATCGATCGCGCAGTAGCGACTGTTGCTTATCTGTGGCGCGGCGAGTCCATAGATGGTGTAACAGTTAGTGAGCGCGGCTGCGAGCGCTCGACACGCGTTCGACGAAGCGCGGCGCGCAAATGAGCCGCTCGACGCGACAGATTGCTCGGTCCTGCTCGCACGAGGGGAACGATGTGCTCTGTCCCGCTCGCTCATCCCCGAGCTGCTCGCTCGCGTGCACTCGTGAGCGAGGCCGATGCTCGGTCTCGCTCGCTCGGGAGCCGCTCGCGACGCTCGCGTGACTAGCGTAGCGGGTAACAGAGTAATGGTTCAGTAGGTTTTTATTATTGATTCGTTTTTTGTTCACAATTTTTTAGCTAAAATGAAATTACATTGACGACACTTTGTGTAAATTGTTTTACTTGATGTGAACATTTCCTAGAAAAAGTTATTTTAAAAACTTGCTTATTTTGTAAGTACCTAAGTGGAGTGTTTTCGTAAAGTTATTATGAGAAGCCCAGCTAAGGGTGGAAGTAATCTTGAGAAATTAAAATGTTTCAAGGATGTTTTGCCATTAAAGTTCTTAAAGGTCACTTGTTCACAATTTTAATTACTTTTACAAGAATTTCACCTAATAAATGACTCAACTTAGTTGTTTTTTAGCTTTCGGGTTGCTTAGCTACGTAACTAGGTACCTACCTAGTAGGTACTAGGCATATTGTATTGTGGTTATCTAAAACTTACTTACACCAATGTAGTAGTGGTCCCTGGACATGGGCTAACCCCTTACAGACCAATAACTTATTAGTACCTATACTTCATTTATTGAAACGAGCTAACAGGAAGAGAAATAAACACACGTGATGGTCGTCGAAAAAAATTGGATTGGCTAGATTTGACAATTGACAATTGATTTGTTAATCTAGCCAACCACGAGAAAGATAATTATTTTCGACGACCAATCATGTGTGTTTATTTCTCTTCCTATTAGCTCGTTTCAATAAATGAAGTATAGTTAGTTCACTAATTACCTAGTTAACATAGCATCCATTAGCAATGTCAGTATTGTGTTGTGTTTGACTAAGTGCAAAGCTATAAATTAATTAATAAAAAAGTTTTACTTAATAGCCTTTCAAGTTTCAACAAACAAATTAAAACCAACGGACAAAACAGAAGGATTTATCAACGTTAAGAGTGACAAAGTCGTTACTAATATCGCTAATTGAGGCTCGTCACAGAATACGGACCAACTTGCGATACACAGATATTGCATTAGGGCGACATCTCGCGTCAAAGTTTGGAGTTACCGTCTTATGAACTCTGAGACATGAAAGCAATACTAATTGACGGGCCTTTATTAGCCGAGTGGCCGTAAAGGAGGGTAATGTTCTTGACATTAAGCTTATCCTCTCATCAGCTCGGTGCTGTGCTCTAGCCCTTTGTGTTATAAACAGCGATGACTCCGTGTATAAACACGTTATTTAACAAATATGAGTATTTTAAAATGCTATGCGAGTTTTACGAGAACTTCATCATCATCATCCAGACCCTGTGTAGGTCTCCCTTTCTTAAACGTCACATTTAGGTAACACTACGTTTGTGCCAAGTCTCTTTGTTTACTAACTTAACAAAATCATTCTATGCATCGCAATTTTGATGATCTTACTATTTTCAGAGTCACAGGGAAGTGCAGTGCACTTGGACCTAAGTGCATTATGATTAGATGTGACACATAAAGTCATGTTCTTTTAAGCTTACGAAGGTTATCGAATAATCTCGGTATTAATCAAGATACGAGTAGGTAAGTAACGTAATCGCTTGTCAACATAACTCAAACGCACGCTGAACCAGCCCACTTGTTCATAATCCTACACGTGTGGACTCCACACTACAAAAAACACATCGAAGCAATATGGACCTTGTAGACTCACAGATAGATTCGACTGTAAGAGCCTTTTTGTTCGGTTAGCTGAATAATAAAGCAGCGATAATGAACCTTAATGATGATGAGGATAAAGAACCAGCCATAGATGATGTATTTGTTACTGAAAGATTTACTTTACAAGCTAAAATGACTCTAAAGCTGATCCAGGAAGGGATGGTTTAGCTTGTATGAGTTCAGCTATTTTTAGATCTGAAAAGACAAGTGGATGGTTTATTAAAGTGCATGCAATTAAAATGAAATTAGAACCGACAGGCGTCTGTTTAGGCAATTTCAATCCTAGTCTCTTAGACACAAGTTATATTTTTGTTTGCAGGGGGCAACTGGACGATGGAGATAAATTAAAATCAAATGTAAGTTGTTTTTAGATTAGTTAACTCGTTGAAAAGTGTTCAAAATACATTCGTGATGCGAGCCATATGCGATGAGAGGGTCTTTCTGAGAGATAGGGAATCAACACTTGAATTTTCTGGTAAATGTGTTTTACCCTTCGAGATAGAATTTCAATTTATTCAGTAACATTATAATAATTTGAATATCAAGTCACTGATGAAATAAAAAGCTGTAACAGTAGGAGAAAATAAAAAGTAATAAAATAGGCTGAGAGCCAAAACTTGAGGATTTATAACCGTCGAGCCCTTCGTGAGTTATAGCCCTTACTTCAGCATTCGACACCACGCGCCGCGTTCCAAATATCTACACTAATGTTTCTGTGCTTTATCTAATTCCGGGCATGGCATCTTTCCAGACATTTAACAGGAGAAATGATGAAATTGACAGATATTTGATTAACTCGAACGATGTGAACACAGACTTAATAGACACCGCTTATTACTAATTCTCAATACAAACACGTTAGACAACCAACTGAGGTGTGCGGGAGCGGGAAAGTGAGCGCTGATTGGTCCGTTCAAACGTCACGTCAAATCATTGACAAAATTAGGGATGGGGTATTGGGGTAGGACGGTAGGACTTAGTTTAACTACGAAAACTGTTCTCGATATTTTGTAACAAAGTATTTTTACTAAGATAAGTTTGTAACGGTAGTTTTTCCCAACTGTGAAAAACCCTCGCAAAATACTTAGGTATCTATTTCCTTAAGAAGTATTAAATATGACAGTTATTACCTAATTAATCGGTACTTACCTATAAAATGAGATAAATAAAACACAAATAAAATTGCGTCATCTAAAAAATGCAGTATTCAATTCAGTCCTTAAATTGTAACATTTCAATCAGTGGTGACTATCAGTGGTAATTTAATAATTACGGACGGAGGTAAGATTAAATAAAATTATTTAAAACGATTTTTGCTGGTTGTGGTAAATGGAAAAACTGGGAGAAATTATAAAAGCAATCTTTTATGACGTAGTTTTGACACTGTCTTCTTACTCTCGTTTCCATGGTTACCTGTTGCATAGTAAGCTTGTACAACGGGTAACCATGGAAACGAGAGTAACAAGACAGTGTCAAAACTACGTCATAAAAGATTGCGTTCCGAATCTACTCTAACACCCTAATACTACTTAATATTTATTACTTCTGTTATTTAATAGAGCCATATTATCGATATTCTGATCACTACCTACTACCCGTACTACCCAGCCAGGCACGGCACATCACTAGTTTTACTCGCATAGGAGAGAAGAAGGAGAAGCAAATATAAAATTGGTTATAAAAGAAAGGGATGCATAGTTGGTGACGTCGACCGACCAACCAAACGAAGTTGAACTCTTCCAAAACATTTTTTTGTTTGTATTTATGAAAGAAAATAGCTAACCTGTGAAAATGTAATTCCATCTTTTTTAGAACTTGATGTCCTGCTGGTTTTTCCACACAATTTTATGGTACAATGACCCATAACTCCAATTTTCAAAATTTATTTTTTCATCCGAGCGCAAAATGTTCACGGGTCACTGATCTGGTCGTTACTGGTCGAACGTATAGGGGGCGTGGATTGATATAGGCTACGCAGCACCAAAGTGGGTTCTAAGGTGTTCGCCCTTCATTAGGAGTCTATTCATAGTTAGTCTGTGGATGTGAATGATAGCCAGAATGTAAGACACATATAAAGTTACCGGTTCGTTCGTATCTACGAGTATAAGTAAAGCTATAGCTGTAGCTTAATTGTTACTTAAAATTAAGCTCGTGTTAATAAAAGAAAGTTTCCTCACGATAACAAGGTTTTACAGATCTGAGTGCTAAAAAACGAGTTATGCTAATATTTCCAAAAATAAAACTTACAATGAAACGAGCTGAATTTTATGACAAAACGGTGAAATCTGCACCAAACCGGTTTTAATAACATAAAAACATAAGTTTATTAATATTGTAACTCATAATATAAACTCTGATGACATCAGCGCAAAGTTTAAATTGAATTGGTGATTTAAGTCTAGATTAGCCTTGATGGATGGGTTTGATGTTAGTGATAATGATGTTTTTGAAATCTTTAGATTAGGTGTTGATTGGGTGTAGTGAGCAGTGCACAATGACATGTAATCAGCTGACAGGTATCGGTGGCAGACGATAGGGCGACCGAACGGTATCGCGAGCTTCTAGAAGGGGAAGATTACGAGATAGGCACTTCTGTACTACATATAATTACTGAGGGGTTTATCAGGAGTAAGTTATGCAAACGCTTTACTTCATCCTTAAATCTGTATCTTTCGTGTCTTGAAATAACTTAGTATGTTTTTTTATGTAAGTACTTAAGTAATTATAATTACATAAGTATCACAATTTTCAATTTCGGACTCTGTATTGATTGATTGAGCATTTTTTCAGAGATATTTAAAAATTATACCGTTTGGGAACTATAAAGTTTGTGAGTATTTGTATAGTAGGCATTCATTAAGGCTTTGAGCTCAAGTTGAGAACCATTGAATACAGACGTGAAATATCTACTTGGTAGTATATTTTTAGTTGTTGCGCCTACATAGTAACAAAAACTTGACCTTTAACATTTTTAATGTTGCCAAACAAAGTCCTGGTTGAAACCTTGTAAAGAACCTAAGCAGGGGTTATGTAATCCTTTAACGATTTAGGCAAGTTTAACCTTTTTCCTTCACAAGAAACCTTTCATTAAGTTGAGGATCGGGAATATCCAACAAGCTTACTCAAACACTTCAACTCTGGGGTGGGAAGTCTTCCACGAAATTGCTATGTACCCTGACTCAGCGGACCAGCGTGCCTGGAGCCCTAGCACCCTTCATATTCGTCCTGAAACCGAGGAGTGGTTCTAGGGACGGGTGCCTAGCTACACTGGCCGGGATTCAATATGATTGATTCGATGCCTGATACGAAATAGCGGTAAGTTTTGGACGTTTAGTAATTTGATACGAAATTAGATAGACGTTGGATGTTTGGTTGAGAAGTCATCAATTTAAAGTCTGTATCTTTCATCTCGGCTTCAAATTGCCGAGTGAGCAGCGCTTAGGAAATTTCACGAGTTTCTGTTGATCTTTTAAGAGTGGATATTCTGAAATTATTATCTCAAACATTATTATGTCTGAATTAGTAAAGTAAGAATCCAATGCGAGAACATAGGCAGGGTAAGGGTACCTTAGCGGAGAGGTTACTACGTTTTAAATAGGTATTTCAATGAAAGCACAGATTTCAACTTTTAAAGTCCAATGTGATGACATTTTGGTTATCATTATTAAGTATAGGTAATTTGTTTCTACTGAGGTCAACAATTGACAATGGTTCCGGTTCGTAGGTACTTCCAAACTAATCGACTAGCTTTCACGCGTGACTATTATGATTATCCGTCATTTTCATATTATGTAAATAATAATTGCCAACTATTATGAGGTACGTACTTAACAATAGTGTGTTAAGTGGATTTGCATATAAATGGAAAACAAAATTGGTGTAAATGTCCATAACGCTACTTTAGATTCGTGTTTTGTTTTGAAGGTAGAGTAGGTACCTATTGTTTGAAGTTTAATATCATTTTAATAAGTATCGTTTACCACGGTTGTAAAGCAGGTACTTACCTAGGTACTTAAGTATTTTGATTTTAATGAATCAGGATTTCGATTTTAATGAATCAGGATTTCAATCTTCAGGATGCCAGAAAGTCGATAATAGAACCTTTGGTATATTCGGCTTTCTGGCATCTTCAATAAATCTCTATCAAAATAACTTCAAATTAAAATTTGTAATACATTGGTAAGGTACCTAGTTCCTACCTACCTACCTAATGCATTCATGGTAAATATCATTTTTCACATTTTCAAAGTAGCTAGAAAAAAAAAGGTCACTGCGATAGGTTACAATTTGTCTCACCGGAACCCTAATACCTATGCAAAAAGGAAAGAGTGACCGCGTAACGTAACACAGTAGCTGCACTTTTCAATTCCAGATCTATCGCCGTCTCGCTCCCTCGCGTGAGTTAGAAAGGGACGGCGCACTAAGTGGCCTCACGTTTGGGCTCCAAGCAGGTAAATAATTTAATTTATTATTGTGCGAGTTCTTTTACGTTTTATTTTTGGAATAGTTGATTCCGGTTTCGGTGCCGTGACTTGTTTTTTTGGTTTTTGGAGATGAAGGCTCAAAATGTTTAGTTTATTTTGAAAGGATTGGAGTAGGGCGTCTCCTGTTTAGATTTTTTTATTTAATCTAATGGGCGCAGTTCTGTTAAAAATTCTAATAAGTAGGTAGGTAAGCACCTAATTGTAATATAAAATACCTATAGTAACGTGATGTGTGTTTGTAGTGTTAGTTAGGTAAGTCCGACCTACACCTAAGAATTTGATTAGGTAAGTAGATGTTTCTGAACATAGGTAGTGTTTCTGCATGACCTTAGCAAGGCAGAAAATAGACTTAAATAAATGTAAATAAACAATTGTTGGTTGCAGTTCCGTCGCGACTTCGCAAGCGATCGGCGACATCCGTTCGTTGGCGACAATTATCGCTTCACGCAATTTTGATATGGACCATTAACTAGGACGCGCTCACACCGAATTGTGACAGCGAGCTTTATCATTTTAACTAGGAGCTTACAAGCTTTAGGCATATTTGTAGCTTAGCGACTTAATTAACTATTTATAAAATTATACCAAGACAAGATTTGATTCCGCGACTTCATCATGTGAGATGGTAAGTAGGTAATCTAGCAGTACCTTCTTGCTTTAGAAAAAATTGATGCGATCCTTGAGCTGTGCCTTTAGGTCCTTCTTGAGGCACCCACGTCCTACTCAAATAAATGTTAAGTATTTCTTTTTTTCATATTATAGATAGGTTGGTAGCTTTACGAGAAGGTTTCTAATTTTAAGGTAAAGAAGGTTTAATATTGTTTTAAATCATTTTAAAATTGAAAGAATAAATTAACGTTTTCAAACACCTAACGAGTAGTTTCACTAATTCTAAGTTTGTCACTAGATAAAGATAAAGATAGAGATAACCGTTCTTTGCTCCGTTCTATCTAAATGTCTACTATATTAATACAGTTCCAGCCACCGGGAACAGCCCCGGTGCCCGGAGCCTGGAGCCCCAGACGCACACGCCATTACCCGCCGTTTAAATGTACATCGGGCATTCAAGCTTTATGTCCTGTGCATAACGCGCCAAGCCTCATTACAGCCTTCCACTTCCACTCATTACAGAGGACATTCCACATCACTGCTGCTGCTGAGGAAATGTAAACAGAGACGCATTATTCAGATCTCGACATCTCTTCACTCTTGAGTTTAGCCACAGCACAGAATAAAAGCATACATAGGTTATTTATTTATTTATTTATTCAATTATCATTATCATGTTAGATAACTACCATGTAGACATAACCATGGTACCATGTGTTCACTGATTTTGAACATTGCAATAATTGCAAGCCTACCATCACTTTTAAGAAGCCTATTGATTGGATTCTTTACAATGTTTTTCGTCATATTAGTTAAGATACCTGCGTGTTTATAGATTTTTTAAGACGATAATTTGATATTCGAACCTGCAACGAATTTCGAATAAGAATATCTGGGTACTACAAATGTAATTGAAATAAAAGATGGTTATTAAGGCTGATTTTGAAATTATAATGAAAATTCAAGTTGCTCGTCGACTACAATTAATGATGGTACCTAACCTACTTAATTTAGATCCAACCAAACTAAAGTAAGGTTAAATCATTTTTAAAAGAAAGTCCTTTTCCCACTATAAACATAACGCTCGGTGCTTGACTCCATCCACATCTGTTTCAGGTCCCTTAGAACGTCTTTGTAAGTTTCCTTCTTCTTGTACTTATAATAGATATTAATGTACATTTCCACCACTGCCTTCATCAGGTCAGTCACGTGGTTCGACTCAGGAAACTCATTCAACTGGTGACGACAGATTTCATCAAATATATTAGTACCGATGAAGTGACGCATTATCTTCGCCATTACTATCTCTCTATTCACCTCTTTAGATGGTTTATGATTGAAACCCTTTAGAACCATGTCAGCAGTTTTGCATATTTTGATCACATCTGACGAGGCATAGAGCGGGTTCCTTATATCCATGGCTACAATGTATTTGTTGAATACCCCTCTCTTCTTAGTCACCAGCGCGAGTGAGCAAGTATCGCAGAAGATTCTTCTGTTCAGTTCCTGAACAATGTTCACAGCTACTTCTACTATGGCGTCTTCGTTATTGTCAGTCAGGGAGTCAAGGTCTTGTTCTAAAGGATCAGGTTTTCCTTTGTTTTCATGAATGATTCCGAATCCCGCGATCCTATTGAGGCGGTCTACTGGCGAGGAAGACAGAGGGATCCATATTTGCTCCAATGAAAGGTTCTTATTCCTGTTTATCTCCTTTATCTGTGCCACAACTTTCTTATATTCAAGAATGAACTTTCTTGGGGTAGGATCTGCATCGACCTTGTATCCTGCACCCGTTTTGATGTTCCAAAAGAAATGCTTCAGGTTGTCTTGGGTCAGTTTCCGGAGAGGTATACTCTTCAAAATATTTGTTTCTATCAAGCTTGAGTACAAACTCTTTATTCCGATAATGAATGTAAGAGAAGTTGCTAATCTTCGTGCTACAGGACTGCCATCCGCCACTTTCAATAAAGAGATGTATTCTGTCGCCGTGGATACAAGCTCTAGCATCTGGTTAGAGTTTTCCTTAGAGAGAATATTCTTGTGGCTGATGAAAAACATGTCATAAATTGAGATGCAATGCGAAACAAACGTTGCTATTGGTTCACATGCATTGAAAACTTCTCGTTCGTTTTTGCAGTGTTGTAAACCTTCAAGAACTTTCGGGCTAAAAAGTTTCAGTTCTTGATGAGCAACGTTTCTCACTTTCTGATAATCAATGTAGCTTGATTCCTTTGTATAAGTCTTCCTTTCCAGTTCTTTGATATACTTCCATTCGAGTATTTCACCGGTGTTGTCATAAATTTTATTATAGTCGGAAAAAGTTCTCTGCAAGTCGTCCAGTAAATCGATTGGATCTAGAACAGCGGCAATAGGTTCCTCAGTTACAGGATGTTTAAAAGTAACGAGACCTTTCTTTAAGTCGCATCCGAGATAACTCGTCATGTTCTCATTGGCGTTGCTGGCGGCGACGCTCAGCGCGACCACCTTCACGCCGGCGTCGTGAGCCATCTCGATGGCCAGCTTTACAAGCTCGGCGCGTTGCTCCGACGTCACAATATCGATGAGGAAATATGCTAGCGGGACCTTCAAGTTAGCGTTGATGGCAGTTAAAGATAGAACCAGCACCTGTCTAGCATAGTTTGCCATGTCAGTATCCAAACCCGTTCCCATGTCCACGTAGCCGTATAGTCTTCCTCCACCGACCTCCACACAGCGGCTGACATGAATTTCACCAAGGACTAACGTGGCCAGAATAGGCTGGTCAGATGTTTCTGCCTTACGTTTCAAAGCTACAAATGCTTCTTTAGTGAAGCCTGGTTCACCGCCCACCTTCAGATACCAGTGCTTCAGAGTCCTCGGATGAGGAAGGCTGGTCTTGAACATTTTCCTGACGTAGTCGTACGCTTTAGCCGAAATTGAGTGAAGAGTGAGCGCGAAACAGCGGAGTTCCGGCGAGTAAGTGAGCTTCGACACCACTTCCGATAGTTCCTTATTTGTTTGACGACGAGCAGCCAGTTCAGATACCTGACAATAAAATGGTATTGTAAATGACAGAAAATGGTTCATCGTGGAAATGGAAATAAATCAATTCAGATAAAAGTAATTTAGTTAAGTACCTTTACTTCTGTATTTTCAAGGCTCATTATGTCTTCGCGGGAAATATTAAGCTTTTCCGTCAAAACAGTGTACAGGTCTTGCATATTCCAAATAGACATTTTAAGTCTCTTCAGTTTGCTCTGCAGACGCTTCATTTTAAGGTTCTGCTTCTTAATCTTGTTCTGTTCATACCTCAGCATGCTGCTGAGATCATCATTGGAGTCCGCTGAGTCAGTACTTCCATCATCATTCCTGGGTGACTCTTGCTGAGGGTTTTCAGAGGAGTCAGCGGTCCGTTTTCTGGACGGTCCAGGAGTAGCTTCTACTTTGACTTGAGCAAGCGGCAGATCAACTTCCATTTCATCTGATTTTGACGACTGTGGTTCGGCCACTGGTGTCTGAAACAAAAAACGCAATACACTAAAAATAAACTTTAAAAAAACATAGTGACTCATACAATGTGGCACAACGGGCAGCCTTATCGCACAAAGCGATTTGTTGTTTGTCCGTCTTTTACGACAAAACAGAGCGACAAATTGACGTGATATTTTAAGTGGTGATAGTTGAAGGGGTAGAGAGAGAGTGACATAGGCTTTTATTTTTATCCCTATATTCCCGCGGGAACAGGAGTTACACAGAACCGCGGGGCGCAGCTAGTAATCCTACTATCCTACTAATATTATCAATGTCAAAGTTTGTGAGAATGTAATTATGTAGGTATGTTTGGTATTCTTTAACGCAAAAATTTGGTTTTTCGAAATTTGGTACTTATGTAGATAGGTGATACCCTGGATTAACACATAGTCTACTTCTTATCCCGGTATTCCCGCGGCAACTATAATAAATCCCGACGTTCTTTGCGACGTACCGTTTCGTGATAAGAGAGGAAGTTCCTCGTGGGCACGGCGGAGTCGCTGATGTACTTGTACCCCTTCTTGGTGAGGAGTATGTCCTGGGGGTCGAAGTGCTCGGAGCAGATCGTGCTGCAGGGTCGGGGGAACCAGCGCACGCGACCCGTCGCCTCCATCCAGCGCTCCTTGGTGACAGGGTCCTTGGGAAACCTGGGATAGGTATCACCTTAATTTTTATCACCCTTAATTTTTTTTGAAGCATAAATATAAATAAATAAAATAAGTACCTAACCTACCTAGGTAGGTACCAAACCTACCTAATAAAAAAATATATAATTATCCTTTCCCCAATCCATAACCCATTTCCGGCTTAGCTAACAAGGTCGTCTCAATAGAATCTAATGTTTTATGGAACCGATCCACTAAAATTGACGAAGCAATTGGTGAACATAGGTTGGTACCTTACCTACTTACAATGAAACATACACTTGCTCATATGAACGAACAATGATAAAACATAGAACCCTCCTCTATTTTTGAAATCGGTTAAAAAGCTTTGCACCAGTTGGAGAGAGTGAAATTATTGTAACTAATAGATAATGACTAATGTGAACAGGTACTATTCCAGAATAAATAACAGTATAGGTAGTAGTTACCTACCTACAGACAAAGATTATTTTAATGGGTTCTTATCGTATAAACTAGAACCGATCCCATTGTGATTTTTTACTAATGTGTAAAGAAGAGAAATTGTTATCAGTCTTTAAGGGTCATTATCGTAAGACCCTGGGTCTTATCCTTAATAAAATGTACCTACCTATTAAATAAAGCTCTAAGCATAAGGGCCCCCGCAGACGGCCGACTTTTTGTAGGTGGAAAAGTAGGTCGCTTTTTCGACCGATTTTGTCACCTACTTTGTCACCGACTCTAACGCACACGACCGTCACTTTGTAGGTGGCTAGTGAGGGGACAGCACGTCGAAAAATATTATAACGGTGGATTTGCAAAGGAAGATAAGTATAGCTAGCTCTCTTTTCTTATGTAAGTAGGTACCTACCTACCTAACCAAAAACTTTTGCGTATGATAGTACCTATGTTCAACTACATGGTACCTACCTACCTACAATACAAAGGAAGGAGTAGGTACTTCGGTTATAATCCTTCCTACTAATCCTACGAAAATTCCTACTATAATTTGCTTATCGAAAGTTTGTGAGTATGGATGTATGGTTATTTGATTATTTCTCTTTCACGAAAAAACTACAAAACCGATTGTATACTATGGGATACAGGTAGCTAATGACATGGTATAATACATAGGCTACTTTTATCCTGATATTCCCGCGGAATTCGTTGAAATTACAATAAGTATTTAATAAATTACATGGTTAGGTAAGTAATATTATTATTATTAATCCAATAACAATAAATTATAATTATGAATGATTGAACCTACTTATCTACCAGAAGTGTACCTAGGTACCTAAGCAAATAAAATTCGGAGTAAACAGTCCACTTGCGGAGTAAGCTCTATCACTTATTCCGAAAAGCGCATCACTAAACGACCTACACGTTCGGAGTCGGTGTCGGGTCGGTCGGAATGCCACCTACTTTTTTCTCACCTACTTTTTGTAGGTCGTGTGCGTTGCGCTATTGTTGTCAGTACGTTCTATTTTTCGACCGATTTTTCCACCTACAAAAAGTCGGCCGTCTGCGGGGGCCCTTAGGGCCCCCGCAGACGGCCGACTTTTTGTTTATTGACTTTTTCTTTCTTTTTGTTATTTACTCCGAATTTTATTTGCTTAGGTACCTAGGTGCACTTCTGGTAGATAAGTAGGTTCAATCATTCATATTATAATTTATTGTTATTGGATTAATAATAATAATATTACTTACCTAACCATGTAATTTATTAAGTACTTATTGTAATTTAAAGTAATTTCAACGAATTCCGCGGGAATATCAGGATAAAAGTAGCCTATGTATTATACCATGTCATTAGCTACCTATATCCCAAAGTATACAATCGGTTTTGTAGTTTTTTCGTGAAAGATAAATAACCATACATCCATACTCACAAACTCGATAAGTAAATTATAGTAGGAATTTTCGTAGGATTAGTAGAAAGGATTATAACCAAAGTACCTACTCCTTCCTTTGTATTGTTAGGTACCATGTAGTTGAACATAGGTACTATCACACACACGCAAAAGTTTTTGAATAGGTAGGTACCTAGTGTACCTACTTACGTAAGAAAAGAGAGCTAGCTATACTTATCTTCCTTTGCAAATCCACCGTTATAATATTTTTCGACGTGCTGTCCCCTCACTAGCCACCTACAAAGTGACGGTCGTGTGCGTTGGAGTCGGTGACAAAGTAGGTGACAAAATCGGTCGAAAAAGCGACCTACTTTTCCACCTACAAAAAGTCGGCCGTCTGCGGGGGCCCTTAACCAACCAAGCAAGTTATTCAGTGTTATTGATTATAGTTCGCGCCTTTTCACAGTTAAACGGCGCCATTTTAATGAAGTTTAAAAAGTTTTTATTCAGTACAAATAATACAGAGTGCACAATAAATATCATAAACGATGAGACTGCGAAAGTTAAAAAACTGTGATACAGTCCCAACGCAATTTAATTAAGTAAAATGTTATGCAATGAATATTATTATTGTTATTAATATAATTCTGTGTCTGTGGTACTCACCGATGATACGACACGCCGCCATTAGACACATTGACAGTTCTACTATCGTTCTTACACATTAGCACAGAACAGCGCGGCATTTTGTACACAATATTTACAAACTTAGCAGTAAACAACACTGGCCCAAAAGCCCCAGAATAATCCAAAAATACTGATCAAAAAGTGCGTCTGCCAATCGGTAGATGATGATGGCACTGATGGCACGCCTCAATATATCGTGGACCGGCCCTGCCGAGCGCTGGGACGCGACTGCGCGCGAAATTCCAAAGTTATGCGCAACTCCGCTTGACTGTGCCATCTCCCCCCGCAAACCACTCCCCTCTACGAATTCCGTGCAGAAATTTCTAGAATCTCTGCCTTGATAACTTTAGGGATTGAATAATTTTTATAAAAAACTAGGTACCTACTTTGATAAGTAATCATAAATGATTGCAACTGAAATAGACAAAAAAAGTTATATAGGTAGGTACTATCGAAATTTTAATTAAGTATGCCACTTGTTGTTACTTTAATCTACCTAATCGAGGTCTGGATGGAAAATTAACTTAGTTAAAAGTTTACTTAGGTACTTTTTTATTACGATTATTTTGATTGTGGAATCAATATAGACAAAGGTTTGAAAGTATGATAAACGCAAGAAGCATAGTAGTCATCTGTTTTTAGCACAAATTGGCGTTCCCAAAGTGAACAGCAGATGTTTGCATTTTTTACCGCAAGTAATGGCATCTGGGAAACCATTCTCCGCAAAAAGTTGACGGAAGCGTCCTACACAATGTTGCAAAACTCCACACTGTGGTTCCTTTGCTCCAATTGCTCCAAACACCTCAACTGACATACCTACTTACTTACTAATACTTACCTAGAAGAACTGCAGAGAGTAATATAAAAATTAAAGAAAGAAAGAAAAAACTTTAATTTCGATTGGACCTGAACAATCTCTTCGACGTTGTCTCACATGCTAGGTCTGCTAGTGCCTGTTCCAACGCATGCACTAGGTACTTATTATTTTCGAGCTTTAGAATACTTACTTAGGTAGGTATTTAAGACGATAATTGTGCTTTAATTTCACAATTAGGATGGATTGGTCACCATAGGCTTAATTGTCTACGTCATTAAGCCATGATGAACTTTGCAAATACTTCGTTAACAAAGAATGCTTATTGCTATACCTAGAAACTGGATATTCCCAGGAATTTATGGGCTTTTAAAAGTGAGATAGGTAAAGTTTGGTATCCATTAGACGTACACAGCTACCCCCTCACGTGGCGCGGTTACAGGAAGTCCTGTTTACGCCTTTGTTTCCCAACAAACCATTCATTTTATGCTTATCTTAAAATTTATAGGTGCACTCGTGTTTAGGGATGCGAACCCACTATCATAGGGAGCTGCGCAATAAGTAATTAGTACGAACCCTCGCGGAATGATGCAAACTTCATCAAGAATTCGCTTACATGTTGAAAACATTGTAACTTGGCAACTTCATGAATTACACCTCTCTCTCCAACCCGTACATCCGTCTCTGTCGCTCTCAATCTCCATTACAACGATCAGGCGACATCGAGCTTGATATTGCTAGGCAAGGATCTTCCAAAATTACTACCTTTTGGAAAGCTCCTGTTGGGGGAATGTAAGCTCTGTCGTTTGGAGATAAGGTTGTCGTGATGGAGATGGATGGTTTCGGTAAGGTTGCGGGTAGATAAGGCAGTGCTTCCCGGAGTGAGTTCGGCGAGGCACGGCGCATCACGGCACGTCGTTACCATAGATTATGCATGGATAAGAATAGGCAACCTAATTCCTCTATGGTAATATTATGGCTGTAGTCGCCAAGGAAATACCTTTATTTAAATAAACCCTTGAAGCCTAGTACAACATACTTCATGAGATTGCAGGGTGAAGCTACTACACTGAGATTTTCTTTGTCTTTGTTTTGGCAGCCACCCTGAAGTTGGTTTGCATGATCTGGCTCAAGAGATCTCTGAAAAAGCATAAATAGCTGAGTTGATAGATTCTGTAGTACCAGAAAGTTAGTTTAGTACTAAGATTAAGTACTTACCTACCTATTCACCGAGGAACACAGCTACATTGTATAGGTAAAAGCTCAGTGAACTATGAAGAACAAAGAAACAACACTAACGATAGCAAATTGCTTATTTTTAGACTCCTAATGGCCAGGATTAGGGAGCCCCCGGATTATGGAATTTCATCGCCTTTTTTGTATCCCAAAAATGAAATTTTAAATCCTTCAATATCTTCGGTTTCCCCTCCCCCTTCGGTACCGTCCCCTAAGTGTCTCCGCCCCCCGGAGACTCTGCATGTCAATTAAAGGCGAAGCACTCCTTAATATTTGATGCCAAATCCCAGTCGAGGATTACGAATTATTCTCAAACTATTTGGGCTTTTGACTTAGGGCCCCCGCAGACGGCCGACTTTTTGTAGGTGGAAAAGTAGGTCGCTTTTTCGACCGATTTTGTCACCTACTTTGTCACCGACTCCAACGCACACGACCGTCACTTTGTAGGTGGCTAGTGAGGGGACAGCACGTCGAAAAATATTATAACGGTGGATTTGCAAAGGAAGATAAGTATAGCTAGCTCTCTTTTCTTATGTAAGTAGGTACCTACCTACCTAACCAAAAACTTTTGCGTGTGATAGTACCTATGTTTAACTACATGGTACCTACCTACAATACAAAGGAAGGAGTAGGTACTTCGGTTATAATCCTTCCTACTAATCCTACGAAAATTCCTACTATAATTTGCTTATCGAAAGTTTGTGAGTATGGATGTATGGTTATTTCTTTTTCACGAAAAAACTACAAAACCGATTGTATACTATGGGATATAGGTAGCTAATGACATGGTATAATACATAGGCTACTTTTATCCTGATATTCCCGCGGAATTCGTTGAAATTACAATAAGTATTTAATAAATTACATGGTTAGGTAAGTAATATTATTATTAATAATCCAATAACAATAAATTATAATTATGAATGATTGAACCTACTTATCTACCAGAAGTGTACCTAGGTACCTAAGCAAATAAAATTCGGAGTAAACAGTCCACTTGCGGAGTAAGCTCTATCACTTATTCCGAAAAGCGCATCACTAAACGACCTACACGTTCGGAGTCGGTGTCGGGTCGGCCGGAATGCCACCTACTTTTTTCTCACCTACTTTTTGTAGGTCGTGTGCGTTGCGCTATTGTTGTCAGTACGTTCTATTTTTCGACCGATTTTTCCACCTACAAAAAGTCGGCCGTCTGCGGGGGCCCTTAAATAGTTAGTTTTTGGTACAGTCGGCTACAAAGGTATCATGACAAATATTACTCTCGTTATATTAAATGTCTATGAAACTACTTTAAAAAATATACAAAAGTATGAGTATTACTCCTCATTTAGTTATCCGACTTTAAGGATATTATTTGAAACTCTTACGGAGCAGTTTACCGTCTAGTTCTCAGATATCCCTTACTAAAATAGACAATTGTATGTTTCACTAGAGTTACCTAACAATAGTTATACGTGTCGACGTGTTGATTACAATCGTGGTTGTAATGTCGACCTAAAAGATCAGACGACCTAAAAGCTGATTAGTGTCGACCACTATCTTACGGCTCATGGTTATTAAGATCTAAGATAATATCGATAAGATAGCTAAGCTAACGTTACCCTGACTTCAGACTTCAGAAATACATTTTTGAACTCAAATACAAAAAAGTTCTTCAGGTTTTTAGAAAGAAATCGAGTTTTGAACTCAAACAGGGAGCACTTTACGGTAAGTATTGTAGGTAAGGCATTAGAATCGTCTCCAAACCATAATAGGTAAGTAATATAGACTTTCTGATCATTCAAAGTGATCTGGGGAACTTATTATTAAAAAGTCTTCTTGTTAAGTGAAGACGTTGCCTCATTTTTCTTTTTGTAACAAGATCCGAGTCATCCGTCACCAGAGTTTGCTCATGAACTTACTAGCTCATCATCATCTCCCTGCCCTTATCCCACTAATTGGGGTCGGCACAACACGTTTCTCTCTTCCATTTCCCTCTATCACTCGTCATCTCAGTACTCACTCCTTTCACACACATATCTGCACACACACAGTCCATCCATCTTTTCTTATCCTACCTCTTCCAGTGTATCCATCCACATTCATATTCATCGCTCGCCGTGTAACATGCCTCTCATCCCTCCTGAGCTTGAACTTACTAGCTCATACGAAGAAGAACTCTAAGCTGAGACCGATCCTTTTTTGGGGACACACCTGCGCAGGCGTAGATCAACTCTTTTTAGCCTGTAAGCCTCTTTTGTATGTTACCTGCTTTTATTCTTATGTATTTCTTCTTGTTTACTTACTTCATTTATTGTGTTCGTCTGTGCTGTGTGTTTTTCAAAATAAATTCATATTATTATTATTATTATTTAATATTATACGAGCTAATATTTCTGCAGCCGAGTGTACTGGTAAGTCATGTGGGACGTGATCTATTTTGTGTTCGGTGGCTACATTAGGGCCGCAATCGGGTCGATATGATTGGCCGGAGGCAAATCGGTTCCAAACTCGATTGAACCTGATGGGGTCGCGCACCTTCGCTATATTCTGCTGCCAGCGACACACGAACAACTCACTAATATTACTATTCTGAAATGTAGATAATGTACTCCTTTCTGCGTATTTAAAACTACCTACCTAGCTTTTAAAATCCTCCGGTCTTTCTTATAGAGTCTTTCCTAAGTTGTTTGGAGTTAGAAATTAAAGCTCTTGTTTTGGATATCTCTGCGCGTTCAAGACAAAATAGTGTTTATGTATGGGGTGTTTTCGTTATTTTGATGAAATAGTCTTTAACCCTAGTACCTAAATAACATTTATCAATTAAATCAAAATAGTTTCCAAAAGTTTATTACGTAGGACTTAATGATTTACTTATTCCATGTCAGTAGAAACATAATCGGTGTAAAATTGTGTAAAAAAAGAATTAATCTGTTCTAGGTAAAAAGTTTACTGTAAAATGTTGTAATCTTATTTTTATGTAAGTTACAAATAAACGCCGCCATAAAACACACATAATGGCCGTAAAAGCCATTTTTTACTGTCAAGCTGCGTCTCCAACGAAATAACTTCAAAAACAACATCTGAAGACTGTCAGCTGACTGCTATCTAGCCACCCTACATAAGCTCCTACAAGCTATTTCCTACTCTAACTTCAAAGACCCTACGATGTAAGTTGATTGAGCATAGAAAAGGGCGCAACCGACCCATGATCAGCTGTTTAAAAATCCAAATGAAAATGAACTTTATGTTATTGTTATAGTAACGAGAATGCTAGACAGTTTGTAATAAGCGTAGAATAGAATCAGCTGTTCCCAAGAAATAGAAATTCCGGGGCGGGTTTTAATAAATTAATTGGGTTCGTTTTGTTTCTGACAAGGCAATTCGGCGCTGTGTTTCATTTAAATTATAATCAGTTGTTACATTGCTGAGGAATTACCAGATTAGCATGTTTTAGATTCTAATAAGGAGATGTTTATACTTGTTACCGTTTTCCAGAATCTTGACGATTTTGAAAGGCGTTAAATGTATTATGTGTTATTGGTAGGTATTATAATTATGTAGTTTCATAACATCGGATGTTTATATTTCTTTGTTTACCAACTGTAATATCGTCTATACAAGCATAAAGTTTACTACCAAACATTGTCATATAAAGCGATGCTACGTACAAAATCAGACCCGAGGAACTTTCTACTCGTACGGACTCGGAATACACAATGCTGATAAAACAATAAAGAAAGGACGTAAATGCCGACTCCGAGTGCTAACACACAAACGTATAAGGCCGTATGTATATTTTACGACTCTCTTACACCGTCTAATATAAAAGACGATAAAGTGTTGCTTTGTTAGAGGTTTTTGGCTATGGATTCATGTAAATGATATGAATTGTTATTTTATAAAATGCAATGTTAGACAGACAAACAAAAAACTAAATTCATGTGACATTTTGAAGCTATGTCCTTATGCATTTGTAATAAGGCATAATTTTAGGGTCAGCATAATTAAATAAAACACCCCACTATAATAAAACTGTTGTGGTTCATTGCTAAAGTTCACACAAGCAAATACATTATTATTCCTATACTTACATGTTCTCTTGTCTACTAGCTACACACTCATTGTCCAACCCTTATTTTTTTACCCCTGTACTACCGCCTATGGCGAGTCATAAAAATAAGCAGTTTTATGCAGAAAGTGTCAATAACAGACAACTTTAACGATCGAGGTTAAAAATTGCAGCTGTCAAAGTAAAATAAAATTTAAATCTTTTATTGTCAGTTTATCGCGCGATTGTCAATCTGACGGTGACAAATGAAACCTTCGGATGATTTCAATTCAAGGACATAAACCTTTACGTTCAGAGGAAGGATTTTGTTCAATATATTTTATTCAGAGTATAAATAATTTCATTCTTTTGAAGTTCTCTTTTGCGAGCGTAAGCATCTTAGAATCCTAACCGTATTCTCATTAAAATTATTTACGTTATATCTTTTTCTGTTTTCATGTTATTTTTAACAATCTAGTCTCAAGTATCAAGCAAAAAGCAGGGAATTACAAAAAGACTTTAAAAACCGTGTTTAGTTAAGAAGATATAAAGGTGTTTTGATCTATTTTTCGAACGAGAGATGTGAACTATGTGCACTATACTTCATTTATTGAAACGAGCTAATAGGAAGAGAAATAAACACACGTGGTTGGTCGTCGAAAATAATTGGATTGGCTAGATTTGACAATTCACAATTGATTTGACAATCTAGCCAATCACGAGAAAGATAATTATTTTCGACGACCAATCACGTGTGTTTATTTCTCTTCCTATTAGCTCGTTTCAATAAATGAAGTATAGTCTGCACTAATTACCGTTTAGAACGCAAATTGGTAAGTAATCAATAGGTACTTAGTTACATTTATATTTTATAGCTATAACGGTTTCTAGATTTCAGAGGCTATCCAACCTGATCTGCAGAGGAAACGTCAAGTTTTAATTCCAATCGTGACAGCCATAAATCTCGGTGGGTGGCGAGCTTTGAGGATTGCTCTGAGGTGGCGAGTACTGGCGACTGTTCTCTTACTGTTTCGAACCGCATAATATACCGTAAACTGGAAGGTTAGGCTAAGTTGTACAAACTCTATGATATGTGAGTTTGTTTGACGCACTCGGTGCAACTCTGTGAAAGTAACAAGTTTTATTAGTAATCTTCTTTTCTTTTTTCCAAATTACGGCACAACATGTAGGTAGACACTACTTACTCATCTTCTTATTATGAAGCTAAAAAAATGTAAGTAGAAACAAGTAGGTAGAATTTAAGGTGGGGTATCTTTAATTTTAAGTCCACAAAATAATGGATAGACACAGGAGAATGACTTTCTTCTTAAACTTTCGAAATTTAATAACATAACCCTTTTTCAGCAAAATAGCCTTTTTTTGTTGGTTAAAAATACCCAGCATTGCGAGAGATCGGGCTGCAGATGATGATAATGATGGTTAAAACTACCAACTCTGTGTAAGCAATCATAGAAGTGTGGATAGCACTGAAGCCCCGGGGGGTTCGGTCGGATCAGGGCTTGGAGCGGCGATGCGGTCTCCACTGGCAACAATGGATGACAGCAATTCGATAAAATAGGTACCTAACACTAGTAACAACTGGGAAATAAAACCATCTATTTGTGAATACAACTCTATAGTAAACGCTATCGTTACCAATTCTAATCGTGTAGTAGGTAAAATCATAACGGTAAAGCTTGTGGGTACTGTACCTTATTGGTTAGTAGTTGGGCGACTTGGGAGATAGGTAGTTCTAGCTCAAAAAGACAAAACCTTTGATATATCAAATGTATCCTGACAGGGAACTATCTATAAAGAAATGAAAATAGAACTCATGATAAAGAACCTAATTATATTTAAGTACTAGCTGCGCCCCGCGGTTTCACCCGCGTAAGTCCCGTTCCCGCGGAAATATCGGGATAAAAAGTAGCCTATGTGTTAATCCATGGTATCCACCTATCTACATACCAAATTTCAACCAAATCGGTCCAGCCGTTTTTGCGTGAAAGAATAACAAACATACATACATTCTCACAAACTTTCACATTCACATTTATAATATTAGTAGGATAGTAGGAAGGATTGGATAAGAGTCAAGGCACGGTGCTGTAGTTAGTTATCCTATACATCATTCATCCAGTTCTCCGCCCATTACAAGCCGCTCGTTAAGCTCCAATCGCTGAAGTTTTATTCCCAATCAATTACGTTAAGAATCGATGCATTATTCACGAGCGGGACGGGAGTCGAACCTGCGAAGGAACAAGACAGTGCGATAATAGCTCCGGGAATAAATTTATAGAAAAAGTTTAGGTAGAGTATTTTGATTCTATGTGGGGGCCGTCGGAGTGCGGTCGTGTCTCAGCGCCACCGATGTTTATTGATGGACTGTACCTCGCTACTGAGCTCACAAATCAACCATCATTAAAAAAAATGAAATATGATCACGACTGTATCCCAGGGAGCGGTAGACATTTCTTTTCAGATCTTTATTCAATTCTTCCTTCAGATCCTTTGAAGATGTCTAATGGGGTAGTCAGAGGTATGTCCAAATACACAATGTATCAACTGTCATGTCACGACTTATATCATTAAAACTCTAAAAGAACTAATATTGAAAATCCTTATCCAAGAATCCCTAAAATTTTCAAACAAGAACACTTAACTTCCGAACAAAAAACGCCATTTCCAGCAAACAAAGAAGTCGGCAAACAAGTAAAACTGGAAGTGGACCCCTCGTGCCTCGTAAAATGGAGGAATTAATGACCGTAAGTCATAGATACTGACGAGAGCAAGGGCTTTAGGAAATTAGGGAAGAAGCTGGAACAACTATAAAAGCTGGTTCGGCGAAATAAAAACAATGTGGTTTACCTACATGATGATATAAGCCGCCATTTCGGTTAAGTAGACGAACTACTTCCTCCAAATGAAAATGCTACATGTTACTTTATATAAGGGGTTTCTTTTAGGGCATGCAATTATCGAAACTTTTCGGTAATCGGTAATCCGGTATTTATCGTTATTTTTTTCGGTAAAAACCGATAATTACCGGTAATAATAAATCAAAGTAACTGTTACTTAAAATAGCTATCTTTGTTCATTTTACTCTGTACAAGAAGCCTATGGGTATCTAAAATGGTACGTACAATTATAATTGCTAAGAATGCGGTGCCTAATACAGAATTGCTTTAATATCAACCTTCCAAAACTAAAATTAGTAAGTACCTATAAATTTATCAACTTCTTCTTCTTTCGTGTGAGCAAGTGGCCTAATTATCAACTATTTATCAACTAAATACCCACCACACAGCGTTTTTTGCTTAGAGAATATAGCCAGAATCTCTAAGTGTATTTGTCTCTTGTCCACTATGACCTGACAGCTAATAATGTGGTAGAGTATTGAAAAGAGAAGACTGGCCTCTCCATGTGGGTCGAAAAGCTAGAATCTCGCCATAATATGATTAAACACGCCGTGTTTGGACACACCTTAACAATTATATATCAAACATTTTATATACCTACTTAATTAGGTATTATTTAATGTATTGTTTGTTCATAAATAGCAGCACGGCTTTGCACGGATGTACGAATGAAACTACCTGGATTAAATATACCTAGCCTATAACCGAACGAATGTCACGAATGTCCGGTCCGGCTGGCGTAACAGGCGAGTTCAATGTGGCAGTAGGTTTGCATCAGGGATCGGCTTTAAGCCCTTATTTGTTCCTCCTGGTAATGGATGCCTTGACATCAGACATACAGGAGTAAGCACCCTGGTGCATGCTATTCGCCGATGACATTGTTCTCGTCGGAGAGGAGGCAATCGAAGTACAGAGCAGACTGGGAAAATCGCAAGAGAAACTAGAGAGAGTGGGCCTGAAGATCAGCCGCACTAAAACAAAACATCTGTTCTGCAACTTTAGTGGCTCCTCTAGTTTCTCCCGGATTGCCTTAGATGGTGTAACCCTACCAGTCTGCTCCGATTTCAAGTACCTTGATTCACTTGTCTTCTCCAACACGACGGCAATATTGACCGGGACATTAACAACAGGATGAATGCGGGATGGATGAAATGGTCTCAGGGACGGTATGCGACCCCCGAATGCCCCGGGAAAATAAGGGGAAATTGAGGAAGGCCGAGGAAGAAGTGGATGGATTGGGTAAAAGAGGATATGAATGTGAAAGGAGTGAATTCGGAGTTGACGAATGATAGAGATGAATGGAAGAAGAAGACATGTTGTGCCGACCCTACCTAGTGTGGGACAAGGACAGAGGAATGATGATAAGCCTATAACCATCCCGACAGTCCATTCTACACATCGGTGAAAGAATTATTAAAATCGGCTGAGTAGTTTCGGAGATTACTTTCGTCAAACAAACAAACAAACTACCTATATACTCGCAGGTAATATTAGTAGGTATAGTATAGATGTCACTTCCGCGATATAGGCTTTGACCTAGTGCGGAGTAAAATAATGAATCGTTTGCTCTACCTATACAATTAAGTACTTCTTATAGTTTATATGCTTACAAATAAATACATTTTTGCTCACAAAAACACTAAAATATACTTTGCAGGCGGTAGGTGTTGCCCTATGCGCTTGGCACGAATTTTAAACATGGCCCGAGCGGGAAAGTAATAGGGATTATTCTACTTTTTGTATGAAATAACTATAAATTTTTTACCGGTATTTTACCGAAATTTTTCGATAATTATCGGTATGATAAAATTACTGATTACCGGTAAATTACCGGTTTTCGATTACCGGTTTGCATGCGCTAGTTCTTTCACCATCGCACAATAACGTTGTACTATAAAGTTACGTAGCTAATAAAAGTAACCAATAACAAAATAACATCTGATTATTGCTCCTCGACAATGAACGCTGTGTAAAGAAATGCTTACTTACTTTAACTGTCTATTAACATGATGACCAAACCAACGATTTCTAAATAAAAAAATTGTTTCAATATTATCACTGCGTTAAAAAGACTTTAAGTACACTTAAGGGTTTTTTAGCTCGGCAGCTCAAGTTTTCACCATGCAGGTACATATTTCATGCACATAAAGATGAATATTCCCATCATCCCCTATCCGTCACCCCCGCCAGCCCCTATCCACACAATGCAGGGCCCGATGCCCTGCGTCCTTCATCAAACGTTTTTGTACCAACCTGTCTTGGAGGGCCTCCTAATCTTTTTACTTTTTCTTCCATGCTCATCCATACGATTGTTCTATTTTTATGTAAAACTGTACGTGGTTTGGATTAATGTTTATGTTAATCTAGCTACAAGCGTAATTTACTTACAGGTTTAAAAAATTAAACACAAAACTAACGACTGATAAAGTTCTTTGTCTTCTTGAAATTGTTAGTTGGGTAGATTTATTTGTTTATTTAAAGATTTATTTATAAATGTAAGAACCAAAGTCTTATTGTCTCTGAATCATTAAGATCAAATCCAAAATTTTGCTGAACTCTTTTGGACAAGAAACATAAAATAGAGAATAAGCAAAGTTATTGCTTATTTTACTTACATAGTTACATTTAACTAACTTACTTACCGCATAAAAACTAGATACCTTACAACAATACCTTTACAGAATTAAATAAAACATTCTAAACAACGATTTAATAAACAGAAATGAGAGAAAACTTACGACAGATCCTTTGTCCATTTCACGTTGTAAAATTACATAACAAGAAGAAAGTTTAGGTAACTTAGCTTAACAAGGTATAAAAATAATATAGCTCTTATTTATACAAAAGAAAAGTTTGAAACACCAACTTTGTTTTAGAGAACATTATCGATCGATGCTCATTCTCTCGCGATGACAAAGGCCTTCAGTAGTCATAAACATTTGGCCCCATTGTTTACGACGATTTGGGTGTTACATCTACGACCAATCAAATTTCTATTGTTATTACCATTCCCTCAACTATTAGAACACAATAAAAAACAACTCAAAATTAATATGAACAGCTCATAAACACCGTCAGGTAAAATTTACTACTTTTTGTTCCATGGATATTAATCTTTTGTGATTAGTGACACAAAAAAACGTTAGACGAAACAAAAATAACCTTTATCTAGCTGAAAATAGGACCGTAGGTATCCAATTATGTCACTTAAGCCAATTAATAAAATAGTACATGTATCGCTGTAGGCGATAAGTACAGAACTTTTTCGCGTAAGTAAGCTTCGATCAATAACTTTTGTTGCTCAGAACTTTCTACTTTATTTCTAGGATGGGAAGATGTAAAGTTGTTTGTCAGGTGGTCGATGCTTTCATTCGCCTGTTGCCAACCGAGCTGGGACGAGCGAGCAGAGATCGTCAACCTTATTCTAGGCCAGCCTTATCTGAAACTTTCACCTTTTCCTAGCAATTCTAGTGGATCTAATTTAATTATGCAAAGGGATGAGTTTCAAAGTAGCTTTGAATTTACTATGTTTTTTTTTTAGAAAACATTTTTGTTACGACAATTTTGGTAAAATATAAGTTGCCGACCGACCTATTTTTTACATAATTTTGTTCAAAGTAAGTCTGGGTTATATAGTAGGTAATCAATTATACATTGAAATGCCTTATAGCCGAAACAAATACAACGTAGGTACTTAGGTAGTTAGCTTCGGTTATTAGCTTTGCTAATATCAACGACAATGTCGTAAATTGTACCCGACAACTTATCTTTATCAATTCTAACTAAAAACTATAACAAGCGCTATGAAACCAATCAATAACCGTCAAGTAACATTGTTAATGTCAAAACTGTTATTCCCACATAAAAAGTATCGCAAAAAGGTTGACGACGCGCGCTCGCTGCCATAAATGCACTAGCGCAACGGGGATATTACTCGCCTATTACTGAACGAGCGTAGGTGCCTTTCACTTGGAGTTTTTGAATTGAACCCTAGCTGTAAGGATAGAGGGGCTACGGATGTGTTCATTTCTTTGTGAAGGTCGCTGCCGTTTGTGCCTTTTTGGGGCTGCGCGGAGACTTAACCACGCAAGCGCCTGTGTGCGTGAATCTCGACAGGGGGTGTGCCTGTGGGGGTAAGTACATTGGTTCGGTCACCGCACGTAGGCTTGTTTAACTGCGGCTCACAGTAGAGTTTTGAGGACGTTTCTGCTTCGTTTTCGGTGTTCTTTGTTCGTAGCGATGATTTTCGGGGATTTCTTTCGGATTTGTAGACTTATTTCGGTAGTCTTTCTGTAGGTTATGATGCTAAATTCATACAGATTGCGGATAAATAATTTCAAATCAATATTACCAAGTATTTTGAAGAATTACAAAATGTTGAATTTTAGTAAAATCTAGTGCACAGGTCGTTTTATCTTCTGAAGTCAGTTACATAAACCCTAAAACCGGCGTAAGTTGGAATATACCAATTTAGGCAATATGTCCGTTAGTCGCTGGTGTAAGTGCACATAGCAACAGTTCGCGTCAGCTGGGCCGAGCACGGCCGAGCGCCGGCGGAAACAGCCGAGCGCGCACGATTGATTCGACGATGCGTCGAGAAAGTTACCGTGTTTATTTACTTTGTTAGGTTTTACTCGCGTTTGGTTTAAACTGGTTTGTGTTAAAGGGTTTATTGAATTACGGGAATTGAGTAACGCTCTATTTAGAGATCATTTATTTATGTAGCCGCGCTGAGCTGCTACACAGCTAATACACTAATAATAATAGGTTAAACAGCTAATGTCAGCGATCAGCTGATCAACCAAACTAGAAAGTTATTTTTGCACTTAACGCCTTTTAAATTCCAAAAGTAGGTACATCATTGTATTATTCAATACTTACTACCCATTGAAATAAAGTACCTACTTTTAGTTCAAGCTTGTTCTACATTTAGAAATGTATTTTTAGATTGAATGGCCCTTCATCCTTATCAACCGACGGAAATTTATTAGCGATTGGTAATGCAAAAAAGATGTAAGTGACTTTAAAGTTGATAAGCTAAAAGGACGCTAAGTAGGTAGGTACAATGTTACAAAAGAGAATGGATAATCTTCACCAAAACTAAAACAAATTAAAAAGGAAATTAGATGGTATTGTATATTTTCTAATTTCTTTTTTATAAAATATTATCGGTCATGAATTAATCGATCAGCTTTGTCTTTGAGTCTTCACTCTTCAGGTACCTATAGGTAAGTATATGAAATACATGATAAGAAGAATAAGAAGCCATCAGTAGGCTTACTATGACTGTTAAAAGCGATTCAGTTTAGGTCCTGTAATGAGCTGCTTTTGACGTAAGCTAAGGCGCCGCGCTGACGTAAATTAGTTAGAACAGTTAGAACCTAAACTGAATTGTTTAATAATATCATGGTAAGCCTCCATATCATAATATCAGCTAAGTATTTTAAACGTTGGTACACGCACGATCGAAGCTAGCGTAGGTAAGTATTGATCGTAAATCCCGACAGATGAGGCATGGACCGTGACCAGTCAGCTGATGTAACGCGAGCCACGATCTGACACCCGACACGGGTACCTGCCTAGCCCCTCTACTCTACAAACCAAGAACGATGAAAGAAAGAAAGAAATATAATGTTTATTTCTGCAGGACCTCAAGGGTCACTTAGAAATGTAGTCTTATAAGCTAGGTGACTCTATTGCCTGTTCAGATGCATCGTGACAATCATCGCAGGTCAGCGTATGTTGGTGGAAACTGGATTCGGAAGATTAACCAACATAAGATGACCTGCGATGATTGACGATGCATCGTTTTTATTTTGTAGAGTAGAGGGGCTGCTCCGACCGTAACCACAATACCTCTATCATCCTTTTTTTGCTTAGCACTTTTATCTTCTATTTATTTATTTATTTATTTCGTGGTAACTGTTATGAAGGGCTTTATTCTTAAACTTGAGTACCTACATAAAGTTGAATAAGAACTGAAAGTGACATATAACATTGGTAAGTACTTAATTTTACTGTAACTCATTTTAAATGTGCCAAAATTCATCTTACGGATACCTACGGTTCAAGGTATGCCTTAGCAACAGATTTGGCTTGGCTTATTATTACAGCCTCCACAGTCCACACTGACCTCTCCTCAGCCCCAGCGTGGGCTGTTGCCACTAAAATGTGCAACTTACGAGATGCTGTGACCCGCGTCAACTCCAAACACACAGTTTATTGCTTTTAAACACAATTTTGTTTACGGAATATTCAATAATCTCGTGATATGGCTTCTGGATGTCGATTCTCGACGACTTTCAAAACATCACGCGATAAAAGATTGCACGTTATCTAGCTTTTGTTTACTTACTGAAATCCATCACATATTCAGAATAACCACGCCGTGTCGTGCCACGTCAGTCATCAAGACATGGTTATTTGGAGAATAAGGCGGCTGGTGGAAAATAATAAGCACTTACCAAAATCCTTTAGTAATAATCTGTGGTAATAGGTACTTAACGTTAATTTTTTGTCTGTTAAGTATCTAGTTCCCTAACAAGTTCGGCTAGATGCTGCGTAAAATGTCAACCATTATTTAAGTACTATTCTTTCGAAGTAGGAGTAGAAAAAGCACATCACTACATAACACAACTTAGAAGAGTATAAAAAGTGGAATAGGCTCTGTTATCTGAGGACCAATAAAAGTATACGATGTATTCATCCAGCATCGTCGTGGTCGTGCGTCTTGAGCCCGACACCTAACTTCCGCTCTCAATAACCTATCTATCTTTAGTTTTTCTTACTGTGGGTTTTTGAAATTACCTCCTTACAAATGACAAATAGCTACTGGCAGTCTCAGACCAAATAAATAGGCAGTAAGCAAAACCAAAGATGGGTTACTGAAACCGGACGTAGATAAATGAAATAAATCTTTAATTGTATTCACTAGAAAGGGTTGGATTGTTGATTTTATAGTCTGGGAGATAACTCTTATATCATGTAGGTAAATAATAACCTTGGAAATTGTTTCAACTTTAACTTGTTTAACAATAGGAAGTTGAAATGACTAAGAAAGTATCTCATTGTTTGTTATCTAAAATTACTTAGTCCGTAATGTTAAGGTCTTTCACAATGTACGAATAAGTTCTACTTAAACGCGCTATTTCTTACATTATTTAATTGTTAGGATAAACACTACTGGTTTAGATATAAGTAATAATGTGGTGGACTTAATGTGAGACATAGCGCTATTTGACAGTCGTGAAACGGAACATAAAATAAATATCTTTAACCAGACATAAGTAATTTAATTGTAAAAAAACTAATAATAATGTGCTGAGGCTATTTTAAGCAGTTTCGTGTACCAAATACGAACATAATGATAACTTTATGTGCCGAGTTACAACATTATGTCATTAGTTTTTATTACTTTATTTTGAGTTTAGTCACAATGTAACCGTTTATAAATCTTATCTAATAACCTTATTTACAAAAAGCAACTTGATACTTATTTATTTTATCTATTTGGATAAGGTATTTTAATAAATTGATTATGTTAATACTAACTTATCGAAAATATTCTGGCTTTTATGAAATAAAAGGGTTTACGACGTCGGGTTTTGAATAATAAAACTCAGACGGATAAGCAAATGAGATGGTGTCGAAGTGAAATTTTTATAGCATTTAAAATAAATAATAAATTTAAAACAACATCCAGTTATGCAAGTAAGGTAAAATGGACACATTTTTGTTTCATCACCCTAAAACTTGTCAGATTAAATTACGTAGCGTAAACGAAATGTTTGCAAAATTGATTTAGATTGCATCCGAGATATAATTGGGCTTTCCACCCCGGACTCCTGAACCGAACCACCCCACGCGATGTCATCACATATCCATAAAGTGCACTTACAGACTAAAACCAACCCTAAACAGTGCCAATAAGGTGCAAGGAACCTCTCCTGCAAGGGTGTTACAGGACTATCATTACGTCATAATTCAGCCGTGCGAGGGAGACAGAGCATCGCTCCGTCCTTGTCTAATGGAACACCATATTTCTTTGTTCGTGGGAAGAGTATTTTTGGACGGTTTTTAGTAAGAAATGGACCAGTTGAACTGGATTTTGTTTGTAGGTAATAAAACAGATAGTTGATGTCAGTATGTATTTGAAGATTCTTCCTTTCTTTTCACGTGATCAGAAAATAAATATCAGAGTAGAAGCTCTTCTAGATCCATCAAAGATTCTAAGGGGGCAGTTAGAGTCACGTCTAATAATGCATTAGCATAGCACACTTATATTTTTTAAGTGAGATACTGCGGTACCTCACTGATAAGCAAAGAAGGGCGAAAATAAGTAAGCTTTTGAGCTTTTGAATGGAAACAGGCTGCGTTGGATGAACCTTCAATAGTTTCAACTAGCATAAGACGAAGTCGATTTTGAGTAATCCTATCCTTGACTTCTTCCGAAATAAAGGTTAATTTCTTTCTCTTTACTTGTATTTTTTACTTAAATATTCCGCGTGGTAGTTCGTACACTTCGTACAAAAGACAAAACCTCTCAATTGTAACATTTCAGCAAGCTCGAAACATTTCTTCACAAGCAAATACAAAGTATAAGTTCTGAACAAAGAAGAAAGGCGGCCATTATCCCTGAGGAGCTGGTCTGGTGGAAAATCAAAGGGTTCCGAGGAAGGTGCTCGACTGTGAACAGTCGGGGCTCCTCCCAACTCATTAAAGTTCATCAATTTCAACACAACAGCTTTTACTAAAGTATTTGCGTAAAATCTTACTTTAAGCTTCGTAAATTTCATAAGAATCGTGTATGAGGCAAAGGCTGGACAGAATAAGTTACAAATTAAAGGCCTACCCAGCTGTGGGATACCTTCTACAGGTTGTTTATGTTAGTGATATTAATGGTACGATGAAAATTATATTTACAGGTATTTATCGCAATTACCCCATTAAATAATCAATTATTTAGTCTGCCCGACCACGGCTGGTGCAATCCAGTTGAAACGTCATCGGGATCTAAAACAGTTAAAAAAATTAAGGTAATTGCGATAATATGTTTCATCATGTGTTCTGATAGCGAAACTCAGACCAAATATTTTTTATTTGGTCTGAGTCGCGAAAGTTTAAATAAAACAGTTAATGGTGTGGTCAAGTCATCGTTACAAACATTAAATTAAGAACAACGTGATTCAACCATTTATTAGTTAGTTTTAGTATGAAGTCCTAAGTAAGACAATCAAGGGGTTAGTCTTTGCGTCAAGTCAGGCAATAGAACTGCTGGTTACAAAGATCGTTATCAATGTGCATCTCAAGATAACAATGACATAATTTGTTATTAATCTAATCGTTACAATCTGAAGTTGATTATCGTTTTTTAATTAACGTAAGTGAAAATACGATAATTTTACCGCAGTCAGGTGACCGAAGTACTTACCTATTTAGATTAACTATAAAGTACTTAAATCTATTATTTTATCTGTGATTAAGGATTTATTTTAGTTACTTAGGTATGGTAAAACGTGAGGAAACAAGTAAGCTTTTTAACAGCGTCAATGGGATTGCAACCTGTCATGTAAAGTTAACTTCTGCAAAATGTGGGCATGGCATGTGCCATATATGTATTTGGACATAGTACCTAAGTACTTACAGATCTATGATTAGTCTCTTTAGACATTTTCATTTTAAAATGCGTTAATTTTCCGTAACGAAAAACTCATTGTTCTAACACTGGGATTCGAACCCACGATCATCTGAACGAAAGTCGAGGTTCCTACCACACGTCCAACACGGCTTTATCATCATAACACACGTACGAAACTCTTATCTATATCCTTATCAATAGCCAGAATATCCGTGACAAAAGCGTGACTGTAGCATGCTCTTTACATGATATCTTTACGTTTATCCACTGATTTAATCTGTGGATTGTTTTGATACCTACAGTAACCTATCCTTTCACAATTTTTTTACAATGACGCAAGTGTCTATGTTTAAAAATGAAATGGGTAATCGTATTAGGATTAGGATACTTTTTACCTGTGTAAGTTTAGCGAGCGAAGTCGCGGGCTGGTGCCTTGATTGGTCGTACTCAGATAAAATTTCCGAAAATGATTATCACAAACCAAGGTAATAACAGGATACTCCAAAAGCTGAACAGTAGCAAAAACAAAATATAATGTCACAAAAACAGCCTCGTCTCACATTACATGTGTTATCTCAAAATAGAGTAAACACTTAACCCATTTTTTTGGCAAGTTGGATAAACATTAATCTTTTTTTTACTTACGTCCCTATCTCGGACGTACCTGTATGCGTTTACAAGCGTTACATAAAAATGAACTTTATCACTGAAAGTCACAGTCTAAATTGGGATACAAATAGACAGAATGAAATTGACATTGAATTTCGAGCATAGAAATACTTGCCAAGCGATTTCTATACATCATCATCTAATCACAGAGCACAAAGTGCTTTGACAAGGACTCTACATAACGATCATTAGAGTTAGAATCTTAGTTATGCGTGTTAAGGTAGAGTTTTAGTTGCGTGTTGGTAGTTGAAAGGTTATAATGAAACTGGGACTTGTGACTTGCGAGCGAAGCGAGGGCAGTCGGTTGCCATGCGGGGAGGTGCGCTTCGCTTGGAGCCGTCGCGGGGTGACCTCGACACTCTTTGTGTTCTGACCTTAGATAATTCGAAGTTACGTTTTCCGTATTTAAAGAGGTTAAGCAACCACATTCAGTTATGAAGATGAAATCAATTTTTGTTGTTTACTTTGAACGAACGCACCTACTACTTACCTACCTAATTAAAATTTAGTTTTTTATACGAGCCTCTTTATTTTAACTAAATATTTTTGTAGGTCGTTAGGGAGGTAACTACCTAACCAAACTAAAAGTCAATCATGCACGACCTGAAATAGAATCTTAATAGATCTGACTGAATAGATCGCAAGTAGGTATGTTATAGTGTGTTTAGTTTACAAGTAAACTAGATCAAGTTTCGATATTAAAACACACACTCGAATTTTTTGGAGATAGCTTTTATGACCCATATTTTAGTCACAATCTGCAATACCCAGTCTTTCTATGCCGAAAGATATTTAAAATAAAACTTTTTAACATAAAACTTTCCCCACGGTGTCAACAGGAACCGTCCCTCAGTGAAGAGTGCAGATGGCAGGGGGAGGGGCGTTGATTAAAAACACTGCGAGCGCACAATGACGCGCTGCACTTCGGTGCACAAAAACATCAACTCTTTTTGGCGTCTGTTTTTGACGAAAACAATACCGAGGAAAATTGGAAACTTTTACTGAAAGTAAGCATTAGCGATTCAACCTCCGATTGTCTTACATGTAGCAAATTGATGCAAATCAAAAATTACAGTAGGTAATAGTCAAATTTAAATCGAAAAGAACTGTTAATTATGATATCTAATTATTATGTAGGTAAGTTAGGTACTTACTTACAAATTTTCATGATCCATTCAAAGTTCATCTTTTTCGCATTTTGTTAACTTATCACATTTTACCCCATCACAAAAAATACTTTTAATAATTAATTAATGCACTTTTATTTGAAATTAATTTTCTTTGTCGAGGTTTTAACATCAATTTACAGCGAGTTCGAGTCTTTAATGAAAATGGCCTATTTATGTAAATTCGTTCATTTGATTCAACTAATTGGCGCAGACATCTTTGAAGAGAATCTTTTAATTGAATGTCTTTGTCGGTAATTAACCAGAAATCGGTACAAGGGATTGTAGATCATACAAAAGCTTAGAAGAGTCATTAGGTAGTACAGCTACTCATTAAAATCAAGTTACTGGATTTAGCTGATTTTAGCTGCTGACATTTTTATGGTAAAAAATACATGGACACTGGGATTTCATGGCGTTTGTTGTTTGATAAGTTTAAATAGTTTATGACCTTGAATAACCAATAGGCTACTATTTATCTAAGCAGGGACACAGGGACACGCGAGCGAAAACGCAAGAAAGCTAGTTAAGTTAAAATTGTCGAACAGAGATAATCTGACTGTAGTAAAAACACAATGCTTATATAAAAATGTGTCATTAGCAAGCATTACTTAATTCAAATAACAAAAAGCATTAATTCCTTAACACCCACATTTGCATAAGCAGCGCTACATCACGGACAGTCCCCGGGCGCAGATTACTGCACAGTCGGCGGAAACAGCTGAACAACTCAAGTGGAATCTTCTTGGGATACTGTGATAGATGACATGACACCATGTGTTCAGCAAGCTTGGTTTCACTGGTTTATCAAGTCTATAACAAAGTTGCACACATATTGGCATCCTCGATGGTGGTATAAAGACAGGAAGGTTTTCTTAATATAAGAAAGCACTCAGAACATAATTCACACTGAATGTAAACTTCTCAGCTACTAGCTATAAAGCCTACTTTTGTAAACGTAACATGCCAGACACTGCCCTGTCGGACAGTTCCAGCTACTGTAGGACGTAGGTATTTTGCCAATCGACGAAAATCTCTTAACGCAGTCCCTGCCCATGACACACTTTCAAACAACAAAGCTGTCGGCCACGTTCCTCTCCTTCGGATAAAACCGAAAACAGAAAACGATGCATAACCGTAGGCAGCTTTATGTTGGTGGTAGGTGGTAGGTAACAAAGTTCGGGGGCTTAAATTAACCAACATAAGGTGACCTGTGGTTGTTGACACAATGTTTTCAGTTTGTAGAGGGGGCTGGACCCGGAATAGGTTACACTGTATTTTGGTCAAAAGTTGTTCAGCCACCTCTGATCTGCTGTGAAAGCCCCCCATCGAGGTCCCCAGGAGAGTAAGCCGCTTTCAGGAATGACATTCCGTGATCCGCTAATGTGTCTCGGGTAAGTAATTAAAAACGAGAGCACGCTAAACAAAAATTAAGCGGATTGTATGGAGACGTAGGATTTTTGGGACGTGACGCTTGGATTCAAATGTGTTCTTGTTTCATGGTGCTTTGATGGTGATAAATACTTTTTAATTAATGTGTTCGGATCTTCAAGTCTTTTTTACAAGACTAGCTTCCTGCCCCGGCTTCGCCAGAGTCTGAAGAAAATAGTGCCGTGTTGGAAGAATGGAATGTACAATACCTCGACTTTCAATCTAATAGTCGAAGGAGGCCTATGCCCAGAAGTGGGTAAAGTAGGTAACGATGGTTTCTGTTTAGATCATTCGAAGAAAATTACAATATTTAGTAGGTAATTAGTAGGTTACTTAAAAGTTGTTTAATAAATAATAAATATTAATTTCACCTACTTAGGTAATATATGGATAGCTTTTTACGATGGAAACATTTTACGGCTTCAAAAATATTGATAAGTGACGCATAAATTGTTAGACCAAAATATTTCCATATTTAGCAAACACATTTCGAACAGTGTTTATTTATGAGTCTATGGAAAATTTGTAAAAGCGAGATATTACAAATAGATTAGATTGTCTATCCTATTATCGTAATAATATGTATGGATATGGTATCGTCGTATAATCTAATAGACGACTTGTCATTGATAGAACACTCGAATTTAGTTTATATAGGTCAGTTAATATCATATGTGACCTATAATCACAATGTTACCTATATACCTACTCGTAGGTCTTCTTCATCTTCCTGCCATTATCCCACTATGTGGGGACGACACAAAACCTATGTGTCCTTTTCCTCTATCAGACGTCATCTCAACACGCAGTAATAAGTACAATAAAATTGTCTAAAACATTTTGCCTTTATCGCACCACTGCTAAGCAAAGATCTCTCCATCATCACTAATTCTCTGTCCTCCGAATTTTCTCACCAACCCCTCTCAGAGGGGTCAAGATCAGTTTAATTATACAAACACTTTAAAGTCTTTTGTATAGTCACAAAAGACCACAACAACAAAAGAAAGTAAAAAATTGTTTTCATCGGTCACCATCTGACGTTGAGCCCCATGTCCTTAGTTGTGATTGTCACTGTAACTTGCAACCCTTGGGAATCCTACTTCCTACTTATCCTACTAATAATATTATTAATGTGAAAGTTTGTGAGAATGTATGTATGTTTGTTATTCTTTCACGCAAAAACGGCTGGAGCGATTTGGTTGAAATTTGGTATGTAGATAGGTGATACCCTGGATTAACACATAGGCTACTTTTTATCCCGATATTCACGCGGGAACGGGATGTACGCGGGTGAAACCGCGGGGCGCAGCTAGTTCCTTATAATTGTTTTAACTACATACCTATGGATCGTTTTTGACGGTCTTCAGATGGCCCCAAATGTTGTTCGTGGTACTTGGCAATTTTAGTTTATTTTAGCGCTTTATTTTGAAAAAGCTTTTCTTTTTTATCACAAACTTCATCTCGTGCAAGAACCTTTCTTCAAGGGTTTCAGGAAAACGCGGAAATCAAAGTTAGACGTGAGATATCATAGGGCAAGATATCTGGCCCTTTCATTCCAACACCCTTCTAAACCCAAAAACCGAAATTTCACTTCAACAGCAAAAACCTTCTACAAACCTCAATTTACAACTAAATCTGATTTTCCCTAAAACATACCTATCTGAGCTATACAAAAATCTCACGTTTCGATATATCGGTCCCTTTTTTCACCCTCGTCGTAAAATTTAGCGGTCTCCGAGACCCCTGAGGTCAGCTGGACCCTTCGTCAGAGTGGGGGCAGCTTTGTCCCCGAGCGATAAATAAACATGTCCGGCTTTAAATATTATAACTATATGTTAATGTCACTGCAAGGTGAATAGGGGACCTGTTTCAGTTTCAGTGCGAGCGCTGAACATTCTCTTTGTGAGCATTTCACCTTCTTCTTTACAGAAGTTTCGAAATTGATGCTCGAAAACACAAAGTGAATTGGTTCAAAACAAGGGGTGCGAATTTCAATGTCTTGGAGTTTGATTTCAATACATCGTATAGTAATTTATTTGAAGGAAATGGCTTTGAAAAATGGGAACAGGATGTCGTTACATTGGGGAAAAAGTTAAGTTCATTTTAGTTTGTATTGTTAGTTTATGGTTCAACCGTTGCTGAGCGCTGGCAACATTAGCCCGCGATCTGAACCCTTTATTAAATAAGACAATAAAATACTCTTGGACAATAGGCCTACTGCATTTCTAATGATGGCATTGATAGCCGCTGCACTGCATTCCCAATTCTACGCCGAAGGGATAGTGTCCGTTATGCCCCGCTTGTTGCTCGTTTAGACGACTGAACAAAGCGAAGTAATTTATTGTAATGGCCCTTTGTTGATCCGTTCCGCGCAAGTGACCAGTGGGCCCTTTCGAAGGGATCAAATTAGTACACTTTATGGGCAAATTGTTTAAAATACAGCGCGATACAATTGAATTTATGGAGGAGATTGGTATGGTAATGGTAATGACAGCTCGCTTACCGAATTAAGCGGTAAAACTTTTATGGGAATTCCAGGTAATTGGGGAGAAAAGTGAGCTATTAGAGGAAATAAGAGAAACTACTTTACAAGTTTTAATGTGTCCTGTTATATTTTGTGTAACAATACTAAATTACCCCGATTAAAACTGTACTATTAATGGACGGATACCTACTTGAACGTTTTAAGCAGAACCAACACACCCGGATCCCGTCCTCTCCCGCGTAACTCGAAAATAAACAAGATACACCATAAATACACAGCGCAACCATCAGAATCTACAACAGAATGGCGTTACACGAACACTTCGCAAACAACGGCTTGTGGCCTGAATTTGCGGCTCTGAGCTGCTAAAAGGTTCTGATAATTCTAAAGATACTTGTTTTGTCAAAAGCCACTTCCACACTTGCTGTTTGCGTCACAAAGAGACCAGAATATTATGATAAAGGGATACTCTGAGTTTACAGAATATGTTGGAAGTCCTAAGGTCCCTTATTGGCATGTGTGGAAGCTCGCTGTTGGCGACACGAAGTCGCCTGCGACAATGGATGCCATTATTTAGTTCAGCGAGCGTGTGGAGCGTGCTCTTAGCTGCTATGAAGGAGCATTTTATAGCCTTGTCCCTTTCGCTTGACAAAAATATAGATTCGATGATATTATGTTCAATAGTTAACAAAAATTAGGGTTTCATACATTTAACAGCGTCATAAGTGGTAAGATCAGATGAGGTATAAAGAAGAGATATCTAAAAATTATCACTTAACTGGTCAGACTACACAAAAAATCTACAACCTTGTACGGAAATAGATAGTAAAAGCTCTTTGTCAAACTACAAGGGTGTGGAACTTTTTGTCTTTGAAATATTATGTAAATAAGTTGTCTCGGTAAAACCCCAATTCGACTCGTCCCTATTGCGCAACTTTGTCAAAACGTGTGGCGACAGGCTGACAGTCTGACCGTGTCACTATTGTCTACTTGTCTCCAGAGTTTTTTTGGAGATAGACATTTTATTTGAACTTTTGTTTCTGTTTATGGTAACTCATAATTTGCTAACTTTTTCTTTGTTTCTAAAGCAACCATACGAAACCATACGAAACTATTTTGTTTAAAAGCCTTGTTCCTCTTGGCCTCTTTATTGCCCTATCTAGCATGGATTCCCATATTTATTCATATTGACAATGATCTTTAAATAACGTAAAAGTAACTGATACCGTTATTTATAGAAACTAATCTATAGTATTAGTCACAACTCTTTGCAAAACATGTTAGAAATTACTAAATAATTATTCTGATTAATTAAATTTTTTTGGCTATAGAGAGATTCACATACCTAATAAGGCTAAGTTTTAGATTTTGTAATAACCGATGGTTCACATTTTTATTTTTATTTTTGTGCATCAGCATAAAAGCCTAATGATGTAGGTACATGAACACAAAATAAATAAAGAAAGAAAGAAAGAAAAAGCATAAAAACTCCACTTGTCGGTAATTGAGTTGAGTAGTCAACTAGCCACCATAGTAGTACCTATAGCGTATGAGTAGTATATCGTATGAGAGGTACCTATATGAAAAACCATTTGGAACAAAACGTCCTCACTTCCCCTAGTAAACAAACGATTAATTTTCCTCCATAACATTTCCACCGGGAGGATATGACACCTACGAATGACAACAAAGAGACAGGCCTTTATCTTTTTAACCGTCATAATTTATGGACCCAATAAAATCAAGTAGGTAATTGTCCAATGCCCATGGATGTATGACAGCCTTAGAATAATAATATAGAATGCTGCATGGCTGCTGATAGAGGAAGAATTACTTTTACTTTTTTAAGGTTCGAGGTTTGAATCTCGGTCCATGGATTTGACGATCACGGAAATACCTTGTGCTGGAATTCGAATCCCCGAGTGTAAAATCGAGAGCTCACTTGGATAAAACGGCTCAAACTGATTTGCTTTGCTATTCAGTCCAATTTAATCCAGTCTAAATTTTTTTTCACTTTCATTCATTTGTCGGTATTTAAATCGACAATATTTTTACTTGAGTTGTATTAATATAATGCCCATACTTTCATTGTTCATACTCAAAATCTCCATGGACGTATTATAAGGCGCAGTGCAGATCTATACCTCTTTATCAAGTGGATGTATGGCGTAGAAGGTTCGTTCCGAGCTAATGTCCATCGTACCCACGGATCGGTGATAAACACAAAATTACGTCCTATAGCAACCGGGGCTCATTGAGTGTAATCTAAATTTTACTTTGTGAATGGAACAGATTTATAATATTGACTTTTTAATCGTTTGCCGTTTGTTTTTGTGTCTTTTTTATGGTGTTTCATATCCAGGGGTTAATTGGAACAGTAAAGTCCAAAATAAAGTAAACAAAATATATTTCTACGCTTACCTACGACAGGAAAACACCGAGAGAGCTGGAAACAATTGGGGGAGACCTTTGCCCAGCAGTGGGAAAGAATAGGTTAAAAAAAACATTCTACGATTATGTATTATGTTTTTAAAATTAGTGGAATCTTTACTGAATTATACGTATTACTGTCGAATATAAACGTAGACATTATTTAAGTTACGAATAAGCTATCAAAAGTAGAAGCGCACGCTAAGCCATTGCCAAGCCATTGTGAGCACAATTAGTGGCCGGCGAGTTTCTAGCTATTATGTGAAAATGAGCTACGAAAGGAAATGGATGCGAGCAATCGCGATCGCTGAGGTGACCACGCTGCGGGGAAATATATTAGGATATATAAAAACTATAAAATTATTAATTCCCTATTTAAATCCTACATCTGAGAAGAGTTGGTAAGGCAACGTATAAGATCTTTTCTTACTACCTTAGCATCATTTAGGATATTTATTTATTATTATAGTTTTCCATCCTGCACTAATAATATGACTATGGCAACAATAAATGATTTAAAAGTTAATAATCCACCAGACCAGAAGGAGGGATGAACTCTCCAAATTCTGTGCCGACTGGACCATTCTGGCACAGAATAGGGATGAATGGAAGGAATGGGGGGAGGCCTTTGCCCAGCAGTGGGACATTGAGGGCTGTTAATAATAATAATAATTACAATAGATGTTCTTTAGGTAATGTTTCGCAACAATTTGATACAAGTTATACAATCGAGGGGTGGGTTATTTAAACCTACCTACAAATTGTAGAAATGTAGTCACCCTATGTATAGGAACTATTATTCCACTGCGTACACAGAATACAAGGCAGTGGTCGGTAATGGCGCACGCACAATGCTTGCCAGCCGATAAAATACGAGGTTTATTTAATACAAACTATCCGTAGCCCTACCATCAGTTTTCGAGTTGTATAGAATGTTAACTATTATCTCTAACAGGTGCAAAAAGTAGCCTATGTGTTAATCCAGCAGGGTATCACCTATCTACATACCAAATTTCAACCAAATCGGTCCAGCCGTTTTTGCGTGAAAGAATAACAAACATACATACATTCTCACAAACTTTCACATTTATAATATAAAAAAGAAAAAAAGAAATAGTAGGAGTAGGATATTAGTAGGAACTAAGTAGGATAGTAGGATTAGTTGATGCAAGTTACCGAGGGCGACGCTGCGCTGGATTTCCATGTGTGAAACTTGACTCGATATCGAGGTATCAATGTTTACATTAAACTGATGGTAGAATGAACGAAATGAGAACCAAATACAATAATAAAGTAATTTGTATACTACTTTATAGAAGGATAGTCAATCAACTGAGTATTTTATTGTATGGATCTCAAGGTTAAATCGTTATAAGCTTCCATTAAATAATGATATATTGTAATGATTATGATAGTCACACAAACCATGTACTTTTTTGTTACTAGGAAAAGGCCTATGTCTGTATACCATTTCTCCAATCATATTGTAAAGGACTTTTTAAAATAGATAATAAATACACACTGTAAGAATGTTTCGTGGCAAATATTTCGAATATCCTGACTTTATATCAGGCATATGAAATTCTTGAAACCAGTGCCAGTGCCAAGCCAACCAACTTCAATAAAGTCCTATCTTATCTTATCTTATCTTTTCTAACTTAAGCTACCGAAAATAAAATTGATTGTCACCCTACTCTTTTTCAAACAATAAATTTTTTAAATTACCCTCTGAAAATTAAAATAGTTGTCTTGTTTCAAAAACTACATTGTACAAAATGTTTTAGTCTGAATCGCCGTTGTCTTATGTTGATTTGATAAATAGGTAATCTACTTACACCACACACAACACAACCAAACGAAACTCATGCAGGTAGCACATTTTATGGTAGGGACTTACATATGAGCTGATTATTAATAAAGCTTGTAACTTAAACACACGTATGTAACGTAAACATTCAATAAAAAGCACAATGTGTAACGGAACTTAAGCACCTACCAACAAAACTACACAAGAGCTCTTTTAAAAAGAACTTATCAATTACCAACATATTTTAAACCTTATAACCTGCGCAATAAGAGAGTAGGTGCTGGCAATAGTTAAAAGGTCAGTTCAGGTCATGACCTCAGTAAGAACATGAAAAAGGCTTGACTTGGCGATGTAGAGACATGTTCTATGATATTTTTGGAGCACAATTAAATAAGAAATAATTTGACCGGAACTAAATACATAGCAACATGGTACTTTCAGCCCTGAATAACAAACTAGGGGTCTTATTCATAAAAACTTGACAATTTAATACAGGTTTTAAGAACGTTTTTTTCTTGTCACACATATGTCAACGAAAAGAGATAGCAACAGATTTAATATGCGTTTTAGCTAATACAGGTTTAATACAGGTTTTAGGTCGAATATGCATAATGGGGTTGCCTTTATTTCTGGTATAGGTAGGCTTTAGGCAGTAGAGTCAACTAGTTTTTAAGACTGTACGTTTTCGAGCGATCCTTGAGGTCCTATGAAATAAACATATTTTTCTTTCTTTCTTTCTTTCTTTCTTTCTTTATTTTTGGTAGAAATCGACTTCAAAATGAAACGATTCTTTTGAAACATAATGTCGGTATTCTTTCTATTTATTTGTTGTTTTTGTTATTGGTATACGAGTAAGACAAACGTTACATTTCAGGACGCCAAAAGGAAATGTAACAACAATATCATTTTATTATCATTTCTGCAAAGTAATGTCTATAAAATATCTTGACTAGCGAACGCCAATCAGCCATTTCATGTCTATAATACTATCTAATAGATTCCTACTTTATCGGCAGTAAAGTCACAGACAGTGTTGCAGTTAGTACGGTGAGATGGCGTCGTCATTGTGACGTTAAATTGTAGACCAAAACAAATTTCCTGTTTCATTACTTCCTTTCGAACTATGAGGGGGACGAACTGGATGAATTTTTAACAATTACATTGTAAATTAACCAATGCGAAATAAGATTGGTCAAGAATTTCTTTTAATGTTAAAAAAAAGTGACAGAAGGTAAGACATCGAAATTTCAAAGCTTAAAAAATCGGTTGAAGATATCTGATTCAAATTGAGTTGCAAGATTCTTTTAACTGAATCAAAACAAATCAAATAGTTTTATTGATAGACAAGGTAATATCACGGAGCCTTTGAATTAGGTACGTTTTGTGTCATTGCTCAACAAAAAACGATGCGATCTTTGCTACCGTTTCACAGCACAACTGACAATGCATCTTTAATGAAGCAAATAACTGGAAAATCAGATAAGTAGATCTCAAATCTTATAAACTATTCAATGGCGGCTTGCAGTGCTTATGACCATTCTATTTGCCAATAAGTAAAAAGGTCGCCAACTCGCCACCATTTATGATCCTACATGGGTAGAGGAAACAAGCCAACAGTTACACGGTTTTTATTTATCCCTTAAAACAATTCACTTTAACTACAGAGTCACACTACTTATAACATTATTTAGCTCCAAAATGCATAGAAATTGGCCATTTCGAAAAGTATGTTTGTGTTGCTATTTAAAATCCTTTAACATTATTCTTGTCCAGAGCTAAACGTGGTAGTCAAAGGAAGAGCTGCTTACGTCAGTTTCTGTGGAGCCTCCACCGTCTCCTGTAAACATGTTTACCGACTTGTTCACAATGGGGCATTGATTCATTGAATCCTTCTTAATTGTGTCTTCGGTTTGTAACGGCCGTTTTATGACGGTCGTGGGAATACTGTGAATGTATTCATGGGTTGTTCTCAAAGTACTCCAAATGTTATTCCCAAACTATTCCATGAAAAATTCTCAAACTACCCACGAATAAAATATTCTTTTTTACTAAGTTCATGCAGTTGCAAGTAAGTAATAGGTAAGGTACCTACCTACATAAGTAAGTAGGTAAGTAAGTAAGTAATCGATATCTATAAGTAAGTATCCGAATAGCTTGGAGGAAAACATTCGAGTGACCTTATGATTTACCTACGATTTACAATCCTTTTTTTAATAAGTACCTATAATATTTAAAAGATTTTTCTAACAACTCTACTAAACAAATCTACTCTACATCTGCAAAGAAAAGATTCTTTAAAATCTAATAAAATGACCAGGAATCCCGATTCGAGCGTAACACGTCCCTTCAGTGATTCTGTTTTTAAATGGCTTAGAAAAGTTTCCATTTCAACGAGACTCAATAAAACCTAAGCCGGGAGCGATTCTTCAAATCGCTCACGGTCGTAAACCCTTAAGCCGCTCGCTTCGCTCGTAAACATAAAGCCATTGTTACTGCCCTCGCTTTGATAGCTTTTGATACGACAATTATTTGTGTCTGTAAGTTGGCCAACAGATGGCGTTACATGTATCCTTTTACCAGAGACGAATTATTGTCGTGTCGTTGAAATATTGTCTAAAAAAATATTATTGTGTGTATGTTAAGTACTTACCTACATTTAAAATTTACTTACTTAATTATAAGTTTTAAGCTACCTATTGTTTTATTTTTTATTTTATTAGGTAAGTACTTATATGTCAAAATATGAATTATTCTAGGTAATGAAGCACCTCCATTTGAAGTCATTTAAAAACGTCCTATGTATACTTCTTCTGTTAAAAGTCGTCATAAAACAAATGACAGACAGCGTATATCGTCTCTAGCTTAAAAGACTTGTTTATGTTAATTGTGACGTCACAAAACAAGATGGCACGATGCGCCCGCGTCACTTGAGTTGTGGTGAATGAAGTTTCAATAACAAAGTAATCCTGACGTCAGTAGGTCGTGGGAAGGAATACCACAGGATCGGGGAAACACTAGAAAATGGGAAAAAACCTTAAAATAATGACTGACCTATTAAAGTTTTGCTCTTCACAATGGTTCATATGGAAAAAAACAGAACACAATAACAATTAAATATTATTCTTTGATCTTTAGTCAGTCAAGACAGTTCAGAGACAGGCAGAGACAGGGTAGGTTGATTATTGAGACTAGCGAAGAATGTGTGAAAGATCGCTTGTTCAATAAACCCAAGGCTCTATGCAAATGGTTCACCATGAGCGGCAGTTGACACCTCCTTCCTCATCGCTTCCTCGTGGTTACAAGGAAGGTAGGAAGGTAGGAAGCAACGCAGCTCGCTCCATTACCTCTGACTACCTGTAATGTAACTCTATGATATTAACTGCTACATTACACTGGTATAATCGGCGATTGTATGACATTTAGAATTTCATTGCTTGATTTATATTTATGTATCGTAGTAAAATAATAATGGGATCCTAATTTAACTGGTTTACTGCTGTGCAATAAGTACATTATATCAATCAATTTCAAATTACCTTTAAAATTGTTACACCATTAACTTTCTTACAAAATATTACCTTGACAGAAACAAATTAGGTAGGTAATTACTTTAAAAGTTACAAAAATTGTTCTTAAAGCATAAAAGTTTAGGTATTCATTTATCCAAACAACAGGTCCATTTGCTCCTATAATTCCACAACAATTTCGTACACTAACCAACCATTCACTGACAGATGACATTGTACTTATTTGTAGTATAACATTTCTGTTCCACAAAATTTCCTCCATTGTGCCTCCCCTCCAAAAAGCCGTGTTCTTCCATCACGCTCAACATAATCCATGCTTCGCTTTCATCCATCATTGCCTTCTAATAACATTACCATAACGTACCAAGAATATACCTACCACATACACAATGCACTGACAAAAGAACTTACGCCATCTCAATTCAATTCAATTCAATTCAAAATATCTTTATTGTGGACACAGTTTGCGACACAAATATAAATGGGTTTACAGTAAGTACAGCATCCAACAATCGGCGGTCTTATCGCACACGGCGATTTTTTCCAGACAACCGGAAACTAAAACTAAGGAGAAATGCCAGACACCAGTATCTCGAAATGACGCTGACGAGCCGAAATTACCGAGTTTTGTGCTTTTGACGTTAAAATAACGCCTTTTGTACATGATACGAGTATAATATAAGTACACTCGCAGAATGAAAAGGTTGACCAGTTTTCAAATCAATTCGTTTGACGCGATGCAAGCACATGTTACCCTTTTAAACAACGTAGGTACTAGGTACTAGGCAAGAGTTGTGCCGACCCCACATAGTGGGATAAGGGCAGGAAGGAAAAAAGAGGTATCTAATCTACTAGGCAAGAGTGTGGTGTCAAAAAGTTATCAACTAATATCTAGCAAGCAATGAGATGAGATAATGAGATCGTAGGGTGGTCAACCTTTTAATTTCGCGACTGTACAACGACATGAGGTAACCCATGCTTTACATGGACAACACAACAGTGTTTGTATTTTTGACTACATTCATAAATTATGGTCTACCTATGTCCAAATGATATAGGAGCAATCACGTTGAAAAAGCTTAATTTTGCAGGACACAATCAATTTGCAATAGAGTCACCTAGCTTTTAGACTGTACTATTTTGGGCGATCCTTAAGGTCCTACGAAATAAACATATTTTTCTTTCTTTCTTGTCTTTTTATCTTAGTTGGTTTGTAAAATTGATTCTTAAGAAATAAACTGTAAAGAACCTAGAAGCTTTAGCTTTTAAAGAAATAAAAATGAAGCTGTATGTTCATTTATTCTCCTCAATTATCATGGGATCTTGAAAAGCGCTACAGTAACACAACAAGATGAGATAAATTACGATTCTAAGAGAAATATTAATTGTGAAAAATATTCCTAAGCTCATAAACCTAACAATAAAGATTAAATAGGTATATGTATTAAACTTACCGATTGCATACAAAGAGTTGCTTTTCAGTAGCACAGAGGATTTACCTACAACACAATAGCTAAAGCACGTCCAAATATTCACATAATAACGAGAGCCCAAATTTCAAAAAAGTCCCCCTACATGGAGATGAGTCCACTTCGATCCTAAACTCCATTATCTAGCACAGCGTGACGTATATTATTCCATCTTTCTATTCTTGAAAGCGGCCAAAATGACTCCAAACAATAAGTGGATCGGACCAGTTGGAACCAGTTTGAACCGGTCAGTGATATTTATGCATCGGTCACATTGGTACTGATTGTGTGTAATGAGCGTGAATTTTACTACATATTTATGTCTGAGATTTAGAGCGCTTATCAAACTGTGTTAGGTATTTATCATTTTTCTAAGTCACGACTTTCCTTAACGAACCCTACTTTGGTCACAGAGGCTTACTTAGATCTAAGGTGAAGGACCACAAAAGAAAACTAGACCCTTACCCTTACATGGTCATTTAACGCGTTGGATTAGTTAGAAATCTTAATCAAAACAAAAAGAACAAGAATAAAGGAAAAATACTAGAAAACAATAAATTGTTGCAAAATGGATTTTTCGATTCTTAGAATCATTGTTTTGGGAAAACATTAGCTGCAAATGGCTCTAAGTCATGAATGGCATGTAACCTGCAATTAAAAGTTAAAACATATTATTTTCCTCGTTTCTACCGTACCCTCGTCCTGACACATTGTCGTTGCGTCAGATATTGCATCATCTTGGGCATTGAATGTCCGGAAAATGACGAAATCATCCCCTTTCTGAAACCAAAAATGATGCAATAAATTGACCGAATTGTAATCTGAGAGTTTAAATAATTTCAGAGTGGTTTCTTGCTCATATGAACTTAGGTACTTTACTATACTTAAATAGAAAATTTATTGACAATATGATTACCTATTGATGGCAAGGTACCTACAAGATTTGTTTAAGTTTAGCATTATAATCATCATTTTGCCTCAAAGGTTGCCTGGAAGAGATCGCTGTTAGCGATAAGGCCGCCCATTGTACATTTTTAACTTGGTTTTAAATATTTTATTTGTTATTTTAATTTAAGGTGTGCAATAAAGAATTTTCATTTCATTTCATTTCATTTTGGCTTCCATTATGTCCACTACCGTTCAAACATATTGTTTGTGCAATGAAATTATAACCTACAATCCCAGTTATGAGCATTATTAATTAAGTAAGTATGTAATTTATGTTTAGTTGCATGGGCCATGATCACAGTATGTATCATGGGCCATGATCACAGTATGTATCATGGGCCATGATCACAGTATGTATTATGAAATGTTGAATACCCCGCATGTAATACGTAATGGTCATAGGTATTATATGAGCCATCTTCAATCTTTATTATAAAATATTGGAGTCATAATTATTCGAGCGGATGTTTTTTCACTGTCCAAATATTATTAAAAATGTGATTAACATCATTAGAGTCACGTTCGGCCATTGTTTTCGCGTGAGGCTTACAAAAGCCATCAATCAGTACCATTAGAACACCATTGTCATGAATAAACATCACAGCACACACGCACCTCATCCTATGTTATTGTATCACATCTTGGGGAGTTTCAAGCGGGAGTTTCAACCGTACTACACCATAATAAGAACCAAAAATATACGCACACGCGTTGTTCATTCAGTGATAGGTAATTTAAACCTTGTGAGGTTGTATTAAGGACGTGGAAAGTATTGCATCATTTTTCAAGATGAAGAGAGTAAATTTCTGTTGTTTATGATATCTTAATGGCTGTGAATTTAATTGTATGGTTAAGGCGTAATTTATCTTTTGCGTTCATCGTAAATGTTGCGAGTGCGAGAAGGCGAGGTCCGGTAGACAAGTGACGGTAAGAAGAATAGCGCATGCGTTAATTTTACTAAGGAGAATTTCTCTTAATTAAAGGACTAGAGAGAAATCCAATTTTAATATTTATTTAGTCAGTAGATTTACTTAGTCGAAGAAAAGAACGAAGTCATTAGAAACAGAGAGAAGTGTAGAAGAGAAAAGTAGGAATACGTTGTTTAACTTTATTAATAACTTGTAAATTACTTTAAATCTGCAATTAATTATATTTAATGGTGCTTTTATAGTAGGTGTCTTTTGTTACTACAGTAAAAACTTGCTACATAAAACAATTAAGAACAACATACGTTGTGGATTAATGTGGATGTACTATAACAAAGAGATTAAGAAAGTAAGTAGGTACCTAGGTACACATAAGAGCCATAAGAGCAGTAGGAAGTGACGTCACCATCCATGAGAACTACTTACTTGTGGATACGCTGGCAAACCCGGCCACACGTGTCAATGGAGGAAGCAACGCAAACAACGCTGAGTGGAAAATTATGTAACTAAAGTAATGCTACTTACCTGATACACATACATAACTTGTACAGTATACGAGATACGCAATTTTCACAAGAAAATTAAAACTTAAGTACATACATAGGTATTTTCACAATGATCTTGATTTGATTTTTAGACATTAAAGGTTCTAAAGAACTCTTTAAAGATCTGAAAGAAATGTCTACCGCTCCCTGTGATACAGTCGTGATCATATTTTTTTTGTAAGCAGGTATGCAACTGGCAAGAAAGTTCTTTTTAGTAAATGGGACTTCATTCATCTAGGAATGACGTAGGCCTAAGTTTTTGTTTACTTGATACCTATAAGTACTTCATTTATTGAAACGAGCTAATAGGATGAAAAATAAACACACGTGATTGGTTGTCAATAATAACTTTCTCGTGATTGGCTAGATTGTCAAATCATTTGTCAATTGTCAAATCAAGCCAATCAGGAGAAAGAAAATTATTTTCGACAACCAATCACGTGAGTTTATTTTATCTTCCTATTAGCTCGCTTCAAGAAACGAAGTATAGGTGGTAGGTATGTTCGCTTTGCACTATTTAAATGCTACAAATCCTTTTCTCCCGATGTTTATAGCAACCATTAAAAATCTTATGACACCGATTCGGTAACATCACCCGCAACTTATGTACAACACATTTGAAAAGTCACAAAAATGCTATAAAATCTTCATTACCTGAGGGAGAGTTAAATTGAGTACATCCACAGCTGCGACCAGTTGCAAACACATTTGGATGCGCACTTAAAGTAAAATGGATGTTCTACAATGATGAGTTGCAAGCTAATGGGACATTTTGGAGTTTAACAAATTTCTATCATTATTTTACAAGACGCTATGACAAAGAAAACGCTTTGAAGAGACGTTTCTGTTTTCACTGAGCGTTTAACTGTCTTAAAAACGTTAACGTTACGTTAATAATATCATAGACGAAGTAGAGTCTATCTATGCTATTATCAAGGACGATTACTTAGGTATAGATATCGTCCTTGCTAATATAAAGACAAGTTAGGTATCTACACTATGTAGTGTATTATTTAGAGTCAATAAACAGAATACATATAACATGTCGATGTTATATAATTATTACTATTATTTACTTGGTAGCTTTAACAACTTGTTATGGCAGAGTCATTACAAGTTTCTGTATCGTAATCTGTTCAACATAATCAATCTACAAAGGACCTGTAAAATGGTCATTATCTTTTCTCTAAGAACATTACTTTACCATTAAGTTCGTATGAAGTTAGGTAAGGTGGGACTTTCCAACACTTTTGCAACATTACAACATTTTTTATAGAATTATGAATATTTTTTATTATTTACATTTTTCATTATACCGCGTTGAGGATTTTCATTCTATTATCATTGACAGGTACTACCTACTTACAGAAAATTTTGTTGCTTGTTACAATATCTTGTTATAATATTTTGTCAATGATAGGTACATAATTAATATTTTTTTTTATTTTTTTTTAACCTATACTTTCCCACTGCTGGGCAAAGGTCTCCCCCAATTGTTTCCATCTCTCTCGGTCTCTTCCTAGGTCCCACCAACCCTCTTGAAAGGTGTCGAGGTCATCCCGTATTTATAACTAAAATATTTGTCTCTATTACAAGAGCCAATAAGTTTAGCTTGCAACGACCTATGCCTCAATAAACTGTCAAAAAACCAACAACAAAAAAACATACGATACAATTATCACATAATTGAAAATGGTAATAGGTGACCTAGAATGAGTCATACCTATTGAACAACAAGTCTGTAGGTACTGAAGGTACCTACTTCTGCGATAAGAATTTATTTTTCACGGCAGTGACATTGAAACGTTACGAAAACGGTTTTAAAGGCGGCTGTTAATTTTTAAGTGTTCTGAATCATTATTGGTGCATTGTTTGGGAATGTCTTTGGAAAAACCTTTACGCAAACTTTACGAGCCGTACCATGACGTCGAAGCGATTCAGTTTAGGTTCTGCCTTACTGTCAAAACTTTACGTCAGCGCCTTATTTTACGTCAAAAGTGGTTCGTAGTTGGACCTAAACTGAATCGCTATAAACGGTCATGGTAAGGCCGCAGTACCTACGTGTGTTTTATAGGCCATCGCTAGTGATGTTAAATCCGATTTCAAAAAAATACCAGTTTTTTAATTATCATCATCATTCTCCTGCTCTTACCTAAGTAGGTAAGTGCATAAAATATTAAGAAAAATTCATGAGTGATCAAAATAATCTAAAAACTTTAATGGCCACTAATACCATAGACGAATGCTCTGTTGTCTGTGCTAATATACAATAAGTAAGAAGGTGATGAACAAGACAAGATCTTATTTGAATTAATTAGAAACGTTTTAACTCATTGTAGGTACTTAATCGTTTCCATAAACATACGTAAGTGTGTATAGGTACTCGTAGATACGACGCCATTAGCAACCGAAACCGCTAAATCGATTGAAAAACAACCGAAGCACCATTTATATCAGCACAGATTAAATAATAGTACATTGGTGTATTCAGCTGCTCACAAACAAAATACTTGAACGGGTTTATATTTATTCTTTATTGCAGTAGCTGGTGACCTATATCTACTTTAGAAGAATGCTGTTGTACCTACCTCAGAAACAAATAACAGGTACTTACAGCTACAGTTACTGACTAGCTGTACTTAGTTCACAGAAAATTTGTAGCCAATATTTAGGAGTGCTGACTAGCCGCGGATTTTTGTTACATAGGCACTTTCTTTTTGTAGAGTTTCTTTTTGTAGAGTATGAGTCTGAAACTAGATGGATAATGTTTAAAAACAAAAAGCGTCACAAGTTCACAAACACTGGGATTTCAGAGTTTGGTAAGTACGAGTATATTATATCTGTTTCTTCATGACAAGCACCGTTAACAACCGCAAAGAGGAGATAATTCTACTTCTAGCAGGTCCAATGGGTTCCATAACTGTATTAAAGTCTGAAACCTGAGTAATGGGACAAGAGCAGAATCACCTAACTTTAAATGATATTTAAATTTATTATTTTACAATAACCCCTAGCTAGGTATATGGTTATAGGACATAAAGTTCCCAAATTTTAGCAAAATGGTGGAAATGATTACAAATGTATGCTTTCAGGTTCACAAACAAAGCAATGCTGCCAGTTGGCAGTATAAAGGCTGCAGATAGGAGCCATGACACGTGGAAGCCACAATTGCCACAAAGGACGAGTTCCGATAAAAACAGTCAGTCATTCAGACCGCTCGCTATGGCAACTGATATGGGGGGCTGTTCATGAGGCATGTCATTTTTCCTCATTCAGAGACGATACAAATCATATGGAAATCGAATACAGGTAGGTATTGGCAGCAAATCAACACGGGCCTTTATCATATTGATATGGTATTGCTAATTAACAGACGACCACTGTGGCGCAGTTAGGTGAACGTCCGGCTGAGATGCGGAGGTCGCGGGTTCGATCCCCGCTACGGGACAAATGTTTGTATGTTCTGCAGATATTTGTTCCGTGTCTGGGTGTTTTCTATCTATCTATAATATGTATGTATTTACAAAAAAAAATGTATCTAAGTATTATATCAGTCTTCTGGTTACCATAACACAAGCATTAAGTTGCTTAGCTTGGGACTAGATGACGCTGTGTGGAATGTCCAAAGATATTTATTTATTTATTTTTAATAATTTGTTTATTTTTCTCTCAAAAACTATACCTAATACAGAATGAGCTTATGCAATAAATGTTAATACAGTTTCGTGGTGGTAGGTATGTTTTGATATTACATATACGTTGAAGCACACAGCTTGAAGAGAGGAAGATGATGAAATTCTATGTGCTAAAATGCTCCAAAAATGCATTCATCTGCTCTACTTTTGACAATTAGGTTGGTTTTTTTATTTTTGGAATTAGTTTAGGTCACGTTACAGCTATTAACAATCTAGCTTATTGCGCAGGCCGCGCTGTGCTTTGATCTATAATCACCAGGTTGTTTCCACGAGTATCACTTGAATACTGACTCATAAGTAGACAATTATGTTATTATAGTTGTAATAATTTGTTATTATATTATTTTTCCTCTAGTCGTTGCTAGACGCAGCGGCAGCGGCTCAAGGTTGCCGCTAGGGAAACATTGTTTGCTTTTAATAAAGACCATGACATTGATTTTGCTTGTTTGTTTAGAATTGCTATCGGAATATTGTAAAACTTTGTTATTGATAGCGACGTAGTCGACATTTAACAAATAGAACAATTCGATTCCCAAAAGTGGTCAATATTGTTAATTAAAAATAGTAGTACCTTTACTACCTTTACATTAATAATTATAGGTATATATTTTTTGAAGAAACTACTATACTTCATTTATTGAAACGAGCTAATAGGAAGATAAAATAAACTCACGTGATTGGTTGTCAAAAATAATTGTATATTCTCGTATTAGCTAGATTTGACAATTGACAATTGATTTGACAATCTAGCCAATCACGAGATAGAAAATTATTTTTTACTACCAATCACGTGAGGTTATTTTTCTTCCTGTTAGCTCGCTTGAAGAAATGAAGTATAGATAGGTAGGTAAGTATATATTTTTTGAAGAAACTACTAGATAAAGTTTTTAGTTCATAATTTGAGTTCGATTTTAAATTAAGAGAAAACGTGACACTAGATTACTTTGATCACAACAGAATAAATAATAAGTAGGTAATCTTAGGGTAGGTGCGTCAAATATGGGCCGGCGGGTAATAAGGGCCACTTCTATTTTAACATACTTCCAATATTATTATTAGACTCAAACCAAGCCTACATTATAGAGGACCATTAGGAAGGCTAATATCCGCGGTGGTATCGCCTTCCTATTCGCCTTCATGTCAGTAGACACATTTTTTTAAACGATGTTTGTAAAAATCGCTCTACTAGAAAAAAATCTCCACGAAAACTGATTAATTGTGAGTACCATAGACTTTTTTTTTTAATCTGCTGTTATTAATATAACATAAATTTATCATGTTTCCTGATTATGTTAAGTTTAAATATAAATATAAATTTTTCATGATTTTACAGTGAATTTTGTCGAACTTGACGCAGGCGGCTAATAAGGGCCACCCCCAAGGCGGGTAGTAAGGGCCGTCAATTACAAGGCTTTCAGGTCTTCTTTCGAAGTCGTGTTCTATTATATCTGTTTTTATTGTGTATACGTGTTCTGAGGTTAAAATATGAATGTATTTTCTTTCTTTTTTTTGCTATTTCAGTTAGAAGCGATTGATAATAATGAAGGACAAAGACTGGTTATTAGCAATACTGGTACACAAAAACAGATGCAAAGGGCAAGGTGACTGGTGACTAACGACTGACGACTGACGACTGACGACTGACGACTGACGACTGACGACTGACGACTGACGACTGACGACTGACGACTGACGACTGACGACTGACGACTGACGACTGACGACTGACGACTGACGACTGACGACAGACGACTGACGACTGACGACTGACGACTGACGACTGACGACTGACGACTGATGAAAAAAAAGAACAAAAAGAACAAAAAGAACAATAAGAACAAAAAGAACAAAAAGAACAAAAAGAACAAAAACAACAAAAAGAACAAAAAGAACAAAAAGAACAAAAAGAACAAAAAGAACAAAAAGAACAAAAAGAACAAAAAGAACAAAAAGAACAAAAAGAACAAAAAGAACAAAAAGAACAAAAAGAACAAAAAGAACAAAAAGAACAAAAAGAACAAAAAGAACAAAAAGAACAAAAAGAACAAAAAGAACAAAAAGAACAAAAAGAACAAAAAGAACAAAGAACGAAAAGAATTTTTTTTTTGTTACTTTGACTTTAGTTCTGAAGCTTGTGGGATCGAAACCGGCCTTCACACATACTTCACACATTCACACACACACACAACACAAAAGATTAGGTATATCTTGCGTTTGAGTGAGTATGCCCAATATAAGTACATAATACTTCACAGGACTCCTAGAAACTTGGAGGAAACATAATAGAGCAAAGTTCCAAAACGTGAACTTTCATAAGTTTAATAAGAGCCACCAATTCAAGAAAATTTTCAAGAAAATATTATGCTATTTTTGATTTTTTTTTGAGTTTTATGTAGTGAAACTAATAACTTTTTCAAGAATATGATAATTTTGAACAAATTTAGTCAATTAATGCTTTTTTTTCAAACTTTTCGTTTCATTAGTTTAATAAGGGCCATCACTGTTTTATTCCGTGATTTAAATAAATCGTCAAGCGTAACTCACTAGAAAATCAATCTAAAAGTCTGCGAGAGATAGTATAGCTAGAGTTTACAATGATAAAAGACAAAATGAATGTTTTTGTTAAGTGGCCCATATTAAACTACCGTCGGCTAATAAGGACCAAAGGAAGGGTTTTGAAAAACCTCAATATTGATGATAAATTTCTATTAAAACCAAATAAATCATACTTTTTCAGACTGCTTATGAAGTAAACATTCTTAAAATGTCCTGTTTTTCATTCATATCCGTCTGATTTTGAAAATATTTTGAATTGAAATTAAGTGGCCCTTATTTGCCGCAGGTACCTTATATCTCATTTCATACCATGTGTATTATTTGTACTACTGTCAGCATTTAGCCCTGCCGACTGTTCCACTCCGTACAACAATAGCGCAAAAAGTGTTAGGAAAGGAAAATGTTTTCCTACAAGCGGGTAATGATGATGATTGATGCTTTGATCTGCGGTGCCGCTTCTATGAACTCGGGTTTTTTTGCTAATAATCATTTATTCGTTTCTCCAGTTCTATTTGCTTTGTGTTGACAGTTTTCTTCAATGTGTAAAGGTACGATGTTTTTTAATGTTTCTTTACTCGTATAGCAAAGCAATCAGAATTGATATTTAGAGATAATTATATATGAGAATGCAAACAAGTGCATTTGGTATATTTTCTCATGAACAACTTTTGCTCGTGTGAAAGATTAGAAAGACTATGCTTTTCCATTGCATTTTAATCTTTCTATTCTATCTTTCCAAATTTCAGATTTTGGTCAGTTTTTAGAGATCGAAACATAAAATTACTTTTCCAAATTTCAGATTTTGGTCAGTTTTTAGAGATCGAAATATAATTACTTACCTACTTATTAATCTTATAATACAAACATCGACATACTACACTAACCAAGTCACCATCTTTTTACAATTTTACCCTAAGTTAGATTTCATCCGGCACAAACCGTTACAACCTTTTAGTCTAAATCAAAAACTTAGGATAAAGTGTAAGTGAAACCCAAGGGTCACTCGTCCATTTATTATTATCCACAATGTTGCTTTTATGCTTCCGTGTCAAATAGCACGTCGAAGTATTTTAACTTCTTATGTCGAACAAACATCTTTTGAACCGCCGGTAATGAGGCAGTAGAAAAATATTGACTTATCCACTTAGCGAGATGTTTTGATACTCATTTGCGAATTTGACAAGTCCATGCTAAATAAAGAGGATTTCAGACTTCGAAACTTTTAATAACGTTTACCTATAGTTGTTTAGTCAACTCTTATAGGAGGAATGAAAATATGGAAAGATAGTATAAGTGCAAACAGCCTATGTGTGTGTTGATAATGGTTGGTATCTTCAATATTTTAGCTTCATTAAGACAAATAGTGTCATTGAACAGTCTTTCTTTTGAACAACCTTTTCAACTTAGCACTTTTTCCAATGGATGAGGTAGAAATCGTAGGTCGTTCGTTTGTATGAGCAAGTGACCAACTCTGATCATAATATCATCTTTTATTCTTTCAATCATGAAGTTTTCCATAAGAGATCCATAGGAGAACATTACTAGGAAACTCTTAACCAGCTGAGTTTGAGTTACTAGTTATAAAATAATAGAATTTCATCACATTCGTAGTGCATTACAACTCAACCTCCCTAGTGTAGAACCATGTAAGGCATAGATGCTACCATAGCAACAAGCCGGTTCAATTCAGTTTGAACCGGTTACAGGCGCCATTGGGCATGGAGGCTTGAAGTTTTTATACATTATTGTCAGCTGATGGTTTTGTAGAAATTAGTTACAAAGTAAGCGTTTACTGGTCCTTGATGTAGGTATACCATGTTGCAATGGATTCGTAAATTCAATGGTTTGTCCGAACCTCCCAAATGGAAGCTCTTGTATTTATCATTGACGAGTAGCAAGCAAGTACCTACCATGATTTTATGAGTGGTATTCAACACTGTTGTCTGAGTTTTTGGGTCACCTAAAAGCTTGGGACTTATAGATTTATTGCACAGACTCGGTTAGAAATTGCAAAGCATGGCTCTCGATATCAAGCTGTAACACTTTTCAACTCACTGCCTTCTGACATGAAAGTTATCGATAGTCCCACCAAATTTAAATCTCGACTTACAAAAATATTATTAAAAGGATGTTTTTATGCAATTGATGACTTTATTAAAGGCAATAAATTAGAATAAGACTGACATCATTTAAACTTTTCTCAATTAGGTATTTTCTTGTCATTATTATGATTTTTTGTGTGTTTTTTTTTTTTATATTCTTTTATTTGTGTACGTATTACCTTGTTTTTATTTATGTTTGTAATTTGTAATATTTCTATTCTAGCACCTATGTAATTTCAAATACAATGTAAATATTGTTCCTGAAATAAATGAAATTAGACCCCTAAAGGTCTCTTAAATCAAACTGTATAATCAAAAGAGCAGCAAGAAAAGAACCAGTATGAAAGGTCAAGAGCCCCAGTAACACCTGAACTGCAGTTGGAAGCCGTGCTCGTGCTTGCGCTAACTGGATTACCTGCATTTAGTGCTAAACAGGTTTTTGTGCGCTAGACGCTAAGCTTTGTGTCACTTGGGGCTGAGCTGAGGGTTTCCTGGAGAAGGCTTCGTCCTAGATGTTCGTCTCGTCCGTCGCAGGCCGTTGTTATAAGTCGAGCCACGTAAAAGTTGATGATGTCTATTGATGAGTCTATTGCTACCGAGGAAACACAGTTGTTTAAAAAATGTAGGTTACCCTTTCTGATCGTAAGCGTCCAATAATTCCGCCAGGGTGTAAGCAGTGGCAAGACCTGACCCAGCGAGCGTGTCGACGGCTTTGTGCGTGTAATTAGACGTTATTAGCGGTGTTGCCATGCTGCCACGCAGCCACGCTGCCATTGTTGCCATGCCATTCGCCGCGGACGTGGGACGCTATTGTATGCTGATGTACAGTACACCATGCCACTCATGGCATTTGAAAATAAATTTAGTCATTGGTATCTGAAATGCAAGAGGTGATATACCTATAAATCGGTAACGGAAAATCCACTTAGCAAAATGTTGGAAGTTGAAGAACGCCCTTTGAAACTGGTTCCTATGGCAATTGGAATATAAAATCCTGTGGTGTCAAAGATGGAAGATTTTATCCTCTTTTGGTAAGTCTGGTCTCTTTTGGTCCTCTTTGAGTGCTAGTCTGAGATGCGAGTTCAGGTCTGCTGAGAGTAAAGTTACTTCCAAAATCGAAAACAATACATGGAAAGAAAAAAATCAAAAAAATATCTGATATTAGATGGACTCTGAATTCTGTAAGTAGGTACTTATTTTTCGGTTTTAGGAGTAAGTGCACAATTCATTCGCCGATACATAGGCTACCTACAGGGAAAACTCAAGTTTGTGTCATTTTTTTAGCCATACAGTCTAGGTCTCGTGCTACATCAAACGACACGTACTGTACAAATATGGGTGTAGATATACCTCGTGATTTGAAGTGGACTTTTTTGTTGCGTTCGTAATGACGAGATGTACTGTAGACATCTCGTACTGTCTACCGTAATTGATAGATGGGTTGATAGAGAGCGGTATGCCTGTATAAATATCTATTACGATGTGTTTAAGGATTTAGAACCTTAATACACTGGCTTGGTGTTTAAAACTGGTTTTAAGTTGTTACGTGTACTAAAGTCCTGAGGGATTTAGAGCCGAAATACTTAAGGCTAGAGGTTAAAGTTGCTTGTGTCGTGCTATGAACTTTGTTTTGACGAAGTTAAAAGTATTGGGTTCGAGTGATGCTGCAGGGCATACTGAGATGAATCTCAACATGACAATAAATGTTTCAAAATAATAAAAGGTCAATAAATATTAAATGAAGAATCTAATGAACCTTTTCATCAACTAGAAAAGAACTGATGATCTTGTGCCTGAACCGGTCTTTTCAAAACAAAATCATAATCAAAATCGGTTCTTCCTTCTTTCGTTTAAGAGCTTCGTTGACACAGGCATACAAAACTTATATATAAAAGACAAGAAAAATAAAAAGTCATTAATAAAAACACACTATAAACTTTATAACTCCATCTTTTGCGTCGAGGTTAAACGTACAAACGAGTTTACCAATTCTATAGCAAAAATGTATAATGTGAAAAGCCATCAATTTCGAACCCACGACCTGGTAGGCGGATCCACTAAACCATGTCCCGTTATTAACAAACAAAGGACAAAGAAAGTAATCCCGCTCCCTTATACAGGGTGCCTTTATACAGGGTGGCTCGCATTATACAGGGTGGATCGTAAAACTCGGTCCCACCTATTTTGCAATCGTAAAAACGTCTCGTAAATTTTTCGTCACAAATGCTTGACATTGTGTGTGGGTGCTGATAGCTAGACCCTTAGTGGGGTCCCGGGGACCCTCGGATAATCGCGGACGATGATGATGGCCTTGATGTAGGGATGGCTTGATAGTTTTCGATGTCGATGAGTGATCTATTCATGATTGGTTGGTTTATTGGTTATAAACCCTGCCTGAGAGGTTTGTGCCCTGAAACTTTCATAGTTTATCATAAATTTTACTTATAGAATTTATGTCCTTCTCATTGATCATCTTTATAAAGGACGAACGATTGATGTACTAGGTGTCTTTCGTTGTAATATTTGTATGGCTTTGGCATTACAGAGTACAGAATGTTAATTTTGAATAGATCACTCTATTATTAATTACCTACTTACCTTTTTAAAAGTGGCGGAAGTGAAGAGAGGCCTTTGCTCAGCGGTGGGATGAGAAGGGTTGATGATGATGATTTAAAATTAGGCACTTACCTATCTATTACCAATTGACTTACTAGTTTTTTCGTCTTCGTTACTCTGTGGTTCGGGATTTGAAAAGTGCAATTTGCAAGCAAATTTTGACATTTAGGTACTTACTTGTTTGAACAGTCTGTTTTCAATTTTGCAATAAAATTCGATGTTTGTCACGACGACAGCCCTATTCTTTCGCCGCCATATTGTTTTTAAGTTATGACAGTATTGGACAATGAGACGGAACTCCGCAAGCGGCTCGCATTATTTACGTGCCATTTGATTTTTACTCACTTACCTATAAAATGGATGGGGATTTAGGACACCCTTTACGACAAGCTGTTTCTTTTGTTGGATTTCATGAATATTTTTAGATGAGTTTGACAGAAAATCAATCTCTGATGTCTACTTCTTGGTTACAGCAAGATCCTATTTACATTAAGTATAGGTACTTTGTTCATCTCTATTGTATAATACTCAATAATCAGATTAGCAATTGCACGATTAAGAATATAGTACCTAGGTAAGTACTTAACGAACATAATTATGTTTAATGATTTACTTAATTCTTCTTTGATTATGAATTTATAAAAGTTTTTCAGTTTTAAGCTGAAGTTGGAACTTATGCTAAGTTATTCTAAGTAGTAACAAATTCCATTTAGGTACCTATTTATTAATTACTTACTTAATGGTGTTTATCTAAAGAGGTGCCTGATATGCATTTAGCAAACTTTTCAGGTGGCTCAATGTAAATCTGCCTTTACTACTATTTACCACAGAATTTCGATTTCCACTTCCTACGATGACACTCACTCATCACACTTTCATGCCATCAAAACACACAAACATCTCTGTTGTAATTAATACGGAACCCAAAGCAAGTACCTACAAACTATCGCATCCAACCTCTGTCAGCAACAAACTCAGCCATTCATCTTAATTAAATAGATTACGGAAATCTATAAAATTAACAATGTCGAGCAGAACGGCCGAACAAATAGAATTTCATTAACTTTGTCCCAACCTACCCTACACAACAGAAATACCTACCTATGTGCCCTTCACTCACCAACAACCCAGAAACATAATTACTAACCGTAGATTAAACTAGAAAGAATTCACTTACCATTGAACGATCATACTTCTTTCTTTGTTGTTCTTGAATAAAAGTACCATGTTTCTCGGTCACTTCTCCTTACTCCAAGGATAAGTTCATTCAGAAGCTCTCTCGGTCCAATGAGGGGATGAAACCTCTCGTGTTGACCCCAGATCTCGTTCAATTTCTATGTTGATCCAACAGCTTCGATAGGTCAAGATATACCGGTCGATACGCTCTTTTATGACCAGTTTTATTTGAGCTCTGAGCTGTAGACTTTTCTTTGTAAAAAAGGGTCTGGCTGCTGATGCTGTAGCCAGTCTAAATTCAGCCCTTTTCAGGAGTATTCGGTTTGATATCAGGGGTCTACAGTAATGCTGGTTTTTGCGTTATGTGGCTAGTGTATTTTGAACTTTGCGATGAAGGCTTTTCTTTGGTGTGGGGGGTCTTGATATTAGTAGGTAGAATTTCTCGTTGTCCCTCAAGGTTCGGGTTTTACTTACAAATGCTATTTGGGTGAGTGTATCGGGTAATAGGAACGTGACTAAACTTTTAATACCTGTGACTGGAGTTAGGTAACCTTATTTATTACTTACCTAACCTCCTTGATTGTGAGAATGTATGCCACATTTTACCTTTCAACCTATGTAGGAAGTTACTAATTATTGACTCAAGTTCAGAAGGATTATTTATTTAGGTAAACCAATTTACAAACACCTAGGTACTTACTAGGTAGGTCGATATAAACATTTAGGTAGGTTACAAGACTTGCCTATCCATTTGCTTGTTAATTTGGAATATTAGGTAAGTAGGTAAGTACTTACCTATACCTACCTACTAAGTTACAACTCCATAAACAATCATCACTAACTTAATTCTCACCACGAACAGATAATTAGAACCTTCGCATTCACATCATAACTCTTTTAAAAAAACATTTTCAGAATTCGCTTGTTTCCGCACGAAACAATCTCGGTCACCGCTCGCGTCAAACATCGGTCGCACGAAGAAGGCACGAAGGAGTCCGAACATGCGTTCGTTCGTTCGGCATTGAACTACGTTTGTGCGAGAGCGAGACCGAGCATGCGTTCGGCGTTCGCTCGGCATTCGATTCGCGCCAGTCGCCGCCGTGCCCCGAACCGAGCGCAACAAAGGTTCACGTTCGTTTCAACACGTTTCAAAGAACGCGCTACGCGGTGAGTTATTATTTCTACAAATCTGCCTCCCATTTGCTGCGTCGCGCGAATGTTCTATTTTTAACTTATGAGAGGGATATTATAGGTTGTAGGTAGTGTGGACTTGTGGATCTTTTAGAGGGAACTTTAGTTGCATTTCAAGGAAATCGGCTCAGCCTGGAGATTATCAGCTCTTTTCTAGTTCATGAAAATATTACAACAACTTTTACGTCTGATGATTTGATTGATTCAAAATTTGATGTATCTGTCACTTGTCAATGTATCGATTCGGTACCAAGCAGTAATTTAGAGGTTTTATGTAAGTACCTACCTACTTACAAACCGAGGTTCTTCGTTGAATCGTGCGTGGTTGTGATGACAGAACCAGCCATAGGTATTGGCTCGATAAAGCCGGTGACACAACGAGTGCGCCGAACGTTTGATTGACATTTAGCACAGATAAAATAATACCTACTATTTACATTTAGGTACTTACCTACCTATTGTAAATAATTACCTACCATGCTGATTTTTTTTATCAGTACGTACCTACCTAAGTTCGATTCTTACCACGACACAAAACCCGTAATATGAGACGGTGGAATAGCGTGTCATTAAGCAATGGTACCTACACCTACTCACTTAAATATGTTTTGGCTGTACCTATGCTGTAGGTATACTTTTATTATAAACTATTCCGTATTAATTAAAAGGCATTTCCAGTATAAAAGATGGGTGAGATCCTGGACTGGTCCATGTCCGCGGTGGTGAAGCTGGTGAAGGAGTATGAGAAGCGGCCGCAGCTGTGGGACAAGCACCACGAGCTCTACCACTCACACGAGGCGAAGAACTCCTCCTGGGCTTCTATTGGTAAAGCCTTCATTTAAGCAGTGACGCAAACTCATTAAGCTCTAGGGGTCTAACAAGAGAAGATGATTGCTCTGGGGTCTAACTGTCACTCTGGTTCGCTACTTGACATTTTAAAGCCATTTGAAGAGGTTTGATCAAACTGTAGATTAAAAACACAGGACATGTTTCCAACAATCTCGAAGTGCAATTCTGGTTCATTCACTCTGAAGATTCTGGTTATAATTATCTAAGTACTTACCTCATTTTTAACTTATGTTTACATCTCATTTTATTCTACTACCTATTTCATAAAAAAAATACAACCTCTCCTTAAAGTTGATTGTTGAAGTTCGCACAACAGAATCACTTTGACAGTAGAATACCCTAGCTCTAAGAATGTGACTTGTTAAAGTGGTCTATTAAGATCTTATTGGATAAAAAAAACTTAGGCCTTTGCATCTATAGTAGATGATTTATACAGCGTCAGGAGGCAATTTTCGCCTACATTTAACGGGACACTGTAGTGCCTGGGACATTGTTAAGATGGAATAGGCTTGCCCAGCACCTAAACCACCCTCTCAGCTTAGCCAGGCATATCCACAGGAAAGACAATGGTCAATACGTGTGGGGCTGACTAGCCGCGGGTTTCCTCACGATGTTTTCCTTCACCGTTTTAAGCTCGTGTTCAGGCGCATATAAACTTTTCGATAATCTTATTGGATAAAGAAATGGAGTTTCCCTTCCAGCCCACGTGTTCTCCTGCGACAGCCACGACATCCGCAAGAAGTTCCGCTCAGTGCTGGCCTCGTACCGCCGCGAGCGCGCCAAGGTCAAGGAGGGCCAGCGGTCCACCTGGTTCATCTACCCGCACCTCCGCTTCCTGCCGCAGTACTTCCACTCTCCAGGAGATGTGGTATGTATCTTCAATATTTATGAATATTATCGGGACTTAATCGAGTATTGAAATAATTCGATTCGCTGACGTTACAGTCACCGTAGTCGAGAGTATAGTTAAGTCCCGATAATATTTATAAATACCTGTTTCCAAGTCGCGATAGTGTAAAAAGTATTGTATTTTTATAAAGCTGACGTGTTTCCGTGTAAGTTCAAGTTAGTGCTGGTATTATTTGTTTCCGCAAATTCTGCGATCACACCAGAAGAAAAACCAGCCATCTACCTGATTTATACCTGCCCTAGTTTTTCAACTCTTATAGAGATTTTGTATGTGTCTCTTTCTTTCGTGTTATGTTCGTCCAAATCCTTTAGGCATGTGATGTGGATGTGGATTATGGAACAAGGTCGCCCTTATCGAGCAGAGACTATCCAGTTACGAAACTGACAAGAGATATACGTACGTTGTTTGTGTGTGTGTACGATGTACGTTGTTTTTGTTATTCAGCTTTTTATCGCCATTATCAGCAGCTCTGTTTTTGTGTTTTACTGAAAAATGCTATTATTTATTAAAATTATTCCATGGACATGATGACTTCCCCAATTAGTGCTAAATATTTTATATGTTATCTCTTAATTTTGACATGATATTGTAAAGAAAAAAAGGTCACCAAAAACTTGTTAAATTAAAAATTAACGTTATAAGTAAGAGTAACTTAATTTGATAATGTATCATTTCAGGAAGAACCAGAAACAGTAACTGAACAGTTCGAAGACATTGAAACACTAGAGGCTTTCAGCAACCACTCAGACGACACTCACGTCAGCGATGAAGACCAGGAAATGGCGGTGGACATCAAACAGGAACCTATAGCTCAGGCCTTCCTCCCAGAATTATTCCCAAACGACAGCAACACCAAGCGACGACTCACCAGAACCATTAAAAAGAGACTTCCTAGAAAAAGAAATAATGCCAACCATTACCTAGTACGCACAAAACTACCCATTCGAATGAATCAATGTGTTCGAACGAATAAAATTTCACAACCAGCACAAAATTCAACACTACAAACAGAAGAAATGTACAGCAAAGCTTACGTGGACAGTAAGATTTTAGAACTGCAAAAGTCAATGAAGCATGAGAGTGTTGCAAGGAAGGATGACTGCGATACTTACGGGGAGTACATAGCGTCGACGCTGAGGAAACACGACAACAAGACGCAGTGCCGGATCAAGCAAGCGATCAATAACATTCTGTTTGAGGAGGAGATGTGCAAGTATGATGATCCTTTGAAAAATGGTCTGCAACTGCAAGTCTAAGAGTAATAGTCATCAAAGCAAGTGCTAGTTTCGTGATTTAGACAAAAGTGACTTAGTCGTGCTTTAATTATGTTCTGTAATAAATTTTTTTTTTTTTTTTTTTTTTAATTAACCTATTTCGTCCCACTGCTGGGCAAAGGTCTCCCCCAAACTTCTCCAACCATCCCGATCCCTGGCGGAGTCCCACCATTCCTCGTCGAAGGTGACGAGATCGTCCCGCCAACGCTTTCTCGGCCGACCCCGACGCCGCCTTCCATCTGGAACCCACGACGTTGATATGTGGGCCCACCTATCTATTTGCATCCGGCTTACGTGGCCCGCCCAGTCCCATTTGAGCCTGGCAGTTTTGTTACCGACATCTACGATGCCGGTAAGTGAGCGCAGCATGGTGTTGCGTACTCGGTCGATCCGTTTGAATCCGAGAATGCTGCGCTCCATCGCCCTCTGACAAATTTTGAGTTTGGACTTCTGACTTTCGGTCAAAGACCATGTCTGAGCACCGTAGGTTAGGACGGGCAGGATACACATGTCGACGAGTTTGCGCTTCAGTGTCAAAGGAAGGTCGCCCTTCATGTGCGCCTTCATGGACCAGTAGCTCTTCCAGGCATTCTCGATCCTACGACCGATCTCTTTGTCTTGCCTGTTTTCGAAGCTCGCTAACTGGCCCAAGTAAATGTACTCGTCAACATATTGTATATCCTGCCCATCTACCACGACCCTACGTCTCGTGCTGTTTGACATGAGTTTGGTCTTCGAACGGTTCATCAGAAGTCCAACCTCAAGACTCGCCATGCTCAGTTCCTGGACCATCTCCTGCATTTCGTTTGCTGTTGTGGCAAAAAGGACAATGTCGTCCGCAAAGCGCAAGTTAGTTAGGCGTTTGCCATCGACGTCAATGCCTTTGGTTGTCCAAGTTGCGGAGAGAGTCTTGAAGACTTCTTGGAGTACAGCTGTGAACAAAATGGGAGAGAGTGGGTCGCCCTGTTTTACCCCTTTCTGTATATCAAATGTTGGACCGGTTGTGTTAAGTTTAATGTTAGCTGTACTTTTATTGTAAATTAATTTAAGAATTTTAATGTATGTTTCTTCAATGTTCTGGTTTTCTAAAGCCTTAAATATTGCGGAATGTTTGATACTATCGAACGCTTTTGCGTAGTCTACAAAAGCTATGTAGAGAGGTTTGTGGAATTCGGTAAACTTTTCAATAATCTGGTTAAGGGTATGTAGATGGTCTGAAGTTGAATATCCGGGACGAAAGCCCGCTTGTTCCGGAGGTTGGTGTTGGTCAAGCTTGCCCGCAATCCTATTCTGTACAGCTTTAATAAACGCCTTGTACAAATGGGATACTAAACTAATAGGTCGGTAGTTGGAGATGTTAGTTTTTTCGCCTTTTTTGTAAAGGAGAATTATGTCTGAGTGACAAAATTGGTTTGGTAATAGGCCGGTGTCTAGGATACAGTTAAATAAATTTGTAATGTGGGGGAGAAGTGTTGGTGAGCCGATTTTTAGCGCCTCTGTCGTAACACCATCCTTTCCTGGGCTCCTATCGTATTTCATAGTTTTTAGGACTTCGTAGATTTCTTTCCCAGTAAAGAAAGGTATGGTATCGGGACGGTGGTATACTTCATCTTCATCTAATTTCAGAGCATCTGAGTATAAAGATTTGTAAAAGTTGGTGCAGATACTCATTATTTTGTCGCGACTATTTTGTTTGTTGCCATCAGTATCTTGGAGACAGTTGATCCAATGTTTGGTTTTGCTAAATCCCTGTTTTGCTGATCTTAAGGATGTGTGTTTTTCTATAGCAATTTTAATTAACTGTGTTTTAAATTCTCTAATGTCTTTTCTGATATTACGTTTTACTTGTCTATCTATTCTGCTGTATTCGTTTGTGCAAATTTTAGTTTTTTCCCTATCTGATATTAGTTTTTTGGTATGTTCAGAAAGTTTGGCTTTAGTTTTGTTTATGCTTTTGATTTTTTTACTACTGTTGCTGATTGACTCCAAAATTATTTTATATTGTTCATCTACCTCTTCTGCGTCGCTGATGTTAAGAGTTGCAAATTGGTTTGAAAGTTCTGAATTAAAGATCTCGGAATTTTTAAAAAGCGTTAGTTTGGAGTGATATTTCAAAGTGTGGCTGTACTGCTTGTATCGGTGTAATTTGAACCCAAACCGTACTTTAGCACGTACAGGTCTATGGTCGGAACTAAATTTAATTTTATTGATGACGCTGATGTCTTTAATTATTTTTTGATCAGATGATAATATAAAATCTATCTCATTACACATGGTGCCATTAGGCATTATCCACGTCCATCTTCTCGTGGGTTTTTTCTGGAAGAAGCTGTTTGCAACAGTCATTTGCTGTCCAAAAGCGAATTGGATCAATCTGGTGCCACGCTCATTGCGTAATCCTAAGCCAAATTTACCAATAGTACAGCACGTGTCCGAAGTTTGCCTGTTACCAAGTTTTGCGTTGAAATCACCAAGGACCATATTCCATGTGCCCCGGTTTTCGTCGCAGGCTCTATTGAGAAGGTCATAAAATACTTCAACTTCTTCATCACAGTACGCGGATGTTGGTGCGTAGACTTGGATTAGCGACAAGGTAGTATTGTGCGTTAAGCGAAGTCTTAATACGGCAATGCGCCCTGAGTAGCCTTTAAATTCAATAATATTATCCTTCCACTTCTTAGCCACCAGGAACCCCACGCCATGTTGTCCACTGGTTTCTCCGAAGTGGTAGAATATATTATTTTGTCGCTCTTCCGTTGTTTCACCATCTCTTCTTACTTCTCCAAGACCAACAATGTCCCACTTTATATGTTCAAGTGCATTTTCCAGTTCTATAAGACGTTCGTCTTTTAGTAATGTTCTGACATTGTAGGTCAATACGTTAAGCGTGTCGGTGTCCTTTATAAATATAGCCGGGGTCGTTTGACGGTAGGATCTCGTCCGGGGATTCTTAGCACCCCTGACCCCAGGGCTGGTTTGGCGCCCGTCAACGCCAGCGCAGCCGCTGGAGTCGCCGGACACTTGGGGCCTTGGTTGGTTGTGTCTATCCATGTTTGGGGGGGTTTGGACCTAAGCCCACCACGCTGGTCCAGTGCGGGTTGGTGGGTGTTGCGCCAGAGCCTCGTTCGTTGATCAGCAGGGTGTACCACGTGCAGGTGAGGTTGGCTTGGGTTCCAATAGGTCTTAATTGGATCCCCTTACACCCCAATAAATAATGATTAAAATTTAACTGTGAACTCCTTACGTTCATTCTGATTTTGAGTGAAACTCAAAATATTGTAAAGTTTCCAGAACATTAAATTACACAATAAATATTCCAGAATCTTTGAAATTCTGGAAATTCTCATGGGCATATTGCCTAATAAAATTTTAATGCAACTGCTTTTAGGTCTTACCCTGTTATCAACTTACAATCATAGGTAGCTCTTAAAATAAGAGTAGGTGCTTTGTACATTTACCTACGATGTTAGACAACTAAACAAAACTTAATGATAAATTAATCAAAACAAACATTATGCGCCAAAACTCGGTTTCAGGAGAAAATTGTTTTTGTTTATTTGCATAGACATTACTTTTTGATTGATTAAACTTATTTACAATTTAAATTCGTTGCTTTCATTAGCGTATACATGATTTATGTCTGCGGTTACCAACTTAATTATTTGTGCACCGTTTTAATGCCGTAAAATTAATTACAGTTGTGTTTATGCAGTGCACAAGCTGAATTCGTCCATCCAGAAATACACGCCTGCCTAGTGCCTGCGCAACGCAGCGCGCTCGTGAACAAAAGCGATTTCTAACTGCATACGCATTTTACTCGGTTCAAAAAACTTGCGCAAAAAACTCATTAGACTATCACACAGCACATCCATAATTACCCGTACGCGTTCGTTTTAAAGTTTTTTATATCCTTCAATCAAATCTGGGTTGGCGACGTGCGCTGGTACACGGCTAGTGACCTTCATTACTTTATCGATACCATTTCCTTGTACATTATCTACTGCTGCTTTTTTATTATCTTTAGCGTTGTTACTAACCGAATCATCGATGGACTTAAAACTATCGATCGTGTCTTTATGCAATTTGCCGCTTGCATATACTTTCCTTACCATGTGATTACATAAATCGACGTTTTAGCGTTGATGTGATTCATTGCGCGTTTTCCTCGATCGTTGTTGTTTTCTCTTCAATAATAAGCAGTAGTGTGCTTGGTATTATCTAGTTGTTCCTGCAGCCTGAGTGTGGTGGTGAGTAGCTCGTCTAGATCACGCCACCCGACGTCACACAGTCTACTCGGTCGTTTTTACTGCAAGCGTAGGTACACACTTGCTTATGCATTTGCATTTAATTGTGCTAAGCTGTTTTCTTGCTTTGTTGTTCATTGTTGCCGTTTTAAATTAATTTACATTTTGTTTAATTCAATTCTATTTAATCGGTGTAGCTTGTTGACTACACCTTGTTTATAAGAATTAGGCACTTTACTTATAGATTATCGCTTTTGCTTAAAAATTAAACTATGTAGCTAAGTATATAATGTACCTACTTACCTCTGTTTAGTTAGATAAATGACTAACGTTATTTTTATAACAGATTTAGAAAACTTTAAATGTCCAGATTCAACTTTAGGTAGGTAGGTACTGGTCTAACAAAAGTACTAAACTACAAAAAAACCTAATACGGCTGACCGACAGACTATCATAATGTAGGTAAATCAATTAGTATTAATTAGTAACAAAAACTTTAAAAACTACAGAACAATAATAATTGTCCATTAAATTTATTTTTCCATATGAATTTATAAATGACAATTGCGACCATAAAAGGCGGAGCTCACTCACAAGTGGAAGGTATTGCATCAGCTAGCACCAGGTCTCTTGCGTCAGATATAATAGAGCAAAGTGAATTGGCATCGGAAAAAACCTAGACTTGGAGACTTGTTGCCTAGGCTGCCTGACCTCACTCATTATAGGTTGAAGGTTAGAGCCTAACGTAGAAACTTTATTATGTGTCATTATCATTAGTGATTGTGATACAGGTACTTACTTACCTAGTTATTGAAGTTTGGTAATTTATGGAGGTCAGGTAATGGATGGGTGACCGCTGCTTAGGTAAATGGTCTATAAAGACAACTAAAAACTTCTGCACAAGAGTTGATTGTATCGCGGTGCGAATACCGCTGGAATCGAAAATTCGAAAGTTTAGTCATCATCATCATCATCAGCCCACATCCCACTGCTGGGTGGGTATAGGCCTCTCTCGCGCCAATCTAACTTCTGTCCGACCAACAGTTTTAACAATGTCGTCAACCAATCTCGCTGAAAGTTTTAGATAGGCTAAAAACTAATGAACCCTAGACAGGGGCAAAAACTCAAATATAGCGAAAGTCCAAAATAAGGATGACGATAGTCGGACAGAGTCCAAGAGCTGTTGCCAAATGACATAATCAAAGAAAAGATTCTCAGAACCCTGTACACTACATTATACATCTCAACTCGACACATGTCATGCCCTATATGTACTATGTATACAATTTGCCTCAGACATATTGTCGCCCGGCTAAATATAGCTGTTACGTTATTGCATCTATCTCTTCAACTGTGTATCCTATCTCTGAGTTGTAAGGTTTGTTATTCTTTGTGTGGCAATTGGCTGATATAATGTTGTTTGTATCAATATTATTTGTTTTGTTGTCGCTATCAGTACTTAATGTAATGTTGTAATCTTGATAAGGTTATGCGACACTTTGAGATGTCTGGACTTTGAGGGCTTAGATAGATAATTATGAGTTTTTTGTCTAGTTTACTCAACAGACTTAGATACGTCTACGACTATTTCCTCAGACATTAGGCACTAAACGTTTTTAATTTTCACGATAGTCAGAGGTAAGTCTATCTCTTAGGCTTAGAGTTAGAGTCACCTCTGACTATCTTGACTAAGAGTCTTAGCAGGCATTTAAAACATAATTGTCATTGTTTAAAAGATCTACCTACTTAGTTCTATCATTTAAATAGTACCTAATAAATGCCAACAATGTTGTCGACGTTGTTTTAAATTCATGCTCATCTGAGTTTCTGGGTGGTTTGTAATATCCCTAATCACAATAAAAAACTACAAGTAGTTTCGTCAATTAGGTACTATAAAAAAGTATAAAAACCCCTACGTATAACAATTTATAACCCACTTTAACAATTTCAAAATTACAAATAAAATTCGAGATTCGGGAACGATGTAACGTATTATTTGCGCTAGATTCTATAAAAACTATGTACCTATCAATTTGTCGTGCTTCGGGGCCAAGGAACGCGTTATTGTATTTATATTGAGCAGTTACTTTAAGTATATCATCGGTTTTATTATGTTCGTATCTCAGTGACGCTCTTGTCGGCCTCAAAACGAAAATACTCGCGGAAAGCGTGTTTACATTCCTGACGCGTAACGTGACATTTTAGAACTGAACTTTATTGTGGTAGGTACCTACTCCCTAAATAACTATACCTACACTCACCTAGATAATCACGAGTTTTCAATTAAATAAAATGTGCTATTTTACAATTTTGCATCTGCAGATTGGCATATTCGCTCAGCAAATTTTCCTTTGTCTAGTTCGCTGAATCAAATTTAGAATGTAACTAGTTGGTGCGTGGTGCGCGAGCTGCAAGCAGCTCGCGTGACGGTTATCCTGGCTATAGCAGTTTGGACTTAACAAAAAAAAAATGAGAATCCATCGGAAATAGCATAAAAGAGTTTGAAAGAGTTTGAAGATCAAAATGCATTTGAAAATCCATGATAGGACAACTTACGGACACGAAAACGTTTCAGAGCATCATTCAGTATGAATAAAAAAAAAACAACAAAAAAAAATGGATGTCGTCGCCCCTGAGTTACGCTTCACCCACTCGACCTTCGTTCCGCTACGGAGGTCGGCGGCTCGCTTCGCTCGCCACCTCCCCCCTCCGCTCCACTCGGTCTCGCAGGTTCGCTCCACTCAGGACCTCCGACTCCTGGTAGGTAGCGTGGGTGCGCTCGCTGCAAGCAGCTCGCGTATCTTTATCGTTCCTGGTAGGGAGCGCGGTGCGCTCGCTGCAAGCAGCTCGCGTATCTGTTTCGTTCCTGGTATAAAAAAAAATTACCCCTAAAAAGTTTCCAAATTTCATACAAAATGTATGGAGAAAAAAAAAATGTCGGAATTAAAAAAAAAAAGTACCACAATTTATCAACTTTGTAATGCCCTACCTGAATCTGAAAATTAAAATTTTCCAAGTCTCCTAGTTTCCGAGATACGTGGGGGGGCAAATTGAGGGGGGCAACTGGGGGCAAAACTGAAACCTTTTTTTTACTTTCCAAAATCTCCTCTATGCAAATCCGTTTTCAGAATTGGCGAATGTCTTGTAGTTTTCGAGATCCATCAATGGGGCAAAAAAGGGGCAAAACAGGGGCAAAACAAAAAAAAGATTTTTACCTCCCAGGACCTCCTCTATACGAATCTATAAAAAAAATGTTCTACAGGTCCTTTAGTTTCCGAGATTGACCAGGGAGGGGCAAGAGGGGGGCAAAAAATGGGCAAAGTCGGATTTTTCCCAAACTCCCCAGGCAACCCTCTATACGATTCTGTAAAAAAAAATATACCTTCCCATCCACCATCAAGGAGAACAATTCTGTCAGTGAGTGAGTCAGTGGTATTCTAACTTTATATATTATAACTAGTTGGTGCGTGGTGCGCGAGCTGCAAGCAGCTCGCGTTTGAGTTTTATAGGCGGACTACTTTTTATAGGCGGACTACTTTACCTGAAAAAGTTTGAGAATTATCCATTATCCATTTATTTATTAGCACGCCATCTATTGGTCAGATGAGAAATTAGTGGTGGCGCTAATACATAATAACAAAGTTGCAAAATTTATAATATGCAGGGTTTCTATGTTTAATGTTTGTAATGACCGACCGTAGTGGTAAAAACCACCTAAAATAATTTCATAACCGCTCCATTATTGACAGAGTACCTAATCTGTAAATTTAATTTTAAAAACACTCATTTGAAAACATAATTTAGAAGAAAGGAATTTAAAATATGCAGGGTTTAATATCAAAAATGTGTTTGTACCTATGTTTAATTTTGATTGTAGTGACCGACCGTAGTGTATGTATGTGACAGACCAAACAAAAATACAAGAAACCTTATTATATTCATTATTTATTCATAACATACAAATACAAACTGACCGTATTGTATGTATGTGACAGACCGAACAAAAATACAAGAAACATTATTAAATTCATTATTTATTCATAACATACAATATAAACAATATACCATTCTCACATTGTAGCACTATTGTATTCATAAACTGATGTTTCTTCTTCAAATGGGTTCAAAAGACTTCATGACTATTAATGATGATGATGTTTCTGCACACACATTATTTTCATCAGTATGTACTCAACTCAGTTATCTAAAACAAATACCTAAATATTAAATTTCTTATTAATTGTCTATGATGAACATCCTTTTTTAACATTTAAATTGAAACCTATGTAGGTGGGTATGTATTTCAACAAATCAAGGATACTGCCATTGCATAGGAAAAATGAATTTTAATAGGTAGTAATAGTAAGTAGGTACTTGCTTTTGATATTGTTACATTACACTTCAACTGTCACTGCGTAGAAGAATACTTCAAACAATGATTTAGGTAATAATTGGAGAAATTATGTTAAAATATTGTTGATAATTAATGTTTATTAGAAAGATGTTTGACTTTTTATTATTTCATGACATAGGTAGGTAATTTGTCAATTGTTTTTCACAAAATAACATAAACTTAATCAAGCCGCTTCAAATACTTACTTGCATTATCATCATTATAAAACAACGACAAAAACAAACTGATTGTAGGTATGAATAATTAGACACTTAATAAAACTAAATCATTGGAAATTTGTAGCCATTCAGATCCCAGTTAGTCTTTGTAGCTGGCCGAACCTGTGCTAAGGCATGGAAAAATAGGCAAATGTATAAAAAAAATAAATGATGCCGTAGTAAACGTTCGATAGGTCAAGCAAACCAGTGCAAACGGCCATTGTACCTACACAAGTTTTGAGGAGCTGCTCCATGAAAGCAACCACACGTGGCTAAGCGCCGGCGAGCGCCTGCGCATGATTTGTGCAAAAAACCTCATGCCAAGCGATGCAAGGCAATGCTTAATGCATAACCTACCTAAGTACGTTAATAATGGCGTTCACCCGGCAAGGGTTTACCATGATGGATGATGCTATGACGGCTTATGGGCAAGTGCTTACTTACCTAAATATAAAGAATCGAGGTTAGTTCCCAAGCTGGGTTTAATGGGGCTCGCAACACCGACATAATACCAATACCTAGCAAGGTTAGGAACATGGAAAAGATTAAGTATTTAGTAATAAACTTACCAGAAATAAGACATTCCGAGAACTTCACACCACTACCACTTTATCTACGGTGCAAAATATTCATGATAAAGCAAATTTGCGAAAAATTCTAAACCAACATACACCATGCAACCAAAGAGAATCTAATCACTACGATCATAGTCTAACGAAGTATAATATTAAACCATGACTACGTTATAGATCAAATTCAAACGTTAGAAAATGTCAACTCAAGCAAGGTCAAAGTCCGCCAAGTCGCCATTTTATTTCTTCGCTGCCAACTTGAAAAAAAAAAGAGATTCGCGTATTTTATGTTGGTATTGGTATGCAATCTTTTCTCGCGAAAAATCTATATCGAATTTAAACTCTATTTTTATCGAAATAAAGTCTTTTTTAGAGTCCATTAGGTTGAAATTCATTTGGTCTCAAGGCAGTGTCGACCCACTGCATGCAACGAATGGAATGGATGGATAGAGAAAGAAAGAAAGTGAAGCGAACGAAACGACACGACACGCGAGACACGTGTAGAGATAGAGATAGAGTTAAATTCTGCATTATGTTATTAATTTATTGTCGGTGTTTAATTTTCCACATTATTATTATTAGGTAATACAAATAATAATAATAATAAGAAATTTATTGCAACACTTATAAGTAGGTACACAGAGTAACTTAAAACTATGTTAGTGTACAAGAGTTGTTGTTGCAAAAGGCCGTCTTATCGACTATGCGATTTCTTCCAGACGGCCTGCTTAAAACTAAGTAGGTAGGAACAGTAGCTATGCTCTTGACAAGAACAAAGATCCATGCTCATTTCAGTCCAATCCAGCATCCACCCATCGCACATTAAAGCAAGCTAGATGTCCCGTTCACCAAAACCTAGGTAGGTATCTATTCTATGTGATGTGATGATATGCTACCTACTTTTAACTATTTAAAAAGTAGGTACCTACACCTACCAATGCAGTCAAAAATAAGTACCTATCTAGGTACCTAAAGGTAGGTACCTAACCAAGTTTAACAAATTCATACGTTCATAATAGGCACATACCTACCTACCTACCTATTGATTGATATTTTCATTGTAGGTAGGTACCATTGCTCATTATATTAATACAACGGGACATTACTCACGTAAATTACTGTCGATTTAGATACCGACAATGTTTCGATTCTTCCGGAGAATCTTCATCTGGGTATGAGTGTGGTCACTCCTCGCGGGCACGTCGCACACCTATGCTCATTCTCAACAAACTTTCTACCTGGGTACATACCTACCTGCCTACTACAAGTTACCTAAACTAAAGATAAGTTCCTAGTCCTACCTACTTACTTCAGAATTAAAGCAAGCTAGATGTCTAAAATGAAAACCAATCCGTTCACCAAAAGGTACCTATCTGTGTGGTGATTACCTACAACTAAGTACCTAATTGTTTTCAAATAAATAGGTAGTCTACCTATACCTACCTACAACTACCTACTTTAAACTTTTTAAAGAGTAGATACTACTAAATGTACCCACTATTATAAAGGATGGTAGGTACCTAGCTAGGTACCTAACCAAGTTTAACAAATTCCTACGTTCATAGGATGCTTTCCAAATAGTATGAATAAGTAAATACCTATGCTAACTTTCTACCAGGATACCTACCTACTACAAGTTACAAACTAAAGATAGGTACCTAGGTTAGGTAGGTCTAAGCCATAAAAGGGTACCTATTTAGTAGATAGGTACCTTTACCTACATGTAGTGCCTTAACTCGAACATTGAAATCACTTCTTTTTTACTTCGAACGTTCATTGTTGAAATACGTCACTCCACTCCACACAAGTAAGTATGGGCTATACCTAAACCTATGCTACTTACTTTTAACTATATAAAAAGTAGATACCTACACCTACCAATGCAGTCACAATTTCACAAATAATTAAGTACCTACCTAGGTACCTAAATTGCTTCTGTTCATACGTCATAATAGGTACATAACCAAGTTTAACAAATTCAATACGTTCATAATAGGCACATACCTACCTACCTACTGATTGATATTTTTATTGTATGTAGGTACCTACTGGTAGACATAAAACAGATGCTTTTTTAAGTACCTAGGTACCTATGCTCATTCTCAACAAACTTTTACCTGGGTATAGTGTACCTACCTACCTACCTAGGTACCATCTTCATCTATCTATTAGATTGAATTAATTGTGTGTAGGTACCTAAGCAGCGGTGGGTGCCTCATTGAACATTGAAATCACTCCTTTTTTTCTTCGGGCTATTTTTTGGGGCGCCCCGCGCCGCGCGCGCCGCCCCGACCCGTTCGTCCACACTCCGTTTTTAACGGATACTAACCCCACTATGCATATTCGACCTAAAACCTGTATTAAACCTGTATTAGCTAAAACGCATATTAAATCTGTTGCTATCTCTTTTCGTTGACATATGGGTGACAAGAAAAAAACGTTCTTAAAACCTGTATTAAATTGTCAAGTTTTTATGAATAAGACCCTAAGAAGCAAGAGCAATAAACCGGCAGATTATTTAAAGAGGTAGGTAACTTACAATCAGTAGTGATTTTTTTAACAGAGACAAAATATTAAAAACAAAATATCCTCAATTAGTTTTTGGTTTGAATACCAGTAATTCTGCAATAGGTAAATAAGTTAGTGTTATTTGTAATTAACCGAAAAATTGAGAATGCGTTCTTTATTTTGGTATTTCACATACTTTTTTTTGTGTCCGATAACTTGAGACAATTTCAAATGACTGTATTGAAATATTTCATTGTAGCTGACGGAGGGTGCAAAAATTGCTAGATCTAGAAACAAAATGGCCAAGTTGGCATCACCACCTTCTGATCCAAACCAGTGTCAGACGGAAGCGTGATTAAATAAAAAAATAATAATAACCGCTTGCTCATAACATAAAGCCCTCAATCGAATATTTTGCAAAATGGAACCTAAGTAGGTACCTACCTATACTTACTTAGAAAAACAAATACCTACTTAGATCAAATTAACCGGCAATTAGATAGAGATTTGGGGTTTAATTGAGTTTCTAAATGTAGGTACGTACGAGAATATTGGTTTGTTTTCTGTTGCTTGCTAGGTACTGTGAAATAGGTAGGTACCTATCTTTATTTTAGCAATCGAACAATGCAGGTACACTACCTTACCTAGGTACCTACCTTTGTGAGGATTACCTACCACTTGTTTTCATTTAAGTAGGTAGTCTACCTACCTATACCTACTTTTAACTTTTTTAAAAGTAGGTACCGACCTACCTACCTTAACAAATTCAATACAAAATTTTGCTTCTGTTCATTCATACGTCATAATAGGCACCTAGGTAGGTACCTACCCACCTATTGAATAATATTGTTAAAATAATCTGTGTGATGATTACCTACCTCTAAGTACCTAATTGTTTTTAATTAAATAGCCAGGATACCTACCTACAAGTTACCAACTAAAGATACTTACTTCGGTAGGTAGGTCTAGACCATCTTTAGCCCACATATCCGCTTACTTGGGTACCTACCTACCTATTTACAGGTAGGTACCTACTTAGTGTACCTACCACAGATTAACTACTTGTGTGTAGTACTAAACAGGGGTGCCTCACCTCACCTCGAACATTGAACAAGCACAGTTTACCTACCTACTTATATATTCTTTGTTTAAAGTACCTACCTACTTACAATCCAGCATCCACCGCACATTAAAGCAAGCTAGATGTCCCGTTCACCAAAACCTAGGTACGTACCTCTATCTATTCTATGTGATGATATGCTACTTACTTTTATTTAACTATATAAAAAGTAGATAGATACCTACACCTACCAATGCAGTCACAATTTCACAAATAAGTAAGTACCTCTACCTACCTAGGTACCTAAATTGCTTCTGTTCAACCAAGTTTAACAAATTCAATACGTTCATAATAGGCACATACCTACCTACCTATTGATTGATATTTTTATTGTAGGTAGGTACCTACTGGTAGACAAAAACCAGATGCTTTTTGAAGTACCTAGGTACCTATGCTCATTCTCAACAAACCTACCTACCTACCTACCTACCTAATAATAATATAGGTACCATCTTCATCTATCTATTAGATTGAATGCGGTGCCTCATTGAACGGGGCACCCGCGCCGGCGCCGCCCCGCCCCGCGCGCCGCCAATACTGTAGCCACCACCAATAGCGATCGTTCAAAATACGTCATTCCACAAGCAAGTATACAATGACGGCTCAGGCAGGCAGCAGTTTTGCGCGGTTGCTTGCGGCGCAGCAATGTAATCAAGACAACGCGTACCACAGATAGTTGAATAGTAGTCGCAGCGTCTGCGTTTACGCGTAGCTGGGTGGCGAAATGCTTTATCCGCTATCTATTATTTATCACATTTTGGTTCTTGCGACTGAGAAGGTAAGGTTTAAATTTCAATGAGTTGTAAATTTAAATTTGTAAATGCACTTCTGCTCAGTAAGGTGGTTACGCATCCTATGTCGATGAGAAGAGGGTTCATTATTCTTTACCGCGATAGAATCTTAAAAAAAAGTCGGAATTTAATAAAAAAAAATATCACGTTTTATCAACTTTGCGATGCCCTTCACGAATCTGAAAACCAAATTTCTCCAAGACTTCTGGTTTCCGAGATACGCGTGGCGGCAGAATGAAGGGGGCAAATGGGGGCAAAATTGAAAACTTATTCTCCCTTCCCAAAGCCTCCTCTGTACGAATCCGAAGAAATAAACGTTCCCAGCCTCACAGTTTCCGAGATCCGCTGTTTCGGCAAAAGGGGGGCAAACGGGGGGCAAATTTTTTTTATGATTCTTATCTCCCAGGATCTCCTCTGTACGAATCCGGAAAAAACAAAAATTACGGGTCCTCTAGTTTCCGAGATACGATAGGGAGGGGCAAGAGGGGGGCAAAAAAGGGGCAAAGTCAGATTTTTCCCAGACTCATCAGAGTTACTTGTTTTCAAATCTGCAAAAAAAAATATACCTTCCCATCCAACATCATGGAGAACAATCATGTCAATGAGTCAGTGAGTCAGTGGTAATCTAGCTTTATATAGTGTAACTAGTTGGTGCGTGGTGCGCGAGCTGCAAGCAGCTCGCGTCAGTTCGCTTAAAAAAAAAAAAAAAAAAAAAAAGGGGGGGGGGGCAAAGGGGGGGGGGAACTTTTTGTCGTCGCCCCTGAGTGGCAAGCAAACCCGCTCGACCTTCGTTTCGCTACGGGGGTCGGGGGCTCGCTTCGCTCGCCCCCCCCCCCTCCGCTCCACTCGGTCTCGCAGGTTCGCTTGCCACTCAGGACCTCCGACAAGCTCCTCTGTGCAAAAAAAAAAAGGGGGGGGGCAAAGGGGGGGGGGACTTTTGTCGTCGCCCCTGAGTGGCAGCGAACCCGCTCGACCTTCGTTTCGCTGCGGGGGTCGGGGGCTCGCTTCGCTCGCCCCCCCCCCCCTCCGCTCCACTCGGTCTCGCAGGTTCGCTCGCCACTCAGGACCTCCGACAAGCCTCCTCTGTACAGAAAAAAAAAAAAGGGGGGGGGGGGGCAAAGGGGGGGGGGCAAAATGAGGGGGGGAGGACTTTTGTCGTCGCCCCTGAGTGGCAAGCGAACCCGCTCGACCTTCGTTTCGCTACGGGGGTCGGGGGCTCGCTTCGCTCGCCCCCCCCCCCTCCGCTCCACTCGGTCTCGCAGGTTCGCTTGCCACTCAGGACCTCCGACAAGCCGACGATCGAAAATGTTGCGTAGTTTCGGAGAAATTGCTCAATTGCCAAAAGGGGGGCAAAAGGGGGGCAATTTTTTTTTTGTGATTGTTACCTCCCAGGACCTCCTCTGTACGAATCCAGAAAAAAAAAAATTACGGGTCCTCTAGTTTCCGAGATACGATAGGGAGGGGCAAGAGGGGGGCAAAAAAGGGGCAATGTCAGATTTTTCCCAGACTCACCAGAGTTACTTGTTTACGAATCTGCAAAAAAAAACATACCTTCCCATCCACCATCAAGGAGAACAATTATGTCAATCAGTCAGTCAGTGGTAGTCTAGCTTTATATAATGTAACTAGTTGGTGCGTGGTGCGCGAGCTGCAAGCAGCTCGCGTCAGTTGGCTTAAAAAAAAAAAAAAAAAAAAAAAAAAAAAAAGGGGGGGGGGGCAAAGGGGGGGGGGAACTTTTGTCGTCGCCCCTGAGTGGCAGCGAACCCGCTCGACCTTCGTTTCGCTGCGGGGGTCGGGGGCTCGCTTCGCTCGCCCCCCCCCCCTCCGCTCCACTCGGTCTCGCAGGTTCGCTTGCCACTCAGGACCTCCGACAAGCCTCCTCTGTACAGAAAAAAAAAAAGGGGGGGGGGGGGCAAAGGGGGGGGGGGCAAAATGAGGGGGGGAGGACTGTTGTCGTCGCCCCTGAGTGGCAAGCGAACCCGCTCGACCTTCGTTTCGCTACGGGGGTCGGGGGCTCGCTTCGCTCGCCCCCCCCCCCTCCGCTCCACTCGGTCTCGCAGGTTCGCTCGCCACTCAGGACCTCCGACAAGCCTCCTCCGTGCAAAAAAAAAAAGGGGGGGGGGGGGGGGGGCAAAGGGGGGGAACTTTTGTCGTCGCCCCTGAGTGGCAGCGAACCCGCTCGACCTTCGTTTCGCTGCGGGGGTCGGGGGCTCGCTTCGCTCGCCCCCCCCCCCTCCGCTCCACTCGGTCTCGCAGGTTCGCTTGCCACTCAGGACCTCCGACAAGCCTCCTCTGTACAGAAAAAAAAAAAAGGGGGGGGGGGGGGCAAAGGGGGGGGGGCAAAATGAGGGGGGGAGGACTTTTGTCGTCGCCCCTGACCTCCGACAACCCTTCTCTGTACATATCCGTCGAAAACGATAGAAATTGCTCAATTGGCAAAAGGGGGGCAAAAGGGGGGCAAAAAAATTTAGTGATTATTACCTCCCAGGACCTCCTCTGTACGAATCCGGAAAAAAAAAAAATTACGGGTCCTCCAGTTTCCGAGATACGATAGGGAGGGGCAAGAGGGGGGCAAAAAAGGGGCAATGTCAGATTTTTCCCAGACTCACCAGAGTTACTTGTTTACGAATCTGTAAAAAAAAATATACCTTCCCATCCACCATCATGGAGAACAATCATGTCAGTCAGTGAGTGAGTCAGTGGTAGTCTAGCTTTATATAATGTAACTAGTTGGTGCGTGGTGCGCGAGCTGCAAGCAGCTCGCGTGACGGTTATCCTGGCTATAGCAGTTTGGACTTAACAAAAAAAAAATGAGAATCCATCGGAAATAGCATAAAAGAGTTTGAAAGAGTTTGAAGATCAAAATGCATTTGAAAATCCATGATAGGACAACTTACGGACACGAAAACGTTTCAGAGCATCATTCAGTATGAGTAAAAAAAAAAACAACAAAAAAAAATGGATGTCGTCGCCCCTGAGTTACGCTTCACCCACTCGACCTTCGTTCCGCTACGGAGGTCGGCGGCTCGCTTCGCTCGCCACCTCCCCCCTCCGCTCCACTCGGTCTCGCAGGTTCGCTCCACTCAGGACCTCCGACTCCTGGTAGGTAGCGCGGTGCGCTCGCTGCAAGCAGCTCGCGTATCTGTTTCGTTCCTGGTAGGGTGCGCGGTGCGCTCGCTGCAAGCAGCTCGCGTATCTTTATCGTTCCTGGTAGGGAGCGCGGTGCGCTCGCTGCAAGCAGCTCGCGTATCTTTATCGTTCCTGGTAGGGAGCGCGGTGCGCTCGCTGCAAGCAGCTCGCGTATCTGTTTCGTTCCTGGTAGGGTGCGCGGTGCGCTCGCTGCAAGCAGCTCGCGTATCTGTTTCGTTCCTGGTATAAAAAAAAAATTACCCCTAAAAAGTTTCCAAATTTCATACAAAATGTATGGAGAAAAAAAAAATGTCGGAATTTAAAAAAAAAAAGTACCACAATTTATCAACTTTGTAATGCCCTACCTGAATCTGAAAATTAAAATTTTCCAAGTCTCCTAGTTTCCGAGATACGTGGGGGGGCAAAATGAGGGGGGCAACTGGGGGCAAAACTGAAAACTTATTTTTACTTTCCAAAATCTCCTCTATGCAAATCCGTTTTCAGAATTGGCAAATGTCTTGTAGTTTTCGAGATCCATCAATGGGGCAAAAAAGGGGCAAAACAGGGGCAAATCAAAAAAATGATTTTTACCTTCCAGGACCTCCTCTATACGAATCTAAAAAAAAAATGTTCTGCAGGTCTTGTAGTTATCGAGATTGACCAGGGAGGGGCAAGAGGGGGGCAAAAAAGGGGCAAAGTCGGATTTTTCCCAAACTCCCCAGGGTATCCCCTAAACGATTCTGTAAAAAAAAATATACCTTCCCATCCACCATCAAGGAGAACAATTCTGTCAGTGAGTGAGTCAGTCAGTGGTATTCTAACTTTATATTATATATATTATAATTTCAAATTAAGAATAAAATTCATAATAAATGCATGCGGCCATTTTGGCCTTCCAAATTCAAATTGATTGAAGTTCGCATGTCGCCCATAACAAATAATCAAGTGCGTGTGAACATTTCAAAATGTGGCCACAAGCAAACCTACCACCTAAACATCAGAAGTGGGATAAGACAATTTGAACACCAGCCAAGAAATTAACCCAAAACTTTGTAGATGGAATACATTAATATAACATAGCTAATATTAAAATTTAAATGATATTGCATGTTGTTCTGTAAGTTATCTTTGTTTATCATAATTCCAAGTTCCAGATTCAATATCTTGCTCCAAATATTTGTTTCTGTAAATAAATCCAATATATTGGCAACAGCGCGTATCTCAGTGGACCCTGTATGACGTCAGTTGTTGTCACAAAATACTTTTTGTCAAAACATCTTGACAGTTTGCGTACGTGCTGCTATCGGATTGATATTTGCGGCGATGACGGATGAAAGTCGATGGCTTGCGTACATACATTAACGTGTTCAGCTCATCATCATCATCGTCATGTGCAGCCCGTCTCATCCCACTGCTGGGCATAGGCCTCACTTCGCTTGTGCCAACTTTGTGTTCAGCTCAAAAAGAACGAATAGATGGAGCCATACACATCTACACTGTAAGAACGGGATGAAGAATTTTACTAATCTCAAAGAAGAAATGAGACCGATATAAAGTTTTTGTCTTCGACATCCTGGCCAACCTTGTTCAAGATGGCAAAATCAAATCCTAATCAAATTAAGAACGTCGCTCATTCATTATTGCAAAATTTGTAATGACAGAGATGATTAGTTCATTATCTACGGCTCATGATCATGACTGCTTGCTCATGACTGCTGCTAGGAGTGTACATTTCAGTTCATTATAAACCGAATTCAAAAGAATTAACACGATTTTTTTTGCTTCTGGGCTTTGGACTGGCGGCGGCAGAACCAACCGATTTTGATGAATCTATTTTGCTGCAAAAATGCGCTTCAAACAAAAGAGCAAAAATTACTCTCTTAAGAAATTGAAATCGGTTATTTATTTTTTGTGATTGGCCACTTGTTATTTTTTGATGCGTGTTTGTTTATGGCCCACAAGACCGTCGTAGTGGATTGCACAAACTTAGGGAATCCAGCAATGCCCAACGGTGGGTAAATAAATAGGTCTGTGGATGGTGATGTAAACACTCTAAAAAAAATGGTATGGTCTAGGTAAGGTACCCAATTAGGTAGGTACCTATATAATTTAGCAATATTTTTCCCACAACATTTCCAGCTTCCGGATTAAAACGGACATTGAAATTTACGTGTAGTAAACTCATAATAATCGTAAACCTGTTCCAACAAAAATAGCAACACAATACAAGAAGAACACAGGTAGTCGGTCCTTCACCCCCTCTCTGTCTCGCTTACACCCGTGGTTTGCGATGTCATCTGTCTCGCTCCGGAGCTGTGAGGATAGTCACGTAGACAAATCTTGGCACGCGATTTTTCCTTATTCTTTGAATAGACTTTCAATTAGCTTTCGCGATGTCTTGTTTCTAGGTAATGTACCTATACTTCATTTATTGAAACGAGCTAATAGGAAGAAAAATAAAAGCACGTGATTGGTCTCGAAAATAATTGTTTATTCTCGTGATGGCTAGATTTGACAATTGACAATTGATTTGACAATCTAGCCAATCACGAGAAAGATAATTATTTTCGACGACCAATCACGTGTTTATTTCTCTTCCTATTTGCTCGTTTCAATAAATGAAGTATAGGTAAGCTTATTAACTCTTTTGTGGTACGTAATTAGGGGTAGTGTTGAGTGCGCATAGGTCCTGGATTCTTTGTAATGGGAAACTTTTTTGAGAATTTGATGGTGGCTTTCGGAGTTATGATCAGATATTATGTACTTCGAGATTGCAGAAAATGAGTCTACCTACTACCTACTCTTTTCTCAAAAAATTTAAGTCGCATATAAAAAAAAATTAGAACTTCTTTGGGTTCTGTTTCACTTCGTGTCTTTAACAAAGGACTAAAATTAGGTTCAATTTAGAAACTAGGTTTTTGAATCTTTCTTAAGATAAATTTCCTGAGCTTAGCCTATTACACAGTATTAAAAAGGACCAAACATACTGAAATATCATTTATTAAAGACCTATACTTCATTTCTTGAATCGAGCTAATAGGAACAAAAATAAACGCACGTGATTGGTCGTCGAAAATAATTGTAATTCTCGTAATTGGCTAGATTGTCAAATCAATTGTCAATTGTCAAATCTAGCCAATCCAATGAATTTCGACGACCAATCACGTGCGATTATTTTTCTTCCTATTAGCTCGATTCAAGAAATAAAGTATAGGTATTATAACTAACTTAAAACAGAATTCTTTAAAACGATACAAATGCAGATCTAGACCTTAGGAAGCTTCGATAAAGGTATGAAAGTCAAAAATTAATCCTCCAGCTCAAATTTCAGCTCAACTCCGCTCAAAGTTTCTGGGTGCGGATCAGGTGCAACCTCAACCTCCCCAGTGATAAGGCTGACTATCTGCGGCTGCAGCGCCAGCGCCTTCTGAGGAGGCAAACTCCTCATCAGCGACGCCACGTACTTCCCGAACGACTCGTGATGATCATCCTCACGGGATCTCAACACGTTCAGATCTGACTGGATCTTCTTCAGAGCCTGTGCTATGCTCTTATCTTTGTCATCGGTTCTTTTACTCTCTGTGTCGTTGTACTTTCGTCTTTTGGGTCTGGAGTCGTTGTCTCGTGCTTCCAAGTTCGTCGGTTCTGCAATGTCTACCTCCACCCAGTTTGAATCACCTGTCCCGAACAGCTGTCAAAAAAGTAACACGTTCATGTTTTTGCAAATTTTAATTATCTATTAATAATCTAATCTAGGCAAAACAATGTATTATCTATTATAAATCTAGGCAAAATAATGTTCGTATGATAATTATGATAAACTTAAAGGTGAGGTGCCAGATAATTGATTTTGTTGATAAAATATTTGCATAGGTACAAATTATGAGGTAAATACATAATTGTTGTTTTATAAATTTTATCAAAGCGCCGGGACAGGGGCGAGTGGCGGAAGCGAAGAGAGGCCTTTACCCAGCAGTGGGATGAGAAGGGCTGATGATGATGATCAAAGTCAAAGTAAATTATCACCCAAACAATCTTTCTGAACTAATAGGAGTTTACTAATAATATTTAAAATATTTAATAATATTTTATCTCGTGATTGGCTAGATTGTCAAATCAATTGTCAATTATCAAATCTAGCCAATACGAGAATAAACAATTATTTTCGACGACCAATAACGTGCGTTTATTTACGTTCCTATTAGCTCGTTTCAAGAAATGAAGTATAGTTTTCTGTAGCTCATTACGGGAATTACAACAAAATTTATATAGTCGTGCTTTAACCGAAAAATATCATCTTACTGATAGTTTCAAGCTTCGTGGCCGAGTGGTAAGGCATGGCTTGAGGACGATCGCTTGTATCTCGCAGGTTCGAATCCCGTCGAAGTCCAAAACTTTTAGTAAGATTTTTCATTTACTTATAAATAAAATGAATCTGATGTTGAATGAAATGTATGACAATTATTGTAATTTATCACGGCTTATTTGTCATGCATAGGTTATCGTTATTGACATGCATTTTTACAAATTAAGTACTTAGGTAGGTTACTTAACTTACAGCAGTTTACTAAATGACTGTACCTAACTAAACGTAAACCTAACTTTTGACCTGAATAAGACTAACATAGGAAGTTAAAACTTTTGTTATTTGAAAACATTTATCGCGATTTATTTGATAGTATAATTAAATCATTCTATTCACCTAGGTACCTCGGCGGCGTTGTACCTACATACAAAAAGACCTCTTTTTTCTTATTTCTATAATTATTCAAATAATTGTAAGCATCTCACCGAGGATTCATCCTTCCGGGGTCGAATGTGCGGTTCAAGGAACGAGTCCATCATGTCCCACCAGAACACCTTTGGAGTATATAAATCCAGATCTCCATTCTCCTGGCTCTGCTTGATCTTCTTCAGCTCTTGGGCGTAAGCATCTCGGAGATTCTTGAACTTCGCTATCACATGCGAAGCTTTGAAGTTCGGAAGGTCCATTATCGCCGCTATTTTCTCTGCTGCAACGGCTCGTTTGTGTTTTTTCTTGTAATCCTCGGAATTTGTGTTCCAGAGGCATTCTTCATTGTGGTATAAGTTTATGAGTTGGAGGATCTTTTCGTCGCTGATTTTGAGGATGGAGGCGGATGTGTGTTCTGGCATGGTGAAGGGGGAGTGCGTGGAGTAGGTCTGTCCGCGGCGAGCGCCCGCGAACGACTGACTGGAGTGACTGGGGCCGGGGCCGAGGACGATGTCGAGAGGGTCGCGGGGAGGGGAGTTAGACGGCAATGATATTAAACATTCTTCTTCTTTCTCTTCTTTTCTGAAAAAGAGGTAAAATCAATATTTAAAAAAAGGGCATACCCTGCATTGGGTGAAGTCGGGCTGTGGATGACATTGGATGATTTTCCTCATTACTCCTATGGCATTGAAAAGAGATAGCAACAGATTTAATATTCGTTTTAGCTAAAGTAAGTTTACCTACATAGGTATCGTAATTTAATATTTTACCCAGGGAGTTAATTAAGTAGGTACCTATAGGTACCTAGTAAGAAAACGTTAATTACAACTTTAACACATAAAATAATGCAGTAATACGAACCTACCAATTTTACTTCCCCTCAGCGTTCTTCTTACGTGACACGACTTGTAAGTAGGTACCTACTGTTAGGACTATAAATCCTACGTCGGTAGGAAGTGTAGGTACCTACCTACCTGTAAAGTCGAATATAGGTACTTAGTGGGTTAATTTGCCTATTGTCACTATTCAATAAGTACTCAAACTTGAAGAAGGGAAAAAATAGGTAGGTAGGTAAGTACTTACATTTTTATTCTTAGTATTCTCCTCTTTAATTTTATTTTCATGTTACGCGTTTGACGCTTTTGTTTGTTTCCCATTATTATAAACCTACTACCTACTACCTACCTAACTACAACAATACCTAGGTAATCTACAACCTGGTTTTACTTTAAAATAAACATTCGAACTAAATTTGTAATAATTTACACACACAACGTTAACACTATTCAAAAATTGCACCTGCCACCAGATTAGCCAGTAGGTAGGTATTTGCTGCGAAGAGCGTGATACGTCCGTTCAGCACAGCGTCTCGCCCCGCACTGACTTCCAGGGCGACGACGGAGGGAGGGGCTCCCCGAGCGTATCGGTGTCTATTACGTAAAAAATAAAAACAATAGGTAAATAAATACCTAGGTAATTCGCAAAAATAAGCCGACTGCATTGTTGTTATCGTATTTTTTAATATCCCGGTGGCAATGCCAAGTACTCGTGGCTAATAGTTCAAAAGAAAAATGGTTTACACTGCGGAGACAGATGTAACCTTGCATGTTTCAGATATTTTTAATGATGATGATCAATAAAAATATCTGAAAAAATAAAATAAAATATTATGATGCTTCATATGATGTGAATTTAATTAAAACTCTTTTTTTTAGAAGTTTTTCGATAAAGATATGGAGTAATTTTTTTTCAAAAATGACAGTTCACGTAGTACCTAGGTATTAGGGCCTTAAAAGGTTGAAAATTATGTGATAGTGGCGCCCGCTACTACCTAGGTACCTACGTAAATAATATTACGTAAGTAAATACTTACGTAGGTAGCTAGGTAGATAGGTAGGTACAGTAAAATATAATTTCTGACGTCGGAAAAAAAAAAGGTAAAGTAAAAGTAATACGTACTGGTTGTGATTCGGCAGGGCACTGACTAATTAAAAATACTGAAATTCGAAAGATCTTATTTGGTTTTCAATAAAGTTCAAAACAAAATGACAGTTTGAGTGACAGTCTAAAATTACGTAATTTTAGTCAAATTTAAGTGAATGTATGTAATCTTAGTCAGTAGCCTTGATAAGTTTGATTAAACCTACACACATTTACCTCAATTTGACTTGAATTAGGTAATTTTAGAACTCTCACCCAGACTGTCATTTTGTTTTGAACTTTATTGAGAACGAAAAAAGAGCTTTCGAATTTAAGAATTTTCAATTAGTCATTGCCCTGCCGAATCACCGCCACTTACTTAAAAGTTTTATTGTTTTTAAGTTGAAGCCGTTTTTTTTTTGCAAGAGATAAACATTTTTTCAAGTTTTTACGATATTTTTGGGCCAAAACCCATTTAACCACAGGTAGTAAGCTGATCCCAAACCGATTTCACAGCAAGAATGATTTAATAAATCACTTCGAAATAAAAACTCAAGCCAATAAAAGTGTCAAATTACACGTTTAGAGATTAGAAAAGTAAAAAAACAAAATTTTATGATTGAATTTGTGTAACAGATTATGTACTTTTAACGATCGTTTGTGTAGGTAGGTACTTACATTTTTATAAATTTTACAAAATCTTTATGTAAATAGGTAAGTAGGTAGTAAGTTTGTAGGTTTTTCCTACTAGAATTTGATTTTCTTTTCAAGCTAAAGCCTAAAAAAATTATAAAATTTTACCCAATAAGTACAATGTTGTTACAAAAATAATCAGTGGAAGTACCTATTTAATTTAAGCATTTATCTTTCTAACACGGTCTAGCTAAGAGCGATAAAATACTGGAAAAATCCAGTTCGAAGCTAAACTAATCCAGATAAAACCGGTTTGTATTTAGGCAACCTAGCAACAGTCCCTATCGTCGTGGATGTTATCTTATCCGATTGCATATAGGTCGTCACATCACTTTACCCTTATCACAAGGTGATAGAACCTAAAATTGTTTGACAAATTGTTACGTTTTGCCCTATAAAGGTTAGATCGCTGTATATGAATTTGTGTCTTGCGGATAAACAATAGAGGTTACTTTTGAGCGGTAGAGAGTAGTGCATGATCGGTAGACGCGCTGGCACCCAGATGTGTTGTCGTGACGTCACATCGCGTGAGGGAGGTAGGAGGTAGGTATTACAATAATATATTCAACGGTTTTCTTCTTACAATGTAGTACATTGTCTCTACTTAACGTAGGTACTTACTTAATGTAAAGTAAGTTGATAAGGTAGGTAAATAGGTAAGTAGGTACCTATTACTCTACTTACTTACTTACCTACATTAGGTTGAGTAAGTACTTAGTTAGGTACCTTACCCCCTTACCTACAGAAGTAGGTAAGTAAGTATAAGTATATAGGTACTTACCTATAAAGGTTAGACTGTGATTTCAAGTTCTTTACAGATGATTTCTTATAACCAATCTAGGTACCTACTTAAGTAAGTATGTTGGTAAGTAACTACTTATTTATATAATTATGTAAGTAAGTACTTAATAATTCTAATAGCCAATGTACTCAGGTACCTAGGTACTTCCATAAATGATACGATAACTTTGTTTTAGTGCACATATTGGCCTAGAATCGCTATCTAGCTCAAACAGAATCGTACGATATTGTTTGACAGCGATAAAACGAATAATGTCGTGTATAATTGTCTCTATTTGAACAAGATATGAACTAATTTGGGCTTTGATATTATTTGTCAGCGATGGCGCGAAGTTGGACGCCATTACAAAGGCCTCCCGAGTTAGCCGCCATTAGCTGACATGTCACTGGTAAAAGGCCCTTTAATTATATTAAAATTTTAATATAAAAGGCCCGTATAACGATAGGTAACCAGTGGCACACACAGCCAGCTAGCTAATTACATGCTAAACGACTAGGAAACTCGAAGGGAGGCCTTTGCCCAGCTGTGGGACACTCCAGCCCCCTGGTTGCCTAACTTGTAACAAATGGTTGCGAATCAAAACTAACAGTAATCCGGTTAAACAACTCGAATGTGATGGTATGGAAGTTACTTAGGCACTAACTTACAGATATTTATTTATTTAGCCACTAAATATGTAAGTTACACAACGGTCAGATGCTAAATTTTAGCGTAACATCAGGCCGTTATTTTCACGGATTACAGACAATTACCTATATTTGGGACGACTTAAATACCATTCCTTATCAAGGCTACTGACATTACATAAAATTACATACATTCACTTTTTGACTAAAATTACGTTATTTTAGAACTGTCACTGACGTAAAATACGTAATTTTAGAACTGTCATTCAGACGGTCTATTTGATTTGAACTTTATTGTGAACGAAATAAGAGCTCTCGAATTTAGGAATTTTTAGTTAGTCAGTGCCCCGCCGAATCACCGCCATTACCTACCTATAAAATTGCTGAAGTCGCGGTTTTTGTTTTCCCTGAAGTGGTTTTCTTGGTCCATCTATCCTTATAATCCCACTTGCTATCACTTAGTAAATGTACAGGTATATGTACAGGTATATGTATGTATTTATTTATTTATTTTTACTTATTTAATAATGTATTTTTTATCTTATTTATGTATTGTGTTTATCTTATTTGATTTTTTATTATAATTTTTTTAATTATTGTACTGTTGTACCAATCATGCCCACATAATCAATGAGCTTTTCCTATCAAAGGTTTGCTGGAAGAAAACTCTTATAGGGTTAAGCTCGCCTTTGTACATGTCATTTTGTATCTGTTTTTTATGTATTTTTATTTCGTGTGTGTACAATAAAGAATAAAGAAAGTGTACAATGAAACAAAATAGGTATGTAATACTGTTCTGACCAACCAACTTTTACGTCAAAATCTTTCAACAAAAATGTAAGAATTCGATGAATCAGAATAATGAATCATGTCATCAGATCACCTTACAGGATCCATAGTGTAGGTAGGTACCTACTTACGTAGGTAATTAGTGACATATTAGGTAGGTAGGTACCTACTTACATAAAAAACTTTTATCAAAATGACGTGTGGTGATTATTTTCCGCAAATCGGCAAGAAGTTAACTGAAATTGATATCAAATGACTCATTTTCGAAACTCATCATTATCATTGCGTTCATGACGAATGATCGAATATTGTCATGACAAATTGTCAAAAACTTTACATTATTAGGTGAGTGAACTTGTTACTCACGACTTGTCGCATCATTTTTTAGCCATTAACTTAGTTTTACGTAACATAAAAAATGGCAAGTCAAGGTACATCATCTCTTAAATAATCTAGGTATACCTACTTAGGCAAAATTAATAAAGATAATTATTTATTGTAACTTCAGTTGTTCTTGCATAATAGAAAGAAAGAAAGAAAAAAATCGCGTGCGAGACAAACGAACAAAATTTCGCTTAACATTTCGCTTAACATCTATTTTACAGGGTATAATCCTAAAGCAATAGAGTTATTTACACACACAAAAAACAGATTAATTATTTATACAATTACAATCATTAATTACAAGTCATGTCAAAAAATAAAACCTTAGCTAACCATTTATTCAAGCATATAACATAGGATATACATTGTCACTTTTACGAATTCGCACAAAGGATCGTGGAATAAGTCCATTTTGTCCGCTACCAGATTGAGTGTGTGCAAAGTGCGCATTAGAGGCGCTTTTTTGAGCAGATTAGTCCTGCCGTGAGGAACCTGAAGAAGGCGTGGGCGCCGACGACGGTGCACATACTCATCCGGCACACATAATGATAAAGTTTGCATAACTCCCGAATGCGAAACTTTACCACGAAGCACCTTGAGGACATACAGAGCTAGTGACATATCCCTTCTTGTTTCCAGTTTGTTGTATCCAACCATGCCCAACACAAACAGGGTTGGATACATCAATGGATAGAAGGGATACACACCATATTGTTTCCAGTATAAGAATCGTACAAACTTATTTTGTATGCGCTCCATCATTAAACTATATTTCGCTTCATTCGGAGCCCACACTGACACATTGCTCTCCAGATGACTCCTGACCAAGGCGTTATACAATGCCCTCTGCGCGTGCAAATTTGTGACCGCGTTTGCTTGGCGAAGAATAAACCCTAAATTCCTATACGCTTTTTTACATACGCCTGTGATATGCTCCCGAAATCTCAAATCAGCGCTCATACGGATAAAAAAATAAAAGAAGCACACAAGTAATACATGAAGAAGTAACTTAAAAAAAGGCTTACAGACTAAAAAGAAACAGCGTTTTACGTAGGTAACATTTTTTGGTAATTTCCACTTATTGGCAATGAAAAGCAAAGTATTATCTCGGGAGACAGACCTTCTCAAGGCAATCTAATTATTCGCCACTAAAAACCATCACGTACCACCTTCAAACAGGAAACAGGTGTCTTTCATCCCATGGATAACAATCTAATATTTTGTCACTAGCCATAGCTATATATAATAATAAATATAGCTTATTTATAGAAGTATTTAGAAACTCACTGATTCACCGGAATGAAGCTTCTACTGCCATCAATAGGATTTCCATTAAGTTTGTTTAAACTGAAAAGATAATACTTACATAGGTAATTAAATTAGGTAATTCAGCAAAGAAAAGCTAAATCATGCATACTTACTTAATACACAGTTCCTATATTATTCCATAGATAGGTACTTATCTACTTAACTAATTTACCTATAACTAAGTGCAAAAGTAACACTTAGTAAGATTCAAAAATGATTAGGTAGGTACTTACTTAATAATTTTTAAATTAATTCGTCAAAATTAAATATAAAACATGAATAGCAAGTACAAGTATAAAGTAGTTATAGTTAGTAAGTAAAATTAAATTACTTACAAAAATAAACCAAACTAATTATAGTGAAGGTACTCACTGTTTTTGTTTAACATGTCTGAGGCGAACTTTAACCACCTCTTCCGTCTTTGTCTTTTGCTAATTTTTGATTTATTACGCTTGTTTCCCATTTCTATAATTTATTCGCGTACTTGTTTTCGATTGTGACTCGAGGCGAGCGCGACACAACCTCCCCTCATGAAAACCGAAGCTGAAATGACGTTTTAGCGAATCTGGGGTTCCGTAGGAACAATTATATTATATATAACACCGATATGTAAAAAGCGCGCATTGTGAAGACTCGAATACGTCCCAATTGGGATGTTTGTGTCACTATAAATGTGAAAGTTTGTGAGAATATTTGTTATTCTTTCACGCAAAAACGGCTCGACCGATTTGGTTGAAATTTGGTATATAGATAGGTGAAACCCTAGATTAACACATAGGCTACTTCTTATCCCGATATTCCCGCGGGAACGGGACTTACGCGGGTGAAACCGCGGGGCGCAGCTAGTATAGCATATTAATGTAAGTACATATTTAGGTAGGTAGGTACTCACTGATTCACCGGAATAAAGCTTCTACTGCCATCAATGGGGATTCCATTAAGTTTTCTTAATCTGAAAAGATAATACTTACATAGGTAATTAGGTAATTCAGCAAAGAAAAGCTAAATCATGCATAGGTACTAGGTACTTACCTAATGTGTGCTAATAAACCCTATTTTTAACTGACTTCGAAAATGAGGTGGTTCTATTTTTTACTGTAGGTACGAGTATGTATTTTTTATGAATGTTCACCCGATTACTCAGTAAATAGTAGACCGATTTTGAAAACTTAATTCTTTTTTGTTCAAAAGAATCCACTCCTTAAGTGGTCCGGGTCCCAAACAATGTTGAGGATCTAATTAAGATCTTCGAGAGTTATGAACAGAAATCTAAGTACCTACGGATTTTCTGAAAATATACATTACAGAAAAGCATAAAACTTTCCTTTCCTACATTAAAAGTAGGCTTAAATAAAACTCACCTTTTTGCTTCCCTGGCAAAAGCCACCGTTTTATTTTTTTTACTTCCGTACTTTCGTTTATTACCCATTTTTGCAAAAAAATACTTGTAATGAAATACCTATTATATATTATATATACGATACGTCCTCTCACTGGGAGGACCCGGTATCGACTGATTGGAAGACGATTGCGCGGCCGGATATAGTGGTTATAAAATAATCCTGTAAAATACTGGGTGCTCGAAATTGATTGAAAAAAAAACTGTACGTTTAGAAATACCTATATTTTCATCAAATTAATAAAACTCTTACTTATGTTTTTCTTCAAATACCTACTGGTAAAAAATATGTGTTAAAGTGAAACGATTGATCAATCTTTCTAAAACCGTAAAATACTCTAAATAATCTGATCACATTATATACCTCTCGAAATACAGCTCAAATAAGCTAATGACGACTACACGCTCTTAATTCCTCAAAATTAAATATAAAACATGAATAGTAAGTACAATCATAAGTAGTTATAGTTAGTAAGTAAATGACAAAAAAATCAAACTAATTATTGTGAAGGTACTCACAGTTGTGATTTGAACATCTCTCTCAACCTCTTACGTGTTCGTAGTTTGCTAGTTTTTAATTTATTACGCTTGTTTCCCATTTCTATAATTTATTCGCGTACTGTTGTTTTCGATTGAGACTCGAGGCGAGCGCGACACAACCTCCCCTCTCAAAAGCCGAAGCTGAAATGACGTTTTAGCGAATCTGGGGTTCCGTAGGTACAATGATATTATATAACACCGATATAAAAAGCGCGCATTGTGAATACTCGAATACGTCCCAATTGGGACGTTAATAAAAATTATATTATAAATAAATAAATAAAATAAAATAGCCTTTATTGCTGTTTCTTTTACATCTTCTTTGAATATGAATATGCCTAGGTCCTTCCAAAACTAAAAATGTACTTATTCTACTTTTAATGTAAGTGGTCGGCAACTGGTTGTTTTGTTAAACAGCTTGTCTGTCGACAGAGGCCTCCTCTAAAGATTTATTATTACAGTATAGGTTAAGAAAAAAAATTGTTATCGAGCTTGATAGTCATTTTTATAATAACAAGAGATGAATCAAATTTTTCGTCTTGTAGAAGCTACCTTACATAAAAATCTGTAAGGAGATTATTTAGTATCCACGAATTCCGGGAAGTTTTGTAAGTATTAAAAGTTTTTGGTTTTTTACGACGATGTTTCATAATAAAAAATAAAAATCCTTGGACATTCCACACAGCATCATCCAGTCCCAAGCTAAGCAACTTAATGCTTGTGTTATGGTAACCAGATGACTGATATAAAACATACTGATGATTTCTGAGCGTAATACTTGTTTTTTAAAAACTATTAAATGGAAAAAACTAAATTAAAATAAAACTAGTGGATTACGTCTATCCCGATTCAAAGGTGATTTAATAATGAGTGAAGCAAGGGCGGATGCAGCCGTGCGATATGAGGACGGCTGTATCAGCGAATTTCTTATAATCTAAATTAACAAGAACTGCATTGAAGATGCAGCGAAAACAATATTTTATACTTAACCTAAGGCAGAGGGGTGAGAGGATAACATAACTCCTCCATCCCTAAGAGGAAAATTATCGGTACGATCGATTTGAGATTGATTCCGATAATTTTTCACACACGGTAAAAAGTTCAACAATTTGAGTCGAAAAACATAAAATAAAAACACAAGAAAAATTAAGATTACTAAGCCTAAGGTCACGTATCCTAAATTTTCACTGAAGCTAGAGTCATTTCTCTTTTCTAAAACACTTTCAATCACTGAACTATGCTTTAGCGAATACGCCATGTATTTCACTTCATCAAGATTAACGCCGTTCATATTGAGTGCGCGTGCACTGGATAGACTCGCGTTAACACGTAGCTGTGGTAAGGCGACGAGAGGAATTGGCTCCGCTTGGTCCGTTTCTATGTAGATACGGTGGCTTATGCGAATTCCATTTATCTCCAAATCACACCGTTCGTTGATTGTAATGAGGTAAGTACCGCACACTGGAAGCTTACTGATGTCATTGTCGCAATGCTTGGTAAGCGTCGTCTTCAGCCTGCTATACAGGATCCAACTATTCGAATTGACCTGTTGGACCTTGACCTCTTCAATCTGGACTTGATGCTGCGTACAGTGAGTATGGTTGTCGTCAAATCTCATGAGCTGCTCTATACAGGTAAGCTCATGGTACAAAGCTTGGTTGTCTGCGTTACACAGAAAATGGTCGCCAGTTGATAACGGGCGGCACGGTTTCACAATCGGTAAGTATTTCATTCCTTTCGCCAGAAGGTAAGGATATTTAGGAAAAATGGCTAGGGTTTTGTTTTCGGATTCATGGAAAATTGGTAAGGAATACAATTTGTAATAATTATAAGTTACATTATCAGTAATTGGAATTTCCATAATAAAAGTGATCTGGTTTTTCTTAATATAAGATTTTACACAAATAGTTTCTTCTAATTTTAACAAGTTTTCTTCAGTAGGCAAATATACTAAAGTTTCAAAATTTGATATTAATTTCAAATGATACAAGAGTTCGGTTGAATTCACGATAGATTGATGTAATATAGAGACTTTACTTAATGCTAGAGCTGTTTCAATTTCACTAAGTCTGATAAATATAGTACGGAAACTACTTGTAAAAACGTTAAATAATTCTAAAATATATGTAAAGAAAATCCAATTGTTTTCTTTAGCAGCTAAATTTCTTAACATAGTTTCAGCTCTACTTAGGCGGCTATCTAATTTCAAAGTATTCTGATTAATGTTTCCAGTTATATTTATAAAGCTATCAAACATCTGAGAGACCAGGGTTAGTTTATTAGAAATTATAATTTCGTTATGGTTTAATTCTGAAGAAAGTTTATCAAATCTAATCGCGTCTTCATGATCAAGATTACCTGTTACAATTTTAATAAGAGAACCCAAAGGATTAATGAGACCTCTTTTAAAGCGCTTTTGTGGTACCAGTTGCTGATATTTTTCTTTAGTTATATCGCGAATAAATTCAGTATGTAATCTAACACTCTTAAATTCGTGAGAATATGATGTGTTCCAGTCTACCAATTTAACCAATTGTTCATAGTTTGCAGATACGTAATTGAAATCATTATAAATCCTTTCTAAATTAATAACCTTGAGTATAGTCCAATGACCGGTTTGAATATAAGCTTGTCCTTCTTTAATCGGAAGCAGTCCTGGATTTCCTTCAAGTGTTTGTAGATGAAGGGCCAGCGACGGCATCACTACTAGCAGTAGGCTGCACCTGCGGAGGGCGTTTGATGTTTTTAATAGGAGCCTTAGTTTTTCTTTCTCCTACTTGTATAGGTAATACATTTCTTTCTACTTCACCTACTACCTTCGCTTTTACAAAACGCGGCTTATCCTTACTTTTCCGCTTATTAACGTCTTTTGCATAAACTGTTTTTCCTATGGGAAATTCTATGTCGCGTTCACCACCTTTCTTTTCCCTATTCTTTTCCTTCATTGTTACCATCTTTTCTGCTAAATTTTCATACAAAGTCTTTGTTCGCTTAGCATGATCTTTAACCAATTTTTGAAAATATCGTTTTTCTAATTCTATGCCATAAGGGCTGCTAGTGTCTGTATGTCCAAACACAACTTCAAATGGAGTGAGTTCTGTAACAGAATGTATAGCGTGATTATACGCCATGACTGAATACGTCATCGTGGATGCTGCATCAGTACATCGTTTTTCATATTTAGCTAATCTGTAAATTTCAATGATTGTTGAATGAAATCGTTCTATTAATCCCATTGAGTTAGGATTATTAGGCGTTCCAATATGAAGCTCTATTTTATGTAAACTTAAAAATTCTTTCATTAATTCGTTATTGAACTCAGTACCAGGATCTGAACTAATTTTCTTAGGTATTCCGTAGAATGAAAAATACTTCATCAAGGCTCGAATAACCTCAGGGGTTGATTTGTTTTGAATTTCTATTGCCTGTCCTAATTTGCTGAAGGCATCAATAAGAGTAAGGTAAGATTTTCCTTCAATACTAAAAAGATCAATGAAAATTTCCTGAAAGGGGGAATCTTGAGTTTGAGTTAACTGTAAGATAGGTTTGATAGGCTTCCTATCGTATTTCATTTTCTTGCATGCTTCACATGCATTAATTACTGCTGTCACTGTTTCTTGCATTCTGTCCCAATAGTAATTTCTACGAATTCTAACTAATGTTTCTTTTATACCTCGGTGGCATGTCTTTCCTTCATGATGTTTAACGATTACTGCTCTTTGTTCTTCTTCATTTTCAATGGTAATAACTCGTTCTGTGCATTCGTAAAAATTAATCATACCTTTCTTAAATAACTGAATTATTATACTTCCGAATAACCTACGATGAGAACTTTCTTCAAAGTAGATAAAGTACTTTAATTTGGGCTTTATGTATCGTTTCAAAAATTCTTTCACTAATTCCGGATTGTCTTTTGGTAAAAAAACTTCTAATATTTTTTGTTTTTCTCGAGAGAGATTTTTGACTTGCATTTCATTTTTAAACCATGAGTATACTATAATTTGGTTAGGCTTTGTGTCTACTGCCTCATGTAAAATTGGTATTCCTATTGATTCTAACTCTACAGCAGAATGAATTGTTCCAGATTTAGATGTTTCTGATCTAATAGGGAATTCGTCATTGTCAAAGCTATGTCTTGATAATGTATCAGAAATTGCAATAGGGCTTGCTGTTGCTGTCCTACTTGAATCTGATATAGTTATTGTAGATGAATCGTTCCTATTCGTCCTTCTTTCCGCTGTTAACTTTTCTATATTTCCTACTATATCATCAAGATGTTTATTAAGTCTTTGTTCTTTTTCGTCTACATTTACTGCCATCGATTGATTCTCATCATCAGAATCTATAGCATGAATTTTTATCCTAGACAAGGCGTCAGCGTTGGTATTCTGTTTGCCCTTTTTATGAATCATTTCATAGTCATAGTCTTGTAAACGTAATCTCCATCGAGTGAGTTTACTACTTGGATCTTTAAGATTTTGAAGCCATATTAATGGACGATGGTCTGTGTATATAAGAAACTTTCGACCGTACAAGTAAGGTCTGAAATGTTTTACTGCCCAGATAATAGCGAGCAATTCACGTTCGATGGTACTGTAACGTGCTTCAGTATCACTTAATGTGCGACTAGCATAAGCTACAGGTTTGTCACTACCTATCTGTCCTTGGGATAATACTGCACCTACCGCTACATTCGACGCGTCAGTCGTTAGTACAAAAGGTTTGTCATAGTCGGGGTACTGCAATAAAGGGGCATGTGTCAAGAGTTCCTTGCATTTATTAAATGCGTCAATGTAATTTTGGTTAATTACTATTCCGTTTCGTTTTTTTAAACAAGCTGTCAGAGGCTGAGTAATTTTTGCAAAGTCTTTTATGAATCGTCTGTAATATCCTACAAGTCCTAGGAAACTTTTAATTTCAGTCGTTGTTTTAGGTATTGGATATTTTAATATCGCATCAATTTTGTCGTTATTAGGTTTTAGTCCGTTTTTAGTTATCGTATGTCCTAAGTAAAGTACTTCTTTACGTAAGAATTCCGATTTGTCTAGTTGTATTTTTAAGTTGGTCTGTCGGAGTCTTTCAAATACTGTTCTCAGTTTCTGAACATGTTCGTCTAAGCTGTTCGAATAAATTATGATGTCGTCTAAGTACACCATACAGTGTAGTCCTTGTAGACCTCGTAAAACGTTGTCCATTGTCCTTTGAAACGTTGCTGGGGCCGTTTTTAATCCAAATGGCATACGAAGGAATTCGAAATGTCCATTTTGAGTACTAAAAGCTGTTTTCAATCTATCATTTTTTTCTACTTCTATCTGATGGTAACCACTTGCTAGATCAAGGGTGCTGAAGTAAGAACACTTTCCTAATTTATCGAAAAGGTCTGTTATGTTTGGTAAAGGGTATTTGTCGTCAATTGTTATGTCGTTTAGTCGTCTGTAATCTACTACCATCCTATACTTTTTCTCACCAGATGCATCCATTTTCTTGGGCACAAGGTGTACGGGTGCACTCCAAGGAGAATGCGATTCCTGAATGATGTTATCTTTAAATAATTTATCTACCTGTTTACTAATTTCATCCTGTAAAAAGGGTGCCTGTCTATAAGGTTTTATGTATATAGGGTCTTCGTTCTTTGTCCGAATGTGGTGTTTCACTTGATTAGTGAATGTCAATGGAATTTGATCACAGTAAAATATGTCTTTATATTCACTACAAAGTCTTTGGATCTTTTCTCGTTCTTCGTCATTTGTATGGTCAAGTCTGATTTTATTTAAGTTCTCTTCTAATAGTTGATCAATTTCAATGTCGTTGTCATTAATTTTTGTAAAGTTTAAATCACAGTTTGTATTTTCAAATCTAGTCACTGCAAAGGGTCTTTTAATAGTCAGTTGTTTTGGTTGATCTAATGTGTTTTGAATAACCGTAAATGCGTAACCATTAATACAGTTTACGATCGCACTAGGCATTCTTAATCCATCGGAAAAATTCCTAAAGTTAAGGATAGCTTCACCTGAATGTTGATCTATCGGTAACTTGACTCGTTTCTCTGTTCGTGCTGGTATATCAATGATGTAATTTAGATTATTGTTGGTAATTGGAATGCAAGTAGCATTCGTTTTCAAAAGATTTTCTTTTAAGTCAATAATCGCACCTAATTGTTGTAAAAGGTCGTTTCCAATTAAGCCATCATATCGTGAGTCTACGTTATATATGTAAAATTTATGCCAATCGTTACTAGCAAAAGTAGGCAAGAGAGGGATTTCGATCACTTCGTCGTGTCTACTAGTTGCGTGGGTGCTAACCACATGAAAGGGTTCTTTTCGAATAAATTCACCGAAATATTGGTAAGCAATACGAGGGTGAAAAAATGATCTCATACTTCCGGTATCTATCATCATTTTAGCATTTATTTCCTTTATATGAATATAAGGAAGTTTTAAATTTGGATCACAATTTAGTTCTAAGATTTCATGTCTGTAGAGGCTGTTATCTGAAAATCCGAAATTTGATTTTCGTCGGTCTGTTCTTCGGTCATTTCATTTTGTTGGTCGCTTTCAACTAACATGTCATAATATTCATTACTACAGTTGTTCATGTAGGCGTCATAGTCATTATTATAATCGTCTAAGTTATAACTTTGGTCATAATACGAATCGTAATAATCGTTTGTATTTAGTTCGTTCAATTTGAAACCTTGTTGCGTTGCCTTAGGGCCTATGGTTCTCATTGAAACGTCGCTACTTTGTAAGCGAGGAGGCTGAACTTGAGTTGGTCTAGTTTCCTGCCTATTACCAAACGCTTGAGGCGGTTTGTAACCAAACGCTTGAGGCGGTTTGTAACCAAACGTTTGTGTTGGTTTGTAACCAAATGGTTGTGTTGGTCTATAACCGAATTGTTGGGGTGGTCTATAACCGAATTGTTGAGGTGGTCTATAACCAAACTGTTGTTGTGGCTGAAGGCCAAACTGCGGTTTATACCCGAATGTCTGTGGGCGGAATGTACCGTAGTTTTGTGGTTGACCTTGCATTTTAATATGCGAATTTTGAGGTATGCCGAAATTAAATTTAGGCGTTGCATTGTTATTACCATGCAATATGGGCTTAAATCCGTTGTTGGTTGTCGTTATGAGCGGTTTTGAACCTGCACTTTGAATCTGACTACTACCGTGAATACGATTTCTCATATTATACTGCTCTAAGAAGTTGACTTCCTCGAGCACGACACTCAAAGCTGCTTCTAAAGTCGAGGGTGCTTTTAATCTCACTACCCGAACCATATTCTCAGGAAGGTTGTATAAAAATACATTCAAGGCCGTATTGTTGTAAATTATTAATTTCGCACGCTTTAAATCGCTGTCTGCAATTGTGTTCACTTTTGACATTAATAGTGATCTAACACTTTGGATTCGATTGCAAAAATCTAAATAACTTTCACTTGATTTAATTTTCAATGATTCTAATTCAATGTTAATACACGCTTCACTACGCGGGTCTCCAAAATGCTGAATTAACAATTCTTTCAAGGCTGACCATGTTACAATGTCGTCTCGTTCTGATAAGAGCGAAGCTGCGTCCTCTGTGAGTCTACTCGTCAAAACATTATAAATGTAAAGATGTTGCTCTACATTATCTGGATAACCGTACCGATCAATTACATATTGACATTTTCGCAAATATAAATTTAATTGTCTTTTATCTCCCTTAAAAAGTGGGATTAATTGAATCACTTCTTTTGGAATAAGTTGTACTACTGGCGGTGACATCGCGAAGATATAAAATTATCAGAGGAGGCAACTCACTTTTAACACTTTTTATTCACTTTAAACTTTTAACACAGTTCCTTACACAAAATAACACACACAAAAACACATGAAATAAAATACACAGAAAAACACAGTAAAATAACACAATAAAAATACAGTAAAATAAAATAAAAGCAGAGTTTGACACACAATGTAAATTAATTTTCGATCTAAATATTTGAATTTAATTACGATCGATTCAAGATCAATAATTTTAATTCCAAAATATTTTAATGTAAAATAAATTTTAATTTTATTTCAATACTTAAAACAATTAAATTTTATTACGATCGAAATTTAGATCAATAATAATTTTAACTTTAAAATATTGAATTTAAATTTTCAACAAAATAATTAATTATATTCGATCGATTAAAAGATCTATAATATATTTAATTAACATTCATTTAAGTAATTTTTATTTCAACAATTTATTAAGATTGGTTTTTTAAATGCCACATCTATTATTTCTTAGCTCTATGTTACATTCTATTTTTAGAACACGGTTCAACTTATAAAATTTCATACAAGCTCACCAGATCAGTTATAATGAGAGAGTTCTAATCTCAGGTATAACAAAATTTAAACAAGTTTTTAATAAGGATCACAGAATATAGGAGAATGAGGGGAAGGAATGGCGAAAAGTTTTACTCACCAACCGACCGCTACTCCCATACTGCTTTTCTTTACCCGTATCAAGAGATAATTTGTTTGGTTCGTCAGATTTACTCTACACAAAGTTTGACAAAAATTTCCGGACGAATTTGGACGTCGGAAAATCGCGAAAAACCCGTGATTTTCAAGAAAATCTGCGCCGGCTGCGCCACTGATGATTTCTGAGCGTAATACTTGTTTTTTAAAAACTATTAAATGGAAAAAACTAAATTAAAATAAAACTAGTGGATTACGTCTATCCCGATTCAAAGGTGATTTAATAATGAGTGAAGCAAGGGCGGATGCAGCCGTGCGATATGAGGACGGCTGTATCAGCGAATTTCTTATAATCTAAATTAACAAGAACTGCATTGAAGATGCAGCGAAAACAATATTTTATACTTAACCTAAGGCAGAGGGGTGAGAGGATAACATAACTACATAGATAAGTCCTTTTTTTTGTAAATACATACCTAGGTAGGTACATTTTATAGAGATTCTTACAACATGTAAACAAAAGAAATACCTAATAGGTATTCTATAGGTATTCTACCTTGCCTGGTTTGCTTTTCGTAGAGCATCGTAGTTGTGTCGTTTCCTTTTTTTTACGACTACTTAGCTAATTTTGATTCTTAAAGGGCTTTTAAATACCTAGGTCTCCCCAGATTACCTATGTTACGTTCATTAATAATATCCGTTTTAAAAATTAATAGGTAGGTAGGTTCCTAACTATGTACCTACCTATACTTCATTTATTGAAACGAGCTAATAGGAAGAGAAATAAACACACGTGATTGGTCGTCGAAAATAATTGGATTGGCTAGATTTGACAATTGACAATTGATTTGACAATCTAGCCAATCACGAGAAAGATAATTATTTTCGACGACCAATCACGTGTGTTTATTTCTCTTCCTATTAGCTCGTTTCAATAAATGAAGTATAGGTATGTGCCATTTATTTATTTAAGTAAGGTTGTGGTAAGGTGGGCACCGCTCGTCATGGCGCTCGAAGCAGACTGATTAAGTAGGTGCCTACAAGACGTCCCAATTAGGACGTATTCGAGTCTTCACAATCGGTACGCACGCTTATGACATATCTGTATTATTTATTGTCATGGACCCATATTCTATCAATTTGTTATGTACCTACCTACCTCTACGATCTATTACCTATATAAGGTTAGTGTTTTGATAATTAAGTGCTTAACAAGAAAAAATCACTACTTACATACAAAAATACACAAGTTAGTCACGTAATAACTAGTTCGTCTACCTACATACCTACTTGCTTGATGAATACCTCGGTTACTTAGTACCTACAAATAAGTTGGTATCCGACACTCGCGACCCACCCTTTTTCCTAGTTTTTATTTATTATCTAATCCAAACAAACAAAATAAGATCGGCGCGAACTATGAACGGACGTGCGGTCACTTTGAAAACTAAAAGAGCACTGAACTTGTATCGATTACGTCAGAACGAAAATGAACGGCGGCGCGGGGGGGGGGGGGGGGGGCGGCGGGAAACAATTTCTTTTAGAAAATTAATACCTATCTACTTAATGTTTATCCTCGTTTTGTTTTGTTTTTAATTAAGTAGTAAAAACATTAACGGTGAATGTTTTGGCTTCTATTCTGTCTGACCCTCGGTTTGTGAAATAGCCTGAACTGGTAGGAAATGTCAATGTCAAATGCAAGAAACAACTGTCAAATTGAAAATAAATAGGTAGGTCGATATGGTTTTTTTTCGATAGGTTCGCCTCGCTGTAAAATAAAAAGTAAGAAGGTAGGTAGGTAGTAAGTAGATAATTTTTATAAAGTCAGTTTTATGTTCTTCGATTTGATTGATTCATAATTCTAGGCTAAAATTGACTGATTCAAAGTACTTCAGCAAGAACCTACCTACCTAGGTAATTGCATTTGTCACCGCCAGACAAGTTGGAGCCTGTCACACACTCACACCACACACTGTCGTATCGTACGTAGCCAATAGTTGTGCAATACCTAGGTACCTATCCTATAGTAAATATTATATTATCTGTGTCAATATCTTCATGCGTGTGCGTGTGCAAGTGAACGCGTGACGATCGGCAGCTATTAGCACAACTGTTTGTGACTAATTGACATTTTTCACGACAATATCCGGTGAATCATTCAAAGAACATTGACTGATAAGTTCTGGAAGCTAGGTACTGAAAATTGTTGTGTAAATTTTTAAATTGTTTGAGGTTAAGAGACACACAAATTGATACCTACGCTTAATGCACGAACTTAACTGAAACGCTATGTACCTAGGTAACCTACCCATTTGGGCATTTTTTCAAAATGTTGACGCAACTCAATGAGCTTGTAAGCTCGATATTTTATAAATAAACCTGAGGATCATAACTCCACACCCCGCAATTGGAGGAATCTTATCACACCGAGGTAGGTAGGTAGAGGTAGGTACCTATGTGCGACGTCAATATTTCTGGGAGGCATTACATCATACACCTCCCGTCGAGGGTCGTGCGTGGGAGGGCATGCAGACGGGCAACATTTGAAGCTGGTAGGTACCTACCTACAACATTTTTAACCATAGGTACAGTTTTAATTACTTAATTATGCTTTGATTTACTGTCTGATGGACATGAATTTCATTAAATGAAATAATTATGAATTTGTTACTTAGATTTATCTAAATTTTATTATTCTTAGGCATTACCTATGATTACCTACATAAATGGGTATTTTAGGAGGGGGTAGTAGGATATTATGACAAACAAACGAAGGTAAAGTTTACGGTCGACTTATCTGGTTGATTAGATAGATGTGGGTTTGTTAATTTAAACGTCCACGCGATACACCTTTTCTTTGCTAAAATAGGGATGGGACTATCCCGCAAAATCGCTGCAGCACCGCTGGTTCACAAAACGATTGCCGGCGATAAATTGTAGCCCGTCTGTCTGACCCGACAATCACACAAAATGATTTGGGAATTTATTTAGTCGCAGGTGGCAGGTTTACGGGCGACGCGTGGAGCGCCATCTAGCGGCCATTGCTGGTTCAGGGCCCCCGCAGACGGCCGACTTTTTGTAGGTGGAAAAGTAGGTCGCCTTTTCAACCGATTTTTTCACCTACTTTGTCACCGACTCCAACGCACACGAGTCACGACCGTCACTTTGTAGGTGGCTAGTGAGGGGACAACATCGAAAAATACTAGAACGGTGGATTTGCAAAGGAAGATAAATAAGTAGATAATATAGTAGAAGATAAGACTACCTAGCTTTCTTTTCTTATAATGCAGCCGAAATATACTTCGGTTATATTATAATCCTTTCTACTAATCCTACGAAAATTCCTACTATAATTTACCTTATCGAAAGTTTGTAAGTATGGATGTATGGTTATTTCTCTTTCACGAAAAAACTACAAAACCTATTGTATACCTACTTTGGGATATAGGTAGCTAATGACATGGTATTATACATAGGCTACTTTTATCCTGATATTCCCGCGGAATTCGTTGAAATTACTTTAAATTACAATAAGTACTTAATAAATTACATGGTTAGGTAAGTACCTACTCGTAATATTATTATTATTAATCCAATAACAATAAATTATAATTAAGAATGATTGAACCTACTTATCTACCAGAAGTGTACCAAGGTACCTAAGCAAATAAAATTCGGAGTAAATAGTCCACTTGCGGAGTAAGCTCTATCATTTATTCCGATAAGCGCATCACTTAACGACCTACACATTCGGAGTCGGTGTCGGGTCGGTCGGAATGCCACCTACTTTTTTCTCACCTACTTTTTGTGGGTCGTGTGCGTTGCACTATTGTTCTCAGTACGTTCTATTTTTCGACCGATTTTTCCACCTACAAAAAGTCGGCCGTCTGCGGGGGCCCTTATTGTTCGTATATTTCCTGAGCGTGCGTATAGCGTGATAAGAGCTGGAGACTGTAAAACCCTTTTAAACCCCCTTTTTTAGGGTCTCGGTGAAGCAAATCATAATGGTGTGTCCGTCGGATTGATAAGGATGTTAGGTAGGTATGTGTTTTTGAAGATTTGAATCCGTCAGCTATTATATAGGTACCTACTTACAAATATTCTTACACGGGTGTGTGTAGAATGAACTGTCCGGGAGGTTATAGTTTATAATTTATCACGGTAGTTTCATTAGTACACCCGTGCGAAGCCGGGCCGTACTACTAAAGTATAAAAAAACTTACGTTTTCTGTGTACTGCGGACGTTAGAATCATCAGGGTCCTGATTTATGGCTGCAGCCATCTCTTTTTTCTTACGGCGCATAGCAATACTGGAAAGATAGGCACACCTAGTTAATTCAAGATTGATGTTGGGACACATTATTTTCATTCTGCTTTCATACCTACATAAACGTATTGTGTGTGCCTAATTTTGTAGGTAGGTAGGTATTAAACGCGTAGGTATTGAAATCATTTTATTTTCGACGGATATTGTCAGTGTACCTAGTGTGTCGCACGCATTTTGTTTGTGTTGACTGATTGAGGGTAGTCATAAACCTCATTAGTCGAAGATGCGAGCGAATGCCGGCCTTCGCCTTCAGTCTACTACCCTAAGTCGGAATGTCAGGAAGTAGGTAGGTATCTAAACGAAAATTATTATGATTAGGTAGGTACGTACCTACTTTATTTTACTAGGAGAACTTAGGGTTTTAGGTGTAACTTAGGTATAGAGGTACTAATAGACTAGTAATGCTGTCAGTGTTAGTAGGTACCTACCTATTAGTAGGCAGATGGGAAGGTAGGTACTTACCACTTTTCTCGTTGCTGTTGTATTTTACACTTCTGCTTCATTTTTGGGTGGGATCTTTTGTTCACTATACGTCCCATTATTATTATTTACACTACCTACTTATAATTTACACTAAAACCTATTTTTAAAAAACGTCAATACACACACAACAAAATTCACAATGTAATAAGTAATAATGTTCTCCAAAAACAAAAATATTGGTCACCGCAACCGAATAAAACTCACTACCTAAACAGCGCAGCGGAGCGCTCGCGACACAAAGCGACGTGACCGCTCTCTGTGACGCCTCGGCGGGGAGTGAGCGGCAAGAGTTCAGACGCAGGGCCGTGAGTTTGTAGGTATTTTGGTAATGTGAAAAATATTTGTATGAAACAAAAAAAAAATATCTCACGTAATTCTTCTTTATAATGTGTAAAACATTTTAGTGTGTAATTTTTGTCTGTACATCGATTATTTTCTTGAATATGACTGTTTAAAGTTTTATTTAGAGGTAACTTTGGCATTTTTTTCTATCGAGTGAAAATATGCTAATCGTGTTTTTGCTCTCAGCCAATTCAAGATAATATCCTCAACTTTAATAATATGTATAAATTTCAGAATCGTAAGTTGTGTATTTATGGAGATACCGATGTCTGAACATAATGAAATCCAGTATACCCTCGCCTTAAATTGCCTTGGTCGTAAGGCTTAGGGTCTTTGGCTAGCCAAACCTGTTTTATCAAGACTGTGCCTTATGAGGATGCTCTGGTCAAAAAAAAAAACATAAATTCGGAAAGGATTATCAATTATAGAATAGAAAAGATAAACAGATAGGTAGGTACCTAACTTGGCAGCCCAAGACACGATTAACAGTTGAAAGTAGTCTGTTAATACGGGTTCATGTGGATCTCCAAGGTGCTAGTTAGACCATCTACTTAACAACTTTCCATTTTCTAGATCGACAGACAAATTATGGTCAAAAAACTAGTTTGACAGGGCACGCTTTCTAGCAGCTCGACTAGACCATACGCCATGTCCCCACATGAAATAGATAACTTACCTATAAAATGCATTTACTACTTACTGAACCTAATCTACTGGTATACCTACCTAACTAAATAGATAAAATCCTAAACTTTTGACGGTCATTAAAAATAACAAAAATGTTAAAGTTTATTTCCATTAAAATATAAATAGGTAGGTAGGTACCTAGGTTATGTTACTAAACTTCAAACTCTAAACTTTGGGATAAAAAAATTAAGAATTTAGATTTTTTTATCTAAGTATCTACTTACGATAAATTTAATCTCACCTCGAAAGTGTACCTAATATTTTACTATGTATTTATCACAACACCATCCACTTAATTTGCCAACATGACGAAACTCGATACTTATTTGTGTGTAAAGTGTTGAATTTCGAATGAGTTCGATATTTTTAGAAATTTTGTATTTTCTAATCAAAATTCAATGTTTTGCATAAACGAATAGAAATATCGATAGACAGTTATATAAGGACCTAATCAATTGATCCAAAATAGTAATTTGTGTTGAAATAGACAGAGACACCGTTTCGTGGTCTCGTCTTAAATTAGACATAGAGTACCTACCTACTAACCTACTTGTGTTGTTAAACTGGTACCTGGTCCATTATTAGTACCTGGCGGCCTAACATGTGGTATTCACTTACTTAACTTATAACCTTTTTCCAGAAAAAACTATTTTAGTAATAAGTATGACCTAATTTAAAATTATTAAAATTTGTCATGGGTACATAGGTAATTATGGGCTATTTTAAAACAGAGGTAGGTACCTATAACTTTTTACTTTTCTCAAGATCAAGAAATGAAATGTTGAAGAAACTATTATTTCATGTGAAACCTCATTGTATTGTTATCTGTGACGGGCGGCGGGCCTAGCAACAGCACAGCACAATGGCGGCCACAGTTTACAAAACATCCGCGGAGTTGCGACAACTCAAAACTTCTCGGCAGAATGGAAAATTACTTACAGATTTTATGCGCTGAATTCGAAAACGACTGTAGGTTATTGTAGGCTCATTGAGACCTTAGTTTCAGTGAAAATTTACAAAATAGACATTATGTAAGTACAACTGTAACTTTCAGGAAGTAACGATACCTATACAATCAGGGGCCTTAAAATGGCCGTTCGAGCATTTCTGCTAGCAATTCATAAACTGTAATTTTTGGTGAAAATGCTAAACAATTGATGAAATAAATGCACTTTATGAATTGCTAGCAGAAATGCTTGAACGGCCATTTTAAGGCCGCAGATCTTCAGTCAGACATAACATGGCATGGTTTTGCTGATTTTTTCTAAATAAACTTATAAGAGCTTTAACTAAATTATAAAGTAAATTTCCGAGTTCACATCTATAGATTTTAGCCTGCTTTTTGGGTTTGTCTCCACTAATCCGTAGTCATGAAATTAATGCACTTTATGAATTGCTAGCAGAATTGCTCGAAACGGCCTTTTCAACACCTCTGATATTTTTTTACTAGAATGGGCCTAAAGAATCACATAAATTATTTAAGATTACCTCACTTCCTAAACAACGAATTTAATGTTATAGGAGTACTCCTATGTAGAAATCGAGTAGGTAATTAACAATAACAATATGAGTCAGTAAACGTAACGAATTAATGAATGAATGATATGATGTGAATGAATCTAAATAATAATGCATGATAATTATAATTATAATTGAATTGTTAAATCTAATTTCTTTATTGTAAACGTGAATCATTCAATGGATAAATAAATGGCTTTATATAAAAACGTAACGAATGACGTAAAAATGATACGTGTTGAAATGATACAGACTAGGTAAGTATCACGGTAGCAACTGAGTCCGTTATTGGGCAAGATGGTGAGGGTGACTCACAGCTGCCAGCAACCTCTATCGTTGGTGGTTCACGCGATTATTTGCCAATTTCGTCAGCCGTTGCTGACTGAGCGACAAGTCGTTGCGTGTCGCCCTGTGTAGACGCCGAGATGTCGTTGTCGCACTTGTCGCCTATCATCTAGTGTGTAATAAAAAGACAGGAGACAGCGAGAGCTCGACATCTACACACGGACACTAGACACTACGACTTGTCGCCCAGTGTGACAAGTCGACGACAACTTTAATTTTTATTCAAAGCTCCGCACACTTGGCATAGAGTTGCTCAGTCGCGCGCGACAAGTTAACCTAGTTTATTAAACTTTTAGTAAGATTTTTCATTTAGAAGTTAACCTAGGCCCGCGCTTGACGACATGATCCAGCGACAATTCAGCTAGACGCGACGACTTGTCGACAGGCTCTAGCGGCCAATAACCTATCCAAAATATACTATAGCTTGCCCTCTCGAAGTCCTATTCTATGTCAGTGGTTCAGAGCTATCAATGCTCCGGATTTCATCCTTATCTATCCATCCAAAACAAAGTGCTTGACACACAGATCCTCTCAATTCTATATTAGTAGATAGCTAGATAGCAACCAGTTCTAGTCGATTTATTTATTAAAATCCGTTACTTTATGTTGTTTATTATAAATTTCCTGTTATTATCAGAATTAAAATAATGAGATACGATTTTTGCATAAACGTGTAATCGTGATAACTTTTTGACTTTGCTGAATATGAAAATATACTAATTAGGTCTTGCCTGCAATCAAAAATAAGTAACTCCATCTAGTGCTAAGTAGCATGCAGTCGGATGCCTAAACGCCGCTAGATGACGCCGTAAAAATCGAACACAAAAAATAGCCCGAAGAAAAACAGTAGTGAAATTAATGTTCTAGATGGACCATCTGTACATAGTATTATTTTATCTGTGGTATTAGTGATTTTACTTAGGTACTTGTAATTTAGTAACCCTTGATGCATATTGGACCTAATATACCTTCGTGTAAAATATGTTTAATTCCTTCCCCAATTAAAATACCTATACCATAATTCTTGAAGCGAGCTAATAGGAAGAAAAAATAAACTCACGTGATTGGTTGTCAAAAATAATTATCTATCTCGTGATTGGCTAGATTGTCAAATCAATTGTCAATTGTCAAATCTAGCCAATCCGAGAATAAACAATTATTTAGACGACCAATCACGTGTGTTTATTTTTCTTCTTATTAGCTCGTTTCAATAAATGAAGTCTAGGTAAGTAATTTAATAAATATCTTTCTTCGAAAATACAATGAAGCATAGCTGATAAGAATTTAATATATTTTTTAGGAAATGATAAAAGTTTTCCCAATTTACATAATAATGGCCTTCTATTTATCTGTATTTCCGTGTATGATAAAACACTTCCTTATATTATTATTGTACAAGGTATCTAGACTTTCTTTAATGCACTATTTATTACTAAGTAAGCACTTTATCAAGACCTTAGGAATTATAACGAGGTCAAAATAATATTTTTTTATTGTATTAGGTGCCTATTTTAATGAAAGTAGAGTAAGTACATACTTACGCTTACTACCGCGTCATGTTTATAAAGTCGTCGAGAATCGACATCCTAGTGGATGTCGACTGTTGATTGTCGATCCATGGGTGCTTATAATTTTTTTTCATTTCAGAAATTTTATTCTGTATTATTTGTGACGTAATTATCTGTTGCCAAGCGGTAGTGTATTGTGTGTCATCTAGAATTCTAGACCAAACGACTGCCATGTGCTTATTACCTAGGTACCACGTATTATAGGCTGTGATGGTAATCACGTATGAACCTACGTAACTAGACCATTTGTGATAAAACACGTTCTTTGTAGACAAGACAATAAAAAGTAAGATCTACTTGTTTGATCATTTATAATAAACATTTTCTTATTAAAATTAAAAACATTGTGATAATAATTAATAACATTGAGGTAAAGTCATTAGGATCAGGATTTTTAATAAGAAATAAGTACTTATCTACTTACCCCATTATGCATATTCGACCTAAAACCTGTATTAGCTAAAACGTATATTAAATCATGTTGCTATCTCTTTTCGTTGACATTATGAGTGACAAGAAAAAAACGTTTTAAAACGTTCCTAAAACCTGTATTAAATTGTCAAGTTTTTATGAATAAACCCCTTACTGTTTAATTCAGAAGTCTAAATGCGTTTTTCCGATACTAGGTCGTTTAGTTTTATTTATAATTTATTAGTTAACTCTAAAATCGAAGGCCTCCTAGGCCTATAGATAGTTCTAGAAGGCTCCCCAAGGCCCCTAGGTCTATAGATAGTTCTAGAAGTCTCCCCAAGGCCCCTAGGTCTATAGATAGTATAGTTCTAGAAGGCTCATCAAGGCCTCCTAGGCTCCGTTCATCGGTCACGTAGGCCGCATTAGCCTAATGGATACAGCTTATCTACTTGTTAATTACTGTATATTAACAACACGGAAAAGGCAATTTGATTTAACTTATAATTTTATAATTTTGATTAAAGATTGTTAGGTTAGGTTAGGTTAGGTTAGGTACTTAGTTATTATTTTTTACAGTTCTAGAGACGGGATTTATTAAAATCAGAAGTTTCTTAAATTAAATAAATACAAAATTATTAAATATTACGAGTATAAGGAGGTTTTGTTTGTTTGACGGAGGTAATCTCCGCAACTACTCACCCGATTGCAAAAATTCTTTCACCAATGTGTAAAATGGGCTGTCTGGGTGGGTATAGGCTATATTTGATCCCAGTAGTCTCATTCGTACACCCGTGCAAAGCCGGAACGTGCTGTAAGTGATTCAAACTCTATAAAAATCACTATCGTCTGAGTAGTTTCGGAAATCACCACCGTCAGACAAACAAACAAACTTTACCTCTTTATAACATTAGTATAGATTTAGTAAAATAACTACGTTTTTAGAACATGAAAATGGTAGATAGTTCTTGTAATTTTCCTTCGTACTCTTCGATTTCAATACGACTGGAACCGGTTCTGGTAATTGGTCGGCCGCTGCAATTTTCCCGGCATACGTGACTCGAGTCTGCTACTTATTTGCTTCTAGATGTTCTACAACTGTTTTGTTATGAAAGAAAGAATACTTAATGTAAACGCGTTCAGTGCCCGTGACGCACGTGACCTAGTGCTTAGGTATAGAGCCACGGCTCTCCCTTTCGGGAAGCACTGTCCCGGGAATTGATATGTCCAGATTATTAATTGGTATTTCAAGATTAGTTTTTGTTCGTAGAGTAGTTTGAGAGTTTTTCATGGAGTGGTTTGGGATTAAAATTTGGGCTGTAGAAATCTGTGATTTCTGACGACTTGACGAGGGACAAAAAAAATCTTAGGTATACCTAGAGAAAATCATGATTTATACCACGTAATATCATTACTTAGGCTTCAGAACAGTAACAAAATAACTCTACATATTCATATTCATATTCATTATTAATTTATTAATTGTCTCAAGTTGGTACATTAGGTCTTATGTTAGGTTTGGCCGCAACAAGAGCATAATTACATAATTTAGGTATGAGTCTATCACTTATATAAATGTTGCTAGATGTGTTTTCTATAACTACAATAAAATAATTATATTATAGGTAACCGCAACAATTTGGTTTTACCTAATTTAACTAATTAAAGATTACCTAACAGAACATAATTTTCCCGTAATAGTCTTATTTCACAACAATTTCACTGCATAGCAACAGATGACAGTATAGAACGGTACAGTGACTCAACTCGGACAATTTTTGTGACGAATAGACATACCAATGCTTTCTATCGTACCTACGGTCGAAACATCAAGGCGGATCATATACTTTCTGCATAGCAACAGACTGTGAAACTGTGACTCAAAGATTACCTACAAAACCTTATCATAGTAGGTATATTTGGTTCAATAGGTGTGGTTTTTACTGAAACTAACGGATATTGTTAGTAGAAAAAATTTAGCGAAGGTACTATCGCAATACAATGTAGGCAATTGTAATTTTGTTTAGTTCCTTTATTATTTCCATTGAGTAATTAATTAGGTAATTTTATTAATAAGTCATCGAAAAAAAATGTAAGTAAGTACAAAGTAGAAATTTAAATTGAAAAGATGAAAAAAAAAGTTGAAATGTTGAAAAAAAAGCATTAAATTTTATAATTTTAATTTAAATTTTTGCTTTTTAACATTTTTGATGAAAATATAAAATACTTATGACTCAGTTAAGAACCTACTAAATAAATTTCGCACACGGTATTAAAATGGATTTACTGTATAAATTCCACTATGAGTGTGGGTTCGATTCCACGTTACGTGTGGTAAACGTGACTGCCGGCGGTCTTGCGTTGCATCATCTTTTGTTCAGCCGACACGTAGCTGATGACTTATCGTTCGGAATAACCGACTGTTCTCTTTGTGATAAAAATATCTAGATTATAAAAAACTGCAGAAAGTTGAGGTGGGATTTACCTGAATTAGAAAAAGGAGGTCTATATCACACTAAACGTACTAACTTTATTATTTTTATAATAAGCCGCGATGCTGAGGGGTTGCCGTATTTTCCACTCGATTGTAAATGTTCCTATATAATAATAATAATAATAATAAATATCCTTGGACATTCCACACAGCGTCATCTAGTCCCAAGCTACGCAACTTAATGCTTGTGTTATGGTAACCAGATGACTGATAAAATACATAAAATTAATATTTTTTTGTAAATACATACACATTATACATAGAAAACACCCAGACACGAAACAAATATCTGCAGAACATGCAAACATTTGTCCCGTAGCGGGGATCGAACCCGCAACCTCCGCATCTCAGCCGGGCGTTAACACAACTGCGCCACAGAGGTCGTCAATATAATTTATGTAAATTTGTGTTTTTGGAAAATAAAACGTTTTTCTATTTCTATGATGTACTTATATAATTCAAAAACGGGCAAACTTCCTAAACGTAAAATCAAAATTCTCTACAAACATTGTAAATAAAACATTTTATCAAAGTTTCTAAACTACAAAACCGCCGGGTTTCACTCTGTATCAGTCTGTTCCCACATTGTGTATAATTAACGTGCTAGTTGACGGCAACACTCTAAAATTACGAACTAACAAACACGCCCACTGAAGTCTCGCAACGCCATTTTAAAAGTTTTTAAGCTCCTGAAGCAGTGTTAGCTAAATAAATGGAAATAGTTCTGAAAGAAATAAAAGTTTTCAAATTTTGAAATACTTATATAATTTTAACTAGACTTTGTTGCAAAAGAATCAGTGCTATTTCATAGTTTTTTTTTTATTGACCTTAAAACAGTAGGTAGGTAAGTAGATATTGGAATTATTCTTGGAAGCCAAAGAGGTAACAGAAGATATTTTTATCCCCCAATTAAGGCAGTATTGCATAACAAATAAAACCTTTCTTTATGTAAAACCGTGTTGTATCAGAAACGAACCTTTTTACGAAAACCTTCGTTACCTATCCTGTTTCCAAATACGAAATAATAGGGCTTAGTGGCCGAGTGGTAAGGCAGTCCGGCTTGAGGACGATCGCTTGTATCTCGCGGGTTCGAATCCCGTCTAAGCCCCAAACTTTTAGTAAGATTTTTCATTTATAAATGAAATACTACATGTTCAGAAATTTGGTTTTTACATTATTTTGGAACATGAATTTAACTCAATGCTTAGAATAATTCCATCTTAACGATGTCCCAGGCACAGCTGTCCCCTTATGTGTAGGCAAAGATTGCCTCCTGACGCGCAGAAGAAAAATAAGCCAACTAAATGTTTTATCCATAAATTTTGGTACATAGGTAGGTATTTTGCTAACTGCTAACGTGTAAAGAAACCATTATAGAAGAATACATTACTTAGGGCAATGTGAACTCGCCCTAGGCCCGTTTTCGACGCCAATCACGTGCGTTTATTATTCTAAGTTTCTAACTATTCGATGGTCTCGGTGAACAGAGTATAGTATAGATGTAAAGCCCTGAGTTTTATTATCTGCTTTTGGTACTATTCAAGCCCCACATCTCGTTACCACTAACTGGTTTCCACTACCGTTACCCGGTAACTACTGGTTATTCTCGGTTAATTTGGTACACCAACTAATAGTTTCCAACATTTCGTAGATTACCTGACCTCTGGTTTGTGGTTTATTGCGGGTTATAAATTGGATGAACTTGGTGCTTTGATTAGAAGCGGACCACGTTCATTAAGCCTAGGCGCGCACTAGGCAGCCAGGCTGCGGCAGCCAGGCTGCGGCAGCCAGTAAAACGTATGACGTTGTATAGGAGCCCGCGCACTAGGCAGCCACGGCTGCAGCAGCCACGTCATATGTTTTACTGGCTGCCGCAGCCTGGCTGCCTAGTGCGCGCCTGGGCTAACTGAACTAGATCGATCCAGTTTTATTTAGATAAAGACAAGCTAACGCCCGCTGATTCACTTGCGTGGTACTGACCCGGATAAGATGTACCTAGACTATGTGTTATTCCAGGTTAGTCACTATGTATCCAATTAATAAGTTTTTTTTATGTGAAAGAGAGACATACAGCCACACAAAAGTGATTCAGAGTAACCATAATTAAAATAATTTGACAGCACTAAAATTGATGCCATATTTTTATTTTTATTGTTATAAAAAGGAAAGCAACTTAGTTAGTTTAGTTTAGTCAGAATAACTATTCAATAGCTAAACTAATGTAGACATTAAATAACTACTCGGTACAACAATTAAAAACAACCGGGTATAATTTTCGTTCATTTCTATATATCGAAAAGGCTTCAATACATTACTGCTAGTCAATATTGTAGAAGCCATGGTACTGTTTATTCTGGAGGCTCTATAGGAAAGGCGAGGCTATAGGAAAACGCCCACGTCTGTTGCTAACTGGAGGTAGTAGACTACAGTTGCCGGGGCCTATCTAACGGTACTTTGTCATAATAAGAAATTGTGATGGATTAACGAATATCTTTTTTTTATTGTAGCTAGAATTTGTATAATGTAAGGGAAAAATAATAATGTAAGGTTTAGATGTTATAGATGATGTTAAATAGAATGGTTCTAATAAAACGCAATGAATATCAAAGTTTCGTTCCGATATTACCTAATGCTCAATTTTGGAAACAATTACTAAGTAATAAAAAAAATTATGGTAGGTAACACAAAAAAGGTAATTTCTTTTATCCAACTTTGGAAAGCTGGTTTTGAATAATGATTATTACCTATTTTTGAATATAATAAATTAAAATTGTTCAGCGACATTTCCAAAACAACTGTCAGGATCGGCCTTCGAACTCACTAAACACGTATTCACAATCAACTAAGGCTAAGGAGCAAAGTAAATTATATTTTTTTCAACCAATGAGTTATATATTTTATATCGATTCACAATTCTATAAAAAATATCGATTCTACATACCTTATCGCTTGCAAAATGGCTGACAATGGCTCTATCCAACCGTTTCAGAAAGGTCTCGTCATCTGCCGCTGCCACCCCTGCCGGTAGGGTTGCCAGTTGCCACGCGACCTTGACCGCTCACCACAGAATAATTTTACTGAGTAGCTGTTTTTTTACTTTTCATGTTAATTTCATATAACGAATTTTTATAATATATAAAAAACTATGAGACAGTAATAGATTGTACGGGGTGGGATATTGAGAGAACAGACAAATACTTAAAAAAAACATTATAGGTAAATTAGAAATTTAATCAAACTTCTATTTAAATTACGTTCTTGGAAAAATAATCACTAAATTTTAATTGATAGCTAATTTAAATGAATGTATTATCCAGCTAATATTGACTAGATCTACATTTAATTACCCTTTTTCATTAGTGGTTAAATACGTACCCAAGACGAGCATTTCATAGGCTTTTAACATTTAATTTATGAGCTTGAAGCTTTAAAGCTTGTATCGTAAAACTTTACGGCTAAAAACTTTTTGGGTAATTGCATTGTTTTGAATAACCTGTTAAGTTTAATTATAAAAAGTTGATTTAAAACATGTATAAAACTTTGGCATTCGAGTATTATTGCGTCGCAATATATTGTAATTATAAGTATTCGAAATTTGAATAATTTCGGACCAATCGTGGCGCAAACGGCGCGTGAAAAAAATGAATAAATTGACATCTGTCCACGACTCCCCTCGCCTAGCAACACTGGGGCAGGCGTGGCCAACCGATCGCTACCGGGCTGCATGCAAATCACTGATTCATTGCCAATTCGTTTCACCTTTACTTACTTTGTAGAGGTAAAACTGTACTGTTCAATTTGATGTCAGTGACTCTGAAGCAGTACAAAGATGGACGTGGGCGAGATGACGTTCATCATTTTAGATACCAAATTGCGGATCATAAAATTATCTACTCTAATGCCGTTATTAATTGAGTTGAGGTTGGCATAAGCTATTCCCTTTCTGAACGTCATTCTATCATTCGTAACAGCGCTAACTCATTTTTGTAACTAATGCACGTTACGAAAATCAGAATAAAATGGATGTAAGTTTATTGGAATGGCTGATTCTGGCAGATTTCTTATGCCACAGGCTTTTAAACCTTATCCATACATTTACAGACTTACCTATTTGCAATCATTGCGGTTTATGCTCTGCTCACTTCTTCGTACTTACATTCATAAAACTCATTCCTACTCATCATTTCCCTGCCCTTATCCCACACTAGGTGGGGTCGGCCCAACATGTCTTCTTCTTCCATTCATCTCTATCACTCGTCAACTCCGAATTCACTCCTCTCACATTCATATCCTCTTTCACATAATCCATCCATTTCTTGAAACTCATTCCTACTGCGGGCCGTAAATTTGTAAAAAGCGGGCCCCAGGCTCGCCAGCTCTGTTCAATGAAGGGGAGGCTCGGCAAGAGCGGTGTGGGCGCATTTCGTTCGATTCTGCCATAATTGAACCAAAGATTGAATGACGAGTAATTGACAATTATTTCCGAAACGAAATCGAAAACCATTTCTGTCCATTAAAATTGACAATTTGTAAAGACAGAGTTTGTTTACGACGAGAGTCACATTGAATGGCATTTTGATTACCAACTGATTAAGATATTATTTGAAATAATAATCTACATAATAATTTACATATTCCTGGGTAAGAAATTGAAATAATTTATTGTCCACAATAGAAGGTAGGTACTGACGTGAAAATACTTACTGTACTAAAAAATTAAAAATAATGTAAGTAGGTACATTACGAAAAATGCCTTTTCAAGCAGACACACACAGACTTTTAGATATCTAGTAAATATCAGAAAACTCTAAATTTTAGGTAAGCATGTGAAGCAATTTAACTACAAATAAAGCAGTACAAATTTAAATTCATAAAACAAACTCGAGATCTCTAAAATATCTCTGCTTTTTTTCCTTGAAATCTAACGAAACTCGTGGGAGGCAATTCTATAGACTGAAAATATTCTTTGTTAAAAGTAAATGAGTCAGAATGGTTACCTTTGACTGTGCCTCATCAAAGAGACTCGCTAAATCTGTTTGAACATGTTTTATTGACGTAACGAATTTGTATTTCTATTGCCTTTTTCAAAGAAATTATATAACCTTATTTTACATTCATTATTGTGGTTTTTTGTTGCAATTTTAAATATAAATTAAGTAATCCTTAATCCTAAAACTAAAATAAATTAATTCACTTTAAAAATTTCTAAAGAAGTCTTTACTAAGCCTAGATTATAAATAATAAACTAGAGTAACTAACTGTAAGTCTAGATCTGGGATTAAATATTTAAAGCTATACTTACATACCTATTTTTTCTTTATACCTATACTTATTGTGAAAAAAAAATGGTTTAAAACTAATTTCCAGGTACGAAGAATTCTTGCTTATTGTATAACGTTTTATTTATTCGTTAACGTCTTTTATTTATTTTCCACCATTCGTTCATTGTTACACTTAGCCCCTATAAGTAGGTCATATGAATCATACCTTGACAAAAGAACAAAGAACTAAGGATTTCCTAACAAACAAAAGAAAATTAAAAATCAACTAAAACACGTTTTAATATATTTAATATTTATTATCTGTGTCTGGATTAATTCTAAGATGGAATTAACTTGGCCAGGATCCATCCTTTGGTCATAACTTTCTTTGGTTTTTCATAATGAAATAAAAATTCAATACTACATTAAAAAAACAGGGAAAGGTAGAAAAAATAATTAAGAATAGAATTAAATTACAATGTTCCAACTTTGAGACCTTTTAAGTGATCTTAATTAATTCTAAATTACGAATTAAATTCACAAAACAACATATCAAACTTATAGTTATGGAATTTATTATAATAATAATTATAAAAAGGATTGTCAAATACTCGTGTTGAGTTTAAGTTGAGTTGAGTTTAGTTGCTTAGAAGCTATTTTTAGCCATTCGATTCCTATGCCTAAAATAATAGCTTTTCAGATTGCGTCTTATTTTATTTCCAAAATCAATTTAACTGGTCAGTTTCAAGATATTTATTTATTGCTTCGAAACTATAAAATAGTGAAATAAGCGTTTTTTATGACAAAGGATTTAACTCACTATTAAATTTAAAACCTCCGTTTGAACTCTACAATTCAATGAAGCATTCGACAACAAAATGCTGAGTATTGCACTCTGTAACAATAAAACATCAATTTCGTCACAATTCGCGATCACGCACCGGCGGGCACGAAACCCGAACAGTAGCTGTTGCTAACCAGTTTTTACATACTAACTACTTAATAAACTGTGTATACAAACTGTTAGGTATACTGTGTTCGCATACTAACTGTTATGTACACTGTGGGCTTCCCATAGCAACTGATAAACTGTATAGTAACTGTGTAGTATGCTATGGTGTTCTTTGTTAAGCTTAGTAACATAGTGGGTATATTCTGTGGGTAATGGGGTGAAAGGTGCTGTAATAATAGTGTTACAATGAAAAGGCATTGTGTCAAAAACATGCAAATAATGAGCTTTTGATAGATAAGTAAAATGAAACTCTATACAAATACATACCTATATATAAATATAAATATTCTTGGACATTCACACAGCGTCATCTAGTCCCAAGCTAAGCAACTTAATGCTTGTGTTATGGTAACCAGATGACTGATATAAATCATAGATACATTTTTTTTTGTAAATACATAAATATTATAGATAGAAAAGACCCAGACACGGAACAAATATCTGCAGAACATACAAACAAACATTTGTCCCGTAGCGGTAAACTGTGATAATAATATTTACGATTTTTTTGTGTGTAAAGAATATCCATTTGAAATAAAGACAGCCTGAAAATTTATTATTAATCTTAATGTTAGTTTTGACCCTGGTAGTGCTACGTGGCTGAATGGTTGAAAGCAGTCCACGTTCACGATCGCTTATATCGCAGGTTTGAATCCTGCCGGACTCGTTTTAAGTTCAAAATCGATCATTTCCATTCAAAACTTCGTCAACGCTCATAGCATACAACCAGTGTATACAAACTACTACGACATAAACGATCCAACCCCATTATATTTGGAAACCCTTTCACAGAACAAAACACTCGGCTGTGATTGCCGAGTGATTATTAATCGTTCACCCCCCTCACCCCTCACCCCCACCCTCCCCTCGCCCTTATAATGACAGCAGAGACCATAAAACGATAAATCATTTGCAATGGCCCAAAATGTTAGTAATTTCGGAAGCGAACTCGCGTTTTTGGAATAAAGTGCCCGTAAATATCTGTGTATGTTTATGAGAAAGGGGATTTCTGGAATAAAATAATTGTAATTAGTGTATGTGTGTTAAACTTTCTTTTGTTTCTATACCTATACTCTAATCTATCTCTAATCTTAGTTCATTCATGTTTTAAAATCTGTCATTTACTCGTAAAAACCTATAATTGGCTTTCTGTCTTTTATACTTGTGTGTTTTTTCTGTAAAGAAGCTGTTGGTTTTCCAATAAATAAATAAATAAAATCCTGAATAATTTCTTTTGCTATTTAAGATAGGTTATTAGATGATTTAATAAATTATACTGACTAACCGCTTAGATAATCTTCAAATAAAAGTCTAATTTATAAAAAAAAAAATTTCGTGATCATTTTCATTATTTTTTTTTAATTTATTGCACAAAATACCCTATTGGCACAAAACGAGTGTTGGATTTATTAATGAAACTTAATATCAAGTCAGGAAGCTTTCCAAGTCAAGTACCTAAGGAAAGACCTAAACTGAATCGCTTTTAACGGCATTAAGCAGGTCAGCACATTACGTCCGACTTTGACGGTGACCACACTTCAGAAATGAGTCTAAAAGCAATAAACGCACCTTTAGTTTGAAGTTCCAGAAGGAGCAGAACCTTTGGAACTGCAATTAGTTTTATAAACTAGTTGTTGTTCGTGACTTTACTGTTGTTACTGAGTAAACCACTTTGCTCTTAGTGTTTACTTTGAGGAAGTTGGTGTAGCTTACTTGACTTACTGACTGACGGTTTCTTGAACGCATATCTTCTCCAAAATTAACCAATAGTAACTATCAAATATTTTTTTGATAAATTGTGATGATTTATATAGATAATTAATCAATGGTCAGGCCATTGGTTCATTTATTTTGGAGATGATTTGCGTTGAGAAAACGGCTCTTATGATTTTTTTTGCTGACAAGTCTATTGTATTGTAGGGAATTGTTTTGGAACAGGCAATAGAGTCAACTAGCTTTTAAGACTACGTTTTTAAGCGGTCCTTGAGGTCCTACGAAATAAACATATTTTTCTTTCTTTCTTTCTTTCTATTAGGTCATATCAGCAGCAATAATAATCTTTTGAAAACATGCTAAAACTTAAGATCCTTGGATAAATAAATATAAATAAATACTTACTTTATACTTACGTTTGATAACAAATTGTTGAAGATAACCCGTTCACTGCTGTCTTTGCTTTGCTTTTCCCTCCGAAAAGTGTAGAGCGTCTAATACAGTAGCTCGAGACTAATACAGAGCTTCTATTAGATTTTCTAATAAAAACAATAACGCAAACTTAATAGGTATTAGATTTTATTCATATATTTATTTATCAAAAAAAAAACGTTTCTTTTACATGAATACTTCAAAGCTGATGATGTAACAGTGACGTCACTTCCTTTCTGCAGTTCAAGGTGTGTGCAGGTTCCTGCGCCGTTTCCTGGCACTTATTGTGATAAGAATCACCTTGAAACATATATAGGTCACAGTTTAGTGTACTAAGTCAATATTATGCTAAGCAAAGCCAACACGATATCTTCAAGTACTTATTTTTAAAATTTTGACAACAAGTCGCTAATTTGTTCATCGAACTTTAAGTTTTATTGTCGAGGTTTGTATTAAAATAGCTTAAAACATTTAACAATTCTGCCGTCCTATATCTAAAATGCCGTTACATACAAAAACCACTTTTTGAGTTATGAGGGAAAAACCAAAAAAAAAATTCAAACGATTGCTGCTTAAAGACTATAAATTTTTCAGCACACATTGAGATACCAAAAAATAGAACTGTAAAAGCTCTTTCAGACAGGCTAACTTTAAGTTCGAAACAATAACTAACTTTCGAGAAAATTGTAAAAAAGCATTTAAACTAAGCATTTTTTCTACTTTATACGTAGGCATCCACAACAATATTGCCGCTAAGCATATGCTAACGGCATTTAAGTGGTGAGATTTTGAACTTTTTTCTTGTATTTTACAAGGCCATAAAATTTATTACAATTCCTAGATTGGAGTGCCACTAAAAAACTTTAACGGCTTTATAGATTAGCACTAAGCTTCTTATAGTTATGGATTACTACACTAGATTGCCGCTAGCTTCAATTTGCCGCAATTAAGTCTGGTAATTTCCTTAATTGCAACTCTATAATGCGGCTAAATGAAAAAAAAAATAAGAGTGACGGCATTTTAGCTTAGCACAAGGCATATAAATATTGAGAAAATAACAAGAAAATGTATGAATCGAAAATAATAAAGGCCAGTTTGGGAATTTATATGTCACGTTACTCTTTCAATTGACTTAAAATTAGGTGAAAGGATATAATTATTTACGTTTACAACTCACTATTTACCGTTAGTTCAGCTTTTGTTACTACGACTCCAAAAGAGCTTTAGACGATGGTGGATAATTTGAAAAGAGGACAAATAAACTCTCACTAGATGTGAAGATTAGCGTTTGCCTATGTAAGGCTTTTACGATGTTCGGGCAGCTGAGTGCAAAAATATGGTTTAGTAAACAAAACACCTGACTACCAAAATTAAATTATTGTCTATGAGACATGTAGTTTCGAGTATACTCTTGTGCGGTGCTGAGACTAGAAATAACAACTTCTACATGGTGTTGTCTTATCTTCGGTGCATTTTAGACGTTTCCTAGAAAGATCACATTACAAACGAGAAGGTGTTTGGTATCTATCTACTGCATAGAAGGTCAGCATTACAGTTACTCTGAAACAACGGCCGTTGGCTGGGGCACGTGCAAGGGATGGTGCATTCTCGTTTGTATCAACAAATTCTCCTAGGAGAAATAGCTCATGCTAAGCGACCAGTCGGACGCCCAATGTTAAGATTTAAAAACATCCTTACATGCTCTCATTTAATTTATATTCCTAAGAATCCTAAGAATTAGATACAGGCATTGAAACGTGATAGCTCGAAAAAGCCCATTGAAGGTACTGTTGTTCACAACAACACTTTATTTAAATTAATGACCCACAAGCGCCAACAACACCATCAGCGCGCTGCCCCTGTTCCACACCAAGGAGTCAGAACCTACATTAAAGTCGTCATTATGTAGCCATTATATGTAAGTGCCAAACCAACGAATCCACAATCGGATGATATACGCACCATCTCTTGTAGATGAATATAGGCCAATGATGATGACGCATTTGACCAACGAATTTTTGATATCCCATGAGACTTCAAAACTCCACGGTGACTTATTAAAGTTGTACCACAAAATTTTCTATCCTCTACTTGACTCGCAGTACTTTCAACAACTTGTAAACAATCTTTTGAATATGGGTCTTGAAGCAAAGAACTCCAAAAGTTTTGCATGTTATTGTGGTTTTAATACAGACAATAAACTCGCGATCACAACACAACGCATTGAGTGGCACTGTGCAGTTCCAATTCTAAGAATAAGACAAGTTTAAACTTTTTTACGGGGAAACTCCGCGTCTAGCCGATCAGTATTTCCTACAGCGTAGACTCTACACAATAAAACATATGGACCCCCTTGATCCTTGAAAGATGAGAAGTAGAAGGAAAAATGATTAGTAAATAAAATGTATGGAAATGAGTAACAGGCTGAGTAATCGCATTTTAGAAATTGATATTGAATGCTATTAAGCCTTTTGTCACTAAAACCAATTTTTCAACACATAATGACAGGTTAAAACCACCAGTTTTTCAAGTTGAGAACACTACCTGTTCTGCGTTATCTACTAACCGGCAGAGTGCGAGTGTAGATAACTGCATTATAGTGAAGCAATGCGGGATAGCGGCAATTTAGTCTTGACACTGCCCCAAAAATAATGTATTAATAATTTGGAAATTGCCGTAATTTACATAACTTGCTTGTAAATACTAACATAAAACAAATAAAATACAATACTATAATGCAGTTATGTGTTTTTAGCCGCAGTTATGTCTAGAATTTTTAAGTAACGGCAATTAAGCTAGGTAAAATACCATTTCAGATTACGTAAAAATAAATTTAATAATCATTAGCCGCATTTAAGTTTAGCAATGTTACATAGCCGCATTTAAGCATTTAAATGATGGAAATTTGATCCAGATAGCGGCTTTTATCACTTTCTTATCTTGAAGCCTATTAGAGCTATTTTAATTCTGGTAAGACAGGTCGATAGAGCTTTTTTTCCTGATTACGATGGTGTAAAAAAGTCAAAATTGGCCAGATGTTGGATAACGGCATTTTAGCTTGTGGACGGCAGAATTGTTGTGCAATTAAAAAAGAGGTAGTTAAAGAGAAGTCCTAGAATTTTGAATACTTACATATTTTCTAAGTATCTAAGTATGTAATTCTAGTGTTTTAAGCTACCGGGATAAAGTATAGCCTATAACTCTTGACAGTCCATTTTACACATCGGTGAAAGAACTTTTGAAAATGGCTGATTAGTTTTGGTGATTACTTCATTCAAACAAACAAAGAAACAAATTTTACCCTGTATAATTATAATTATAGATATACCTAGAAAGTAAATCACACACAATTTCAATCCCATGTCCCTTTAAGTGTGTGCATAAATTGCCCCTCACAAATCACCTAAAATAGATATAAAGCTTGAACTTTTCAACCCCATCCCCTCACTAATACCACCAGGCGATACCTCATTACTAGCTACCTATTTGAGACACCCCTTCACCCTTGCCAATGTCACCCTTATACATAACACGGAATCATAGCCCATATAACAGGTAGGTTAGGGCTCAGTTCGCCGTGACAACTTCTGTTTGGTCGCTTAGGTATAATATAACCCCATTATGCATATTCGACCTAAAACCTGTATTAGCTAAAACGTATATTAAATCTGTTGCTATCTCTTTTCGTTGACATATGAGTGACAAGAAAAAAACGTTCTAAAACGTTTCTAAAACCTGTATTAAATTGTCAAGTTTTTATGAATAAACCCCTAAGTGTTTATAGACAGATGTTATTTGTATAGTGCAACTGAATAGACATTTTATCGGTTCTACTGATATTTATGTTAAACAAGCAGCACGTCCCGGCTTCTCACGGGTGTACTAATGGAGCTACCGGGCTAAAATATAACCTATAACCATCCGACAATCCATTCTACACATCGGTAAAAGAATTTTTGAAATCGGCCCAGTAGTTTCGGAGATTAATATACCTCCGTCAAACAGACAAACAAATTTTACCTCTTTATAATGTGTATAGATATAGATAGACTATGTAGAAATTTAGTAAATTATGACAATTAAAGTGACTTAACTCATATAATTTGGGACAGTATTAAAATAAGTTTAGTGGCTAAAAAAGTCATGTCAAGATTTCAAAATGAATAGAGCTACATTTTTTGTTGTGATCTTGTTGTTATACGGCCCACGCCTTCCTCTTCATTTTTCTGCTCCGTCACTTATATTTGTAAAGTCTTACTTACTTAATTTTTTTTAATAAATAAAAAAATAAACAATTTGAATTTTGCTGACTCTACATCGAGTTTTTGTGAACTTTATATTTCTAAGACCTATTTCAATGGTTGTGAGGATTTACAATGAGATAATTACATCATTTATATTTGAAAATAGTTCGTCTTTTGAAAGTTAAGTAGTTATCAAGACAAAGAAGTATCATTCAGAAATTATAACAAAGCGTAGCGCTTTCGTAGAAGCCTCGTAGCACTTCGTAGCACACTCGTAGACTTATTTCTTATCAACTTCACTTAGAACTTGTAAAATGGAAATTGAAATCTCAGACATATAATAATAAATAATTATGTATTTAAATATACCTAAGCAAGTTTTTGTAATCTTAAAATACTATCGTAAATATAAATCATTGGTACTTAGTGTGTTTGGATTAAGATAAAATAAAATGTTCTTTTTAAATCAGTTTTATCTAAACTCAAAGCTACTTCGTATCATAATGTATATTTTATCTAAACGACTAAACTGTGTATGTAGCATAATGACCCGTGATAACCCAGTGTTCGATAACCTACTTTTGGATATTTTAAGCCATGCTAAGTGTGTATACTTCATTTCTTGAAACGAGCTAATAAGAACGTAAATAAACTCACGAGATTGGTCGTCGAAAATAATTGTTTATTCTGTATTGGCTAGATTTGATAATTGTCAATTGATTTGACAATCTAGCCAATCACGAGATAGAATATTATTTTCAACGACCAATCACGTGAGTTTATTTTATCTTCCCATTAGCTCGTTTCAATAAATAAAGTATAGGTATATAAGATTCATGACAAGTCGGCACATGTAATGATTTTAAATGTAATTAACAGCTCTAATTACAGGGTGATTTTTAAATAAAACAACAAAATAATTTATATTTTTTTATTGATTTCCTAGGTATATTTTTAGCATGTTTTTATTTTAAGTTCTAAAATATATTTTATGTTTTAAAGTCTCTGTTCAAGTATGACACAGATTTTTTGGTATTTTTTTTATAATATAATAATAATAAGATTTATCTTAATAAGATAAGATATGGATTTATTCCTTTTATTATTTAGGAAATTGTTTTTTTTTACATCTTTACAATAAATAACAGACATCCCTTGAGTCTTTGAATAATTAAAACTAACACTAAGAACAAAATGTATTATATTTTTTATTAAATAACAAGTTGCACGAGCACAACTAAATAAAATGCAAATTCTTCTTATCATTATTACAAAACAAGTTCAGAAACACAAGGTCACATGTACACATACCTATATTATATTAAGTAAGTACATAGGCGATATATTTGCCTACTAAATAAAACAATAGAACAGTCAAATCGCAGGTCAGCTTAAATTGGTGGAAACTGAATTCGGAAATTTAACCAGCATAAGCTGACCTGCGAAAATTGGCACGATGCATCGTTTTCGATTTGTGTAGTAGAGGGGCTGAATCTAAATCTTTTTTGAGATTTCCTCCGATTCAATCTCTGAATTAAAATATATACATACATCATACAACTTTTTAAGGTTCTCCATCTCAATGCTAACATAAAATCTTTACTTCTAGCATACATAATGTTTACAATACTTTATGTCCCAAATGACACCGCCTATGTACATAATTATAGCTAAAAGGTATATAAAACAAGTCATATGCAATAACAATGGGCAGGCACGAGTACAGGCGACACAAACAAAGCTTTAAAATGTTAAGTCGTTGCCTAAACTTGGTTCAACACAGCACGCGCCGAATACTGATCACCATGTATAACTATAACACGGCTAAATACAAAACACTTTGACACATAACAATTTGCACAATGAAGTACCCAACTCAAATTGGTAGCATAATCACAGTGTACTAGGTGGTTCAGAATAGGCAAATAATAAGCATGAGGCAATCCTATGAATTATTTATGTACCTGATTAATATTTATGCCAACAGGCCATTTGAGTTATAGAAATTCTGTTTTTAACATTTTGCGTTTTATATTCGGCTGATGCGAAAAACAAGCTGTTCAATGTTGTTTTTGGATATTGAGGTTTTCTATTAATTTACCAATTAAAAAGCAAATCAGTTATTTTCCTAAAAATATTTTTAAAATAAACATATTTTTCATTCTAATTCTGATGTTTGTTGAATATTAAAACTAGAAATATTTTTGAAATCGAAATAATATCGTCTTACAGAATTTAAAACAAGTCAGAGGTCAAATTGTAAATTTAAAAACAGTCAAAAAAATGTTCTGAAGAAAACCGTAAAGTTTCCAACACAAAGACTTGGAAACAAATTGAAGACAGGTCTTCTCAAGTATACAAACAAGTTGAGACATGTCACATGCGACCCACTCGTTGCTAGGTGCCTTTGAAAAGGGACGAAAGATATTAAAGAGATCGTGAAGAAAGGGGACGGAAGATTGAAGGGATAAGGGACTCTTTTGTTAAAGACCTTTTTGGACAGGTTGATGCTTGCGAGATTTCGTTAAGCCCCTACACTTTAACAATAGATTATTCACAATTTACTGAATTGAATTCCAACGGGAATACGGAATTCTATCTGAAAACTAGACATATTCAGAAACTTAATAACAATTAAATACATCAAGATAATATTAAAAAAATAAATATTATCGCCGGCAAAATGGTAATAACAAAGTCATATAATGTTTATTAAAATAAGAAATTAAAATAAGACCGCTATGTTTAACAATTATATCATAAAGAAAACAATTGAGATACTAGTGAGCTAAATGCACGTAACAATTTATCTACTCACATTACTCACGCGCAAGGAAAAAGAACAATTATTTATAGTTACAATAATTTGAACAGTGAACTTGACTCCCTCATCCAATGGTCAAAAAGTTAAACATGACTAAACCCCCTGAAGTGACTTCTGGTTGAGCAGATAAATGGTCTGTCAACAAGAACCTCATACCAGTTTCATAATCAATACCAAAAAAAGATGAATTTTAAGAGTTTGCACAGAAACAGGTTTTGATCGGTAAATCATAAATGCAACAACAATATTTAAACTGTACGATCTCGCGCTTATCGTGTTTGTCGATTTATCGTCACGACTTGAAGCTGCGTGTTTTTCGATTGGAGGCGGTGAGTCAACCGCCAAGGCCAGCCTGCCGGCCGGCTCAGCATGGCAACCACTTTTTTCATTTCTCTTTTTGTCCACATGTTTTTGTGGTTTTGCGGTTGTTACCGCTTAGAAATTGGTTACTGTTTCTTAGATTGCTTCGGTTGCTACGCCGGCTGTAATGATTTGCACGTTTACCATTACGAATGGCTTGCCTACTTCACTTTCTAGTGGTGATAAAATATTGCGTTTGCTTGGATTAACTAGATTGTCTTGTTCTGATTCGTTTTGTAATTTAACAACAGTTTTTCGTTAGTATTAAATAATTCCTTCTAGTAAATGATTCACTGTTTCAGTTTTTATACACTTGGCTTTTTGTTTCAGATTTATTTTATCAAGATGAATTTTGAAGCTAGAGCTAGGAGCTTTTTAAATATTTTCAAATTTTTATGGAGTCTAAGTCCTTATTTGATCACGTAGGCCAAAAAAGAAACAAAGGCTTTTATAGCTCTGACTAACAATAAGTTTCGTGATAAAGGGTGTTTGGGACTCAGAGTGATTACTTTTTTTGTTACGAAATAACAAAGAAAGTAGTTCTATAGGGGAGGTTGGCCGGATGATGTAATATTGATCCGAATTGTGATCCGAATTGAATGATCGCCTTTCAAGGATTCTTTCGTATTTTTGGAACTGGTTTTGGACAAAACAAAGCAATTTGCAACATTTTTCCTGGCCATAAAACTACGTCCTCTTTAGATTATACCAATAAAAAGTTTATTGGTGCTATAAGTTGATTGTGGCTTGGGAATTTTATTTTTTGATATAATTCTTCTTAAATTTTATGATCTCGATAATTTATTTATAACTTTGTTTCTTTGTCCTTGGATTGTTTTTGGTTTTGTATTTGTGAATCCTAATCTGAGGCAATACAAACTCTTTTGACGTGTGTTGCTTTGATTCTGAACATTCATTTATTTTAACCACTGAATGTTTTTCCACATTTTTCCCAACTTTTCAAAAAATTAAATTTAATTTCAAAATAAATTAATAGTGACCGTCAGACTAAATGATTGATCTATGAGGAAGCCATCTGTAATTCTGCCAAGATTTTTTGTCTGTTTTCGATATATCTGTTTGAATTTATCATTTGGTGTTTGCTTTTCCAAAGTCTAAAGAGTTTTGTAAATTGTTTGAAAACTTTTGAGTTTCCTAATTTATGAGCCTGTTTATGTATCTCTCGTTAAAATTGTAACGTTTTATTTTTTAGTGCTCAGTTGACACACTTCAAAAATTTTTTGGATTTTACGAAGCCGTCAGTCAGTCAAACAGTCTTTGTAATACTACACAGGATTTTTATGTAAGAAGTTTTAGAAATATTTTTTATGAGACTGGTCGAACGTGACGAACAATTTCTTTATGAAAATTTTGCAAAATTATCAAATTAACGAAGAGAATGTTTGCAAGGACAAAATAGCTTTGTTACTTACCCATAAGAACCACTTACACAAATTTTGTACAATTTATCAACATAGCCAGAATTCAGAAATCTTTACAAAACAAATTTTAATACAGGTATCAACTTATTGACTAGATTTCTTATCTCTAAGATACAGAAAACGGTTCGAGCAGCCGACATGTCGCCCGATAACGAGTAATCTACTCTTACACAAAAAGTTCTAGAATTTTCTGCGGGTACTGGAACAAAGGAACCGCGGTGAGGGCACAATGGATCGGATCACTTGAGGGTTGGAAAACAAGGTTTTTGATCACAGGGTTGTAAGGATCTGTTCCACCGGTGGAACGGGAACAAAGAAGCCGGCCGGCTCTATGGGAAGGTCGGCGGGGCGCGGCCGGCGCACAGACGACCGGCGCGGCGCGCGGCGCGGACACACTGGCGCGCGGGCCCCCCGCGGCCCCCCGCGACACCCGCGGAGCGCCCCCCGCACCCCCGCCCGCGCTCTCGTTATATATAGGCGCCTCCTTCCCCGATTCCGTCAGTCCGTGACAGAGAGCGACAGGGTCGGGTGGGTCGATAAGCCTAGGGCGAGATACGAAGCCCCCGAGGTTACGAGATCAGATCTGATGCGGTCGTGAGCTTCTTACGTTTTAGATTTCCCGACGATCTCTTCGCGAGCTAGTCCTGGCGGTCCGCGCTGCAGTACAAAAGAGACTTGTGATATTTTTCAACTAGTTTAGTTCCGCACGGAACGCTTTCTTTTTTTTCGGTATTAAAAGTGTACAATATAAGTAACAATTTGGAGAACATGGAGATCCTACCGGTCACCAATCAGTTTAACGTCGGATTCAATGGCGAAAAAGGTGAGTCTACTTTCTATTCCGTGGAGAGGGAAGCGGCTTTCTAACCGGCCGAGGTGTTGCTAGGCGGCGCGCGCACCGGCCTCGCTCAGCTGAGGGCCGATTGATCTAGGATCAGAGCTGCCAGCCGGTCTAGCATCAAGCCGGCCTAGCCGCTAGCCGGTCTGGCAGCTAGCCGGGCTGACGGCTGAGCGGCCGGCTTCCCGTCACAGCTGACGCGTCAGCTGTTCCGCTCGATGCGCTCCCTTGCCCTTGGAGTTGCGCGATAACTCTCCATTCTCAGTTACTTCTAATTGCAATTACATCTTGTTTTTTAACGACTCCAGCGATTAACTTGTAGTTTTCAACACACAACTCGGAACTTATCATATCAGGTTGTTTTCCAAAATTTTAGATGACTTTCCAAAAAAGTCCAAATTTTAAATTTATCTTTCCATTGTTTTAGCATGGAGTGGGCCAACATGGCGGGAAGCGCCGATGCCGGTGCCGACGGAGGCGGCGCTGGCTCAGAGGTTGGAGCGGGAGCTGCGCGCCGCTAAGAGCGCGAGCGAGCTAGCGGCGGCCGAGGTGCTGGTGCCCGCGGAGCTGCTGGCGCGGGCAGCCAAGCAGACGCTGGCCCTGGCGGAGGGAGAGCCCTGCGGGTCGCGGGGCGCGGCCGTCATCGTCGACGTCGCCGGCAGAAGACTCGCAGCTTTCAAGATAGACCCCAACACGCTCACCACGCACGAGATCCACTTGCATCTCGAACACGACGCTACCAACTGGACGAGCATGTTGCCGCAATTCCTAAAGTAAGTTTCTCTTCTAAACACAAAAGTATTTAAGAAAAAAGAGTTTCATTTTGTTTCATCCAGGTTTAAAGTCCTAGAGACTAATGGTAGTTTTTGTTTGTCTAACAGAAACCTAACACGGAGCGGCACGATCATCATCAGCCCCCAGTTCACGATAGAGAAGAAGAAGCTGTTCCGCAGCCAGGCGGAGTGAGGCCTGTGATAGCGCGAGATGCGAGCGAGCCGACTGACTGCCCTCCTCGATATCTACGTATCGTTAATTTTAAAAAATATCAATATTATTATTATATATTTTGATAAGAGAAAAAAAAGCACAGCGTGATATGAGTACATAGAGAAGCGGAGGGCGCGGCGCGGTCCCACCCCGCTGGTGAAGTCCCCCGCTGTAGTCGTCTGATCGTTGTTCGTGTTGTGTGATGGATGTTGTTGATGATGATGATGGTGGCCGGCGCGGCGGGCGGTGCGCACGCGATGATCTCAGTTGCCGCCGCGCGTGTGATACCGATACCTTGATCGAGTTAGTCTTAGGTATTATTTTTTGTTTCGAGTTCAATTCTATTCTGAAGTTGTGTAGAGTTTGTATTTTCATGTATGTAATGTATTTATTAGAGGCGGCCGACGAGGTCGGATATGTGTACGTTTTTCGTATTTGTACTAGTTCGTACATTTGTTTGTGATACTACTTTTGTAATGTATAAAATTTAAATGAGAAAAATATTATACTTTTTATGAATGAGAGTAACGAATGCAAAATGCTGAGTTAGAGTTGAGAATCAGAGTGAGGAGGCAATAGAGAGGGTGCCCTCGGGCGCCACATTATACTGCAAAGATCTCAGGTTATATTATTATAGTTATAAAAAGTATTAAGTTATTTAAGTTAATAATATAAAGATGTAATGTTTTGTAAGATTGTTTTGTATCGAGCGCGAAGCTGCGAGCCCAGTGGCGGGTGTTGCAGACGATGCATTTTCTTCATCCAGTGTAAATTACTACATTAAATGTAAATCAATAGACTAACAATTTTTAAACGAAATCTAAATGTTTGTAGGGTCCAGTGTTTAAAACGCACAATATCATAGTCTAGAGTTCACTTTCATCAATAAACATTTTTAAAAATGCTACAAAAAACATTTTTACTTCTCGGATTGTCGACATTATACACATAACTAACAATAATAATAACTGTATCAATTGTTTATAATTGATATTTATTGATAGGCCGTAAAAGAAAATGTAGAAATTAATGAAGAAAAAAATACATAGTTTCAAAAATGAACTTTTTGTTTTCACTACACTTCTATCCTATTTCAAAAAACATGTACCTATCTCACAACACAAGTTGTTGTCGATTTAATATTCAGATGACACCACAAGAAAAACAAAGAAATCATTGAGTCTAATTTAAATACATTAACATAAAGTTAACCTACCTAAAAACAAGGCGAGGTAATAAATTGAAGGCGAGTCGTGAACCGGTTCACTCCGGTTCTTTGCAACTGGTTTCAATAGAGATTGCTGCAACCCCATCCTTACGAGTTTTTATACAATTAGTAAAACCAGTTCCACTACCATTTAAATAACTATGTTTTGAGAGTTGGCTGAGTGGGATGATGCTTGGACATTACATCTGAAGAACTGGTTTGAATCCCTGCCTACTCTACTTTTCAAGAGCGGCTCTTTAAAACTCACGGACACGTTAAAAAATATAAAAAAACCATGTCAGAAGATCAATTGAGTAATGTAGAATTTTTTTTGATGAAATTTGTTATACGACTAAGAGATTTTTTTGATATGAAAACCGTAAATGCCGTGGACAGATTTTTAGTTTAAAAAAATTAAAATCGAAAAATTTATATACGAAAAAACCTAAAAATGTCTATCATACATTCAAACTTAGGTACTAACTATAAATGACCGGCTTTGCACGGATGTACTAATGAAATGACCGTGATAAAATATAGCCTAATACCCCGACAGTCCATTCTACACATTGGTGAAAGAGTTTTGAAATCGGCTGAGTAGTTTCAGAGATTACCTCCATCAAACAAACAAACCAACATTACCTCTATAATATTAGTGTATAGATAGTGATTATGTTCCTTTTTTATTAGTAAAATCTACTCGAAACCACTTGGCTCAATGCCCATTTCTCTAAAACCATAAAGTTAAATCTTTTTGGAAGCAAAACAGGTTGGTTTTTGTTTAATTAGGTAAAATTAAAGACATAAAACTTCTCTTTTAAACTTTTATGGCTTTCCGAAGAAATTAAAAAAGACGTTATAAACAGATTTCGAAATCTTTAGCTCAATAAATTATTTCCTTTAGCACTAGCACTTAAACTTAACTTAGGACTTTATTATTGGTTATTTTATTTTGTACAGCTATATGCATAATCTATAAATTATATTGATAGTTATATGAAATAAATAGCTAGTTTTGCGATGTGTTGACCTAGTGGGACTATTTCGACTTTCATACCGAACATCTTGGGTTCAAATTCGGACGGTCCATTATTAAGTTTTACAAGTTGACTTGAGGCTTAATTGTGAAATAATAAGAATTATTATTATTATTATTATTTATTAACTTTTCACTGTATTTTTTGTAATTTATGGTGATTATTAAAATTGGAAACATATTTCATTCAATTCCATTAATAACAATAAATCAATAATTTCACCAACAAAATGGCGTACCATTTCAAATGTAATTGAACTTTATCAAATAAGGATTCTTTATGCAATAGATAATTCTATCACAGGCTCGGCTTTCCAACAAACGACATGATTGTCAGACGTCGTGACTTTAATACCGATTGCAGTACCCCTACCATCAGTTTACGACTTGTAAGACGTAGTATACGACTTGACCCGTTAACTCGTTAACGGGTCGGGAAAAATGTAAAAAATAAGTTCTAATGTATGAAATTCTTAGTTGATGCAAGTTACTGGGAGCGATGCTGGATTCTCATACATTTTGTGATAGTTGCTATCGAGGATCGTAACAATAGAACAGTAAACTGGTGGTAGGGCCTCAGGTCGTGAATAACACGCCAATGGAGTCACGTCCCACCGACAAAAACACAAGGGTCAGTTAATCCAGTGTTTTCTATAAGTACGAGTAAAAACACTTTTTATTACTTATCTACTTTGTTCAAAGATGGCTCGATACAGACGGTAGGTATTCTGTCAACTCCATACTACTAACTATGAATAAAAGTGTTTGTATGAATGTATAGATGTTTGTTACTTCTTGGCTGAATCTTATATACCTACCTACCTACTTACCTAACTTCATAGTTTATAAACTACCAACAAAATGTAAAAAAATATGTAGCCCCTGGAATATCTGAGCCCACGTAGAAATTATTAGAATCGAATATCAATAAATAATATTCATTTAAACGAAGCTAAAATAAACTTGTTGAGCTCTATCTTAGACACACCCACTTCATGAATTTATGAATACTTAAGTACAGTATTTGAATACTGTATTTATCAAATCATAAAATATGTACCTATATTTACCTCTAGCAACATTGAGCTAGGTAAATTAGAGACAGAATCAAAAACAGAATGAAAAAAGATTCTGACTCTACATACATTCTAGCTACCAAAACAACTAGCACATTGCCTATCCGTTCAACATTAGTCGAAAATATTATACCACAAATCTGCGTCCAATAACCATAAAAACAATATACCTACCTACCTACCAAGGAAATAAAATTCACTACATAAACAGATTCAATCGTTGTTGCTACGCACCACGCAGAACTACTAGCGCCATCTCTTGGTAGCCAAGAGAACTAATCCTGAAGGTATTTTTAAGATTACAATTTTGTCGCTATGTTGAATAAAAATTACAACTGAAAAACAACTTTAGATTGAATGGAATTTAAACCTTATTTGAATAAGGTAGAGTTTATTTCGTTTTGTAGAGTTGTACAAGGTATTTGTCCAACTACATCAATATTGACTCAAGTGCTGGTAAGGCCGTTCTATTTGTGTCGATTATCTAATATTATTTTGAATTTGAGCCTAAAATTGACGAAATTTTCATATTTTCAGTGTCTTAGAACAATGGCTTTTCGTACCGTTACTAATTTACCATTTTCGTAACCTCTAGAAAAATCTTTGAATGTTTTTGTTATTCACGTTCTTTATCTTTAACTGGCAATTATCTACCACATTTTTGCTTTAACTAATTATGTGTTACCAACTAGGTTCTGCTAGAAACTAAGAAATTTTCCTGTCCTTATCCGATCTGATAGGAAAGAAAGAGATGAACAAGTAAGCCGAGTTAGATTTCCACTTTCAATTAGCTTAGCCGAAAACACTCAGCTTAAATTATTTACAAAACGGCGACCGTCATAATGATGCCATCTTGAACACTATTTAATTTTACCATTTTTTTTTTTTTATTTTTTCTTCGTTTGGTTTAATTTGATGCTTGATGATATAATTGATTGTTTATTAATGCATCTTTCTCCTCGTTTTTATCTCCGTGTTTGAATTTTTCGGGGTTTAAACTTAATATATATTATAAGCTTATCTTAAAAAGATATCAAAAGACCAACATTTTTGACACCACAACTTACTATTTATTTATTCATTTTTCAAATAAATCACATCTGTAAACAGATTATACAGAAGATAATATATTCCGGGAACGAATAGCGTAAACAAAGGAAAGCTTCCAACATTGTTATGGCTCACGATGACGATGATGGCACTGGTGACCCGTAGCACAGGTTCTTATACCTATTTCAGGCACCAGTCTCTCACAACATTTTTTTGTATTAAGCTAGAAACCAACAAACATTTTGGATTAAGTGTTAATTGTTTTTATTATTTCTATTATTATTGTTATTTTTAAATTCTTTTTTTATGTACTTATTTATGTTTATTAATATTATGTTAAGAAGTTTGTGAGAGAAAATAAATAAAATGATTGATTGATTGATTGATGAAAATGTTCTGTAAAACTGTGGTAGTAGGTAGTTTAATCCTTACTTGCGGATATACATCCGCAAACTAAGGATTAAACCACATATGCCAGGCTATCTTCAGATGGGCGATAAGACATGTTTGCGCCACACACTTTCTCTCGTCTGCCACAAGCTTATTACAAGGCTGTGTTTACATGTCTAGGGAGTCGTAGACTTAGGGCGCAGAATAAAGATCTTAGAGTCTCTTTCAATATCTCCAGAGTTATTACGTCTTAAAGTATAATAATTATAATAAGAAATTTATTGCAACACTTATAAGTAGGTACACAGAGTAACCTTAAACTAGTTAGTGTACAAGAGTTGTTGTTACAAAAGGCCGTCTTATCGACTATGCGATTTCCTCCAGACGATGAGTTGGGTCAAAGGCGAACTTGTAAGAAGAAGGCAAGAATGAACTTAGCGAGTAAATTGATTTTTCGTTTGGGAAAAATTAAATGCGCAATAACACGAGCTCTAAACGACTGGAGTATTTTATGAGGGTACTTATAAACTAAAGTTAACTCGTCTTTTTTAATTTTGGTTTAAGTTCTCTTAATGTTTAATCTAGAGATGCTAACATTTACTTGAAATGTAAACATTTCACAATAATGTATAAACTCTAGACAGTAACTTTTGTAAGCCAACCAATGGTTTGTACTCTCAACATACAGGGTGTTCAAACATCTGTTACACAGCACACCCCGTACCCTTGTAACTTCAATGATTTGTCAACTTACCCACTAATTTCAACAGTAACGTCAAAATACAAAACACATTAGGCATAACAACTACAATGAAATTCCGTTCGTGTTTGCAGATGCACTTGCGATCAGATGACGGTGACAGAACACACCTTTCCCAGATGTTTTTGTTAACGGACCCAAATATGGCACACACTTCAAGGAAACTAAAAAAGTTTCGGAATAGTATTATTACTTTTGTCGTGGTCGTGCTCGGGACTTTCTTTGTGAAGATTAATTCTTATTTATTGGGCTGCCGGTAAGTACTAAAGCTGATTTTTTTTCATGTAATTTTAAATAAAAAATATAAAATTAAAAATTTATAATTTTAAATATAAATCTAGGCTAGAGGTTCTACCGAAATGAATGTTTTTTTTCTTTCTTTCTTGACAAGGCTAGATAACTTAGGAATAAAATATTGTAAAACCATTTTCAATATGTAAGCTCTAATTTAAGTTCCAGTCCATGTCTAAGTAGTGATTCTACACCATACAAAAACTGTCAAAAATCGTTGATTGAGCGAAGACAGCAGACTCGGAATACAAGCCTTAATATAAATGAAGTAAAAGCTCGTATTCCGAGATGTAAATTCTTAATACCTTTTACAAAATGCTTAATCAGTTAAATAAATGGCGTATAAGCAACTAAGTTAACCCTTTTACTTTCCTTTTCCATCTAAATGAAGCAAGAACCCAACTCAACAAATTATCAAGGTAGATATGTAGATAGGCACTAGAAAGCCCGAGATAAGTAGAAACATTTGCGAGCTTTCAAACGATTACGCCAAATCCGGTAACTTTTGCAATTAACGTGAATTACGGTATAATAAGCCGGAATAACGTAAGTTACGTTTTAATCCGTGCTTCGGAATCACGTAGATACAATTTGTTTTGGAAGCTTTGGCATTAATTTGGAGATAACTCGAGTTTGTGTGTGGAAGTTTCTTGATTTACAAATTTGTATTTCGTAATACTCGTATTATTAGGATATTAGCGAACTTTTTGAATTCATTCATAGAAATGTTTTGGATTTTTTATGTTTTGAGCTTTTCTTTTAATACTTTAATCGTAATGTAGTAAATATACAGTAATTTGTAAATATAGTTTGTATTTCTGGATTTTAGTCAACCATTGAATTAGTTTAATTCAGTGCCTCTGATTATTAATAACATCTTAAACATAAAAACTTACCCCCTTATGCATAAACGACCAGTAAACCTGTATTAGCTAAAACACATATTAAATCTGTTGCTATCTCTTTTCGTTGGCATATGAGTGACAAGAAAAAAACGTTCTTAAAACCTGTATTAAATTGTCAAGTTTTTATGCATAAGGGGGTTAAAATACAGTTTTAAAAACCTCATTTTTTATTTGTGTCTAAGAATAGCATTGTATCTCCACACATGGTCTCCCATGGCCAAACTGGGTTGGTTGATGGTCCAAGCCGGTAGCCATTACTACAAAACGCCACAATACGCCTCTAGCCCGCTTTAAACGGCTGCTAATTCAATTTAGCTGTCAAACATGTTCCTAGGCCCATAGCCTGATACAAGATAGCTAGGTTAATTGAGGACTTCTAAAAGATATTGGACATAGACAGACATTTATTTACTGCACAGACAAGCACACATATAGTTACACAATAAAAGTTTACAGAGAAAGATAGTTGTAGGTATAATTTGTTCATTTGTATGAGCAAGTGGCCATCTCTGGTGACGGTGTAGTGGGACTAAACTAAAAAAACGTTGTTTATTATGACTACCAACTTCAATATGGACCTAAATGTCCAATGATAGTTTAATATTACTGAAAACAGTGCAGCTCTACTTATTTTGATGATCGTCAATCCAACTCGAGATCAATCTCCAGGTCATGAACCATCTGACCAATTACAATGCACAACCAAAATGACCCAATTTTATATATCAGAGTGACCTGACCGTTCGCTCTAGCCTGGCAACACACGTACATACAGTCAGACACACGTACTTTACTATAAATAGCGTCAACAACAAGAAGGGCCACTTATGGCCTAAACAAACTTCTTTATCCCACCAAGAAATACTTACATACGCCTTATTCATACTAACATAGAGTTGAGAATAGCGATACCCGTTGGATAATCAAATTGGTACATGTGTATTTTACGAAGTTAATAACACAGTCGCTGAATTGAAAAGAGAGTCGTATAGAAACGAGATAAGGTTGTACTTTTAGTGTAGTAAGTGCAAAGGTGGTTGGTGATTATGAACAATTTTATTAGCTTGTTAATTTATTTGTTTGTTAGGCGACCCACCACTTGCCTGTGACATTACAGGGCCTAAAATAAACCGGTTAGATAAATAGGTTTTGTAGATGCACTGAGTGTAATACTGGATGCGATAAGATGTTTGTGTGAATGTAGTGCTTGGTGGTTTTGGTGCTGGGCAAGCCTATTCCATCTCAACAATGTCCCAGGCACTAGTGTCCCGTTAAGTGTAGGCAAAGCCTCCTGAATTTTGAATTTAAACTCATAACCCCCTGTAGATCAGAAAGCTTACTAAGGGCTTAATAATTTCCAAAAAACCTTTGTAGGAAACATTATATATTTAAGTAAAAGTGATTCGGCAATATATTTTTATTTTTATTTTTATTTTTATTTTTGCACGTTTGAACTGGGAGATAACATTTTATAAATAAACACTTCAGCATTTTTGTTTTCTATTAGTTTGTGCTATCTTTTGGTTTAGTCTAGACAATTCGTTTCATGAAACAAACAAACATATCAAAAACTTCGATATTAAGTGATTGATACATACTTACCTAAACCATTTTCCCACTGATGTTTTTTTGATACCTATGAGCATAAATTAGCTAAAAGTTTAATATTTTTTGTAATTTGGTTTTATTGATAATGCACAATGAACAAAGTGTTCGTTCAGTTCTAATTGTATTTATTGTCGACCTCGCCTCTTCCGTGTGACGACCAGATAATAACGTGGAGGCCTTGAGATACTCTTGTTTTACTTATGACTTTATTGTGCAATTTTGGGAATAATTTTGGTATAATGGGATTTTAGTAGAACCCATTTTAATTTTTAATACAATATTATTTGTGATTACTTGCACGGGTGTACTAATGAAACTACCGGTATAAAATATAGCCTATAACCATCCCGATAGTAAATTCTACACATCGGTGATCTTTTTTAATTGGTTGAGTAGTTTCGGAGATTACCTCCGTCAAACCCGTACTCCGTCGTCTCCGTCCTCTTTATAGTATTAGTAGGTAAGTAGGTATAGTTAAATATATAGAATAGATTTACCTACCTGTAATGTAATAGGTTAAAGGTTCACTGTGGAAATTCGTGGTCATTGAGTTTTGACGTCTATAAAGAAAAGATGTTTATTTTTAAACTATAATGGTCTCTTGTCTGTTCGTAGGTATCATCCACTCCTGAAATCCATCAATACGACGCGAGCACTTACAAAATCTCAAAGCATACATTGAAGCTTATCTTCTTAAATCACTCGGCACATCTTTTGAAGCCCATCAATGTACAGTCAAGTTTCGTAATCTTCTTTCCTCGCTTGTTGTTTACTTGAGAGTTATTTCGAGTGCAGTTTTCAGGATGTTTAACGAATGCAGCATTTCAGTTGTTTGTGAATTACGAAAATTAATTCCATCTGTTTGTTTAGGAAGTTATTTAAGAACGGTTTGTACAGTTTTGACTGTTGTGTTGAATAAAAGGATTTTATGTTCAATTCCAGAGATATACAAGAGTTTTTTAACCCGACTTGTAAAAGGAGATGGTTATATAATTTCTATATCGTTTCTTTTTAGGCTCTCCCTGGTTCGTATGAGCAAGTGGCCAAACTCTGGTGACGGAGTTTTTAGGCCGCCTAAACGCCTTCGTCATAGCTTAACGACTTTAAAAGCCGAGAACGACAATTTAACGTGACAACTTAATTACATTTTGCTTTCCCTAATATTTAGTGAACATGAAAATACATAAAAAAAAATAGTTTAACATAGAATACCACCTTTTTTGAAGTGGGTTAAAGCGAGGAGCAGGTGTGACGATCAATGCCAACTCATTAAGAGCACATCACCTGTTATTGAGGGCGCTCGTAAATTAAACATTAAAAACCAATAACTGCTGGATAGTAAACACGCACTTAAGATTTAAACAGGCTCACGGTTGTATCTGTTTACTCAGATATTGAGACACTCAAAATGTGGGCATGGCATGGACCAAAATGTATGGACATGACGCCCCTCTTGGACATGCTTTAGTTAGATAAATGACCACATAGCCATTATTTACTAACTTAGCTACTAACAGCCAGTATAAATAACCTATCTATCTCTGGTTCTGCTTACTGTGGGTAGATATTTGACATTACTTCCATACAAAAAGTGTCACAATAAGTCTACTTTCTGTATGTTTCAATAATTTCGCTTACTGCCAGCAGTTAGTTACGGACTTCTAACGTAAAAGTAGGTAAGTCTTTTTTTGACAACGGAACAATTTCTTACTGAAATTGAACTAAACTACATTATGAGAAGTTGGGATGTAGCTATTCAGATGTCGACAAAACTAAATCTAAACTAACACTTTTTTCTAAATAAAAGTACCAAGTAATAAGTAGTGTAGAGAACCATTCTGACAGTCCATTCTACTCACATCTTTGAAATAATTTTTTGAAATCCGCTGCGTCGTTTCGGAGATTACTTCAGTCAAACAAACAAACAAACATTACCTCTTTATAATATACTAGTAGCACGTCCCGGCTTCGCACGGGTGTACTAATGGAGCTACCGGGATAAAGTATAGCCTATAACCTCCCGGACAGTCCATTCTACACACCCGTGAAAGAATTTTTGAAATCGGTCCAGTGGAGATTACCTCTGTCAAACAAACAAACCAACATTACCTCATAATAATATTAGTTTAGAGTTTAAACTATCCCAGTAAGTAGCGTTTCATTGAGCACTGCTTGCCGTAAACAGAATAATTGGAGGCATTACCACGCGTGGAGACAGCGAGGTCGCTGATTCCCCTCAATTGGAGGCATTACCACGCGTGGAGACAGCGAGGTCGCTGATTCCCCTCAATTGCTTGGATTGGCTAATTGTACTCATGTTACGTATGATACTGGCCTTTTTATAGTCACCCTGCTTTGTCTGTTACATCCTACCTTACATCAAACTGTGTGGAATGTCCAAAGATATATAACTCAAAATATATTTACTAAATAAGATCTTATTACAGACCACCTTGACAAGTCACGTTATTACAACTAGGGGGTTCTGTCTGTTCCAAACTGGATACAATTTGTGAGTATGGATGGATGAGTGGTTGTTTGTTACTGTTTCACACGAAACTACTGAACGGATTGGGCTGAAACCTAACAAGCTACAAGTTAACGCGTGCAGTGCCCATGACGCGCATGCAGATAACAAGTTACATAATTTCCTTCCATTTTCAATTTACATTGTTTAAATTGAGATCATCAATTAATTTGAACATAATTGAATTTAGAAAATGTTCATTTCAAAACGAAATAACCATAATCTCTGTAACTCCATAATAAATTGTAATTGGTCAGAAAAAAAGTGATCAACTCATTGTCCGGACAAACAATAGGCGAATAATAACACAGTTTTAACAACGGCTGTGGCGTTTTGCATAATTCCGCAAAAAATGAACAATGATCGCGAGATTGTTTTGATATGGTTGCGTTTTTACTGCTGTTGCTAGGAGGTATGTACTTGGGGTGTAGTTTTTGTGGTACTACCACCGTACTTACCTTCTTAATTGTTTAACAGTTAAGAAAGAAACAAAGCAATGGCTTAATAAATAATTAAATAAGGGTGAAACGAGTAGAAGTGATATATAAATAAATAAATCTGGGTTTGAATCTCGTCGAAGGCCAAAACTTTTAGTTTTTTAATTTATAAATGAAATGGCTTGATTTTATAGTTTTTAAGTCGCAAAGATTTAATATAATTTGCTACATCCATTGATCATTTACGACAAAGAAGCAACCATTGAAAGCAAGCGCACGGCCGTGATCCGTCATAAATGATGAAGAGCATCTAATCGTTGACCGTATGCGCGTGCGCACGCAAATAGAACTTGGCAGGAGCGCACTCGACACGTGTTTGGACTGTCAGTTGCATGTGGATATGGTGATGGAAAACACTGATTAGACTTAAAACACTTTTTAAACTAAGTATCACCACTTGGAAACTTATTTATAAATTTGAATAACCGATTAAGGCTCGTATCGGGTTTAGCTAATATAGGTTTACTGGTCCAATATGCATAATGGGTTGTAAGTTAGATATTCTATTGCCAGTTGATTAAGATGATTCAAAGTTATTTAAATGATCCTATTACCTAATTAAATAGATTTTCGGTTGCACTTCTACTAGGGAAGGGAGGCCTTTGCCCAGCAGTGGGATCCAGTAGGCTGAATAAATAAAAATAAATAAATAAAAAAACTTCTACTACATTTTGTATACGACTGTACTTCGAGTTTGATGTGACTTCTTGATTATTGAATTTAGTTTAGTTTTAAGTGGTGGTCCGTTTACTTTAATTGTAAATAACAGAATTAATCAACTAGCTAGATAATTATTTGCTAACGATGAAGGAAAAATATAGGTATTCTTGGACATTCCACATAGCGATAGTCAAAAATTAGTCGTTGTCAGTTTATAATTTCAAACACTTTTTAGGACTTCGAACCTGCGAACTCCGAACCCACTAAGCCAAGCTTTAACCACATAAGTCTATGTATTACATTAAAACTACATAGTTTTGTTGTACCCACGCACTTTGCAAAACACATAGCGTAGAGCAAGGTTCATTGACACCGAACCTTGACACCAATAGGCTGAATGAGATTAGTGAGCGTACACACACACATACATACACACACATACAACGTGTTATGTAAACGACACGGTAAGTTATTGATGGTCTGTCTTTGTTTAGACAGATTTTAAACATTACAAAAGCAGAGTATTAATAAAAGTTACCACTAGCTTGTGTTCTATACACTTATGTATGGGTCTCATTTATAAAGATTTATCAATGTGTTGTATTAAAGGTTTTAAATTTGTTTTTTCTTGTTACTCTTTTTTTTTTTTTTTGTCTAACCTATGTTGTCCCACTGCTGGGCAAAGGTCTCCCCCAATTTTCTACAACCATCTCTGTCCTTTGAGACTTCGTACCAGTCTCTCTCAAAAGAGTTACTCTTATGGCAACGAAAAGAGATAGGTAGCAACAGACTTAATATCGGTTTTTATAAAATAGGTTTATTGGTCCAATATGCATAATGGTAGCTATTCTGAAGTCACTAAAACTAAACTAGAGGTGAATAAAGATGATACCATCCGTTTATTTCGATATTGTTAAGTCACGACGGAAGCTTTTGAGCGGCCTAAAAACTCTGTCACCAGAGTTGACCACTTACTGAACGAATGAACGAACGATTTCTTTATTTTTTAAGGTTCATTATCATTATTAATAAATACTTAACAGAATTCATGAAATAATCATCAAAATTCAATAATTAGGAAGCGTGGCGTGTGCGACCTCTGACTGATTATACATTCAGTCGAACAACAACCATTCTTATCAACTGTATTTTTTATATAGTTAATATAAAGATAAATACGAGGGCACGATTAAATTGGGGGTTCTGGACAATAAAATAGGTAAGAACAATAGAAAGATCAAATTTCCTGTAAAAAAATTACAGAAATATTATGTGGAGAAAGAAAGGAAAAATGTGTTTATTTTTGTAGGACCTCAAGGATCATTTAAAAATGTAATCATTGGCCTGTTCCAATACAACTCCCTACACCAGGGAAAGACTAAATAGATGAACAACAAAATATTATTATTATTATTATTCAGCCATAATCGTCCCACTGCAGGGCAAAGGCCTCCCTTCCCTTCTTCCACTCTTCGCGACTCAGCGCGACCACAGGCCATGTGCTAAGGTAGGAGTCAAGTTCGCGCGACGACAAAATATACTTAAACAACAAAATATACTTACTTAAATAAATAAATAAATATTTTTTAAATTGGTAAAAATTGGTATTCAAATACAAATACAAATTCTTTATTGGCTTTAACTTACGTACAAAAAAAAACATGGCCGTAATCGAAGCCTCCTTTTAAGTAAAATATGTATTAGGAGGCAACGCTCTTCTAGCTCTGTAATAGGTAATGAAAATGTTCTTATCTGACTTCAGAGAAGGTGCAGTTTTATATTTCATGTATTATTGTTTTTTTTATTTAGTTCACTTATTTATTTTATTATTCCGTTAAATATTCGACCTATTTTGTAATTTTGCTTACAAAGAACTCCGAACCATACAGACATACAGACCAGATAAATTACATTATCACAAGGATGAATTAAAAAATAAAATTACGTAAGCAGATCCATGTAAAAACATGTTTTCATTACAAACGCACAATTCCAAAATACACTCTATATGCATAAACATAAGAATCAAAATGCATTGTACTGAAAAGAACAAACGCACACATCTAATATAAACTCTATGGTTATAATAATAGGAGTTATTATGCTTTGGGATTTAATTTTAAATGATAGCTTTGGATGTTGTTTCTAAGAGAACATGGAGCAATAACAAGTTGGATGCGTTATCTGATGACGTGGTATCAGGTTATAACGAAATTACATTTGATAACCTAGAATTTATATTTAAATAGATTATACGCTTTTTTGAAGAAAATATTATAGAAATTAAAAGAATAGAATAATCTTTTAATTACTCATCCACGGAAAGTACGCATGAAGTTGCCTGATCACTGGGTTCAAAGTAGTATTTTGCGTCCCTAGGCTCACAAAGGAACTTGCCACCCTAGGGCTGGAAAGTAATAATTGAAAATTCATTAATATGTCACTTTCAATTTTGACATTTCTTGTGCCATGTCGTTGCAATATCTCACTCATTCCTGCTAGATATTTTGTTATCTAGCATGAATTACTCGTAGTACATCCTAGCAAGAATTATGAAAAACAAAATTACTAGTCGAATGCTTAAGTACTAATTTTTTGCTCGATTTTTTATAACCAACGTACGGATATCCGTAGGTCCATCACCATAACTTTGTTATTACAACATAAAATGTATGAAGCTTTTTGACAGATAACAACGTTGCCATGGCAAAAGTCCTACGGACATCCGTAAGTCGCTTATAGGAACCGACAGTTACTGGCATTCGACTTTCGCATCGCACATTCCTACATCGCCCTACTAAACGGCTTGTCGTACAAATTCGCGCGACGTCGCATCGCAGAAACTTGCGATGCGAATTTCTGCGATGCGAGCTCGCATCGCGTCGCATCGCGGATTTGTGTGGGAGCACTTTAGTAGACCTCTCTCTCCGATGCACCATGGCAGGCATTAGGCTACTTTTGAGTCCCACGTGTGGAAACCCGCGGGGGACAGCTAGTCTATTAACTACTTGCAGCTGCAATGTTTGCGTCTATTTCTAGATATTTCCCAAGTCCATGTGTCTACCAAACCCCAGTGTTGCGGATCTGGGGTCAACGCCCGGATGTACTAACAAGTACTATTTATCTGTAATACCTTGATCACACGGGCCGAGTGGAGTGGCGAGACAGTGCTCTCGGCCGAGCGCTCGGTATTTGTGAACACTAGCTCGGCCGAGCAACTGGCCGAGACAGTCACTCGGACCCTATTCTATTTACTCGGCCGAGAAACATTTTACTGTCTCGCCACTCTACTCGGTACGTGTGTTTGGGGTATTAGTAGGTATACACAAATAGCCCGCCCAATTTACAATGTTTTACGTAAAGTTAATCTATGATGTTTAGTGGAATGAACTTTCAAATCTATTGTAAGCTAGAAACACCGATTATAAATAGTTAAAAACATTTTTTTGTTTTGCTATGATTTAAAATGAAAGGGGATAGAAACAGTATAAGCAAGTAGTCAACTATGATGGCAGAGTTTTTAGGCCACCTAAAGGCCTTCATCATGGCTTAACGGCCTCAAAAAGCAATTTCACGTGCCCTCCGAAGTCCGAAGCACGAAAGCGCTCAGCCCCTCTACTCTACAAACCAAAAACGCACTACACACCTATGAAATAAAGCCACACATACCCATCCTTGCGGTCATCCAAGTTGTGACCGCTCCGAACGTTGCTTAACTTCGACGATCTATCAAAAATGTCACAAGCTTTGCCATGAGCGCTTCAGAGAATAACTATTGTTATCTATAGTATCTTATACCCTGATCACACGGACCGAGTAAAATGGCGAGAGAGTGCTCTCGGCCGAGTGCTCTCGGCCGCTCGGTACGTGTAAACACTTTGACATATCCCTCGGCCGAGCCACGGGGCGAGAGAGTCACTCGGACCCTCATCTTTTTTCCCGGCCGAGTACCGCCGAGTACCCTGCCCCCCGCTACTCCGCTCTGTCTCGCTCGCTTACTCGGTTGGTCTGAACACGCGCATGACGCGCACTCGCCACTCGGTGCGATACGGCCACTTTTTTCAATCGAAGTTTTGCTTGCAATTTACGATCCATCGTGTCCCACTTTTGTAGTCAACTGAACTACTGACTGTGCATTTCAAAATACGTGTGAACGGCCGAGACAGATTTCACTCTCTCGGCCGAGACACATTTCACTGTCTCGCCATTTTACTCGGTACGTGTGATCAGGGTATTACGATGTCTATAGATATCTATAGATATCTACATATCGCCGGTAACTATAGAGTTACCGGCGACGACATGTCTCCAATCCACATGAGTCAGTGGTTAACATACAATACGGGTCGCGGGTTCAAACTCCGGTGACCCCGACATGTACAACTGAAGGTTGAATATTGAGTGGGGGTGTGGATTCAATGTTTTCAGACATTAAATTACTTACTTTAAATATTACAGAAATTGTGATTTCCAAGAGTGTTTTTTTTTAATTTCGCAAAATGGGGCATAGCTAGGCTAATATACAACAGTTATAAACACAATAATGATCACGTCAACGTGTAGTTGTGATAGGTATGTGCTGACGTTGCGTAGAAAGCTGTGACAAACAAACCGACTCAAAAGGAGCTCACAAACACGCCGAATATAGATATGAGAAGGCTCGGGTGACCATGCGTCATTTAAACAACAAAATTCATAAAGTTAAGCTTTCGAACAAGTTGCTAATCGGTGTCTAATTTTTAGGGAGCTTTACGCTTCATCCTTTATGTAACATTTTTCTATCTACACTAATCTACACTATATATAATAATATAATAATAATATTATAAAGAGGAAAACTTTGTTTGTTTGTTTGTTTGTTTGGTTGTAATGAATAGGCTCAAAAACTACTGGACCGATTTTAAAAATTCTTTCACCATTCGAAAGCTACATTATCCACGAGTAACATAGGCTACTTTTTATCCCGATATTCCCGCGGGAACGGGACTTACGCGGGTGAAACCGCGGGGAACAGCTAGTTTTTAATAAACAAATCGCCGCCCCCACCGAATAAAATCGTAACCGTAAAATCCAAATTGTTCAAGAGAATTAAAAAACGGTTTTTGGTCTATAACTTTTCTGTTAGTTTACCTAGGAAGATCGTTTATATGCCAAAACATGGCTTAAAATATAACAAATAATATAATGTTACTAAAACAAATCTACAATTTACCACAACCCAGATATTTAAAGAATAAATATTACCATAAATCAATAATTTTATTTACTATTGTAAACTAACAATACCATATTATTCGTGTAAAACGTTGACATGATCTGTACAGTAATAGTCAAACGCGATAGTATTGACTGCAAAAACGCGGTATCGACTGTATCTGTTTGCATCTGTATTGTGATGTTACCATAGTATTCGGTGTAATAACAAATAATGTCAAATATAGTAAAACTGGATTACGATGTTTTTCCATGGCAAGTGAATGAAGTTTGATTATTGTAATAACGAATACCGTTTAATATCCTAATGTAGATTTCGTCGCAATTGTATTAAAAAATAAGCTTAATAGCCTGCAGCTAAGACTACGTTATACCTACCTGTATAAAAAGTAGCCTATATGTTATTATAGGTCATAAACTATATTTATTCCAAGTTTCAGCCAAATTCGTTCAGTGGTTTTCACGTGAAAGAGTAACAAACATCCACACATCCACTTTTTCACCCATCTATCTATTTATGGGTGTATTTTTTTTAATTGTAGCATTTTTAATATTGTTTATTAGTAAAATAGTACATTATGAAGTAAAGAGTATCTAGATTCATAATTATTTAGTCTAGTATAAAAATAATCATTGTTTTGGAACGAAAATAAAATCGTTTAGTTCAGTACTAACTTACTACAGCAATCTATTGCTTAGTTGCCCGCAGCTAAATCTACGTGGTACCTACCTGAATAAAAAGTAGTTTTTATGTTATTCCAGGTCATTAACTAGATATATTCCAAGTTTCTGCCAAATTCTTTAAGTAGTTTTTGCGTGAAAGAGTAACAAACATCCTAATATCTATTTTTCCATCCATCTATCTATTTATTCATGTATTTTCACAAGTTGATGCATTTTTGATATTAATGATCAGTAGAAATATTACGTAAAGAGTAGTACTCTTAGAGTACCTGGCCCACTCAAAAATTCTAGATAGGTCTCTATTTACTAGAGTCATAGCTTCTTGCGTTTGATCCGGCCGAAAACTGTAGATAATACACCTGTGTATCGTCTGCGTAAAGATGATATTATTATGGTACTTACCAGGAAAACGAGGATCCTTGTGTCACTGTAGGTATGTATTTTATATGATGTTCACCGATTAGGTAGTTGGTCAATTATATAGGTAGTGATCCGATTTTATAAATACTTTTTTCGTTTGAAAAAAGTACCTTATACCTACACTTTTGAGCTGGAATACTATGTTAATGATCTTTTGAGTTATGAACATCTTTGTACTCTTGATGATGTTTGTGCATATGGGAGCATCCCTGAGGAGAGTAGGTACTTGATATGAATGTGGATGGATATAGGTATAGAGGTAGACCCAAGAAAAGATGGATGGATTGTGTGAAGGATGACATGAGTAAGAAAGGTGTGAAGGGGGTATGTGTAGTATGCCGGCTTGGCTTAGGTACCTACTTGGTCAAGCGATGGGTGTATGTGGGAAATAATCAGTCCAAAGTCCAAATCACGTCACACACAGAGTTTATTCACTTTCGACAATAAGAAGTACAGTTCACAAGCACAGGAGAATACACATACACTAAGAGTTAGAAGGAGTGAAGATTTACGAGCAGACAGAACGGAAAGTAACTACAAAACAATTAAATGAATTTATAATGGCGTCTCGCGACCGGGTCTCACACGTCAACTGGTTAGTTTTTATCCACTCGACAGGTAAAATCGCCGCGAACTCGAGGGTACTCAAACATCTGAAACTGCGTGCCTAATATTCCGTGCGCCGTCATTTGACGGACGTCACCGGTACGGTACTATAATAAATTACTGTTGTGATGATAACAAGTGTGTGTAATGTATATATTTATATACTTAAATATGATAAAGTAAATATTAATAAGTACATACTTATATAAATATAGATGACAAATAAATAAATATAAAATATAGGTAAATAATTATGTACGAATTAATAAGTAGGACTAGGTAGGTAACGGAGTCCCTACAGGTGTGAGTGCTGACTGCTGAGAGATGACGTCTGAAAGAGGGAAGTGGAAGAAGAATACATGTTGTGCCGACCCCACATAGTGGTATAAGGGCAGAAAGATGATGATGGGAGCATCCACTTAAAAACAATTTGAGGATCTGACGAGGATCTTGAAACTTAACTATCACACTGTAGTGTATAACTACCGTATCAGGCGCTTATGTCACGAGTCAGTCATACCCGCGCCGTCATACCGGACGGTTGTGTTACAGTGCGAGTGGTAGAGCGTTGGTGAACCGGGTGTAATATAAGGCGAAAACCAATACGTTACATGTGGCGACGAGTAAAATGTGAATAACTAATTACTAGTTAAACAGAGAAATATTTAAGTGAAAAAAAAAGAGGTTAAGTGAGTGACACAGTTCCTTTACACCACACACTTTAGGTACTTACTTATTGGGTAAGTACCTAAGTACCTATTTATTTGAGTTATTAAGCTAAAATAGTGAAAGTTTTTGTAATTTTAATTACCTACTTACCTAAGTACCTGTACAGTGTTCTAATAAATTATTCGATATTTAATTTTAAAAATAGTTAAAAATCGAGAATTAATAAACCGATTTATTATTATTATTACGAGCCTGTAGCGTTCCACCGCAGGGTAAAGGCCACGCTTCCTTTTCTCCACTCGTCTCTATTAAGAGCTAGTCTTCTCTCTCTCGTCTCCACTCGTCTCTAATAAACCTATTTATTAAAGAAAATATCTATGTTATTGTCAAACACCAAATATTATTTCAGTGTACCTATCGTAACCTGTCATTAATTTTCGAACCATCGCGACCCTATCATCGTTATCTTGATTGCTATTTTTTGTTGTCCAAGAAGGATACAGTATTCAACATTACAATTCAAATTATCTGGTTAGATAAATCGTAAATACTTTTACAATACACAACAACTCATAGTTTTTACCCGAATAATATGGTGATGGATAGTGCCAAAATTAAAATGTTTTTTTACACCCGAATAAGATCGTAATGACAGCTTACTATATAAAGTAAGACAGTTTGGTGTCGGTATTAACCTGTTACGATGTTATTCGGGGGAAAAGGTGTTCATAGTTTCCGGCGAATAATACTTTAATAACCATTACATATTGTCTAAATCCTAAAGTACTCGTACGAATGAGTTGAAAAAAATTGACAAGGTGTAATCGGGCCTCTACAATAATTATTTCGAATAAAAGCACTTCTATCGTAATGGTCGATTACAATGATATTCGGGGGGGGCGGCGAAATATAAAAATGAGTGACCAAAAAGTGTCTATGATTGATCCGCATCTTTTGGTAGGATTGTGACCGCAAAATCCCGTCGATATAAAAATCTTACAATCATGGTAATTCCTGGTCACCCCGTCAGTATCTGTTCTAAGTCACGTCTGACAGATAAAGCTTGTCTTTATTCCTAGACGCAAATAGAAACTTGTGTACATTTGTGTACACATACATATGTGCACGGGTTATGTAAGGCAACAGATATACGCAAGAATTGAACTTTGTTAAGCTTTTAGGGCAGTTTAAATAAATAATTTCATTTATTTAGAGATTTTTTGGGCTTTAAACAAGTTTTTAGCATTTGAATAAAAAAAATACGTTGAAATAAAAATTGACTGATCAAATAAAATTGTTTTGTTTTACTTGATACCGATAAATTGATTGATGTAGATATTATAATTTATTCATTAAAATACATAATTATGGATTTATGTTGGATTTATGTTGATGACTGTTTTTTTTTTAATTGAATTTCTGCTTCCATTATAGTCTACTTATTTAAAACAATAAGATAATGTAACTTAGTCTAACTTATCAGAAAAGCTAGACGATATCAAAATAATTTAATTTAATAGTTTTTATATCAATTAATAATACAGATAGTGACTGCGGACATAAAACATTTACCTTATCACAACTAAAGGTACAACTAAATTTAATATTTGAATAAATGAAAATACAGACAGTCATATCAACCTCACCTTCCTCATATCCCGACTCTACATTTTCACAATACAGTCGAAAATCCTCTGATGTGTTTGTAAATCTAGTCTAAAAGATATGCAATGATTCTTAATGAAAGTAAATTTTATACCTAGATTCCTAAGGTTGAAAATTGTAGGATGTGTATATTTAAGTGATGTAGCCGATTTGCAAAAAGGATGATAGCTAAGTGGGTTGTGGAGGCGGCTCAAACCGGCTAGATACAATATGTACCCATTACGTATGAAAAATAATGTTTTTTGTGTTTATTTTTGGTTACAGATAACCAGTTGGTTTAACCTTGGGACTTGTAAACAGGTTTTAAGGTTAAATACTTCCTGCATTACTTTTTCTGATGGTGTTTACACTGCTTCTAGTAAATCTTCGTGATCCAGGTGAATCCTACGTAACTAGAGGCTTCTTTTTATTTTTTGAAATGATGTACACAAACTTTTGAAAGTACATGTACTTACCTACTTACCTATCTACCTAAAATGTAAGTGTAAATACCTACCTATGTATATTTCTATAAACAATTTTAAAGAATAAAAGATTTAAGTTCTTACTCATTATTTGGACATCTCAAAACCGTAGTTTCATAATTCCCATCAAGTAAAATCTATTTAAAAATAAACCATATTAATTATCACTACATTGAAAGATTTACACAGAAATTCGACGCCATAAGAAATAATTATCTTGTCATAAATTTTACTTGCAATAATCTACAATGAGGTAGATAGATATTTAAAAATCAAATAAGTACCTACCTATAGTAAATAATTATGTAATACTTACAAGCACACATTTTTTTTTCATTTTATTCAAAGTTGCAACTCCATAAAAATATAAAAAAATGTGACCAAAAAACAAAATAATAAACAAAACAACATCAACAATAATCTACTTTCTAAAAACGAATCAAACGCTGAATCACTATTGCATTTAATTATGTTGATAATTATGTAATTTTACCAATGATTCATAATTATGATTAATTAGCATGTATTTATTATTTTACCTGTTATTCAGTTAAACTCTATTTGATATTACAAGTTTTCTGTTTTCTTTTTATTTGTTTCCTCAAATTACCTTAATTAATAAATATAGGTTTAAGTGAAGAACAAAAGTCGCAAAATTAAAAGTTTATGAAACAAACATTATGATTTTATACTTAAAAGAAAAAGTTCCTGAATTTTCAAATTTTTTATAACTACGAAGATCCTTATCATATCCCCCAAAAAAAATATGGTACTATCTTGAGAGTACCTAATAAGTAAGTAGGTACTCTTTCAAACAACACAACAACAAAATCTAGGACTTCAAGGATCACTTAAAAATGTAGTCTTATTATTATAAGCTAGGTGATTCTATTGCCTATTCCAACGCCACTCCCTAGGTATTATGGAGTCCATTAAAATAACTAGCTTGAATAATGTCTAAATATAACTAAGTATAGTTAATTATGTAAACAAGTGGTTATGCAACAACTATTGTCTGGCTATACATAGTAACTTACGTTTAGTCATTGTTTTAATCTAATCACAGTTTACCACCATTTTGCTTTTTGTTAAAGTGTTATCAAAAGATAAGTTGATAACATATCATAATAATCAGTCGCGTCTGACTGTCTGTTTGCATTCTCCATAAGAAAATAAATAAAAAAGACGTGTGGCACTCGGGGACTGCCGCGGTAAAGCTATTGCATGCCACCTAGAGGCGAGTTGCTGAACTAAAGTGACAGCGATAGGTTTTTTCGTTACGGAATTTCTGGATTCGGTCTCCACGCTCAAGGCCTGCGATAGAAGCTATGCAATAGCTTAAAAAAAACAAGATACAAGATACGCCTGTAAACTGTGGGTAACTTTGGAAACAAAAGTTAATAATTATAATCTCTTACTGTATCATGTTTTGAAAGTCGTCGAGAATCGACATCCCGATTCGGTTGAGATTTTGTATAAAACTATACTATATTTTTTTATTCGAGCTAATAGGAACAAAAATAAGCGCACGTAATTGGTCGTCGAAAATAATTTTCTTTCTCGTGATTGGCTAGAATATCAAATCAATTGTCAATTGTCAAATCTAGTCAATCACAAGAAAGAAAATTATTTTCGACGACCAATCACGTGCGCTTATTTTTCTTCCTATTAGCTCGCTTCAATAAATGAAGTATGTATAGTCAAATTGTCTATCACAATTGATAGCGATATTCTCTTGCTATTGGTACACGTAATGCGGCCGCGATACAGAATATAGGTCGAAATGATTAGCGAGTGAGGAATAGATTGTCTCTGCACTTACTGATTTTAATCCACTGTGGCTAGCGACAACATAGATACCTATAATATACTTCATTTCTTGAAGCGAGCTAATAGGAAGAAAAATAATCTCACGTGATTGGTCGTCGAAATTCATTGGATTGGCTAGATTTGCCACTTGACAATTGATTTGACAATCTAGCCAATCACGAGAAATACAATTATTTTCGACGACCAATCACGTGCGTTTATTTTTGTTCCTATTAGCTCGATAAAAGAAATGAAGTATAGTGGCGATTTTGATGTCGCCAAAAACTAAACCTAAGCTAGTAAATTACCTACCTTATATTTAAGTCAATGAGTGTAGTAAATAAATATTTTTCTTTCTTTGTTTCTAAATGAATAAGTCATCATCATCATCATCATCATCAGCCCTTCTCATCCCACTGCTGGGTATAGGCCTCTCTTCGATTCCGCCACTCGCCCCTGTCCCGCGCCAATCTAACCCAAGTCCGACATGCTGTCTTAACTATATCGTAAAATGAACAAGTAGAATAGACTATTCATATTCATAAGACTTGAATGGATCCTATTGATTTTTTAGGATTTTTTGATGGTTTTCAATTACTTACTTACTTTACTATTTACTCAATACATAAAATGGTAAAGCTGTATTTTGAGTGACTAATTTAGATCAAATTTAGCAGCGCGTCACATCGCCATCGCAGAGTTTTAATTTTCGCGATAAGGAAGACGCCAGTGGATTCTAATAATATTAAATAAATAATTTAATTTAGTTTTTTAATGTCACTAGGTCAACGGATGTATTTATTGACAAATTTCTAAATATAATCCAAATACATACAAAAAATAGGATCTATTTAAGTCTTATGAAACTATGAATAGTCAAATCTATCTATTTGTTCATTTTGAAAACCTTGACCTAAAACCTGCCTTTATGTAAGTACCTTTGACCTACAGCTTACTCTAATTGAAAATTAAAAAGAAAGTAAATTTACCTTTACAAAAACATCGAGGGACTTTGATTTTGATGTAGCGACTGCATATGGCTTCGCTCACGTGGATAAATTATACCGACCATTGGAATCACCAACAATTTTCTGAAATAAAAAGTAGCATAACTGCTGTTATTTATTTTATTTGCTGTTTTTTTGTTGTTACTTTATTTATCACTTCGACTTTGTTTTACATCCTAGGTGATTCTAAGTATGTACATAATAAATTTTATTTTTTATTTTTAAGGTTTTAGGAAAACTTACAGCTAGATTAAGGACATAGTTAACAATATTAGAAGCGTGTGCCTATTTGCGTAGACACATGTTTGCCGATGGCCAATTAAAAGTTTCCTCTTGTAGTGGCTTCCACTTTATGTAGGTAATTACGTACTTAGGTACCTTATCTTGCGATTTTTAAACCACCCTTTCTTTCACCATAAAAACAATAAACAATTCCGCTTGTATTTCCATTTAATGAAACCAGACCAAGTCACGGGCCACCGACTTATCTGCTAATAGTCTACGATTATTCCCACAGATAAAAAAAAAAACAATATCTACAGAATTATAAGCTTCGTTTATTTCATTACAAAAAGCGCTTCTAATTTCGTAGTGTGTTCATTCTAAAATATATTTGCCTTAAGTTATCTATTGTTGAATGTTGAATCATTTTATCGGACGCGACTTTTGGTGCGACTTTTAACTTAGTAAATTAGTGTGCATCTATTTTTGTATCATTATAATTTATTATTAATTTTATTATCATTTGTCGAATTGAATCTTTTGATCTTCTTATTTCTCTTTGGAAGGACTAATTTGTTTAGTTGTCTTTGGGACTTATCACCGTTCTTTCTTGATATTCTTACGTTGTTGTTTGGTACATTTTTGTAGTTGTTTTTTTCATAAATTGCTAGTGTACCTAATTGATTTTCTAATGGTATGCCTAATTCTGTAGAAATTCTTAAAAACCGTCTTCGTTTAAAGCAGGGACCAGAAATAAAGCGCTGTTCGAAGCACGGAACCACCATGTTAAAACGACTTTAATAGAAAATATTGTCCCAACTCAAAAAACCAGGATCGAAAATTAAAATTACATACATAACTAAGTTGCGGCAAAAAGTCGCGTTTGAAAAGAAACAACTTCACTACTGATTTAATACAATGTCGAATAAAAAAAACCACCGAATACGGCGCAAGGCCAGAGATCGACAATTAAGATAAGAAGTAGGTAAATTATTGTAATTCAAAAAGCGTAGCTCGTGTGTGATGGACCTATTATCCACTTTGAAGGCGAAAAATACTCGACTTGACTCAAATCTAATCCTATCTCTGTGCGATTTAGTTTATGTTGGCATAAACCAATTATGTATTCGTTTGTTCGTTCGTTCACCAAATAAAAAATATATGATATGAGCAGGAGGCCAACTGCTGTGTGTGGTCTCCTGTCAATTTCTATAGAAAGATGTAATGAGATATATCGTGCTATAAGATATATCTTCATATCATAGCTGCTGTGTGTGATGTCCTTTATGAGCGAGTATTTAAGCCGCCTAAAGGCCTCCGTCGTGGCTTAACGACTTTAAAAGCCTACAATTTAACGAAGCACGGAAGCGCTCAGATTTTAATGCCACATACGGTCACCCATTCAAGTAGCGAACTCTCAGAACGTTGCTTAACTTTGACAATCTGTCAAGAACGTCTAACCCCCGGTTCCTATAACAAACTAACGGATGTTCGTAGGTCCATCACCATAGCAACGTTGTTATTTCAACATAAAATGTATGAAACTTTTTGACAGATAACAACGTTGCTATGGAGAAAGTCCTACGGACATCCGTTAGTTTGTTATAGGAACCGGGGGTTAGCAAGCTTCACCACGAGCGCTTCAATGTATATCATGTATACATCTGACTGACTACCTTCTTGAATATCATCAAAAGGATCTAAAATTGCTTCTAGGATTTGATGTAGAAATGCTTACGTACCCTGGGAATCCATACTCGGACTCCCAGGGAGTAGTAAACACTTACTCGATACCTCAGACCAAATAAAAAATAAAGACGGAACGCTGCGAACAACAAAGGTGAAGCAAGTTAAACTACACCTTACCGTGTATTTACACACTTAAAAACACACACGCAAAACAAAATTACACCTTAACTTGTCAGTAGTTACCGCGGCTCGTGAGAGCACGACACTTTTTAAAAAGTAAAGGTGTAGTTTCGTTTTGCGTGTGTGTGTTTAAGTGTGTAAATACACAGTAAGGTGTAGTTTGACTTGCTTCACCTTCGTTGTCGCAGCGTTTCGTCTATATTTTTTATTTGGTCTGAGCTCGATACTATTTAATTCAGAAATTTTTTTACATAAAGATACCTACTGAAAGCAAAATTATGATTAGATGCATACCTCTAAAATGTGAGTGACATCACAAGTACATTACAAAGGAAATCGGGTCGAGTGTCGGATATAAGCCCTAGTAATGTTCTTGTCAGCACTGGGTTAGTTGTTTTGATGATTTTATCTGTTACCTATCTACCAGCTTCCGCTCACGTATGTGTATCTGTTGATAACAGATTTCAGTTTATTTCAGAGAAACAAAATGATCACTCTTTTAGTCACATATAAGTAAGTTAAGTCGGTTGGCGTGATGTCTTTATTTTCTTTCTTATTGGCATATTATTTATTTAATCTGTTATGTCCCACTGCTGGGCAAAACCTGGTCCATCTTGGCATTGGCATTGGCATATTACCGAATTAAATATGCAGAAGTTACAACTTTATTTTAAAACATCGCAAGGAAACCGATGTCAGTGTCCCAATATTGCTTTTGATGCTTTTTAAATAATTTTGTAAACTCCAATGTAAAAATTGCTTTGACTAGCAAATTTCTTATAAATATAAAATTTATTTTAATTAAAGTACTTACCTAAAAACAAGACAACAGGATAAATAACAAAATACTGTAATTCTTTATTACACGAAAAATGTAGTAATAATGCATATAATGCATAAAATATGTACTTATGTAACACCGCACTACGCGCCAGCTAGCTGCGAGCGTCAGCGATCCCCACTACACCACGAATCGGCAACTCGGCCCGGAGTCTCCGCCCCGCCTGCCGCAATATAAGCTGCGCCCGAGCCGAGAGCGATCAGTCTGCGTTTGCTCGGCTTCGTATCCACGCATTGGAAAGAAGCCTTGCGAGCTCAGGCCTTCCCCTCCCCCCGTCGCGCACCCCGCGACGTACCCTGCGGTCGTTTCGTCTCGCGTCCTGCGTAACGAACGTCGTGTACCTACCTTAGTTTCTAGTTTCTGTATTTATGTCATTGTTCTGTTCTGTGATAATTCCTGCCTGTTGATTCTTCAATAAACTCAATCATCATTAATGTACAGTGGCGTTTTCCTTGAAGAAAATCATTTGGAGATCCCGTCTGTTACAAACTGGCGCCCAACGTGGGGCCCGTAAACAGGCTAGTCCGAAGAATCTCAGAAGGAGAATTAAGCAAGAACCAGAAACCATGAACCTGTCAACGGAGCAGTTCGAGAAACTTCTCACTGTGATAGGAACGCAGCAGCGACGCGGATCTTTTGCCTCATGCAAAGTTTCCTACGATGGAACCCGTGAGACAGAAGCGGTGGAAACATTCCTCGCTGCAGCGTCCGTCTTCAAATCCGTCGAGCAGATCAGCGATGAGGACGCGGTAAGGAGCATCCCACTTATCCTTAAAGAAGATGCTGCCACCTGGTGGAACGGCGTGAAAGAGCAGGTCCGGACATGGGCGGATTTCGAATCCAGATTACGCCATGCGTTCGCTCCGAAAAGACCTGCCTACCAGCTGTACCAGAATATCGTGTGCGTCAAGCAGGAGGAAAGCGAACTTACAGAAGTCTTTGTTGCGAAAAAACGTGCTCTCTTCTCGCAGTTGCCTGAGACTCACACCGAGTCGCAACAGATCGACATGATCTTTGGGCAAATTCGTTATAAGATCAGAGTGAAGATGCCCAGAGAAACGGTGAGTACCTTTGACACTCTGTTAAAAGCCGCCAGAAATATTGAACTGTTGCTTCAAGAAAAACAGGGTACACCAGAAGATGGTATACAGAAGCACAAAGAAACTGAAAAGAAAGAAGGAGAAACAGCTTCTTTTAAAAAGAAGCGTTGCACATTTTGCCGTCTGCCAGGACATTCTATTGATACATGTAGGAAGAAGCAGAAGAAGGAAGAAGACCTTGTAAGTAGACCAACACTGCCACTGCCTGCCACTACCGCTGGGACTCAAGCGCCATCGCCCTCACAGCCGAAATTCTCGTGCTACGGATGTGGAACCCCAGGTGTGGTGAGGTCGAATTGCACAACTTGCGCGAAGTCTCCGGTCAAACAAGAGAAAGTCGAAGCAAGCTTCTGTTCCCTGAATGTACAGACTGATGTTCGTCCTCGGCCAACTATTGGAATCGGAATAGGCAAAATTGTCGGGAATGCTTACGTGGACACCTGTGCAAAAACGAGCGTTGCCTCTTACTCACTTTACAAATGTTTGCGGAAACTTGGGTTTCACTTCGGGAAGCAACATCTTGTGGTCACACTTGCAGATGGTGGAAAGACTCAACGAGAAGTATTGACGGTGAGAGTGCCGGTTAGTATTTGCCATAGATGTGTTCCAACAACATTCATCGTCTTCCCTGAATCGCGGGAAACTCGGACGTTGTTGGGCATCGGGTTTATACAGGATGCAAGAATGGTCCTGGATATCCCGCAGATGACTTGGCATTTCATAGACGACCCGGATCTCAAATACGATCTACACCCGGAGAACGCCGAACAAAGGACCCTGACACGGATAGCATCGACCCCCGTCTATTACACACCTCACCTAAGGAATGTGCTTAGAGAGGTCGAACTACCAGAGTTCTTATCCCCAATGTCCCTCACTCCGCCAGATGTAAACACGTGCAACCGGTATCCAGTGCCTACACAAGATGCACCGGAACCAACGTTGCCACAATCTAGCGCCTGTGCCGCAGAACTAGAACCCTCCGGTAATCCAAGAACAGGAGAGCCGGCCTTACCAGAGACGAGTGCGTGCTCCACAATGCCGTATCGAGTAGTTCCTATCGATCTGAACTCGCCTCCAACTAAACGGACCAGAACCTTATTCGATGGTTATTCGCCACGGTTCGTTGATTTTATGTATCGCGATGCACAGATACAATTACACGATTCAGCGTGTAAGTTGTCTCCCTTCTCCAAAGGACTGTTTCCAAGCGACCAGAGCAACAGCAGTGATGACGTAGAAATCGGTGCTATTTCAGTAGATGATGTTACCTCTGAAATATTGGACGCATCACAGAAGTCACAGTGGATGGAAGTTCTGTGGAAGAGTATGGAAGAGTTTGGACCTGCTTTAATGCAGGGGGAGAGAGAACATGAGCATGCAGTCGAGTACGCCAGTAGACTGATGACTCCTGCAGAAAGGGATGATTCCACTACCGACAGAGAAGCTCTTGCGGTAGTTTGGCTGCTCGCAGAGACTACTACGCTCAAGAGAGTTCGAGATTTGAGAGAACATGAAGAGGAGCACAGGAAGGAGACCGCTGACAAGGGTCGCAGAAAGGATCCCGGCTACAATCTTGGTGACTTAGTCCTGGCCACCACTCACCCAGTCAGCAAGGCATCTCAAGGACGCAGTTCGAAATGTTGTCCTCAACGTGATGGTCCCTACTTAATCCATAATCGCCATGGTGTTTCCTCTAATCTGCTTTCAGATCCCAACACACCAGATAAATCCCTTGGTGTGTATCACATGTCTGCCCTGACTCCTTACCAAGGCAGTACAAGTACGCTCCCTGTACCTGTGCGCCCGCTGAGGAAACGAGGGCGACCACCGAAGTCCAAGACTGCTCCTAGGTCAGCCTCACAGCCCGTTCGTGGACGTGGACGTCCTCGGAAGAACGGAACCCAGAGCACTCAACCTGACTGTCTACTCGTCGGGTCGACTTCGCATCCAGAGGGGGAGACTGTAACACCGCACTACGCGCCAGCTAGCTGCGAGCGTCAGCGATCCCCACTACACCACGAATCGGCAACTCGGCCCGGAGTCTCCGCCCCGCCTGCCGCAATATAAGCTGCGCCCGAGCCGAGAGCGATCAGTCTGCGTTTGCTCGGCTTCGTATCCACGCATTGGAAAGAAGCCTTGCGAGCTCAGGCCTTCCCCTCCCCCCGTCGCGCACCCCGCGACGTACCCTGCGGTCGTTTCGTCTCGCGTCCTGCGTAACGAACGTCGTGTACCTACCTTAGTTTCTAGTTTCTGTATTTATGTCATTGTTCTGTTCTGTGATAATTCCTGCCTGTTGATTCTTCAATAAACTCAATCATCATTAATGTACAGTGGCGTTTTCCTTGAAGAAAATCATTTGGAGATCCCGTCTGTTACACTTATATAAAAAAATATACATGCATATCGGTAAATAGTCTGAACACTTGAAATAATTGAAATTTTTGCAGAATTCAATCATTATTTGCAAAGCTGTGAAATGATTCATCCAAGGACAATTAATTGTATTTATATTAAATAGGACAGTTAACAGCTAAAAGTTTATTTCCGTAGACTTAGTTTTTCCTTGCGAAAAGGTTGCGAGTTTGATTCTCGGTTAATACTTTTAAGATTGGACGACTGAAAAAAAAGATACTACACTACGACTCTTTTTCTACTTTACTAAACAAATTGTACCCGTTTGCGACTTTGGGAGCTACACACCCCTTTATCACTCATGTCAATTCACATCCATCCACACCTTTCTTGGTCTACCTCTCACTTTACATCCATCCACATAATTTAGTATGAAAACAGATGTTTCAGTTTCTTTTGTAATTAATTTCTTATTAACCAGTAAATTATTTCATAATTTTTCCTTATTTGTATAATTTTATCAAAAATATTTTTCAGACATTAAAATGTATTTCCTTGTCATGCAAAATTAATAAGTTTTTCTTGTAAATACAAATAAATTTTTAATTGATATCCATTCATAAAACGACCTCGTAACCGGCTGAACAAACAGACTTGCAAGTGACTAACACTTTGTTCCGATAACAAAAAATATATATTTTATTCATACACTTACACATATTGATTAAATTAAATTTTTTAATTAAATCATACCTTCCTTAGGTCAGTGACCAAAGTTTGAATGGCCACATGTATTGAGACTTATTATAAATAAAACAATTAACAATTTTACATGGTTGGTATAATGACAGTTCTTATTTTATAGGTAACAATTTATAATATTTACATAACTTTACAAAATATTATTAAAAAATTATTAAATTATTAAATAATAATACATTGGCAATGGCAGAATGGCTGCATGCCAGTAGAATGGCAATCTTGCCAGTTGCCAGTGTTGCCACACAGAAAGCGTTTGTAGAGAATTATCGTCTGATATATAAATGCAAAATAAGTGAGTACTGAGATGGCGAGCGATAGAGGCAAATGGAAGAGGGAAACGTGTTGTGCCCACCCCACCTAGTGGGATAAGGGCAGGGAGATGATGATGATGATGATGATATAAATGCAAATAGATCAGAGTAATACTGTACTGGGTGTAAAACGACTACAGAGAAAAACTGGGTAATTTCGTATTTTATTCAAAAAAAAAAATATTTTGTAAAAAGGTCATTTTGAAATATTTAATTATTATTAAATTTGAAATATTTAAAAAACTTACTTATATTAAATCACTAAAATAGGTACTTAATAAAAAATATTATTTTAAATAATGCGAGAATTAAATCAATGTCGACATAAACTTTTAAGTAAGAAGTTAGTTTGAGTAATGTTGTTGATGTGAAAAATCAGTCGTGTAAAATGGGAACACTGTAGTTTAAAATTGTTTTGATGTAAGTAGTCAATGCACATAATTCAGTGAATCCGAAATAAACAAGTGCACAGTTATCTATTATAATGCAGCTTGGTAACTGCATTATTCTGGTTATTAGAGTAAGAGACAACACCAATAAAACTATATACATTATCATGTAACCTTGGTTTCTTCTAGGTTTGCTTTATAATAATTATGTTATTAAAAACAGGGATTGGGCTTAAAATCTGATCAAAAAGTCTTGACAATATTTATATCATGGTTTAACATTTTAGTTTTCATCATGGACAGAACATTGTTTCTCGTTCTGCCCTCAAAAGCGAACAAAACATGGTTATAGATCAAAGTAATAATTTTTTATCAAGTATTATCGAAACCCAACTACTAACTGACAGTCTTATTAGTCCTATCAGTCTTATATACTTTTTAGTATCATGTCTATCTTTGGTTTTGCTTTCTGAAATATCTCTCAATCCTTGTAAGAAATAAATGTTTAATACGAAGAATAAAATAAGGGTAAACTGGCCACAAAGTTCTATTTTGATTATCATAATTATTTATTGATTTATTTATTTATGACTAACAGAATAATGGAGATTAGTACACCATCAGCTCCTGCACTACGTGTATCAAATCGAACGACGCAGGCGCAGTATAAATCACTGCGCTATCTGACGCGCATGCGCACGATAGCTTAGGGCAGGTCGTAGACCTTTCCAGTACTTAGGGTCTTCTATTTAAGTACTTTAGTAGGTACTTAAACAAAAGTCTACTAATAGCCCGTCTCAATAACCCATATTATGTGGCTAATTCTCGAATTCTATATCTAACGTACGGATGTCCGTAGGTCCACCATAGCAACTTTGTTTTTACAACATAAAATGTATGAAACTTTTAGACAGATAACAACGTTGCTATGGCGAAATTACAGCCATCCGTAATTGGTTATAGGAACTGGCCTTTTTCGTGACTGGCTAGATTTGACAATTGACAATTGATTTGACAATCTAGCCAATCATGAGAAAGACAATTATTTTCGACGACCAGTCACGTGCGTTTATTTTTCTTCCTATTAGCTCGCTTCAAGAAATGAAGTATAGTTTAGTTGTAAAGGATAAGTAAGTAATAATAACACAATGGCCGATATCCACACAAGTAGGCATAAATACGGATTTCATCGACATGATTAACTATAATTAATGACAGTTAACTCGAAGGTTATTATGTATTTATGAATACTTTACGCAGTTTACGTCAATAACGCCCACTTCTACGTAAATAAATTATCTTGAAGTATTATTTTATAGTGTTTTTAGAGCATGGAGATGAAACCTAGATAGAAGCGTAGAATTGGAGTGGATTTTAATGGACTTAAAGCATTTGGCAAAATTCAGAGACTTCACTCAAACTTGAGTCTACGTTTAAGCATCGATTTCGGACAGTTCTCTGTGAAAACTGAGTTATGAATCACCGCTTGAGACACGATTTACGCTTGAGTATAGTCTCTGAATACGGGCCTTAGTCGCAAAAACTACGCGTTTCCTTACAGCACCCACGACATAATTTTAAGCCATGACAGAGGTCTGGTAGAAAACCATTTCCAGAGAGAGACTGGACCACATACAACAGACATTCGTCTACGTCATCAAAATGTCAGAAAGAAAGAAAAAAAAAGACGTGTGACACTCGGGGACTGCCGCGGTAAAGCTATTGCATGCCTAGAGGCGAGTTGCTGAACTAAAGTGACAGCGTTAGGTGATTTCGTCACGGAATATCTGGATTCGGTCTCCACGCCAAGGCCCGCGATAGAAGCTATGCAATAGCTTAAAAAACAGTAGGTATCTACATCACTCACACACACAAGTCAGTTAAATTACATACACAAATTAAGATGATGTTATAGCAAAGTATCAAAACTTGCTTTTCTCTAACCTGTCTTTCATATTCGTTAAATGTTTTTTATCAAAATGGACAGTCGTGAAACTGGTTTTAAACTTATAAATATATGCAACGGATGACGTAACTAAAGACACGAAAACATTCGCAAAGACAAATTAAGATTTACTTGTGAAATTATTGTATTCAAATCTGTGTGTTACGAAGAATTGCATAATGTGGTCTTGTGCCGATTGTAATGTTTGAACGAACTACAAATACCTACTATACATAATGTTCTGACTAAAATAATGAAATCAATCAATCAATCAATCATTTTATTTATTTTCTCTCTTACAAACTTCTTCTTAACATATTATTAATAAACATATATAAGTACTTACATAAAAAAGAATTTAAAAATAATAACAATAACAATTGTTAAAAAAATACAATTAATAATACTTAATCCAGTTTGTTGGTTTCTAGCTTATTACAAAAAAATGTTGTGAGAGACTGGTGCCTGAAATAGGTATAAGAACCTGAAATGAAATGAAAATGAATTATGATCGCGACTGTATCCCAGGAAACGGTAGACAATTCTTTCAGGATCTTTAGATTCTTAAGATCCTTTGAAGATGTCTAATGGGGAGTCAGAGGTACCTAATGTCCAAACACATATTTAGTACATGCCCACTTTTGCAGAAGTTAACTTTCCATACGTGACAGGTTGCAAGCCCAGCGACGCTGCTAGAAAGCTAATGCACATTTCAAATTACCAACCTACTTACAATTACTTACCTACTTACAAATATTTACGTAATATAAACACTGAGACAACATTCATTCATACTTTGTAGTTGTTTGCAGATTACATACTTGTTATTGACATGTACTTGTTACTATGTACCTAGGTACTTGGTTGTAGGATACCTAACGTACACTAGAACAGTCCATTCATTGATTGACTTGAGTCTGGGGGCCAAAATGGCCACTTTCCAATGAATTTAATGAAGTTAGACGGATATAATCATATTTGATATTTTAGTAGAGTCGCCATATTCAATAAAATTGTGAATCAGAGGAGTAGTAGAGACGTCTACTAGTATATATATTTTTGTAAATACATACATAAGGATAGATAGATAGATAGACAAAACATTTTATTCAGCACACACAACACAAAGGTACAGTAGAAAAAAGAGATTAGATGATTTTAATAAAACTTATTAGAATCATATCGATTGAATTACTTAGTTACTAATTCAATCGATTTAAGAAGAAAACAAACAGAGTAGACGTACTCAACTGGACTCGTCGACCCCAAAGTGGGTGAGGGCCGCGGCAAACGTGCGCGCGCGCAACTACAATCTACTCGCGCACTTATTTTAACTGAGATGAGAAAAATAAACATGATTTTGTTTATAACACTCTATCTGAATATTCAGGCTTGCTTTACTTGAAATTACGGGACTTTATCACGTATTTGCCTAATAAATTGATAAGGTACCTTAATTACGGTTTTTAAGAAACTTTATTCTCATAAAAAATTTAATATGTACTTATAAATAAACACCTGATCGTTTGCGTAGGTAGGTAGGTAAAAATAAGTTGGTAAAATGTTATTTTTTAGCGAAAATAGTGGCCATTTTCAACAAAAAACAAAACATAAATATGAAATTAGCGATCGTACTCAAACTTCATTTTCCATGCATTTAAATGAGAACTATATACTCAACCTTAATCCGTTGTAATAGGGCTTGAACTCCCTTTGGAGTAGGTGCAATCTAGGTATCCTTGGAGGGTTATTGACCTGCCCTAGGATAAGTAATAGTTAGTATGAAGTAGTTATCTTCACTGGGACACACTGCTTATTACAATAATAAAATAACTAAGGTTTAAATAAAACTGTGTAATAGATAGAGTAGATAAATAGTACCTATTAATGAAATATAAAAAAAAAAAAAACTATGTATATCAGTCATCTGGTTACCATAACACAAGCATTAAGTTGCTTAGCTTCTGACTAGATGACGCTGTGTGGAATGTCCAAGGATATTTATTTATTTATTTATTTAATATTACCTACGCATGGAAGGTAAGACCTAGGGCAATGTAGGTAGGTACTATGGACCGCAAAACGGAGCAACGAATTGACGTGATTTTTTAAGTGGTGATGGTGGTGATGAAACATACAACACACACTTTCCCAATTATAACATTAAGTACTCACTTATTCATTAAAACTACTACTTATTAAATACTTTGTAAAGATGTATTTGTTAATTTGTTCGGGGCAACTGTTCTTAAGAATCATCAGGTGGACAGTCGAACTGCAATCCAAACGACTTGGATATCGGCCAAACGCAGTTCTGCTCCCACGTGGAAAGAGGTGGACTCTTGTCGATAGATTTTTTTTCCACGCCCGCGAAAGGAAGAAAGAAAGAAAGAAAGAAAAATATTTTTATTTCGTAGGACCTCAAGGATCGCTCAAAAACGTACAGTCTTAAAAGCTAGGTGACTCTATTGCCTGTTCCAAAACAACTCCCTATGACCATACTCATACCTAGATGAAGATTCGCCGGAAGAATCGAAACATTGTCGGTATCTAAATCGACAATATTTTTACGTGAGTAATTTCCCGTGTGATTATAATAATGTCTAGCTTTTTAATGTTTCTTAACGATAGACTACCATAGTCATTTAAAATTAGGTGACTAATACACGCCGGTCAAGTTAAACTAAAAAATAGTGGTCAAATAACAATAATAATGGATCGATGGGGACTTTTAACACATTATTTGTAATGGTAATACCAAGCTCTCCACCAATATTTGGCTTTCCGGGAATTTTTGTTATTTCAAAAGTGTATCTTGACTGGCCTATAAAAGTGAAGGGCACAAAGTTAGAAAGGAGTGCACCAAGTGGGCGAAGTTGGGTTGGTGATGATAATGATGATATTTATGATCAATATACTAAAAATGAAAAGAAAGAAAAATGTGTTTATTTCTGTAGAACCTTAAGGATCACTTAAAAATGTAGAGTCTTATTATAAGCTATATGTACTTCATTTCTGGAAGCGAGTTAATAGGAAGAAAAATAAACGCACATGATTGGTCGTCGAAAATAATTGGATTGGCTAGATTTGGGAATTGACAATTGATTTGACAATCTAGGCTAGATTGTCAAATTAATTGTCAATTCGAGGAATACAATTATTTTTGACGACGAATCACGTAAGTTTATTTTGCTTTCTATTAGCTCGGTTCAAGAAATGAAGTATAGGTGACTCTATTCCTCTGAAGTAAAGTGAAATATTGTAAGTATCGCTTTTTCCCCTCCCTATCTGCATATTGAGTGTGTCATTGAACTATAATTACCTAACACCTCACGGGAGCATAACTAGCTGAGCATCTCTTACACGAAGCTGTTTGTCTCCAGTTTGTGACGTTTTATTGAAAAGGCCACGGCTTGACGTCCATTAGGCGTTGGACATTATCTATTTTCTTGTGAAAGTTATTGTACTTGATATATTACGGTTGTCTGGTAGAAATCGCCGTGAGCGATAAGACCGCTGATTGATGGATAATGTACCTAACTAAAGCCCATTTATATTTGTGTCACAAACTGTATCCTCAACAAAGATATTTTGATTTGATTTGATTTAATATTACTGACAAGCTGGTAGCCGGTTTCATCGTATCATCTCCAAAATTAGCTAATCTGGCCCATATTCATTCATTTGAGTGAGTGACAATTGTCACGTGATTTGACTATTGACTAATTGATTAGCTAGTTTTGGAGATGGTTCAAGAAACCTGCCCCCCCGATTGTCTAACTTGTATCAAATTGATGCTAATCAAAAATAACAGTAAACAGCGAAAACAACGTTCAGCTTTTACGCTTAATAATTATCTTAGTTAGCATGTTTAAAGTCGGCTTAACAGCCATGACGGAGGCCTTTAGGCGGCCTAAAAACTCCTTCACCAGAGTTGGCCACTTGCTCCATACAAACGAACGAAATGTCAAGATGTGAGTCATTTTAAACTTTAGTTTATTTTTTTAAGTTCTTTATAACATGTCATGTAAACGTGTCAATATAAGTTTGTTGACCTACCGTAACATGCGCGCGCGCACGTCCACACGTCTGACATCGGCGCGCTGATTGATGGCCGTGCTAAATGTGGGTGAAGTCATGACACTGGTTCCTTTGTTGGCACAAGTCATTTACAAAAAAGTATATTAAGTAAGTACCTTTATATAGGTACTTAAATACATAAATAAATAGGTATATCCTTGGACATTTCACAATACTTAAGTGACAAGAGGTTAAAGAGTTGTGTCAGGTTCGAGATGTGTCATACAAAATTCGCAGTGTTTTTTTTAGTAGTTTTTTTAGTGTTTTTAGTTACTTAAACAATAGTGGCGATTTTAAGGCCACCTAAACTTAAAACTAACTAAAGATGTTAACGTCCCTTTTATAACGGTCGAAATAAAAAAGATAGCATCATCTAAGTTAGTTCATTTTAAGTTTCAGCGACATCATAATCGTCACTAATATCTATCTTATTTGTAATTAAATCTTATTCTTAAAAAAAATAATTGTTTAAAATGTCTCAGAATAACCAATTAAATTAATTTACGTTTCCGTTTAACCTAATTCGTAAAACGTCCCAAAATAGAGTCCGATAGCAGATTATCGCGACTTATTATGTTTATTACAGCTTTGTTTATATTATTATATTAATTATAACAAAACACATGACCCACATACACGCCGGAAGTCGTCGTCTAATAAACATAAATTAATTACGTTTTAATACTTCTGTTGCGGTTGGACTAGAAATCCAGACAATATTAGCAATTACTAAATGTATAGTCTTCTTCTTCCTGCCTTTATCCCACTATGTGGGGTCGGCACAACATGTTCCTCTTCCATTTCCCTCTATCCGACGTCATCTCAACACTCACACCTTTCTTACTCATGTCATCCAGCACACAATCCATCCATTTTTTTTTGGTCTTCCCCTAGACATATCCATCCACATTCATAATAGTAGTCTTTTAAGACTGTACGTTTTTGAGCGATCCTTGAGGTCCTACGAAATAAACATATTTTTCTTTCTTTCTTTCTTACAGTCGCGGAACGAAAATGTTGTAACCACCTTAAGATCTGGTACTTATTTCTTGCCCTAGCAATAACAGCCTTCCGATTGTTTAACTTGTATCCAATTGTCGCAAATCAAAAATAACAGTAATCCGGGAAAACAACGGTCAGGTTTAATTTAATAGTAAATATGTACCTAAGTCACAGAATAACCTAAGTTACGAATAGCATCTAAGTAGGTAACTTAAACGTCATATTCCACAGTTGTTTTCGCGGATTACTGTTATTTTTGATTAGCAAAAATTTTATACAAGTTAGACCATCCCCGTACAAGTCCTAAGCGTTATAGTAATAAGGATTTGTTATGCATTACTTTATCTAATGTTCTTATGGATTTAAATCACGTCATGATACGTAAACTTCGCTTCGCTTCGCTTCCATCAAGGTGTGAATAGAAACGAAGTCTTCAAACTTTGCCCGCAACATTCATTGTGCTAAAACCATAATAATTATAATTGCCTAATAACGCACACTTCCCGTGACAAACAAACCGCTATCGGTCTCATTAGACTGTTTGTAATCCATTTTATATTTATTTAAATGTGCACATGGCGCGGTGTCATTACAGCTGTGTTTGTTTTGTTTTAGTTAAACTACCTTTTTTAATCAGTTTTCATGAAAATTAGCTAATATACCTACTTTTATACTTTCTACTAAATAGTTGAAAGACAAACAAAAAAAAAACATCTAAAGAAGGCTAAAAAAAAAGTTTTTATATATTTTATTTACCTATTTGAAGCCTGTTGTTTTCCACAGCAGGGCAAAGGCCTCTCCTTCCACTTCTCTCTATCTTCAGCGATAAAGGTCCATTCTTATTCAAAATCATCAAGCTCATAGGACTTATAATAGCCCATGCCTGACACACCTTTGCTGTGTGCTTTACTTTTCACGAGAATTTCCTTCGAAGACCACTGGCACCGCAGTGGCATGGCGGAGCGAATGGGTTTAGATTTCAGAGAATAATTCTGTAAGGTTTAGATCGTAAATGCATTTTCTAGAAAAATCTTGTCGAGACAAAACATAGCCTCTACCGAAAGTGCGGTAGAGATGCCAATAATCAGTAAACAACAACTTACCACAGAATATATAGAAACAAGTGAATAACCACAGAGTATAGAGCAGTAGCGATGACGCACTTGTTTGTTCCGAGTCGTGTCTATTTGTGCGCTGTTGCTGAGGAACAAGAACTTTTTAAATAATACCAATCTTTCTAAATAATGACTAGCTGCGCCACGATTTCACCCGTTTTAGTCCTGTTCCCGCGGGAATATCGGGATAAAAAGCCTATGGAAATCTGCATTTTTTTAACTATCATAAGTGAGTAAGCTAGTCATGTCATGAGGAGGGATGAGAGGCATGTTACACGGCGAGCGATGAATAATTATGAATGTGGATGGATACACTGGAAGAGGTAGGCCTAAGAAAAGATGGATGGACTGTGTGTGTGCAGATATGTGTGTGAAAGGAGTGAGTACTGAGATGACGAGCGATAGAGGGAAATAGAAGAAAGAAACGTGTTATGCCGACTCCACGTAGTGGGATAAGGGCGGGAAGATGATGATGATGATGAAGTGAGTAAGCTAGTGTATTCATAATTTATTCTCTGTAATATCAATAGCATTGCATAATTATTACTCATCTATATAATGTAAACACGGCTAAATCTTCCTATTTATCTGCCTTGTTAAATAGTGGAACGGAAACAGGATTCGCGGAGCCTAAGACAGATAATATATTACAGATTCACTGCACAATTTCCAAGTACAGTCAGCTTGGCACAAGATAGAGAGTGATGGTACAAGATAGAGAGAGATTGCACAAGATAGGGAGAGTTGGTACAATATAGGGATAGATGGTACAAGATAGGGAGAGTTGGTACAAGAGAGGGAGATTTGCCACAAGAGAAGAAGGCACTATGCCCAGCAGTGGGATGAGTCGGGCTGCACGTGAAGATGATGAATGATGATGATGACAGGCAGCTCATAGCATCGGTAATCAAACTTATAGCATTTATTTTTAGCAGTTCTACCGAAAAAGTCCGTTGTTTCAAAAGGTTTTTAAGCATTGAATCCAGAAATTCCGTAACGAAAAAACTTAAAGCTTGTCACTTTAGTTCAGCAACTCACCTCTAGGTGGCATGCAATAGGTAGGTAGAGGAGGTAGAGTTGAGTGTACCTCCCTTACCCCTTGGCCTTCGACCCTCCCCCCCTTGCGGGTTCATTAACGCAAATGCTTTCTGGCCATAACTCATTCGGTCCAAAGCAGCGGAATCCCTTCGCTATACATTACCGCGCGACAAGGAAATCTTCGCGGGATTTATGTGGCGGTGCGTCAATGAATTTCTTATTGAATTAGCTTGGAATGTTTCACTCAATGTCAGGTAAGGTTGGAAAAATGGCAGGAACAAAGCACTTCCCAGCAGTGGGAGAGTGAATGATTTGTTCTACCATATCCATCCATACTATCCTATCCTATCCTACTAATATTAGAAATGTAAATTACACACAAACAAATTATACATTCTCACATTTACAATATTAGTTGGAGTAGGATATTACTTTGTTTGTTTTTGACCAAAGGGTGAAGGAAAACTTTGTTTCGTACCATCTGACTATCGTAGAATGATAAGGAGTTGCCAATATCAATCCTCTTGTTAGAAACTTTACCCCTTTAACAACTTTGGGGGTGCAAAAGTACCCCTCTCAAAAGAGGGTGTAACTATTAAAATATTCTTAACTAGCTGCGCCCCGGGGTTTCACCCGCGTAAGTCCCGTTCCCGGAATATCGGGATAAAAAGTAGCCTATGTGTTAATCCAGGGTATCACCTATCTACATACCAATTTTCAACCAAATCGGTCCAGCCGTTTTTGCGTGAAAGAATAACAAACATTCTCACAAACTTTCACATTTATAATATTAGTAGGATTATGAACGTTTTACCAAAGGGTCTTGCGAATCATTTAATTTTGATCGTAAAATATTTTATGTTCTCTGGGCCGGTTAACTTAATATCTCGTTAAATTAAATTAAGAATTTAATGGTGTAGTACCGCTTTAGGTGTCCTTTAATTTTGAAATATTTGAGTTAAGGATTCATTAAATTAAGTAAACTTATAAATGTGGAATTTAATTAGAAATGATTTGTATCCTTTGGATTCTTGACAATCAACTAATATGGAAAAAACATTAAATTTAACAACTAAATTTTATTTTCATTTCAGTAGATACTTATAAAAAGTTATACATTGTTTCTTAAATACATTGTTTATACATTGTCTTAATTATTTATTTATTTATTTATTTAAAATTTATTCAAAAAATGTAGAAAACTGGGGGAGGCCTATGCTGAAGAGCAAAGGTGATCTTGATTAAAGGTGTCATTTGTAAAATTAATTTTGTAAAACTAGATATAAATTAAATTGAATTTATTCAAGAGAATTGATTTATCAATTAATCAATATTAAATTAATTGACTAGGCCTTATTTAACACCTAAACAGTATCAATGAACCTAAACCGTGCCACAACAACATCTGCCGGTTTCAGCAGAAAAATAATAATTATTAATCAATAACAAAAGTGCGCAGTTTGTCTGAACCTTGACACAGGATTCTGGATTATCAGCGGATTACATAACGGGCGGTTTGTTTGTCTGTATTGGAAATTTTTGACTTTAAAAAGCGTATTATATAACTGGAACACGACCGTGTAACTCAGATTATCTTTATTTAGATACTAATATCATAAAAAGGTAAAGTATGTTTGTTTGGCAGAGCAGAGGTAATCTCCGAAACTACTCAGCCGATTTCAAAACATCTTTCACGAGAGATGTGTGTGGCCTTATTTGAATGAATATTTTTTGACTTTGACTTTCTTTATCCAGATATAGATAAGTGCTACTTCTTGTAAATAAGTATTACACTTAGATATTACTTTTATGATTATTATGCTAAAGCTGGTTTAAGAAGCTACAGAATATTTTGGGTAAGTATTGATCTTGATATTTTTTGCAAATCTTTAGTGACATAAGTATAATTATTGACTATCTTGATATTTTTTGCAAATCTGTAACAAGAAAAACAAGATTTTTCGTAGAAAATCCATTTAAATTAACTCCTATTTCTCAGAGAGTTGATAACAGAAATGAAGGAAGGCTACGTTGACCTCGTTCTATGTACCTACTTGTAATGAACATCAAAGTTGAGAGAAAATCTGGAACATTTTCATCAATTATTCTTTGTTTGTATGACTTCACACAATTAGGTCGTTAGGGCGAGTACACGATGCGGATGAAGGGTAAGCAATAGTTTTTGATAGCTAGTTTAAAACTGATGCTTTAGACAGAAAAAAGAAAGAAAGAAAAAGCATTTATTTGACACACAAGCCAGAACAAACCACAAAAACATAATTATTATAATACATTATTGTGTCCGGAATAGGCGTCCAACTCAGCATAAGTTGATTTGCGCAAGACAAGGCAACGTTGATCTTCCGTTGGAACCTTTAGGTACTGACAAGCCATCTCAACAATGTCCATACACTAAAGTGTCCCGTTAATTGTAGGCAAAGATTGCTTCCTGACGCTGCGAAATCATTTAATAATCATTTAACCGACTTCAAAAAAAGTTCTATGTTCCATTGTATGTCTTTTTTATGTATGTTCACTGATTACACCGCAATTTGTCGACCGATTTTCAAATGTTTGCACAATTTTTAAAAATGGGCTAAAAAAATAGATTTGTAAAATATACTCAGTGTAAGCGACGCTCAATACATTCAACTGTCATTTTTATTTACTTAGGGTAGTTTTGTATATTATATCATTATTTCTAGTTTTAAGGTAGTTTTATATAAAATCAAGTCTATGGCGAACATCCGTGGAATCTATGTCGCGCTCTCACAATAAAATCGGTTTAAAAGTTATTAATGCGTTTTAAGTGTTCTAAACATCATCCTTCACCAGCTACACTCAGTAACACCAGTCAACGAAAGTGCTAAATTTCGTTGACTGGTGTTTGGCATTTCTCCTTAGTTTTAATTTTATGGTTGTCTGGAAGAAATCGCCATGAGCGATAAGACCGCCGATTGAAGGATACTGTACCTAATTGTAAGGCCCATATTATACATCTATTTTGCTTCGTCCTTCGAGATTAGTACATTTGTAGTATACGCCTAGGTATCGCCTTTGACCACTTAAGTTAAAAGCAGAAAACCTGCTTCGTAAACATAATTTTTTCCTCCGGTCTACCGCCCGTCTGCAACTCATTCGCGTTTTAGTGCCTCGCCGAACACCACGCAAATTTCTATTTTTTTAGCAAAAAAGTATTAAAATATGCCGAAACGAAGTCACAAAAACGAGGACAGCGATAGTGAGGATTATTTACGTCGAAAAATACAGAAGATGGAAAGGAAAATCGCAAGAAAGAGAAGACGACTAAGAAATAGTTCTGAATCGTTATTATTATTACCCCGATACAATCGGAACAAGAGGGTAAACAAAGTGTTATCTTGCTACTTATGCTATTACTTCCTTTCCACTATGATATTGTGAATAGTTTTAAAGGACTATATCCGTATCAAAATTGGACATTATGTCTTTTATTTTTCCAGTTCATGTTGTGTACATCTCAAGGGGATGTTACCTTCATAATAATCGGAAAACACATACTTACCTTCCTAATAATAAGGTAAAACTGGTGGACGCCGGTACCTATGTACCTACCTTGTGATTGTGTGCATTTCAAGGGAATGTTACCTTCACATTTTATGATATTAATCACCACATAAGCGTTGATAGCTAATAGGTACTTTGTGATGTGGATAGTTTATAAGGACTATTGCCGCACTTTCGTACCTATCTAGGCAACAAACAAGTTTTATTTTGTTTTAAAAAATAATTTTAAAAACCGTATTACATTTAAGTTGTGGTCATCTGATAGGGATGAACCCTACGCTTTTAGATGTGCATACTTTTTTATTCTATCATCATCATCAGCCGTGCCAGTACACTGCTGGACGTTGGTCTCATGTACCTACATAGGTATTTTTTTTTTACCTACTAAGTCTATGATTTTTTTAGATAAAATGGATGTACGATCCGAGGTCCATCTAAGGCCAATCGTTGAAGGAGAACCACAAGTAGGTACGTCTCCTTCACAAACACAATCGCAGACCGACTCAGACGCACAGCAAGCTAAGCTACAATGTTGAGTTACAACCTGATGAGCCGGACCTGGATGAAGAAATTATAAATCTTCTTGGAGGCTGCTTTATCGGAAATGTTCATCAAAAAAGATAAGGCGTTAGAAAATAAGCTATTGCAGCTTGCGGCAACATTATCGGGTATCAGTGAAGCTCTAACGAAATCGTTCGCCTTGGAACAAAATGATCAGGTCATAATAAAACATTGAAGCTGGTCGGCTAATGTGCGATTCACAATATAACGAATCTATGACAAGAAGACATTTTATACGAATATTTTATGAAATTGAAGATCAATTTAAATTTTTAACACTGAAATCGACAGTTCCCTATTTGAATTTAAACTATAAGCCGCCGGCGCCGCTCCCAGCAGCCAGGCAGGCGGGAGCAGCGAGGAGGTTCGAGCCGACGCGAACGCCATCGACGCGGTGACGTCGCATCAACATCGGCAGCCGCAGCAATCGCGACAGCCGACGCGCTCTTATCATCAACCGAGCCACCGCCGCCGCTAGACCCGGTATGTTCTGTTGGATGATTATCTTTTTTTAACAATCAATGGCGATTGATAACTAAAGACCCAGTGATCTTATCATGGGTAAAAAGGGTACGAGGTACTTACATTTTTCTAGAACGGTTACTCAAACATACGAACCGAAGCCGGTATTATCAGAATTCGAGTCCGTTCAATACAGAGTGGCCATAACTGAAATTTTTAGTAGCTGAGCTATCTTACCTTGTACACCTTGTAAAGGACAGTTTCTTTCTAGTTACTTTCTAGTTAAAAACCTAGTGGCAAAAATAGATTTATCCTAAATCTAAAATCTTTTAAATATCTAAATACATTTTATTAACAGAACATTTTAAAATTGAGGACTTAAGAACTACTTTAAAGCTTATTATCAAGAAACTGTTTTCATGGCCACTTTGGATTTATGCATATTCTCTTGTGTCTGTCTACATCCAGACTTTAGAAAATATTTACAATTCAAATACGAGGGTAAATTGTATGAATTTCGGGTTATAGCATTCGGTCTGAATACAGCTTCTTTTGAAACCAGTTATGTCACTGCTCAGGTCATTGGGCTATAATATGTCATCTATATATATTTAGATGATATCTGCATTATCTCTAGATAATATTTTACACACTAAAAGCATTTTGGGAAGCTTTAGGTTTCATAATTAACGTTGATAAGTGTTAAAAAACTATCACGGTTTTGAACATTATAAACACTAGAAACTTATAAATCTTCAAATCATGGTAAATATCTCGTTTCTAGTGTTTATATTTGATAAGAGTTGTACGATACCAAGTACTGTTTGTAAATACCTTGATTTCATAATAGGTACTTACTGAACTTTTTTCACGTCTTGAACTTTTTTCACGTCTCCTTGACTGATGAAAAATGACACTCAATCAAACTGGAATTAAAATCTTTTCAACTGAAGCGAAGCGACGATGCAAAATAAGACATCTTGCACGTCGGTCGGAGGTTTTTTGGTAGGACTCCTCATTTCTTCTTGCCGGGCCATCCAATACGGATAGATGTACACCAAACAGATGGAAAGATGCAAATACCTTGCTCTGTGTAGCACAGATGGTTACAATACGTTCATATCATTACCACGGTACTTGCAGGTAGATTTCTCTTGGTGGTTAAAATCTATTTAATTGATATTTCGGTCAACCCTATCAGGCAAGATAGCTACTGCTTAGAATTTTTTTTCTGACGCTAGCAAAAAAAAAGGGGGGGGGAGCAGCATGCGGCACGGAGACGGCCAGTGACCAGTGGAGTATTTCAGAAGTTAATCATATCAACTATCTAGAACTTTTGGCAGCGTTCTTAGGGTTACAAATTTTCGCAGTAGAATTTAAAGATTGTCAAATTTTACTGCGCATCGATATCACAACTGCTATTTCGTACATAAATCGTATGGGAGAAGTAAGCCTTTCACTATTACTAATATTCCAAAATCTTTATGGCAATGCAATGGTGCGAAGCTCGCGAAATAGCAGATGCAGAGTCTCGAAGGTCTTACCCAGATAATAAATGGGAATTATAGAATGAGGCTTTTGTAATTAAAAATAACGCAAGCTCTAGGGCAACCCAAACTCGATCTTTTTGTATCCAGAATTAATAATAAATGTAAAAAATATATAGGTATAGAGACCCCGGTGCATTCGCCGAAAAATGCATTTTATCTACTCAAAATTGGAAAGATCTTTCTTACTACGCTTTCCCGCCATATTAGAGGTTTTATGAAAGATAGTAACAGATCAAGCTGAGGGGATAGTTTTAGTTCCTTATTGGCCCACACAGCCCTGGTTTCTTCTATTTCAGAAACTTCTTTGTTCTGAATTGATACATTTCAGCCTTTGTGATGATCTATTTCTAACAGTCACCCCAGGCTAGCGTTGATTGCAGGGAAGTTATCAGGACGGCATTACTGCAGAATAGTGTACCACCGTCATCATTAGATAATATTATGATAGCTTCCTTATCTGAAAATTCCATTAAACAATACAACTTTGCAGTACCTACGACGAGACGTTGGGTAAAATTTTGTAAGGAACAAAACCTTGAGATATATGAGGAGTCAATTCCGATGGTGATATATTTTTCTTACGGGTTTATTTGAATCTGGCCTCCAATATGGATCTCTCAATAGTCATCGCTCTGCTGTTTTTGATCTTAGGATCGAGAGTTTCTAGGGTCTGATTTTCGTATTACAGGACTTTTCTAAGGTTTCTATAAACTTCGTCCTCCAGCACAAATATATAAATTACTAGTAATTACTAATATTATTATAAAATATATTACTTATTATTATTATTATAAAATAACTTGGAATCCAACTTTAGTTTTAGACTTCTTATCTCAATGTATCCTAATAATAACTTGAGCTTGGGGCGTCTAAGTAAAAAGATAGTCACGTTACTTATGCTAGTACCTATCTAACTGTTCATAAAGTGCAGACTATAAGTAAAATCGTTAAAAAAAAAAAAAAAAAAAAAAAATATAAGTATATAATTACCTATTATTTATTTTTATAAAAATTAATTGAAATAGGTAATTTAATAAAAACATTGCGCCCTGGTTCAGCTCAACCTTGTCTGAAAATTCCGTTATATAAGGATCGACCGGAAATTTGTCCGGCAGAAGTGCTTTTAGCATACATGGATAGGACGAAGCCATTAAGAAACAATGAAAGTAGCCTATTTATTAGTTTTAAACAACCGCAAAAATCAGTGTCTACAGATACTATCAGTCGATGGATAAAGAACACGCTTTCAGCAAGCGGAGTTGACACCGCAATATTCTCTGCTCAATCCACCAGTCATGCTACCTCAGACGCTCAGAGCGTCGAATACGAAACACAGCTGGATGGAGTGGCAATTCAACTGTATTTGCCAAATTTTATCATAGGGATGTTTCTGTGCGATCAATCTGATGATTTAGCTGTATCAGTCTTAAATTCTCATAGTGATTAAATGAATCCTATAATCATAGATTATGTTATCATAAATCAGAAATAATTTATACAATACGAGTATATTGTGTATACTATACTGTATAGTGGGTATAAGAAACCGTATTTGACTCTACCTAATACTTACCTTCATTGAAGGAAGAGCATCTTATTTTCATTTTGTTTTTGATTTTTATTTACAAAACAATACCTACATGAGTGTAATATTTCACTGTCTTTCAAAATCTACAAATGTACTAATCTCGAAGGACGAAGCAAAATAGATGTATAATTGGAGATTAGACGAACTTACCCTAAGTGAAGTTCTATCCAAATTATACGATTTTGCTTCGTCCGAGAGATTAGGTCCCTCCCAACCCTATGACCCCCTACTTGTGTGAAATATTATGGTTTCAGTTGCAGGCTTTAAACTTAATGAGTTGCAGACGGGCGGTAGACCGGAGGAAAAAATTATGTTTACGAAGCAGGTTTTCTGCTTTTAACTTAAGTGGTCAAAGGCGATACCTAGGCGTATACTACAAATGTACTAATCTCTCGGACGAAGCAAAATCGTATAATTTGGATAGAACTTCACTTAGGGTAAGTTCGTCTAATCTCCAATTATATTTGTATCAACTGTGTCCTCAATAAAGATATTTTGATTGTTTGATTGATTGATACTTAGGTAACTATGGTCGAATTCGGATCAGCAAGGGCCACAAATAGCGCGATTGCCAATTGATGGGGTCAATTAATCGGTCAAGGCGTGTAGGTAACAACGCCCTTTGGCCTGGTTGAGTGTCGCAAAACCTTTTGCGTAGAAAACTATGATTGTGAGCAATCTTTACTGGGGAATTAATGTTAGATCATGTAAAATATAATAGTCAGTGTTCGGGTTAATCTTGGAGGTTGGTCGGGGGTTCAAATCCGGCTTGGAACAATGGATTTTTAATTCGAAAAAAGTAAGTATGATAATTATACGCCTATAAGAATCCTTAATATCATGTCTTATAAGAATAGAATAGACTATTTTTTTATTGTAAAAAGGATGGTAGGCTTGTCTTTTATAGATGTAGGTACTTACAAACAGTTTGCCCTTTTCGGACAAAGTGTGAAAAGTGTTAGCTTGTAATTTTATTTTGCAACAGTTTCTTATCAAACGTGAGTCCCTGCCTTTGTAATTTTCTGGTTTCGTTATTCACGATATTGTTCTACCGAAAGTGGGACATTCCGTGAGCAAAGTCTTATTTTTGGACATTAATTGGACCAATCTGGTGAGAGCGCCATGTTTTTCGCAAATGCTTCCGCAATATTTCAGCTCTTTGAGAAAATTGTTCAAATAGATACTTAGCTAATTGTATTAATTATATTACTAATTATATACTGTATTATACTATCACGTCCCGGCTTTGCACGGATGTAGATACTAATGAAACTACCGGGATAAAATATAGCGTATAACCACCCCGACAGTCCATTCTACACATCGGTGAAAATAATATATATATTATTATACAGAAAACAAGTTTCAGATATTTAAAACTAGCTATGATGCCATCCATTTTATTTCGATGGTTATGAAAGGGACATACAAAAAAGACGACTAAGAAAGTTATGAGTATGTTGTATGGATACATACAAGTAGAGGAAGGCCGAGGAAGAAGTGGATGGATTGTGTGAAAGAGGACATGAATGTGAGAGGAGTGAATTAGGAGTTGACGAGTGATAGAGCTGAATGGAAGAAGAAGACATGTTGGGCCGACCCCACCTAGTGCGGGATAAGGGCAGGGAAATTATGATGGTTATGAAAGGGACGGGATTTAATTTATTTAGTTTAGTTTTGGCGACATCAGAATCGCCACTACTTTCTATATTTATTTATTTTGTCCTTAAAATTATTTCTTACAAAATGTAAAACAACTTTATGATGACTGCTCGCAGCGGGATTTTATTCAACAATAAAAACTTAAGTCAAAATAAGGAAATAAAGCCGTAAAACGCAAATTTATAAGAAAATTACTTGAAAATAATTGAGCCTGTCTCCAAACTCGCAAATTGAAATGAATCACTAGATTTGAATATATTTTGCGGTTTATTATATAAATATAACGAAGAGAGTATGTACGTTTGTCTATTGTCTGAATTACATAAGTAAAATAACTATTGGAACTGATTTTTCTTAAATAGAGACGCAAGCTCTAACAAGTGATGGAAAGCATCGTGAGGTAACCCGCGGCTAGTCAGCTCCACACGTATTGACCATTGTCTTTGCTGTGGATATGGCCGGCTAAGCTGAGACGGTAAGCCTATTTATTCCATCTTAACAATAATATCCCAGGCACTACAGTGTCCCGGCATAAGCAAAACTTGCCTCCTGGGCCTGTATAATTCATAAAATAAAAACATATAAAGGTCGTATATTTTTATATCAGCAGCTTCTAGGCTTATGATTTTTTTTTGACGACCTCTGTGGCGCAGTTGGGTAAACGCCCGGCTGAGACGCGGGGGTCGGGGGTTCGATCCCCGCTACGGGACAAATGTTTGTATGTTCTTCAGATATTTGTTCCGTGTCTGGGTGTTTTCTATCTATAATAGTATGTATTTACAAAAAAAATGAATTTAAGTATTTATCAGTCATCTGGTTACCATAACACAAGCATTAAGTTGCTTAGCTTGGGACTAGATGACGCTGGGTGGAATGTCCAAGGATATTTATTTATGATGTAGAGAAAAATAATGTTTGTGTGTATGAAAACGAGTGAAGCAGCGTGTTGTGCTTATCACCTCGGCCCCGACGACGGAAGGTCACATAATGACAGTTTGTATGTTCAATATCAAAATCCTTATAAGGATAACCCACCTTGAAACTCGAAGGTGTAATGTTTAATAGTTTTATTGAGGCTTTTGTGGATTAACAAACAATAAGAATGACGGAATGTACACATTGCGGCTTTATGGATGTGTGTTTGTATTTACAAAAAAATATATGCATAAACTTATACTTCATTTATTGAAACGAGCTAATAGGAAGAGAAATAAACACGTGATTGGTCGTCGAAAATAATTGGATCGGCTAGATTTGACAATTGACAATTGATTTGACAATCTAGACAATCACGAGAAAGATAATTATTTTCGACGACCAATCACGTGTGTTTATTTCTCTTCCCATTAGCTCGTTTCAATAAATGAAGTATAGTAACCTATACTCGTACAATACCAGTTATATTTTGAGTACCAACATCTACACAAGCACTAACATTATTTAGATTAGAAGACTATTATATAACGTTGTGTGGAATTTGCAAAGATATTTTGATTTTTTATTTAAATAATTAACATGCTTAGCCAACTCTAATGACGAGTCCGCCCAAAAGTACGAAGTACGAAAGTACGAAAACTAAGCTGTTGATGTAACTTGCGATGCATGGTCCCCATCCAGAACGATGTTTTACTTCAACGATCTATTACAAACGCAAGCTTCACCACGAGTGCTAACTCATCATCTCATCATCTCCCTGCCCTTATCCTACGTAGGGTCGGCACAACACGTTTCTTTCCTCCATTTCCCTCTATCGCTCGTCATCTCAGCACTCACTTCTTTCACACACATATCTGCACACACACAGTCCATCCACCTTTTCTTAAGCCTACCTCTTCCAGTGTATCCACCACGAGCGCTTACTAATTTTATTAAAAAGAACATTAATTAAGGATGTACCTACAACATTGCAGGTTATATCAACCCTTAAACTAAAACACTTGTCTAAAATTAAAACAGATGTCCCTTTGTTTTCGCATCGACCATTGAGAACCACATTTCCAATTAAAACCCCGTCAGTACCATTCTCTTTAAATCAGTTCCGGTGTCCCAGAGCCCTTTAAACTATTTCTATAACGGAACCCTTGTCCCTATCTACTGTTGTTTAATCTATCTCACCTTAATTGACAATTAGCAGATACTAAAGACTCTTCAGCAACGTTAACTCCAGTTAAGCCACATTTGGCAATTAAAAGTTATTTTGTGTAGATTACTATCGGATAGTTGAATGGTTTTGGCTTAAGCTGGGCTTAGCTGAGGGTAACTAATGTGTTTATACTAAGTTTAGAGGAACTGGTGGAGATGTACCACGACCCGAAGGTCATGGGTTTCGGCTCTATCGATTTTTGTTTTTAGAAATTTATGGGTGAAATAGCTCTTAGACAGGAAGAGGAATATACTTAGCAGAGGTAAGAAAAAGGCGTGTACTTGGACACGACTCTAACTACCTTCGTAGATATTTTGTCTTGAATGCTTACAGACTCTACACCTTGGGGATACCGTAGTCAGCCATTTTGTTTTACATAATTAAACCAATTTCCAAACATTATTAAATGCTATTCCCAGGAAGGAAAACAAAGGCAATCGTAACTGAACCAATTATTGTCCCTTCGAACATTCACATTATCATTATTAGAGCCATTTCCGAACCAACGGCGGAAGTTATACTCCCTCAAATATCCCGGTTATATTCAAGGAAGTTGAATCTATGGAAGTACAGTCAGCCACTGAAAGGGACAAAAAATACTCTGAATCCAGTTTCGTACCTAATACGAAATTCGGAAAACTACTTTTCTGACCGTACATAAAAGCGACACGCGTGAAAGACGATTTAATAATGCTTTGTTTCTTTTGTTCACAAGCATGTTGGGTATATTCCGCTAAATTTGATCATGCAAACTTGTCCCGTAGCGGGAACCGAACCCACAACCTCTGCGTCTCAGGCGGGCTTTCGCCCACTGCGCCATAGAAGTGGAATATGACACGGCGGTTATGCCCTCAGTTAATAAGGCAATAAAAAGTGTTATTGTTACGAAGGAAGCTGGACCTTTCAAATGTAGGGCGCCATTTGCAATGTGAACTTTGGCGCGAACAGTTCACGGCCGAGCCAGAAGGGAAACCTTATGCCACTTCACTTGTATATCATGTGACTTCACTCGGTGGTTTTATTTCTAAGTCCCTACTTTGTTACCATGCTCAAACAAAAAGTGACAAAATTAAAAAAAACTTAAGTAAGTAAGTAATTAAATATTAAACCTAAGTAAGATCTTCAATTTCGTAAGAAAAGCAATTATCACTCAGAAAGGAAGAGTGTAGGTACTTGTGCACTAGCGGTCACCCATCCAAGTAGAGTCTGCGCTTGCTTACTTCGACGATCTATCAAGAACGTCATAGCATGCTTCGCCACGAGCGCTTCCATACATTTGAAATGCTTGACTCGTGATTGATTAAGTAGATACTTACTACACAACACAAAACCCATTTTTTTTTTTGGTTCGGTTATGCTAGCCCTACTGATGTGATTGCACAGGGGCTAGATACCCAATAAATCAACAAAATGTCTGTTCGTTCCGCCACATTGGTCTTCTGCCTCGACCCACCGACTTACAACGTTGCTACTTTATTTTCTGACTAGCTGCTCCCCGCGGTTTCACCCGCGTAAGTCCCGTTCCCGCGGGAATATCGGGATAAAAAGTAGCCTATGTTACTCGTGGATAATGTAGCTTTCGAATGGTGAAAGAATTTTTAAAATCGGTCCAGTAGTTTTTGAGCCTATTCATTACAACCAAACAAACAAACAAACAAACAAAGTTTTCCTCTTTATAATATTAGTGTAGATATCAACGATTCAATTCCCGGGCACAGAATAGGTACAGATAGTCCCGGTACTATACCCGGGTAATCAAGTTTTTACATCTATAAACGCTTAAAACGGGATTTACTATAATTATTATAAATGATGTCTGTAATGTTCAAAACCATTATATTAAATACAACGGGAAGTTAGTCACGTATGAATATTGTCGATTTACATACCGACAATGTTTCTATTCTTCCGGAGAATCTTCATCTCAACAGTCTGAAAATCAGTGTACAGTCTGAAAATCAGTGTTGCTCTGCACCCAGTGCAGGGCAACTTATAGCTGAGACTGTTCCTTTTTGGTGAACATTAGCGCAGACATCCAACGACCCAAGGCAATTTAAACTTTTTCTCTGTATTTACCTATACTTACCTATTTATTGATTTACCTACCTCTTCTATAACCTAATATGTACCTATCACCTTACCTACTTATTACTGATGTGTCTTCTGTCTTGTGTCTTCTTTTGTTATTGTACCTAATGTAGTCTGTGCTGTTGTTCCCAAATAAATGTATTCTTTCTTTCTTCTTTCATCTGGGTATTAGTGTCACTCCTCTAGACGCGTCTTACTTGATTTACAAAGTGTCAGGAAGATTTATACTTACCTACAATTAACGGTACATAGTGAAACTAAACCAGCCTCTCAACTTAGCCGGCCACAGGAAAAACAGTTGCCTCAAGATGATTTCCTTCGATGTTTATAGCTCGTTTCGCGCATACATTTGTCGAAACAATAAATCTATTGATGCACCGAGGGTCGAACCCACGACCCTCGTATTGAAAGTCGAGATACGCGCCACTCTCCCGACACGGTTATAAACTTTATGAAAATACTTTATTGTACACAGAAAGGAACTTATTATACACTAAAAATCCTTAAAATAATTGTACAATGGGCGGTCTTATCGCTAAGAAGCGATTTCTTCCAGACTTTAGTACAATACAAGGACAAACAGAAGCCAGCCCGTTATAAAATGTACATAACAGCCTGTTATATTTCCTGACAAAAGTCTAGTTAACTACCCAGTCTAGATCTACTAACCTATTACCTAGGTCTAGGGATAGTATTTGTTTTGCTGTTAATTCTCCTCCAGCAACCCAAGAGATTTATCTGCCAGATAACTACTCAATAAATGCTCCCAACTATGTTCTGGTCTATGAAAAACGGTGGCCGGTGTTACGGACGCTAGCTTCTTAGCTTTTTCTTCTTCTTCTTGTATAAACTGAGTACCTACCTACTTCATCATCATCCGCAGCCTGATCTCTCCCACTGCTGGGACCTTTGTTTTTGCCATTGCTTACGGTCCTACGTTTGCCTGATCCACTGCCGTCCTACCATATTGGCAACGAGTAAGTACTTAAATGCCCCTTGGTATTCGCGCAATGTAGATCTCCATCGAGACCTCGGACTCGAGTCTATCGCCGAATTCATGAAAGGTGCCGCTAGGCGCTTTTATGATTCGGCGCCTCATCATCCGAACCCCCTCGTCTCGAACCTCCCGGTCTACCCGACCACTCAGATAAATCCCAACTCCCTTCGTCGACCTAGGCACAATTTAGGTTTTCCAGATGATGACATCACCGCCGCTAACGCGGCGATGATGGACTAGCTCCTGCCGATGCCGACCCCCTCAGGGGGGTCGATTTTCTTTCAGCTTTTCTGCCCCTTCAGGGCTGGGCTTAAACCCGATCAGCCACTCAGGCAACAGCCCAAGCCGAGGTCCGTACCACTCTGGTGCCCTTGAGCTAGTTGCCTTAAAATCTTTGTACCGGCGTAGAGGCCTTCTGCCCTCGCCAAAGTCCGGTGAAGTTATAAAGGTCCCAAAGACCACTTAACAGAATAGTCCGTCCGAAAAAAAAAAAAAAACTTAAGTAAGTACTTACTTAAGTAAAATAATTTTGAACATTGTAAACACTAACAGCCAGACATAAAAGCGAGTGAGTAAACTTAAAAATATTTATTTAATAAATTTAATAAATAAATAAATTTTATCACTTTTATAATTTCATAGTCCTGGGAAAAATACCTTTAGAATCTTCAGTTAAAACATTACCATACCATCTCGATAATTTAACGGTCATCTTATTTTGTCACTGTTTTAATGAGAACTGTACTTAGGTGAGGAAACCATTCCGTTTTACGATCGAATCGAAGTAGGAGTACAATCGCCTACGAATATCAATGGCTGGAAAAGTTTAAAGAAAACTGAACGAAGAAGAAGCAAGAGGAAGGAAGCCCAGAGAGTGGTAGACATTGTTTTCTGATCTTAATGTAAGTTTTACATCCTTCATGTCCAAGGAGGTAGTCAGAGGTATGTCCAAATACATATTACACCTTAAGATAAATAATTTCAACATCACTTCTGTAGCTGACTGTACTTAACCAGACCAGTTACCGTGGTCCAGTAATTACCATAAAACTTAACGTGCTTCGGAACGATTCAATTTAGACGTTTTAAGGCGATAGTACTTAGAGCTCTTGATTGGGTTATGAAAGGTAAAGGCTTGGTCATGATCCTAATGATCTAAATGATCCTAATGGTCTTAATGATCCTGATGTAAATAGATCGAATGTTAGTTGTGCTAGTATTTGTATAAGTAAGGTAAGTTTGTAAAAACATACCCACCCAAAAATATTTATATACTTATATTATATATTATAAATATATATTATAATTAATTTTGTTTTAAACAAAGACTTAAAATGATCTTTAACGCCATCGTATTTGTAATTAAAAGAGTTTAATGACTCTTTATGATGATGATGATTGTAGGTATTTCAAAACCTGAAATTATTTAATTATTTTGTAATTAATTCTACGAGTATAATAAAGCTCTCAGTTCAAAAGACAAAATGCTTCTACTAAAAAGTTTAAGCAGGCAGTAGGTTTTGCCGTAAAATAAGTGATATCCATTAATGTACGAACCTAATACTTTTCTGCTCCCCTACCTATTTTCTCATTGTTCCATTCCACCCCCAAGGTTGCCAGGAAGAGATCGATTCAAAGCGATAAGACCGTATATTGTGCAATGTTAACTCAAGTGTACTAGTTTTAGGTTTTCTCTTACTTAAGAACTTGTGACATGTACCATTAAGAATTTTCATTCATTCGCACTGCTGCGGTTCGAACCCACGACCATACATCGAGTCACTAAGCCAACACGGCCCTTAAACAAACAATCGTAATTTCACATTTATAATGTAAATACATATCGCGAGGCGGCCATTATCTTGTTGTTCGTTTATTCAAATCGTTTGTTTATCATCCAGCGTTCTGACCGGTTTGTAAGTGTTTACAGACACGCTATATCTACCGTGCTAATGTTGCATTGTAGACAAGTGGATATCGAGTACCAAAACAAGTGCTTGTCCTACTATCCTATCCTAGACGGAAGACCAGCGCTGCTACAGATTCTCTGGTTTCTGTCGCAGCAATACGCTGAGTATCTAGTTACCTATTTTGTCCTATTGTGTCCTATGTGTAACGTGTTTTTGACGAAATAAATATTTTTCTTTCTTTCTTTCTTTCTTTCTATCCTACTTCCTACTAAAATACGAACTGTCTGGTAACACTAAATAACCCTTGGAATTACCTCAAATGGTTGAATAGGTATTTAAAGAGCATACCGTACTTTGATAATAGTTATTATTTATTTTATGTATTTAGCTAACCAAATTGCTAAAAATAAAAATAACAAATTAAATGCCTAAATATTCCAATTAACAATTTAAAATAGAAAATACAATAATTATCTATCGGCTAAACAATGACAGCTTCTATAACCAAATTATGAAGGTCATTATCTAATTAACTACAAATTGAATAGAAAAAATATTTTACTAAAACTAAATTTAATTTAAAGGATGCAAGCTATAATCAGAACATCTTCGATCATTAATCGAACTTTTACCATCGAATAAAAACAATTAAAAGCATCCCCTATGATTACCAAAATGGCTTATAACAAAGGAATAAGTAAGTAAACTTATTTTGATACAGGGTGTACTTACTAGTTGTATTTTTACAAAATATCATCCATACTATACTATACTATACTATACTTACTATAAAATAATATAAGCGAAAGTGTGTGTGTGTGTGTCTGTTTGTTTGTCCGTCTTTCACGGCAAAACGGGGAGACGAATTGACGTGATTTTTTGTGTGGTGATAGGTGAAAGGATGGAGAGTGACATAGGGTACTTTTTATCCCGATATTCCCGCGGGAACGGGACTTACGCGGGTGAAACCGCGGGGCGCAGCTAGTGTTTTTATAAATTGGTACTTCAGTTTCGTATGACAGCAAGTTCCTACACCAGATTCTAAATATAAAAAGGTACTTCTTTCTTTCTTTCTTAGGAAAAAAAAATGTTTCTCTTCAAAGGGTTCTAATTGATTAAAATTTAAAGAGCTGTAGGTTTTAAGAATTGATTTTTATCTTTTTTGAGACTATGCTTGTTCACCCTGTGTTCGGTATTGTAGTGTAGTGGTAGTGGGTTCAGTTCAGTTTTGTTTGTCTGAAGCTACAATGTTTACTCCGATGTTTTGGATACACTACAGGACAAAATATTTGGAAAAAACTACTTATCTTTTTCTATTTTTATTTAGCACATCCCCAATATGTTACATTTCTACAATCTGTTTCACTACAGACACTAAACAAAAAAGTGACAGTTGATGGTGATATAAGTGGTCAGCATAGTCTAATCAAAGATTTAGCTATACCTAATAGCAAGTGTTGGCGATGGCTGGCTACATGCTTTAATTATATGCCTTATATTACCTACATTTTCACATTCTGTACTTACCTCAAAGAAAGTTTAATTAAGTAATTTCATTAAAATTTACGTAAATACTATTTGAGATAAGCTTCTAAACCGGGTTTCTGTACCTATAATGTAAGTACCTTACAAATAAATAAAACGCACGCAGTGTACTAAGTCAGTCTACTTTTACGACTAGGTCTGGCTGTATTACTTTACATAAACACTGGAATATTTCATCTCAGCAAACTATAAAATATTCCGACTTACGCCACTGAATAATTTCTGCATAAAGTCAAGTTCTGATTTATTTATAGCGCAAGTCCTTAATTAAAATAATAGCTGGTAAAATGCATCTTGATCACCTACATACAGAACTCGTTTTTATAAAAACATTTTGCAGAGTGGATGCAATACTTCCTACCGGAAATTACGGACATTATCATCGAGTTTCTTCATTCTCAACAACACGTAGGCATTTAAGAAATTTATGACGACAGCGTGATTGAGAATCTGGCATTTATGCGAATTTCTGCGCTCAATTTTCACATTATTTCATGAAATAATCTGACTTTTAATATTTGAGTGATTATTAAAATGACATACTTACTTAATTGATTACTAAGATTACATTTTAATTAAGGGAAGTTTTGTTGTTTGTTTGTTTATATATGTACTTGATTTGTTAGGAGTGGTATCTAATTCACTAGAACAGATTTCAAAACTTCGCAGCGGCATTTGATTGTCTTTATGGAATGCAGCTGATTTTCTCATCTTATCGGGAAAATTAAATGTGTACCTATTTTTTTAAATACATTCGATCGTAAACTACCTTTGTACCTAAGTCCAATTTCCGTGTCTCTCAGTGTACTGTGGCCTTTGCATTGCTACTTTACAGACGCATAATCATTTGCAGTAAAGAATTTCAATAAATTCAACTGAAAACTATCTCCAACCCAATTTCCGTGTCCCGCAGTACACAGCGGGAGGTTTATGCGAACGTCCGGGGCGCACGCGAGCCTCGCTGTAACTTTTTTGGGTAAACTTCCGTATCCAGTTAATAACTTTTCATAGTTCCTCTGTCTGTGGGCTTTGTCTGTTTTTGTGCAATGTAGTGTACGGCTTGTTTTTGTTCGTGGAAACATTTGTTTGCTACTTAATGGGGTTTTTCAAGCTTTTCGGGGTGTTATGGGAAGTAAATGTATTTCGGTGCTTAGCTGCTTTATTTTTTGCTGGTTTTCGTTATTTTCTTTGGTTAAATGTTACGTCTGAACGCTGGCTTTATTTGACTTATGTTGGTCAATGATATTAAATGTAGTTTCGGGTTTTTGTACTAGACGTGAATTTATCACAATTGAGTTTTTCACTTCAGAAAAAAATCTTTTAATGACTCAAAACACTGCTAGAAAAGTATGTTGATCTTCAAATTATAAAAAGAAAGGATACTCAAGTTGACTAACTATACTAACTAATTGTATTCAAAAATATTTTCAAGGTTTTGTTCATCACTAAAGTTAGTCACTCATTACTTCATACAATACTTACATACAGGCCGTGCAACACAATATGACTTCCATACAGGACATACAACGTGTGAAGTTGTAGGCTGAAGCTAGTATCGGGGTAGTTTGTGACAAAGCTGTAAACAACTCTGTAGGTGTTGATGACGTGCAGGTATTGATAGGGACATCTTGGAGTATCGAACTACTGGACTTAGTGTTCTTTACCATTCTTTATTTGGTAGTAATAGATTGGTGAATTGAGTTAAATTCTACCGTCTCAGTTTTTCGTTGAGTCGCTGTTACTACGAGTATCTACCTATACTTACATTGGCAAATCTTTACGCATAAGGTTTAAGGTATAATTTATTCTCAAAAAGACAAGAAAAATGTCACTTACTTGAGAACAATGCTTTCTTACAAATAAATAATAATAGTTTGTCGTTCTTAATTGGCTATCTATCCAACACATTTTATTTGTGCATGATAATTATAATCGTTAAATTATTATTTTTATGATATAAAACATTAATTTTATGATAAAAACTACCAGATTTATATTCAAATCGAAAGTCTTGGTTACCTACTCTACTAGGCCAACACCATTCAAAGCAATGGCTGTGTCCAGAAAGTGTATTGTCCCATTTCCTAACATACCAGAGTGTCACGCGACACACGAAGTTATTCTGAGGTCAATTATTTTCGTGTTAAATATTAAAACTTATGACATTTGGGGACGTAAAGGCCGTTACGACTCTGTGGGGCGTTAGATGGTCCGTAAATATCAAAGTTGGTCCGCCATGTTACATTCACAATGTTCGTAGAGTTTGTCATATTATTATTGTCCAATTAGCGTTTTTGATTTCGCTCGCCTTAAACAATGTTTTATTTTGTCCTTTTGTACTTCTTTTTCTTTATATTCATATTTATTTATGTGTTCTAGTAACTCTCTATTATTACTGTTCCACTTTTGTAAAGTAAAACCTCCCTTTCCTAATAACTTAATGAATATCTAATAGATAGGTAATTAGGTATATCATCATCATCATATCAGCCCAGTTGCACCCACTGCTGGGTATGCCTCCTCTTTATGACGCCACTCAGTTCGGTCCTGTGCGATCTTTTGCCACGCTTTATTATATTAGGTATATACTTACTTTTAATTGTAATTACTTAGGTATACTAATATCATAAAAAAGGTAATGTTTGTTTGTTTGACGGAAGTAATCTCCGAAACTTCTAAGCCGATTTCAAATTTTTTTCAGCTATGTGTAGAATGGACTGTCGGTTATAGGCTATATTTTATCCCGTTGGTTTCATTAGTATACCCGTGCAAAGCCGTGCTGCCAGTATCATATAAACATGAATGTCAAAAGGCCCAGTCTCACCTACTAAACACCATATATATATGTATAGTAGGTAAGGTACATTAAATCGTGCTGAAATATGATCCAAACGAGCTCCCTTACTAATAACTACCTATTCATCACCCATATTACGTAGCTATGGACTATTAAACAAATAAGTCCATACAAAAAGCCAAACAACTATCGCATTACAATCTCACTGTTCCCGAAACAAAGGAACCACCAAACTTTACCTATAAATCCATCCTTTGTTCCAACCCTCTCTTTCCCACAACAGAAATATTGTATATCCATCTCTGTTTAATTTTGTGATAGATAATAATCAGAAAACTGTATTTGGAGTAGGCAGGTGTTAATTTTGTTACATTTGTGCGGAACGGCCGGACATGACATGTTTTTACGGTAACACAAGTGGATAAATAACATGCAGATGACTGATAAGTAGTAATACTTTCGATATAATACGAACATTTATTAATTCAAAATATCTTTATTGTGGACACAGTTTGCGACACAAATTTAAATGGGTTTACAGTAGGTACAGCATCCAACAATCGGCGGTCATATCGCACACGGCGATTTCTTCCAGACAACCGGAAACTAAAACTAAGGAGAAATGCCAGACACCAGTTATTATTGTAAGGTTGGCTAAAGCCACACCATATAAATAAATAAATATCTTTGGACATTCCACACAGCGTCATCTAGTCCTAAGCTAAGCAACTTAATGCTTGTGTTATGGTAACCAGATGATTGATATAAGATTTACGAACATTTTTTTGTTATAACATACACAGTATAGTATAGATAGAAAACACCCAGATAAAATGAAAAATACCACCACTATATAGCTGCTCTATCGAACCAAACTTGCGAAACTAAAACCTCCTCCTTCCCAAAGTTGGTTGAGCCCAGGTGACCTGCGGCCTCGCCTCATTAACACACCTCTGACCTAAAAGAATATAGAGTTATCGCGTTCGTCCATCTGATCTGTACGCGCACATTTGTTACCCCGATAGTCATCGTGTGCGTTCACATAAACACACGGTATTATGGTAATTGGGTCACAAAAGTTTTTTAGATTTAAGGCGAACAAATACGTCCTAAAAAAAACAAATACGTCCGTACGTCGTTTTAAATACGTCTTACTAAAGGGTTATAAAGGGGCCTTATAAAGGGCAAAGTCAACGTAATCGGGTGATACCACTAAGAAGTATCTTTTTAAATCACATACCTAATAAATTCGTAATTCACTCTATGGGGCAAACATGTTGAATTATCCCCGCATCATTCCGGTTCCTTACACATCAGAAAAGAAGTAAATATTTCAAAGTCCATTACATAATTCCATAGGTTTCCTCCAGTGCCTCCTCTCGTAGGCGTTGACTCTTTCCTAACTCCCTCCACTTGATACTGTCCTCGGCTTGTATCCTTTCGGAAACCTTTGTTTTCAGTAAGTATGTTTTATGTTGTTTGTTCTGGCTTGTGTGTCAAATAAATGATTTTTCTTTCTTTCTTTCTTTCTTTCAACTCCCTGGATTCTTCCAACCATTTCGTTGGGTTTCGTGCTTTCGTCTTCTTCCGTCCACCTTGGAATTTCGGGCAGTAATGTTCTAAAAATATTACAGAACACGTCGAAAGATACTTAATTCCGTAGGACAATGGAAACCCACCGTTCGGAGATACAGTCCACTGGCCACTTTCCACCTTCCCCGCTTTGTGCGTGGCAACTGGAACGGCAAATTTAATTTAAGCACGAAACTGCCTGGTAACCAGCCCCTCTACCAATCGAAAACGATGCATCGTGACAATTATCGCAGGCCAGCTTATGTTGGTTAACCTTCCGAATTCAGTTACCACCAACTTAAGCTGAACTGCGATTTGATGCTGAAATTTTGATTTTCGCTTTGCAGAGTAGAACCCTGTGGTAGGGATTGATTGTTATTATAGATGGACAATTTGTGAAATGGTTACTGCCGTGTTACCTTCATTATCTGATTCAGGTACATTTGTATGAATTTATGTGATAGGTTGTTTCCGCGTAGTAGGTATGCAGATATTTTGTTTATATTAACGAATTTTATATTTAGCCTACACTTAGACATTTTTTTTACAAATTAAAAATCTAACTAGTCGGTGCTTTGACACTAGGGCCTCGTGGCCGAAAAATGAAATGAAATGAAATGAAAATACTTTATTGTACACAGAATAAAGGAACTTATACATTAAAAATCCTTAAAAAATTTTACAATTATGGGCGGTCTTATCGCTAAGAAGCGATTTCTACCAGACCGAGTGGTAAGTCTGACTGGTTTGAGGACGATCGCTTGTATCTCGCGGTTTCGAATCCCGTCCAATCTAAATAAGATTTTTCATTATTGAAAATAAAATAGTTAAGGTATTGTACATAATCATACATAATCTTCATACATAATCCTCTATCAACCTCCGTTACCATCTACCACTTTTTCGAAGAACTTACAGTAACGAATAAGACCGTGTAATATCCAGAGCGTGCATAGGCAAATATTAAACAAACATTATCTCCATTCAAGATAAAGATAATAGGGAAAGCACACCATAAAAATATGTCAGTAAAATTACCCACAAGATTACCCCATTACCCTGAATACGATTAAACATTTCATTTTGTTCCATGTTTTTCCTTCAGGAAGCATCCCTTTATAGCCGTTCCTCGTCCTTGGAGGGCCGTAAAATAAACAAACCAACCACCAAATAAATTAATAGACTCTTAAACTAAATAAATTAAAAGCACCCTAACCTAAACCCTGTAACAGTAACAACAGAGTCGTTTTTGTCATAAGAGGATGTGCACAATGATACTTGGTCACGAAATGAGTGTTCATGAAAAAATGTTCTCTTTAAAATTGGATTATTGTATGATTTAGGGGTGGTAGGGGGTGGTTGGGGGTGGTAGGGGGTGGTCAACTTTACTGCTTTTTAATTAAACAAGGGATTTGCATTTCGTGCACGATTCTATAAATTATGATAGTCTAGTAGCACGCACTCGTAAATTACTACATCCGAAACTTTCGCGATATTTTTTGGACAAAAAAGATCTTTATTTTAAAGAAAATAAAGATCTTGGTTTTAAAAGCGTTGTTTGCTACTTTCTTGATAAATGGTTAAAGTTAAACAATGTTCAGCACAGTTTCAGAATAATTGAGGGCACGGATCTGGTTTCCAAATGCAGTAGGTATTATTCTTTCGATAAACTTTGAAAAAAAATTATTAAAAATTTGAAAATACCTAATAAAAATTCCAAATTGATCCAGGCGTTGTTGAGTTATGAGCTTACCAACACATTTTGCGATTCATTTTCATATTATAGATTGAAGGAAAAGTTGAGCGTTATCTACTTATTGTTATTATACTCGTATATATAGGAGTGAGTACTGAGATGACGAACGATAGAGGGAAATGGAAGAGAGAAACGTGTTGTGCCGACCCCACCTAGTGGGATAAGGGCAGGGAGATGATGATGATGATGATGATCTGTGACCACATACATTAACTACATTTTCATATTAGGTGCTTTTAGTTTTACTCAGCTGTTAGCAACTTCACAGCGACACCAAAGTAAATCTTTGAGCGACAAATGTTGAGCGTTTATTTATTTATTCTCTTTACAATACAAAGTACCCTGGAATAGGTAATAGGTCCCTTATCTGAGGAATATTATCGCCATACATATTTGAGAAAAACATCTTGTACTTCAAGAAAAGGAAATCAGGTCAAAATAATAAGCATTGTTAGTTTCCAGTACAGTACAGGCGTTATTCCCGTTCGTTTGTTGTAAACAATTCGCTCGTGAACTGTTTGCTGGACTACGGGCCGTGTTAGGGCGTGTGCACACAGAGATAGTTACTTGTTAGCATTTTAAAAAGTATTAGTGAAGCTTCTAGATTCTTATTCTTTGGAACCTCCGAAATAGGGGATCTAGAGTTTAAAAGTTTGATTTACAGGCAAACTCTGGGGACAAAGTAAAGAAATTACATTTAAGTATTTTTTATAATGGTGACGGATAGCTTTAGTTATTGACTATACCTATGTTTAACGACTTTTAAGTTAGAGGTTGACTTCGAATAGATAAAAGCATTTAGATGTTAAGTTAAGATCACACTTTAGGAATAGCATATTGACAAGAAGCATTACAAATATTCTTAAATAATTTACAGTTTAAACTATCATCGTCTGTAATCCGCTGTATTACAGAATGTTTGTACTAAAACTTTAGTTACAAGGACTTTTCACTCGTCGAGGCAACTACTCGCCCTCACGCCTAAAATAATAGCTGTGATAACAACTCAAAATTATGAAGCGTTTGTTGTGCGACCTTCCTTAATAATAAAGAACTAGCTGCGCCCCGCGGTTTTACCAGCGTAAGTCCCGTTCCCGCGGGAATATCGGGATAAAGAGTGGCCTAGATATGAGTTAATCCAGGGTATCACCTATCTACATACCAAATTTCAACCAAATGGGTCCAGCCGTTTTTTCGTGAAAGAATAACAAACATACATACATTCTCACAAACTTTCACATTTATAATATTAGTAGGAGTAGGATAGGAAGTAGGATAGGATAGTAGGATAGTAGGAAGGAAGGATAAGTAGAATAGGATAGTAGGATAGGAAGGAAGTAGGAAGTAGGATAGGATTAGTAGGATAGTGGGGTTGTTAAGCGTGGTCACTGAGAAGTTATAAGTATTGACGTTGCTGAGATTCTAGAAAGATAGGTTAGGCGACGTTCTGAACGATTACCGTTTGGGTTCTTTTGTTCGTATGAGCAAGAGGCCAATTCCGGCGACGAAGTTTTAAGGCCGCCTAAAGGCCTCCCTCATGACTTTAGCAGGTACAATTCCACGTCTAACAAGTAAACTAAACAATAAATTACTAAATATTTATTTTGTCCATATTCGTGATATTTTCAACCAAGCGCGTTTTATAAATAGAGATGAGGAAAATGTATAATTTGGGTAAAATATTTCAATTTTCCACAAAAGAGGGTAGCTGTGAATGGCGGCCGCAACTGCGATAGTTCCTGCGGATGTAATGACGATCACAGAAGTGGTTAAAAATATCTATATTTTTTTCTGTTCTTCTTTTTCTTACTCTCCGCCTTGTGTCAACGTTATTCTACAACAATATAGTAATATCAAATATTTAATATCTACACATTAGGTAAAGATACTCAACGTTGCATTAAGTAAATCAAAATAAATCACATTTAATCACCTACCTATTATGAAAATGTACAATTCCAAGATATACGGATCCAAAAGTTTTAAGTACTTTTTCTTTGCAGTCCTTTTACACAATCATAAAGTACACCTTAATAAAGTAGGTACACCTACCTAACAAATAATAACAGTCGGGACCGACACGTGCCCTCCGAAGCACGGAAGCGCTAAGCAGTTATTGCCACCTGCAGTCACATTGTCGCTCAAAACGTTCTCTTCAACGATCTATCAACGTTTTAAATTTGACACAGCCTTAATAAATTAAGCCATAAAGTTTTGTACTCGCCTGTACAGGGAAAATGAAAAGGTTGGAGTTTGTAAGTTACCTGCGGTATCGGGTGTTTCCGCAAGGATGGCTCGGCCTCGGCTTCATCCTGACACTGTTCCTGACTGTCAGGAAGTAAGCTTAGCTTCAGCCAGATCGCTATTGACACAAGTTAATGTCAGAGATGAGAATAGAAATGAATATTTTCGACCTTTTAATTTCCAAGTTTTTCCAGAAATAGTTACTAAAAGAATCGAACCCGTAATCATCATTAGGTAATATAATAACCTATAATAAATACAAAACAAAGGAGGTATAGAATATCGAATGAAAAGGTTGTAACCAAGATGGCGGCCGTGACGTCACTTTCCCGGTGACAAATAGCCGCCATAACGAAGGTTCTGGAACAAAAGGATGGATGAGGTACTTGCTTTCTTATAGCTGTTTCAGAAATAACTTGTTTCGAATATTGGTTGGAAAACAAGATTTTCTTTGTTCGGTTGTAGGTACTGTGATATTTTGGCAAACAAAGTAGGTAGGTATATTTTATAAGAAATAGATAGATAGATAGAATTGGACTTTTTGGCTCGTAAGCAGAGTAGGAATTAGTTGATAAAACCTCAATATAATGTAGTTTAAAAAAATATATGGAGCTTCTACTACAAAAATCACAAGAAATAAAGTAGTAACCAACCATGTTAGGATCTATTGGGTATTATATTGTAAGCGATCTTTAGTAGGTAGAATTGACGCTTATCGTCTGAAAGAACTTTAACCCCATTATGCATATTCGACCTAAAACCTGTATTAAACCTGTATTAGCTAAAACGCATATTAAATCTGTTGCTATCTCTTTTCGTTGACATATGGGTGACAAGAAAAAAACGTTCTTAAAACCTGTAAGGCCAGGCGCGCACTAGGCAGCCAGGCTGCGGCAGCCAGGCTGCGGCAGCCAGTAAAACATATGACGTTGTATAGGAGCCCGCGCACTAGGCAGCCACGAAATCTCGGCTGCAGCAGCCACGTCATATGTTTTACTGGCTGCCGCAGCCTGGCTGCCTAGTGCGCGCCTGGCCTAAGTATTAAATTGTCAAGTTTTTATGAATAAGACCCTAAGTATGTAGGTAATCAATAACTTCTAAAAAGTAATATATTTTCTGGCAAGCACAGAGTTATATTGCCAGAATAAAACAATATACATAGATATATCAGGATGAACTTTTTTATAGATAACTAAAACAAGTTTGATATAACAAAGTAAGATTTATTGCCTTTGTAAGGAAATAAAATAACCTTTGTTTTTGTGAGTTCTCGCTGTGCGCCATAGATAACAATGTACCTAATATACATAGACAAAAGTTTTTTAATATATCTACCTACCTAATTTAATAAAACATAATAAGGACTTACCATGCCATGAGTTTAATAAAAAATATAAATAAAAAGTTGCTTTTTAGTAGAGTAGAGTGCTCCAAAACTTAAAAGTAAAGAAACTATTTTATTCTCGTTTCTATAGTTTAGACGTAAAAGATCGTTGGAAGTTGTCTAAGAGGTAGTCAGATATGTCCAGACGTATATTTGGTACCGTACCAGAAAATTGTTACGTCTAAAATTGTGAATACTTATTATGCCTCTTAATTTCAATTATGTCGTCTCTTAAGTTAATTAATTAAAAAGTCTACCACCTTTTTTTTTATTGTAACTTCATCAACATAGAGTTGCTAGTCGAAATCAAAATCAAACTTGTACTAAACAACCATAAAAATCGAAAACAATACAACTAAAAGCTTGTTTTGAACTTTTTATAACAAAAACGAATCATTCTCTTCTAAAACCATCAACCTTATATCAATGTTGTAAGGTTTATATTAGATTGAATTTTGGTTATAAGTATTACGAAAATAACATCATAAATTAGCAGATTGGATCGAAATAAAAACAAGTTTGCTACTCTGGCGCATGGCGGTGCGGTGTTGCGTCAATACTAATATTTAAAACGAATAAAGTGAAATTAAAGATTGATTTTGATTAATTGCTCGAATACTCAAATACGTATATTTAGACCTTAATAACCATTTACCTACGTATCTAAACTTTCAGTTTTTTCTAGACCAACTTAAAAAATGACATGGATAGAATAGAAAAGAATAGAAGTTATTAATTCGTTATTAGTTAGTAATTAGAACTTGCGCTGGTCTTCCGCTGATGAGATAAGCACTAAGTAGGTACCTACTCTATGAATTTGATTCCCTTTTATATTTTTTATGAACACCACCTTTTTGCCTTCTTGTAATTCCAGTTCATCCTAAGGTTGTCTGGAAGAAATCGCTCATAGCGATAAGACCGCCCATCGTACTGCACTTTAAATGTTCTGTGTATCTGTAATTTGTTTTAATGTAAATGTGGTGTGCAATAAAGTGTTGATCTATCTATCTATCTATCTATCTACTTACTTTAATTAACGTTTCAATATTCATTGTCTAAGTCGAAAACTGATTAAACTGACTTAATTAAGTACCTAGAATTAAAAAAAAATCCTTTATAACTCCATCTACTCGTGTACTTAAACATAGAATACTATAAAACTAAATATAAATAATATAAAAATACTACCAAACGTGTTGCATTGCCGCCAATTCCGCTCATCTATTTCCAATTAGAATACGTAATGTTACGTTACACGTTGTGTAAGCTGCGCCGGCGCATGGACGCGTGCGGCGACTGCGTGTATGGACCAACGCCAATGGACGTCAGTTGGAGAAAACTTCGTGTTTCTCTGTCTATTTGACTTTGTCTATTTGACGACCTCTGTGGCGCAGTGGGCGAAGGCCTGCCAAAGGTCGCGGGTTCGATCCCCGCTAAGGGATTTATGTTCTGCAGATATTTTGTTCCGTGTCTATGTGTTTTCTATGTATGCGCTTTCACACGAGCTTAAAACGATGAAAAAAAACATATTGAGGTGAGGACTGTGGACCAGTGTATGACCTAAGACTTAGGATGGACTTAGGTATCTAGAATCGAAAAACACAGCTCATAATTGCATCATAATTCAAAATCATTTAAAATAATTTGCATGTTCTTTTTAAACAGCAATGCCATAAAAATTTAATTGCATTTTTATTGCTAAAAATTATAATTCATTTTGGCGCTGTGTCGAAAACATGTTGTGACGGTTGGATAACAATCCTAATTTATTATCGTCAAGTGTGAGTGTCACCTAGACCTAGGTCAATAGAGCTTAGGAGCTGATGATAAGTTGTTTACGCGAGTTAATATATTTTACTTAAATAGACTTTACTACGACGCAACAGTGTGCATTTAGCTCGTGCCGATCGTTAAATCGTGGCTTCGCATTTTACGTAGTTATTTTCATTACTCTAATAACGATAAGTTACCGATAATAATCTAGATAATAGTTCAACTTGGTACGATAAGACACTGTGGCTGAGTGGTAAGGCAGCCCGCGTTAATGGTGATCGCAAAAAAAATAGTTAAGTACTTAGGTACCTACCTACCTAGCTACTACCTACCTACTATGATTTTGTTTTGATGGCGATCAGTTTTTTTTCCCAATTGGTGTTCCACCACTGTCTCCAGTACTACTGCAAGAATATGTGCAATTTGTGCATCCGTCTGAAGTTTTATGATGTGTTGATACAAGGAGGATAAAATCATCGACTTTACGAGCCGCATGTTCATTACAAATTGTTTGACAAATAACATCCACTTTTGTACTTTGTTATAACATTTTTTGTTATTAGAAAAATTGTTGACATAAGTACAATGATGAGTACATCTAATACATACAGTACTAATACCTATTACGAGTAAGTAGATGTGTACTTATTTATTATTGTGTCAAAAAAAAACAGAAAAAAGCCTTATTAACCTAGGTATTCTAATTATAGCGTCGGGGTAAAATTTAATTAAGGTAATTTTCGATAAATACCCGTAATTATTAGATATGTTTTATCAAAACCTAAGTATTAGCACAGAATAAAGACGGTATTAGTTCCATCTTTATTCTGTGGTAGGTCAAAATAACTCCAGAGTTAAAAAAAACAACCCGAAAGCTGAAAAGTTTAAAATTAATGATTGTAAGTTGAAATACCGTGGAAATTGAGCCGATAAAAATAGAAAATGGCGGAAAATTGGGAAAACCCGGAATGAAAAACTTTGTCTTGCGTGTTTTTACGTAGCCCTCTATTTTAGTTGAGCACGTAAATACCCGAGGTGAAATACTTTTGATAATCTTCCTGAATTTTGTTGTTCCGTCATTTATATTATTCGAAAATATTTGATTAAAATCAAAGAAGTCACGATTTTTCCGACTTCAAAAAGGGAGTTCTATGTTTCACTGTTTTTTTAATAATAAAATGGGACACCGAAGAAATATATTTATTAAATATATTATTTTAAGAAAAGTTAATTCCTCAATATGAAGGGTGGCGCGCCTGAAATTGAGCAACTGAACATAAACTCAATCCATAGAAAATACAATGTATCTACCGAAACACATAAAAACTTTGGTTAGTACCTAGTTACTATCAGAGTGGTGGGATAGAATGATACTTAAAATCAGCTTTTTTTGGATGGATCTAACAAAACCGTGTTAGTAAGCTTCGCCACGAGCACTTCTCAAAGAAAGAAAGAAAGAAAAATATGTTTATTTCGTAGGACCTCAAGGATCGCTCAAAAACGTACAGTCTTAAAAGCTAGTTGACTCTATTGCCTGTTCCAAAACAATTCCCTACACCAGGGAAAGAATCAGGCAAAATCTTACCAAACCCTTTATCTATCTATACTAATATTATAAAGAGGTAAAATTTGTGTGTTTGTTTGACGGAGGTAATCTCCGAAACTACTGAGCTGATTTCAAACATTCTTTCACCGATGTGTAGAATGGACTGTGGGGAAGGTTATAGGCTATATTTCGTCCCGGTAGTTACATTAGTACATCCGTGCGAAGCCGGGACTTGCTGCTAGTACCTAAGGGTCTTATTCATAAAAACTTGACAACTTAATACAGGTTTTAAGAACGTTTTTTTCTTGTCACCCATATGTCAACGAAAAGAGATAGCAACAGATTTAATATGCGTTTTAGCTAATACAGGTTTTATACAGGTTTTAGGTCGAATATGCATAATGGGGTAATACTACTTTTGTACCAAGCCATGCTGAGTGTAGGTACATGCTGTCTGTGTTTCGCAAGAGGACTGCCCTGCTGGCACTACGCCAACGCCGTGTTTTTCGTCAATCCACAACACAACACGCTATACTATTTATAGGCAGCGGGTTGCCAGCTCACTTTACTGGTTTTATCTTGTAAATATTAACTTGGCTACGAAAAGTAATAAGTAACGAAGTAATCTAGTTTGGTAAGTTATGGTCCCTTGACTGCTGCTAGATCTAAGGCGGTTTGTAGGTTATTTGTTTCTTTTTTACCGTTAACTTTTGTTTGTTTCAATATTTTAATTAAGTATCTGCCTTTTTATATGGTCACATTTTTGTCTTTACTTACCTGCATAGGTACTAAAATGATAAAAATCTTACCAGACACAGTACCTAATACCTACATAAGCAAATCCATGTAGGTACCTAGTTTCGATTAAGTTTAGATTAGGTCCTTGAAAAAGACCCTAGGCTACAACACATTATAAAACTAATACCTACTTTGCAGTTTACCTAAATACTTTTGCAAGCATCCATTTTTATTTAACCAACGTTGGCAACCCTACAGTAATTTACGTGAAGTTAATCGCTAATTAATCCCATTAACATGTGTTATCTCGTTTCGTTTAAGTAATTTAGGGAAAATTTTGTGGAAATTCCCATTTAATTATTTTGCATTTCCACAAAAACATGTTGTTTTTCACCTGTGCTATAAATTTACAATGTGTCTGAAATAAATAAAATAATAATAGGTACCTACGTTAAACGTGTTCCCGCCATTATTGGCAGCCATATTATTTTTGACAGATGACGTTGACATTTATGGCGTCACTCCGTGTGCCCTTCGTTCTTTAATTAAATGAAAATCGTCATCAGATAGATCATACATAATGATTTGATAATAATTTAATTTGGTACTCCAAGTGCATTGTGTTCTACAGCCAAAGCTTGCTTACAGTGTTACATTATAGGTACTTTGATACTCCCGATATTTGGTATTGTAGCTAGTAAGAACCGAGATAAGATTTTTAAACTTTCATAATTGAGTAAAGCTTGATATACTTACATACTTACCTACTGATGATACTTGCGATAGGAATTTATTATATTTTAACGATATTATTTTAAGGTGCCTTTACATTAGCATCTCAAGCTCCGACCAATTTTAGGCCTTCAACCTCCTCCACTCCGTTCTATTCTACGGTGCCTTTACCTTAGTCCAATTTTACATTTTGATCTGATATTTTAACATAGGTACCTACCTAAAACATACCTAAGTTATTTATAATTGAGAATCACACGAGCCCTGCAGAAGCCCTATACGCCACTGATATAAGTCGCACTTTGCTGCTGCTGTATCTTACACGTGTCACCGGTGTCACACAACGAGTGACCACGACCAGCGGTCGTGCTCAACGAAGTTTCTAAACCAACTTCCTTAATGGAGGAGAAATAAAATTTTCCATTGGGTAATAATATTTGGCTGGTAATGGACCAATCTGGCTATGCACATGTAACTTATCTTGCCATCTCCGTAGTCGTCTGCCACTCGGACGCCTTGCTTTGGATACTCGACATTCGGTTTTAGTCATAAAGCTTACATGGCTGACCCAATCATTTTAAGTTGGGCGAGTTTGTTCCTCATGTAACTTTTGCTATGGACGCGTACGTACACTGGCAGTGGTCTAATTACCTATTACAGTGATCAGGAAGCTTACCTACCATGACGAATTGTTATACAATTCAGCTAAGGTTCTAACTGTTCTAACTTTACGTCAGCGCTTTAGCTTACGTCTAAAGCAGTTCATAATAGGACCTAAACTGAATCGCTTTTAACGGTCATGGTGCGCCAGGGCGACTAGACGCGGCGACTATTCGCCCAGTGTGCCTGACCACTAAATCTCAAGAAAGCCAACAAGTAAATCAATACAAATGAATGCCTCATTGATGCAGGCCGTTGCATGAATAATGCAGGTACAGTCGACTACTGAATATTAAAGTGCAGATTTGCAACGCAACAGCGGGCAAGGACCTCGGCACGTGACGTGCTGGTGTTGCCAGTTGCCCCGGATTTGGAGGACGTTGGGAAACTTGGGAACTACTCTTCGAGTTTTCTTTCTACCTCGAAATAGGTTTCTTAAGTCCGAGTATCTGTCTTTGTTACTAGGTACTAGTAGCACGTCCCGGCTTCGCACGGGTGTACTAATGAAGCTACCGGGATAAAATATAGCCTAAAGCCTCCCGGACAGTCCATTCTGCACACCCGTGAAAGATTTTTTGAAATCGGTTGAGTAGTTTCGGAGATTACCGTACCTCCGTCAAACAAACAAACAAATTTTACCTCTTTATAATATTGGGGGAGACCTTTGCTTTGCCCTGCAGCAGTGGGACAACATAGGCTAGTAAAAAAAAAAAAAAATATTAGTAAGTAGGTACCTATAGAAGTACCTATAGATAATATTAGTATAGAAGTATAGATATAAATTAGTAGGTACCTATGTATAGATATTACAACTAGTTCGATTTCAAATCTTAACACACACCCGGTAGAGTATTGAGAAATAGAGGGTTTTGTAAGGAACCCATCGATACAAACTATTACAAACTGGTACGTTAAGTAGGTACTCGAAGTAATAAGTAGGTAGTTGGTAGGTAAGTTAGAGCTGTTTGTTCAGGACAAGTGGGCACTGGTTCTGTTGCAGATGTTTCTGTTGTTCTTCGACTTACCCGCGTCTTAGAAGGGTTATGCGTTAATTGATTGGGGTCCCTTATAATATGCTTAACTTAGGTACCTATATTCACACCCTTTCGGCGAACTCTTATGTGTAGGTATACCATACTACATTAGATGTTGGACGTAGGTTCATCAACATCATCATTGGCTGTGAATGTTGATGATGATTTCACTTTCAAAACTATCGTGAGTTCTACTAGACATTACCTATTATAATGTGAGAGACGCGACGGAAGAATCGTAACATTGTCGGTATCTAAATGGACAATATCTTTACGTGAGTAATTTCCCGTGTGATTGTAATAATGTTGATGATGATGGTGAAACTACGGAGGATATATGTGCGAAGCCGGGACGTGCTGCTAGTTGTTAATAAAATAAAAATCTGGCAAACAGTTAGGTATACGTTTCACATGAAAACTCTTTTAATTTCGGAAATGTATATTTAACATACATTCACAAATGTAGAAATGTTTTTCAGTTACAGGAGTTTCATATTCAGTCACTACACAGTAGGTTATAGGGGCTCCTCCTTTATATACAGGTTCAGGCCAGGGTCAGGTTTCAGCTGAATTTCAATGGTATTCTGCTCAAGCAAAGAGATCTCATCCAACAAAATCTGACTGATCTTTATCCGAAGCCTCATTTTGTGGACTGAAGGGAGTTTCTCCATCTCTGGGAGTAAGGTCATTAGGAACTGGTAGTTTTCAGAATTCATCAACTCAGCCCTTTGAACAACCTTCGCTTCTAGGACCTGGAGTTTCCTCTGCTCAATCTTGAGGAGATCTTCACTCATCTCCGCGGTACTTTCTAGTGGTATGTCGATAGAAATGTGGGACTCTGCGGAGTCATCTGATTCAGGGTATAACATTTCAGTTTGTACTATCATCTTGTTGTCTTGTTCAGTTTCTGCGGGAGACAAATTTTCGATAATTTTACCACGTTTTACACAAACTTAAGACAAAACATTTGGAAAATGTGGCTCTAGACAGAATAGACAAAATTTATTGCATTTATTACGCTGTTCATAAAATATATGAAGTTGTTGGCTGTCAAACTGATTTACCCAACCTTGCACTTTCTCTTCATTACTGCACAATTTTCGTCTTTTCCTGTGGAAAAAAATGAGAAAATCGTAGAGTTAAATAATATTTAGACACATAATACAATTTCTTTTTAAATATTATCAAATCAAATTACTTATTATCCACGTAGATTCCTGCTTTACGTTGACGAAATTCCCTTTGACGCTCAGCATTTGTTTTTGGTACTTTTTTTTTTCCTTCATTTTTCTTCAATTTTTTCTGACGATAATAATATGCCCTTTGACGTTCACGTTTTTTTATTCTTTGAAGCTCTAATTGCTTTTCTTTTCTATAAAAAGAAAATATCTAGTTTTAAATAATTAGGTAGGTACTAATAGTGTAATTGCACACTAAAACAGTTATTCATTATAATTTTATAAGTTTATCTACATAGGTGTTTTTTTACAAGAATTGCTTGTTTAGAGATATTAGATTTAAACAAAAATAACGGTACCTACCTATTAAGAGTTTGATCATCAAATTAATTAAAGTTAAAAGTTCTGCTATTCATCGATAGATGGCAAAACTAAAAAGTATCACCACTGTGCCAGTCGGAGTGAGGGGTGTTAGGTTATTTTTGTTATGGAATATCTGGATACGGTCTCCAGTCTCAAGGCCCGCGATAGAAGCTATGCAATAGTACTCACTCATTTTCTTTCACTATTATTTCGTGACTCTCTTCATTAATAAATGCCCTTTGTTGATTCATATTTCAAACACTTTGTACACATTTAAAACATACTGGAATCACTTTGCCGGAGTTTTTAGTCCCGACATGAAGCGTTTATGGCAGCTAGAGAACGCTTTGGAGTCTCCAAATGATGGACGGGAGACGGCAATGTTTACCTATATTGCTCTGCCGGATGGTAAAAGGCAGCGCGTCAATTGGATGGGTGACCTAATTAAGATCGCAGGTCCCACTCAGTCTGACATGATTTCTGCGGCAGCGCCTCCTGAAAGGCCACTGCCACTGGCCTCTAGCCGTGGTCAAGGAGATTGCTGTGCAGAAGACCCGGCGGCGTGCTGCTGCCTCCAAAAAGTGAATATTTTGGTTGTAGCACAGGTTGTAGGTTGTTCGTTCGGTATTCCAATTTCATCTATTGTTACTTATCTAAGTTAAACAAATTTTTAACTTTTCAACTTTACCGTACCTAGCTCAATTTTATTTGTTTACACTTCCTTTCCTTCACTCACTTCACTTCTATTCTAATGTCATACTGTACTGCACAGATTCTGTCAGTGTCATGCAATGTCTCTTTTCATTTTTTGTTTTTTATCTGTCACTGTCAGATTCGTGTTTGTTTCGTCTGCAGGTTTCCATTGATTTTGTTTTGATGTCATAATTTTGCTTTTGTTTTGTTTTGATTTACCGGAGACAAGTGGATGTAGGTTTGTAAAAGTTTGTGAGAATGGAGGTAGGTATGTTTGTTATTGTTTCACGCAAAAACGGCTGGACCAATTTGGTTGAAATTTGGTATGTAGATAGGTGATACCCTGGAATAACACATAGGCTTATTTTATCCCGATATTCCCGCGGGAACGGGACTTACGCGGGTGAAACCGCGGGGCACAGCTAGTTGTTAATAAAATAAAAATCTGACAAACAGTTAGGTAAGTATACGTTTCACATGAAAACTCTTCTTTTATTTCGGAAATGTATAACAACACACATTCAGAAATGTAGAAATGTTTTTCAGTTACAGGATTCATATTCAGTCACTACACAGTAGGTTATAGGGGCTCCTCCTTTATATACACGTTCAGGCCAGGGTCAGGTTTCAGCTGAATTTCAATGTTCTTCTGCTCAAGCAAAGAGATCTCATCCAGCAAAATCTGACTAATCTTTATCCGAAGCCTCATTTTGTGGACTGAAGGGAGTTTCTCCATCTCTGGGAGTAAGGTCATTAGGAACTGGTAGTTTTCTGAATTCATCAACTCAGCCCTTTGAGCAACCTTCGCTTCTAGGACCTGGAGTTTCCTCTGCTCAATCTTGAGATCTTCACTCATCTCCTCGGTACTTTCTCGGGGTATGTCGATAGAAATGTGGGACTCTGCGGAGTCGTCTGATTCAGGGTATACCATTTCAGTTTTTACTATCATCTTGTCTTGTTCAGTTTCTGCGGGAGACAAATTTTCGATAATTTTTACCACGTTTTACACAAACTTAAGACAAAACATTTGGAAAATGCGGCTCTAGACAGTATAGGCAAAATTTATTTGAAAGATGAGACTTGAAAATATCAACCAGTAAACATGAAAGTATTTTGAAAACAGCAGGTATTGCAGGTGATTTTTTTTTTGCATAATTTCTCAAGTCTCAATTATTATTTGAAGTTGCAAAACACTTATGAGCGAGTGGAATAGACATTTACCATCGCCAGGAATTCCTGTGTTACTATGTAGAATGACTTCGGGAGGAATGCATTCATTGCGCTGTTCATAAAATATATGAAGTTGTTGGCTGTCAAACTGATTTACCCAACCTTGCACTTTCTCTTCATTGCTGCACAATTTTCGTCTTTTCCTGTGAAAAAAATGAGGAAATCGTAAAGTTAAATAAAATTGAGACACATAATACAATTTCTTTTTAAATATTATCAAATCAAATTACTTATTATCCACGTAGATTCCTGCTTTACGTTGACGAAATTCCCTTTGACGTTCAGCATTTGTTTTTGGTACTTTTTTTTTTCCTTCATTTTTCTTCAATTCTTTCTGACGATGATAATATGCCCTTTGACGTGCACGATTTCTAAATCTTTTTAGCTCTTTTTGAAGCTCTATAAGCTTTTCTTCTCTATAAAAAGAAAATATCTAGGTATAAATAATTAGGTAGGTATTAGTAGGTAGTAAGTGAATAATTGTTTTGGTGTGATTACACTATTAGTAGTGTAATCACACCAAAACAATTATTCACTATATTATAATTATATAAGTTCATCTACATACATGTTTTTATACAAGAATTGCTTGTTTAAAGGTATTAGATTTGAACAAAAATAACGGTATTAAGAGTTTGATCATCAAATTAATTAAAGTTTAAAGTTCTGTTATTCATCTATAGATGGCAAAACTAAAAAGTATAACCGCTGTGCCGATGCCGGTCGGAGTGGGGGTGTTAGGTTATTTTTGTTACGGAATATCTGGATTCGGTCTCCAGTCTCAAGGCCCGCGATAGAAGCTATGCAATAGTACTCACTCATTTTCTTTCACTATTATTTCGTGACTCTCTTCATTAATAAATGCCCTTTGTTGATTCATATTTCAAACACTTTGTACACATTTAAAACATACTGGAATCACTTTGTCTTTGTCGGAACTTTGTCGGAGTTTCTAGTCCCGACATGAAGCGTTTATGGCAGCTAGAGAACGCTTTGGAGTCTCCAAATGATGGACGGGAGACGGCAATGTTTACCTATATTGCTCTGCCGGATGGTAAAAGGCAGCGCGTCAATTGGATGGGTGACCTAATTAAGATCGCAGGTCCCACTCAGTCTGACATGATTTCTGCGGCAGCGCCTCCTGAGAGGCCACTGCCACTGGCCTCTAGCCGTGGTCAAGGAGATTGCTGTGCAGAAGACCCGGCGGCGTGCTGCTGCCTCCAAAAAGTTAATATTTTGGTTGTAGCACAGGTTGTAGGTTGTTCGTTCGGTATTCCAATTTCGTCTATTGTTACCTAGCTAAGTTATACAAATTTTTAACTTTTCAACTTTACCGTAGCTCAATTTTATTTGTTTAAACTTCCTTTCCTTCCTTTTCTTCACTCACTTCACTTCTATTCTAATGTCATACTGTAGGTACGTACTGCACAGATTCTGTCAGTGTCATGTAATGTCTCTTTTCATTTTTTGTTTTTTATCTGTCACTGTCAGATTCGTGTTTGTTTCGTCTGCAGGTTTCCATTGATTTTGTTTTGATGTCTTAATTTTGCTTTTGTTTTGTTTTGATTTACCGGAGACAAGTGGATGTAGGTTTGTAAAAGTTTGTGAGAATGGAGGTAGGTATGTTTGTTATTGTTTCACGCAAAAACGGCTGGACCAATTTGGTTGAAATTTGGTATGTAGATAGGTGATACCCTGGATTAACACATAGGCTTATTTTATGCCGATATTCCCCCGGGAACGGGACTTACGCGGGTGAAACCGCGGGGCACAGCTAGTTGTTAATAAAATAAAAATCTGACAAACAGTTAGGTAAGTATACGTTTCACATGAAAACTCTTCTTTAATTTCGGAAATGTATAACAACACACATTCAGAAATGTAGAAATGTTTTTCAGTTACAGTACAGGAGTTTCATATTCAGTCACTACACAGTAGGTTATAGGGGCTCCTCCTTTATATATACGTTTAGTTCAGGGTCAGGTTTCAGCTGAATTTCAATGTTCTTCTGCTCAAGCAAAGAGATCTCATCCAACAAAATCTGACTGATCTTTATCCGAAGCCTCATTTTGTGGACTGAAGGGAGTTTCTCCATCTCTGGGAGTAAGGTCATTAGGAACTGGTAGTTTTCTGAATTCATCAACTCAGCCCTTTGAGCAACCTTCGCTTCTAGGACCTGGAGTTTCCTCTGCTCAATCTTGAGGAGATCTTCACTCATCTCCTTGGTACTTTCTCGGGGTATGTCGATAGAAATGTGGGACTCTGCGGAGTCATCTGATTCAGGGTATAACATTTCAGTTTGTACTATCATCTTGTTGTCTTGTTCAGTTTCTGCGGGAGACAAATTTTCGATAATTTTACCACGTTTTACACAAACTTAAGACAAAACTTGGAAAATGTGGCTCTAGACAGAATAGACAAAATTTATTGCATTCATTACGCTGTTCATAAAATATATGAAGTTGTTGGCTGTCAAACTGATTTACCCAACCTTGCACTTTCTCTTCATTACTGCACAATTTTCGTCTTTTCCTGTGGAGAAAAATGAGGAAATCGTAGAGTCAAATAATATTTAGACACATAATACAATTTCTTTTTAAATATTATCAAATCAAATTACTTATTATCCACGTAGATTCCTGCTTTACGTTGACGAAATTCCCTTTGACGCTCAGCATTTGTTTTTGGTACTTTTTTTTTTCCTTCATTTTTCTTCAATTTTTTCTGACGATAATAATATGCCCTTTGACGTTCACGTTTTCTTATTCTTTGAAGCTCTAATTGCTTTTCTTTTCTATAAAAAGAAAATATCTAGTTATAAATAATTAGGTAGGTACTAATAGTGTAGCACACCAAAACAGTTATTCATTATAATTTTATAAGTTTATCTACATAGGTGTTTTTTTACAAGAATTGCTCGTTTAGAGATATTAGATTTAGACAAAAATAACGGTACCTATTAAGAGTTTGATCATCAAATTAATTAAAGTTAAAAGTTCTGCTATTCATCGATAGATGGCAAAACTAAAAAGTATCACCGCTGTGCCAGTCGGAGTGAGGGGTGTTAGGTTATTTTTGTTATGGAATATCTGGATTCGGTCTCCAGTCTCAAGGCCCGCGATAGAAGCTATGCAATAGTACTCACTCATTTTCTTTCACTATTATTTCGTGACTCTCTTCATTAATAAATGCCCTTTGTTGATTCATATTAATTTCAAACACTTTGTACACATTTAAAACATACTGGAATCACTTTGTCTTTGTCGGAACTTTGTCGGAGTTTCTAGTCCCGACATGAAGCGTTTATGGCAGCTAGAGAACGCTTTGGAGTCTCCAAATGATGGACGAGAGACGGCAATGTTTACCTATATTGCTCTGCCGGACGGTAAAAGGCAGCGCGTCAATTGGATGGGTGACCTAATTAAGATCTCAGGTTCCACTCAGTCTGACATGATTTTTGCGGCAGCGCCTCCTGAGAGGCCACTGCCACTGGCCTCTAGCCGTGGTCAAGGAGATTGCTGTGCAGAAGACCCGGCGGCGCCGGCGCCGGCGTGCTGCTGCCTCCAAAAAGTGAATATTTTGGTTGTAGCACAGGTTGTAGGTAGTTCCTTTGGTATTCCAATTTCGTCTATTGTATGGTTATTTCACAATTTGCGGTAGGTACCTAGTTAAGTTATACAAATTTTAAATTTTCAACTCTAACGTAGCTCAAATTTATTTGTTTACACTTCCTTTTCTTCACTCACTTCACTTCTATTCTAATGTCATTCATACTGTACTGCACAGATTCTGTCAGTGTCATGCAATGTCTCTTCATTTTTTTTGTTAGTTTTTTATCTGTCACTGTCAGATTCGTGTTGTTTCCATTGATTTTGTTTCTTGATTTTGTTAGGATGTCTTATTTTTGCTTTTGTTTTGTTTTGATTATTACCGGAGACAATTAGTGGATGAAATTTGGTTTCTTTCCTGTTGCACTTAACTGGTAGGCGAACAGGTTACTGTTTTGCCTGTGTTTAATTAAGTTTAGAAAAAAGTCGTCGTCTATTCGTCGTCGCTCCATTTTGCCGAGAAAAACGGACAAACTGACAGACAGACACACACTTTCCTTTTTATAATTATTAGTACCTACCTACTTAAGGGAAGGTATTCAACTGAAAACGACGTAAAATCTTAAAAAGGTATTTTTATTAAGGTACTTGTTTACTTAATTATCAATGTACGAATAAGTAGGTATAAACATTAATTTTAAGTCCTATAAAACTATTCGAACAACACTTCTATTTCCTTTTATTGGCAATAATAGGAATGTATTTTGGCGAGAGAAAGTAGGTACATTCAGTAACGGTAGTAGTAGGTACCTACATTTGTCGGGATTCGAACCCGCGAGATACCTACAAGCGATCGTCCTCCAGGACTGCCTTCTCACTCGGCCACGAAGCCCTAGTGTCGTAGCTCGAAACTATTAAATTAAACTTGTAAGATGATATTTTTCGGTTAAAGCACTGACTAGCGCCATCTACAAGGTATCTAGAGTTCAGTCATACATATTAATAGGCTCCTCCTTAATGTCCACACCGATCTCATTCAAGGCATTATCCTGGATATGGGTCATCTGGTTATTGAACTTCTGCTGCTCATACGAAGACACCTCATCCAGCACGGCCTGGCTGATCTTCATCCGAAGCCTCATTTTATGGACTGACGGAAGTTTCTCCATCTCGGGAAGTAGACTCATGAGAAACTGGTAGTTGTCCGACTTCATGAACGCAGCGCTTTGGGCAACCTAAATAGAAATAGAAACATCTTATTTTGTTACGACAAGTACCACATAAATAGAAATTATAAAACAGAAATGACAAAAATGGTCGCTTCTCAGCGTATTGCTGCGGAAAAAACAAGGAATCTGTCGGAGCGCTCTTCTTCCGTAGCGACGTAGGTTTATGTGTCAGCCTTGCAAAAAGCTCTCATTTTAAAACAGGCAGGTTAGGTTAGTTAATAAACAAAAATAAAATAAAATGTTTGAGTTTGGGCATTAAGTAGGTATAGATAGATACAATGAAATGGAATGTCAGTGGCAGATCAACCCACTGAGAAACGAGAAACACAGAACGACTAGGTGACAAGAATTTAAAAGGAGCTTTTTGAAATTAGTTTTAAACGATTAAATAACCTCTGCTTCAAGGATCTGGAGTTTCCTCTGCTCAATCTTGAGGAGTTCTTCCCTCATTTCCTTGGGCGGCTGGCTTCCTCGGGTCTTGTTGGTGGGAACGGAGGCGACGTGAGATTCTGCATGGTAGTCGTCATCTGATTTGGGGTCAGACGGCTGTGGAGACTCGGCTCGCTCAGCCTTTACTTCAATTTGTTCCGCCATCTTGTAGTCTTGTGAAGTATCTGTTGAAGATATCTTCATTTGTTATTCAAAAATAATAAGCTATATTACATAATACAAACATAATAATCACGCCTCTTTCCCATGGAGGTAGGCAGAGACCACGGATCTCCACTTGCTACGATTTTGACACACCTCTTTCGTAGATAATCTGTGGTTTTTTTTGCATTTTTTTTTACATTTGCCTAGTTATAGTTATAGGGAATCATAAAATGTCAATGTCAACAGGCAATAGAGTCGCCTAGCATAAAAGACTACATTTTTAAGTGATCCTAAAGGTCCTACATTAATAAACATATTTTCCTTTGTTTCTGTCTTGAGAGTTACATCAACTCACTGGAAGACTCTCCCCGGTCCACATCCAGGGGATCTGGCTCCGGCTCCCTATTCGCCAGCAGCTCGTCCTTCAGGAAGGCCAGGTACTCGAAGTACTTCCAGTTGGAGGTGATGTTCTCGGCTGGAACCCCCGGCTTGGCTTGTGGGAGCTTCTTCAACTCCTTGCGGTACTGGTCTTTTATGTTCTTCCATCGTTTCTTGAGGTCATCCACTGAAATATGAACTTTTAGTACCTATAAATTTGATTGTCAAAATAATTTGACTACCTACCTACCTGCATTTTTGTTTCAAAGCTTTTGAATGCTACTTTCGAAGCGAATGCCTAGGTATTTAAAAATGTAGGTATTTTTTTATAGGTACCTACTCGTACCTAATTAATAAAACTCTAAATGTAGACATGCAACTTAGTAGTTACTTATATCTTTTCAGATAGGTACTATTCTAACACAAAACCTTGAGATGTGAACCCACACTATTACCTAGTCCTAAAATTTGCAATCCGTACTTAGAGACATGCGCAGTGCTTATAAGCATGGCGGCTCAATGCCAAGTGCGAGTGAGACAGCGCGATACAGATGCCGGCTAAGTGCAAACGGGATGGGTAGTAAACAATGACTGTTGCATACAAACTTGAGCGTTAAAGCGATAAGATTGGGTAAAGTATTGCTTGCAATGTGTTATTGAGAAAAAAAATGGTATAATACATTATTTTATTCAATTACCTACGAAGATAATAATAAAATTGTTGGCTAAACGTAGTAAAAATATCGGCTTTTCTTTGGATTTGGTTAAAAAACTTACAAGTTGGCTGGGTATTTAGAATATTTAAGTAGGTACCTACCTAGGTACCTATAAATCAAAGCAGTTGTGCTGTGTTCACGTTCATGCCACACCAATAAATAGCTATTGGTCAATAAAAATAGGTAAGTAAGTAGTTAGGTAGGTAGGTACTTAGGTAAGTAGGTAGTATTTAGTCGTCTGTCGAATATTGTCAATTTGGGTAGGTAGACACCTACCTACCTACTACCAACCTATTTAAATGTATTTTTTCTGACCTGAACAAAGAGGAAACTTGTTAGTTTTTATTTCATCCCATTTTCTGAGAGTTTTCCATTTATTCTTGTTCGCTGGGTGCCTCGACATCCAGATTTCGGGTCTGATCATGATCTCGTTGATCAACTCCACGTTGTCCACATGCATATTGTCAGACCAGTGCCTAAAAAGAGATTGAAAATTATATTATAACAATACCTACCTACCTTTTGATAAAAATAAAAGAGAAAAAAAGAGAAGTATCAGTGCTGGATTCAGTCTCCACGCTCAAGGCCCGCGATAGAAGCTATGCAATAGCTTAAAAAAACACAAACCTACTATAGGTAGGTACCTACCTAAGACTTGTGTACGCCATAGTACCAGACGTATCTGCCCGGGTCCACCACAGTTACTATGTACGTTCACACTCGGTCCTATCTCCTTTATCCTCACTCCGAGTGACGTCAGTGACGCCACGCCACAGATACACTAACAACAACCAATCGCTCAATACCGTGACGCTCACTTGTGCGATATCACGAGAAATGTTATAAATACAGTAGCTGCTGTAGACTGAACACGAAATCAGGATTGAAGTCCGGTGAAGTTATATTATAATAAAGGTCTCTAAACAATTAAAAGATCTTCGGAAAAAAAATTGTGTAGGATTGACGGCGGGGTAAAGTGAGCGGTGTTCAAACGCATTCGCTGGCGGTATGCGCGCGACTGACGCGGCGATGGCCGCCCCGCGCCGCTCTCCGCGCCGCTCCCCGCCCCGCCCGCCGCGCCGCCCCGCCCCGCTCGTGGTTTCGACGCGCGGTTTTGCGAAAAATAGCTGCGAACAAAGATAGTTATCAAATATCAAAGATTTTTTAGTAGCTACCTGGGTTTAGATGGTTTCGTTACCATAAAATAAGTTAGTGAAACACTGTTTTGCCAAAGACTTAAATTAAGTTTGACCAAACAAAACTAGTGAAATAAAAACCAAACTTCAGGTAATTTTTAGTGTTGACTGTCATTTTGACAGCTGTCACGACTAAGTAAATGTCTCCATTCTGTTGTTTCTCAAGCTCTATTAATCTTAAGTTCAGTCGTGGGCCATTAAGCCCTAAAAGGGAGTAAAAATGTTCAACTTATGCAAACTCGATAGATTTTGTAACGAATGAGGAATGCAGTGGTATCGGTGAGAAATACCTACATTACATACCTTCTAATATTATAATGAATTGGTTGTTACGTGAATTTTATTATTTAGAAAATTAACTTCGTAGCACTGTACCTACGCGTAGGTTGTAAGCGGGTTAGAATTTAGAATTACTTTTAATTTCACTTGTGTCGCCAATGGGTTTGATTAGAACCATTTTTTAGTCTATGGGCTTAGTTACCGCCAAAACAACAAAAAGATTAAGTTTCCGAACGATATTTTTCAGTAGGCAGCAAGATGGCGATTAGGAGTGGGCTATAACAGGTAAAAAAAGAAACCTGTTCCGCCTGTTCCAGTTCCAGTAAAATAACAGTTCCAGAAACCTGTTCCAAAATAACAGCAATAACAGTGGTTGTGTTGTAACATAGTTCGTGTAGAAATTTAAACATTTGGTAGGGTAACAGTGCTGAGGAACAGTTTCAGTGCATGTTCTGACAAGTTAGTTTTCTTCACTACAACAGTATGATAAGACAAACACGAACAAATAAATATTTTTACTGTAATGTACTACTTAAGTTTTACAATGCAACTATTTTTTGCATTATTATGAATGAAATGTATACAACAGTATTTTTTTCTGTAAAAAAAATGAGCCCAACATTTCCGAACGAATGCAACACCTGTTCTCTGCTTGTAACAGTAACAGACAGGCATAACAGCTGCTATCTCGTTCCAACAAAGGTAAGCTGTGTAAGCTAGAATAGAGAAGAGCATGTTCCGTGGCGTTATCTCTTTCTAACAAAAGTAAACTCCATACGCTAGAATAAAGAAAAGCATGTTACTGCAGATTCGGGCTGTTGTGGAACTGGAACAGTTTCTCATAAGTCTAGACAACAGTTCCATACTGTTCTAAAGTGAAACCTGTTATTTTTACCTGTTCCGATATATACGCCTCACTCCTAATGGCGATTTGAGTAAGCGGACAAGTTTGAGAAAATTAAGTAAAAATGTAGTGCTGGATTTATAGCTAGTTTTGTCATCGCATTTGAGTTGTTTTACCGATTGCAAAAAACTTTACTTAAATAAAACCCAAGAAATTCAAGAAGAGTTTTAATTACCGTCGCCGCCATCCTCAACAACTTGTATCTTAGTGGCGATTCAGACGTCGCCAAAACTAGACTAAATTAATTAGGTACCTATTTATGATGACATCCGTTTTATTTCGATCTTTATGAAACGAACGGCATCATCATTAGGTACAAAGCATTTATTTTTGTTTTGGCAACATCAGAATATTCAGAATATCATTATCATTGTACACAGTGGTTGGACTAGATGAGGAACCCGGCGAGAGATATGCTGCTGTATGGGGTACACTTACACTTTATTTATTGGACAACCAACAACTTCATTACAAATAAGTAATAACAAACAAGTATAAAATCAAAAAGCCAATTACAGGTCAAGAGTGAAAAGAGTTAAAACCTTTGCAATGTCACAGGCATGTTAAACTTGACGATCACGAGTCGTAAAATGTAGAAATTTTCGCAAAGCGATAGTATTGACAAATTTCGAGCAAGTTCCCTAAATTATATCATTTCCGAACATAAATCACAGAGATACATTACTAGTGCACGCCCCCGGGTTGCGGCGCTGATTGATTGCGTTGCTCTTCTGGCCTTTCTCTACAAATGATTTATATAGCTTTTTATTGTAATGGCGCTTAATGGTCTTGAAGTGGGGTTTTTTTAATTAGAGAAAAATGTAGTAAACGAAACGGAAAGATAATTAAGAAATAGAACCGTGACTTTATTTATTTATTTATTTATTAGTTAAAAATAGGCAGCTTACAGTATAAACCAACAAGCTAACTATTCTAGATTAAAACTGAAATAAATACCTACCTAGACTTTGTGAGTTCTCAAGGCAGCATAATATTGTGAACTACAAAGGAGATCATTCAAAAACTAAAGTGCCGGCCAATTTACTTACTGCCGGGTTTTGAATTTCCCGATGGTTGATTCTGCTGAAAAACGGTTTCCCATCATACTTTCCAATGTTACGCCAACTTCCAGGATGCCGATTCTCGACGACTTTCAAAACATGACGTGGTAAAAATACTATTTAAAATACTATTTAAACGACCGAACTATGACGTGGTAAAAGTTTGCACGTTATCTAGCTTTTGTTTTCTGAAAACCATCGCATTTTAAAAAAAAAAACACGCCGAGTCGTGCCAAATCTAGACATGGTTATTTGGAGAATAACGCGGCTGTTGTTACCTACTTCGTTATTATCATTTTTGACAGATAGCTACAAATTTTGATCTCGCAATAGCCAATTAGGTACATAGCTAAAGTCTCCATTGGGTTGGGTTTCTTAAGATTCTTTTTTTGCTTATCGTATATGACTAAGGATGTAAGTAAATAATATAAATATAAATATTCTTGGACATTCCACACAGCGTCATCTAGTCCTAAGCTAAGCAACTAATATATTGATATTTTTTCTGTAAACAAGTTCGCTACTAGCTAAGAGGCACCTAGTAAGCAAGGGCGTGGTTTCAGTAAAAGCCTGTCGATCGTAAAACGCATTCATCTTCCCTTAACTTAATGGAGAGTAAGCAAATCTATCGAGTGATTTATTTGCCCTTAATACCTTTTTAATAGGAGTCATGTTAGCTAAGTAGTACCTACCACGTAGTACAAACTTAACATCTGACTTTACTCTCGAGATTAAAACTAACTACGAAGATGCCTTAGCATGTTACGATTCAAAATAAGGAAAATTTCAAAAAACGGTTAGGGTATTTTCGTCTATAGTTCATTTCTTGAAGCGAGCTAATAGGAAGAAAAATAAACGCACGTGATTGGTCGTCGAAAATAATTGTCTATTCTCGGATTGGCTAGATTTGACAATTGACAATTAATTTGACAATCTAGCCAATCACGAGATAAACAATTATTTTTTACAACCAATCACGTAAGTTTATTATATCTTCCTATTAGCTTGCTTCAAGAAATGAAGTATAGGTAGGTACCTAATTGACGGTCATAGAATCAAGAACCTGCTCCTTTTCATAAATCGGATAAAAATGCAGTTAGCTCAGTCTCGTGCCGCATACAGGAAGCGAACGGGCAGGCACCCTCGGCGGATGGGTATCCGGCGAGGATGCGAGGATGCGAGGATGCAGTCCATTGCATCAGTCGGAAGCTTCTCCATAAACAACAGCTGATCTAAACAAGCATGTTTACTTGTAAAGTAAACGTAAATAAACCTGGTCAACTTATATATTGCCCCGCGGTTTCACCCGCGTAAGTCCCGTTCCCGTGAGAATATCGGGCTAAAAAGTAGCCTATGTGTGAATCCAGGGTATCATCTATCTGCATACCAAATTTCAACCACATCGGTCCAGCCGTTTTTACGTGAAAGAATAACAAACATACATACATTCTCACAAACTTTCACATTTATAATATTAGTAGGAGTAGGATAGTAGGATAGGAAGTAGGATAGGATAGTAGGAAGTAGGATATTATAGTAGGATAGTATTGGTCTAGTTCGTTCGTTCGTTCGTATAGCAAGTGGCCAACTCTAGTGGCGGAGTTTTAAGGCCTAAAGTCAGGCCCCGGTCTCGAATTCTGCGGGCAGCGGGGCGGGAGCGGGCGACGAGCGGGCAATGAGCGGGCAATGAGCGGGCGACGAGCGGGCGACCAGCGGGAGACGAGCGGGCACTGACAGTCCGCGCGTCATAATTGTGTAGTGTTGTGCGGATAGTTATACCAAATCTCATTTGCTATTCCTGGTTCGATGTTTTTGATAAAGTACCTAAGTACTTAGAAATGTTACTATTATTACTATTAAAAAGAGATAAATTAAAAAGAGATCGAAACTAAAACCATTTTAATTACAACAATTTTGATTTACGTTTTTCATTTGTATGTTTTTCGTGTGAACAATTTGTTTGGTTCATTAAGTATTCACGTACAGATGAACAATAACTCTCACATTTAAACAAAAATAAAAAAATAAATTGTATGGATTCAATTCAGTCTCGCTCGATCCCCTGAACCATGAATAGGTACAACACTACACCGCGTAATCTGTCCGTCTTGCCAACTGTACCATCATCTTAGTAGCTATATCTTTTGCAAAAAGTTTCCAGATAACCATATCAATCATCATCATCATCATCATCATCACGTCTAGATTTGTTGCATAAGTAGATACTTGTGGTCGGTTATATATTAGGTACTTATGTAAAAAGTGTTTATTTGTTTTGTATTTGTTTTTGCTTAATAGTTGACTTTAAATATATGTATTTTTTTGTGATTGTTTTGAAATTTTTTGACATGAATGTTTTAATAATAAATTAGGTACCTAATAGATATGTAGCTAAATTGATATAAAGTATTTTAACAATATATTATTTGCATGTTATGAAATTATGACAAATACCTGAATATGTATTATGAACTACCTATTTAATGAAATTTTAACACCTGTATGTAAATTACCATATTCAAAGCAAATAAATGATTTAGATTTAGATTTTGATTTAGAAATAGTTTAAATCAAAATATAAAAAATCATTGACGTCTTTTTTCAAAATAATTTGCTGAATGGTTGATTTAGTGGAAAGTTGCTAGAAAAATTGATCAATCGTCTAGCTACAATTTTATTGAAATAGTTGCTGATGGGGGTATAAAAATTGCTAGAACTAGCTATGAAGTTTCATAGTTGGCAATGGTGACTGTCAGTGCCCGCTCCTTGCCCGCTCGTTACCCGCTCGTTACCCGCGCCGCCGCCGCCCCGCTGCCCGCAGAATTCGAGACCGGGCACTAAAAGCCGGGACCGACTACTTGAAACATTTTTTATAGGTACTTTTCTAATTTAATGACAAGAAAAACATTCTAATTTAAAATAAGTACATTTTTAAACATTTAGAAGGTTGATTTTGAAAATAACTTACCAGTACCTACTTTTTCATTCGCAGTCAGTGAGTACTGTTAGTTACAGAAAGGAGTCAGTACTTACTAACTACTTATTGGGTGGGTAGATACGTTAATAGTTGGCCAATCGCACGCAGCTATTGCTGTATTATAAACACACTGATTGGTTCAAGTAATAAACTAATGCACGAATACTCAAACTATAATTAAATAATTTGTGGCCTCATTAACTAAACAAACATTTTTTGACAGATTTGTTTGGATAAATGTCAAATTCTGACAAAGGTTAGTAAGTACTAATGTACCTAAGCACCACTTACATGAATTTATTGTTTCAGTATTCATCATCAACAAAGATCATTCTCTAAGTCGTTTAGTATTCGATTTAGCACTATTTTAATATAAAATAGTAGGTAGGTAGGTATAACTTCTATAGCGATCAACTGAGTTCCGCTATCCTCATGACTTGTACCAATCGGTTGCTCAATGTGATTTCCCCTTCTCCTCAAGTGGATCCTTCGAGATTGCCTGATGGTGGATTTTACTTGCATTTGTCTACCCGAAATAAATATAGGTAAGTACCTTACATAGGTATTGTACTTATTAGTAGCGATTCTGACGCGCCGCCAACACTTAAACTAAACTAAAGACGATGCCATAATTTTTGTTTCGATCGTTATGAAAAGGACAGCAACGAATTTTTAGTTAATCATGTCAAATGGATATTTTCATGACTTCTTAGCAAACCGGAAACCGTATAAATAGTAAACAATGCGCAGGTAAACAAACTAATATTGTATTGTAAACTATGTACTTACCTAACCTTTACTTTTGCGTGGCATTCAAGACTTAGTTGCAATCGTTTACTTACAAGTTGTAAGTGTAAATTACAACTAAACCCATATTTAACCTGCGCCAACGCAGACCTCGTTGGACGCGACTCTATGAAAGACAACTAGCATGTCTAAGACAGGATTTGCAGATAGACTGCACTGATACAGGCAATAGAGTCACCTAGCTTATAAGACTGTACATTTTTAAGTGATCCTTGAGGTCCTACAGAAATACTTAAAGAATTACTACTACACCGAGTATTGTAGAAAGATCTGGTATCTCGTTGGAAACTTCCCGATAATAAATCCGCAGGTTGTCTGGTAGAGATCGCTTTTAAGCGATAAGACCGCCGTTTGTACCTATATCATAGTTAAATTATTTTTGTTCTGTTTTTTGCATTGTTATTTTTCGTGTATATGCAATAAAGTATTCTATTCTATAGGTAAATAGTCAAACAAGGGACTAACAGACATACAATCGAAGTAGGTAAAGCAAACGTTGAACCGCATAAATACAGTCCTTGCAATGAAGTCCATCTGCAAACTAATCACGTTACTGAAACATTGTAAATCGATATTGTGTATGGTCATGGCTTTAGTTCACCTGACATCATCAATATCACTTCAAGACACAATAACCTGTAACACAATGAAATAGAGCACACAGTTCTGTGATAAAATAGTTGTGAAGAACAGCAGTAATCATTTTCATGATGAAAAATAGTTTTACGTTGTTGTCGTGCTTGTAATAACCAGTTTATTGTGGTAGGTTCTTTTATTGCTGTTTACTTTTATTTTTATACGAAGGATAGGTACTAACATACAAGTAAATAATAGATATTAAAAAAATTAATAAGAATCCCGAACATTGAAATCCCTCCTATTTTTCTTCGAAGTTATATGGATGCAGGACGATCGCTTGTTTCTCGCAGGTTCAAATCCAGTCGAAGCCCAAAATTTTTGTAAGATTTTTCATATAAAAACCGAGTTTACTCATGATGTTTTGTTTCAGCTTTTAAAAAAACAGTACGGATATTTCGAAATGATTTTATAAATGATTCTAATGATCGTCAACAAACATTTCACCTAGTAACGCTAATCTAGCATAGCTCTAGGTAATCTAATCTTATCTAAACTGAAAGGGGAAATATTGATTATACTCGCAGCTAAGTGTGCCATGCACAGAAATAACATAATGTTATCGTATAGAATAATGGATGGGATAAGAGTAGGCATTAGCTTTTGTAGCTATCGACGAACAAAAGAGTCCATTAATAACAAGTGGTAAAAATTAATACTCTAACTCTAATAAAAATTTTATGGAAATTAGTGGAAAATAATACCTACTTTTTCATGCAAGAGTTTATATTTTTTATCTGCATTTCCCAATATCTGCTAATAATCAATTGAGAATGAAAGAAAGAAAGAAAAATGTGTTTTTTTAGGACCTCAAGAATCACTTAAAAATGTAGAGTCTATACGCTAGGTTAACTCTATTGCCTGTCAAAGGCAACTGTGTCAGTCCGACCATTTAGATTTTGTTTAAAAACTGAGATTGTATTCTTGATTAGCCCTAATGACCACGAAGTCATTTCATCTATCCCCATAAAACCAAAACGCCTTACAAATTGGACGCCATTCTAAATGCAAACTACATAGAAAACTAGAAAAATAAATCTAGGAGCCAGCAGGGAGGCATTCAGGGTCAATTAAAATGGGGGAACTAAAGTTTAAGAAAAGTGTAGAAGTAATAGTACCTATCTAAAAATCATTTTAAGTTATCAAAACGAGATTGTTTAGGTAATGCTGGTGAAATAAATAAGTACAGAAGTTACTTTAAAAGTGTTAGGTAGGTATAATTTCAATTAATTGTGCCATCGATTCCCAAATCATTATATTAAGTTTAAATAGAGAGGTTTGTTTGTTCATACATTGTAGTGGGGAAGTTAAAGGAATGATTACCTACAACATAAATTAAAAAGGAGGTGAAAAAAGCTTGTATTTTTCTTGGCCATACTGACCAGAACAGACCGATTGTACACTGAAATTATTAAGTATCTAAAATGCAAAGAAAATATTATATGTTTTTAATAATCTTAATTGGTTGTGACTTCGTTAAATTTTATGTTTGTAGGTAGGTACTATAAGCAAAACAAAGAACTTATCTTTTCTACTAACAAACCCAGACCATAATGAATTGAATTAGGTATGTATCTATATAAATTCTGACTCTAGGTAACTATGAGTTTGAGCTCAACTGGTTTGCAAATGTGTGCGAATTTATGGTTTTCCACCGACCCCCTATAGGGCACGTCTACCAATCCTGAATTCGCCCACCAAACTTGCCACATCTTTTTTCAACTAACACTAAGAATGCATTTCTAGACCGTTTTAGAAAACCTAGCCTGTCCTACATGGCGAATGCATCCGTCATTTAAAACATAAGCCCATGTGCCAACTAGTTTTTGCTTTGCTACTGCTACATAACCTAGAAAATGGATGCAGTTCTATGAAAAGTCACTACGTAACCCTTTCAAAACGGACCAACTGAAGCTTCGCAGACCATTGCTTGTTTTACCTTGACTGATTTTTAAATCCTTGCACAAAAGCAGCAATGGTTGTTGCGTTTGCTGGAGGTTCGTTTGAAATAGTGTGGTGGTAGAGGCAGCTCTGTAGATCTTTCTGCCTTCATCGGTTGCCAGCCGCGGGCTGTGAGTGTGTGCGTGAGTGCAGTGCCCCAGGCTAGTGCTGTGCCGAGGTCGACGACTCTATAGGACGAGGTCACAATCAGATGTTCATAGTGCTTTAGAAATTAGCTATGATCTTCATCTAAGAGTTTATTGAATTGAATTGAATAATCATTCGGAAGTAGGTACATCGGTAGTACAATAATAATTGAGGTTATATTGTTATGACAAATCTGGCGAATCATGATGAAGATGAGAGATGTTGATGTTCTAGAGCAAAATATTTTTGTCTGCAAGTAGGAAGGCATAAAAATTGGCATCATGGTTGTAGAAAATAGAGATAGTTATGCTCTTTCGAAATCAAAGCTACACAGCGTGACCCAATTTAAAATAAAATTATAAAACATTATAACCACTTGATACCAGTTGATGGCACATAAAACAATAGAAAATCAGCGTTCTCAAATTACACGCATTCAGTTTTAATAGATTTCATAATCACACGAACCAGCAATTGTAAAACAATCAAAACGATAACCAATCTTCGACAAAAAAATTCGCAATTATTTCCCAACACTACGATTATCTTCGTAGCGGCACACACACATACACACGCATTCGATTATAGCACGACCAAGTTAGCTGGGACCTTCGAAAGGTGAGTTCTGCACAAATTAACCCCTATTCCTATAGAGCTAAGGTTCGTAGGTGAGAGTGGAGGTGGGTTAGTGAGTTGTGGAACGAAACTGGGTTGTTTTCGTGTGAGTGGTAGGTACTGTGGAGTCATCGACCCGAGTGTAACCTACCCCAATGAAAAATAATAAGTTTTCAAGTGACATTTAATGTCACTTTATCCGTCCCGGTTTCCACCCCCATAATTAAGATTAAAAAATACAAAAAATACACATGTAGGTAGGTAGTTCACGACGCGAATCAACTTCGACTTGTAAATACAAAATTTACAAACTCTTTTTTTGTAAAACTAGATTCCAGGTCTTTATCTTTAGCTATCTGTAGCTATTCCTTTTATAGCAATCGGTTTTTAGTTTTTTCGTGTAAGTAAGAACATACTATTACATCCACACTCACAAACTTTCGCACTTACTTACCTATAATATTAGTAGGAAGGATAGTTTTGTCTTTTTTTCAGCACAGGTAGAGCGATGGGCAGAAATCAGGAAATGATGAGGACGAGTTAAGGCTTTCGCCTTCAGCGTAGGTACCTACCTACCTATATCGGAGTAGGTAACTTATCTGATGAACCGATAACAAAAGTCGGGTCTGTGGTTAGAATCAAAATCATTGACCTGGCACGTTACAAAGGCCCATAAAACTTTGTGGTTGTAAATTATGTTTTATATTTAGAAATATATTATCGCGTTGGTTACCATGGTATCTTTATTCTGTGCCATGGTCTCGGGCTGCCATTGTAACAAAGCCGAAAAATCGACTACCTATACTCTTATATAAATGCACACTCCAGTTACCGGGCAAAATGTCACAAACAATGTTGCAAGACTGAAATAATAATTTGAGCAAACTCGACCCCTGCCCTTAGTTCTTATCGGGAAATATATTGTAACCAATTACAGTGGTGACTAGCTGTCGCGCTCGGCTGGGCTCAGAATTTATCTACTTAGGAATACCTACTTGGAAATGGGGAACTCTCTAACTCAAAATATATATTTTTACCATTATCTCGTTAAATACCACTGAGAATAGTCAAGTTCTTAAAACTAGGGGATTCTATTTCCTGACGATATTATTGAAAATTTTAAGTAAATAGTATTCTCATTGGTAGATTTTTGTAAGTAAGTAACATTTAATAACGTAATTAAAAAATATTAAGTACTCAAAGTTTCTAATCCGGCGAGGTTCGAACCCGCAGCCGCAAGATTCAAGACCATCCTCAAACCGGACTGTCTGTACCACTCCGCCGCAGAACCCTTTTGATTCTTTCTATTTTACAGACAGACGTCAATGTCTGTTATATAGATATAAGTAATAAAACATTACAAACAATTTACGACAATGATTGTTATAGTGAGAAAGGCAGGTCATTTTTGATTGGGTTTATAGCCTTCCTGTTATTGGAAGGAAGTCATTTTTTTACTTTCATTTTAAATGGCAAATATGAGAAATGTCAGAGGTCCTAGGGCACTTAGGTCTTACAATCTAATATACCTAGATAATTAAAGTAAATTGTAATCGAATAAACTTCCGTCTGGTATAATTTCTTGACCTTTCGCGATCACAATTCATATTTTTGAAATAATATATTATTATAGACACAGGTTTTTATCGCGTTATTGGCGACCATTGGCTTTGTAACGTAGCTGAAACGTCGTAAAATTACGCGTTAAATCTATTATTTTTCAAAAACTCCCGTTTGTGTACAATTTCCACAAAATATTTGAAGATCCATAATCTGTCCCGGTATCCTATTCTGCCACTCTTGTGGAAGGAAGAGATCCAAAATCTGTCCCGGTATCCTATTCTGCCACTCTTGTGGAAGGAAGCTCTGGTTTTCAGACCGGACCCGATATAATTTCCTGATGGCTGGTCAAAAACCAACAGTCTAGTGGCACGATGAATGGCGGTCAGCCATCGGCCAGGGCGTGGCTGCTGGTTCCGTTGTCAGTGCTGCCTCCACTCGTTCTAGTGTCGTGTACACTCACCGTCAAAATATTAAGAAGATTCATCTTTTTATTATAGCATTAGGTTAGCTGTACGCGACGGCTTCGCAAGTTTGATATTGAAGAAAGAGAAGAAAGACAATTTTATTGAGAATTTGATTTACGTATATTTATGAATATTATTGGGACTTAATCGAGTAGTTACCTATTGAAATCATTTGATTTAGTCAGCGTAATGGTTTATCTTGTTATTGTATAATACTAGCTACGCCCGGCGGTTTTACCCGCGTAAGTCCCGTGCTGCGGGAATATCTTGATAAAAAGTAGCCTAATATTATAAATGTGAAAGTTTGTGAGAATGTATGTATGTTTGTTATTCTTTCACGCAAAAACGGCTGGACCGATTTGGTTGAAATTTGGTATGTAGATAAGTAACACCCTGGATTAACACATAGGCTGCTTTTTATCCCGGTATTCCCACGAGAACGGGACTTACGCGGGTGAAACCGCGGGGCGCATCTAGTACAAAATAATAAGCAGTTGTGTATTTGCTTGTCCGCAGTCGATATTAGAAAGCGCAGGCGCCGGCGCCGACTTTAATTATGTACAGAAGAATGAAAGTGGTACCGCAGGGCATTTTCCAAAACGCATTCACACATTTTCACTCAATCTTTTGCTAGAAATGCCCTGAGAAGTGGCCACCGTCATAAAACGTAGTGTATTTGCAACCAACTTTTTGTGTAGACGTGAGAAAGTAATTTAAGTGGTCAAGTAACAGTCGTAATTTCTTATTATTTTAGTTTTTTACCCATAATAGTTGGCGACGAAAAACATCAAGTTAAAGGATTCGTGTATTTCCCAATATTTCTGCAAAACCACGGCAATTTCAGTATTATTTTCAGTACCTAGATATAATTTCTTACTCACAATAAATACCTACCTACCTACGATAAAAAAAATCTCATAAACAAGTAACACCCTCAAATTCATATTTTAGAACTATTTATACACAGGTTTTTATCGCGTTAATTAGGTAGGTACTTACCTTATTTATATCCCGACCTCAAATTCGTTGGTTTTAGATTATGTATAATGGTGACAAAAAAAAACTCATGACACAAATTTGCACATTCTGCAAAGTTCTTCCAGAAAAAGTTAAAACAATACCAGAATACTTGAAACAACTTACTTTACGGACGTTATTACGTCTTTAATTTAAAACAGGCACTGCTATATTTAGCAGTGCCTGTTTTAAATGAACGAAAGTACTAATGGAAATTTACCTTGATGGAAAGATTCTAGACAATTATCTGCCGCTAGAAGGCGTTATGTAAAATGGCGGCAATAAAACTCAATTTGTGATGGTACAGCGCACTGTAAATAGAACAATTTAATAAAAAGAAGATAGATAAATCTACAAATTCACGTAAGTACTATGTGTACCTTAGTCTTTTATTTTTTTAACTTTTCAATAGACTAGTAGTACGTCCCGGCTTTGCACGGGTGTACTAATGAAACCACCGAGATAAAATATATGTAGGTAGGTAGGTACTTAGCCTTATCACTTAAAGCGATCCCGCTTCCAGGTAACCTTTGGATGTAAGTACAGGAAATAAATTAGTAAGTGAAGACGGTAGCGTACATCACTACATAGTATAAAACAAAGTCACTTTCTCTGTCCCTATATCCCTATGTCTCTTTGTACTTATGCTTAAATCTTTTTAACTACACAACGGATTTTGATGCGTTTTTTTTATAGATAGAGTGATTCAAGAGGTAGGTTTTTAAGTATAATTATTGGACTCGTGCAAAGCCGGGGCCGCTAGTAAAATATGTTAAATACAATATTAATAAGAAAAGCATCACATAAGATAAACCTCAAACTTATGTATCCATGTTTGGACATTACAAACGTACGTTTCGTCCGACTGTCAGCCTGTCACGATTCGAGCTGACGTCTCGCTTCCCTGTCACTCAGGCTGACAGCCAGCTCAATATTGAGGCATTTATTTATTTACTTGAATGTTATTGGATAAACTAAACCATGTACTCGTATAAATCTTCTGGATCTTATTCGTAGGACTTTAATATCCGTTTCGGTTAAAGTAAGTTAACTAGTCCAATATGCTTAAGGGGATAATTACCCCCTTATTAAGTTAAGGTAGGTATTAAGTACTTAATACTTAAGTACTTATAATATTCATATTAGTGGGATTGTCAAAATCGTGATTCGGTAAATCCAGGTAAATCGCAGCCTCTAGCGCCATCTGTCGAGCTTATCTGACGAGTTTATTTGTTATTAATATAGCAAGTTACAAAAATATTTTTACTTATATACACTTATGTAAGTAATTGAAACGACCAGAAATAAAACTGGGGCTTGCAACCTGTCAGGAGTTAGGATCCCTTTAAAGCCCTTAATTGTGGGAAATCTGCCCATAGCACCTACTTTTTAACTCGATCATTAACAGTTAAAGAAGTTATAGGTAACATTTAAGAGAAGCGAATTTTAAATAAGTTGACTAAATGGATTAACTACTAGCATAAATCTTTTTTAAACCCTTGCGAAACCGCCAGTTTTGGACAACCACAACAGAACCATAAACGTTGTACCACAGTATAAATAATACAAGTACTAACTTCTACATTATCTGTGGATTTAAGTCGTAAACACCATACTAACTGCTGTTATTCTGTGGCTCGGCAACAGCGCCCGCGCCGATCTGGGTCAGACCGATGACCTGAGAGCCACGAACCCAGAGACACTTGACTCCAAGCAACTCTCGGCTTTATCTGCAACTAGTTACAGCTTAGTTTCCCAGTAAACGATTGTAAATAATGGTGGTGTGCTGAAATAAGCGTTGCTGGTATGGTGTTTGGGTTGATTATGGAATGGGATGAGGATTGGTACAGGTTTTGCGTATGGTTTCAACTAAGTGGTAGCTGATTTTCTGCTAAGGTACCTCAGTGTCTAAGTAGAGTATAACAGCACAGCAGCAGGAGGCCTAAAAACGTCCTAGTCTTTTAAGGTTATCTTCGGGATAGTTTCTAGAACAATTTGAATACGAGAAAAGAAAAAAAGATTTTATATTTTGATCTAGATTATAGTCTAGCTAGATATTGTAGAGTCATAGAGCAATCTTTGTATTTACGTGGACTCTACGCAGCTGAGTCGTTATTGAGACGAAATAGGCTTCCTGGCAACCAAAACACTCCTTCAGCCTATTCTACCATTTCCACAGGGAATGTACTTAGACTCTAAATACAAAGATAGTGGAATTTAATCTACTTTTTTTCATTAAAAATCTTAATTAAAATAACCATAGCTACGCATACGTTGTTAAAATAATTAAAACGCTTTACTTACTTACCTCTAGCAAGTTAAGATTTATAAGTATGTTGTGATTCGAACCCACGAACTTGTACTAAGCCCAGCCATCCACTCAACCACCACTGCCTCAAACTACACGCATTTAAAATCTAAATGACAAATTGAATTAGCTGAACCAAAACGCCCATTCCACACTAAAATTACATATCACGTACAAAATATGGAATAAATAACATAACTCGACTTTCCTAGCAACAAAACGAATGGGTAGGGTGACCACGGCTCCTGTATAATTGGTACTGTCATTAATCTTGCGAGGCGCGGCATTCATGTCTAATGAAAATGGAATTTTGAATAATTATCTGGGCGTAGCCAAATGTTGTTGTTTTCTTGTTATACATTAACGATTTAGATGTAGTTATTTATTTAAATTAAAAGTTGTGGTTGTGTCTCTCCTCCTCCTCGCCTCGATATCTTCATTACTGAGGGTCGTGATCCCCTGAATCTGGAGTTGTTTTGCTTTTGACAATGCTGCGCCATTTGTCCCTGTCTTTGGCATCGTGGATCGCATCATGGAGCTTGGTGTTCAGTGTGTAGCGGATTTGGTCTGACCATCTGAGTTGTGTCTCTAAGTCTTAATAAAAGAAATTGAAACATAAGATGAATATAAAACAAAAATATGATAACGACTGTATTCCCTAGATGCGATTGAATTGAAATTGTAATAGTTGGTTAAATTTTCCCTTTTTCCCTGCCATTCCGCGGACTTTTTGACCAGATTTTTCATTTATAAATGAAATGCCCAAGTGTGGCTTATTAAAAATATATTAAAAAAAAGACGTGTGGCACTCGGGGACTGCCGCGGTAAAGCTATTGCATCAGGACAATCAGGTGATTTCGTTACGGAATTTCACGATTCGGTCTCCACGCTCAAGGCCCACGATAGAAGCTATGCAATAGCTTTAAACTATGTTCCGTTTCTTCCCGAAAATATGTTATACGGGTAGGACCGCACCTCGCAACTTTTTATCCCGTAGAGCTCCATCATCATGGCCACAACTAATGCCTCACAATGGCTGTTGTCCCGTAATAGCGCTTCTGTGTCGCATTCGAAAGGGTCCGCCACCTGCCAAGTGCTGGTGACATCGGTTATACAACGCTGTGCCGACATGATGCAATAACATGAGCTAGGTTTTGTACAGAGCCTACTTACCGGTGACATTGATTTCGAAGTATCCCAATAATTAATTGTTCTGACATGCCTTACTTTGTTTGACTATCTTCTCACTGAAGCTTGACTGTTTATATTGTTAAGGGATCGCTTAAAAAAAAGCTAGGCCCACACCACCAGTATGCCTGATTCTTTCCCTGGTTTGCGGAGTTGCGTTGGAACAGGCAATAGAGTCACCTAGCATATGACTGGTACATTTTAAGTGATCCTGGAGGTCGTACAGAAATAAACACATTTTTCTTTCTTTCAATATCAGAGATAAATGAAAAAGTAAATGAAAAAAAATGAAATACCTATGATCACGAACTTATCCCAGAGAACGGTAGACATTTTCTTTCAGATATTTTACTTTATTCTTTGGATCCTTTGAAAATGTCTGAGGGTAGAGGTATGTCCAAATTTAAAAGTATTTGAATCTCTATTTTCCCCTCATATAGGGTAAGACCTGGATGCAAAAGGCCCAAAGCAGATTTGTTTGGCGTTCAGGGAAGGAGGCTTATGCCCAGCAGTGGGTTCTACCAAGCTGAGAATGATGATGATTTATTACGCCTATTTTTTATTATAGGACGTACCTCTCCACTCAACTACGTCTGAAATTGACGCTGATAATTTGTATCTTTGATCTGTCTTACAAAATAAAATCTCGACACGTCATAATGTTTCTTTTGATGCCTTATTATAACGTCTTTACGTTGCGGTGACGTAATTATCTCTTCCTATTTATAATTTCGGGAATTGATCTGTCATAAACAGTAATTAACTTGAATTAGATCCAATCGTTAAATTTTTTTAAATAGATAAGTATAATATTAAATTTTGCTTAAGTTAAATTAAGCTTTTTAAAGCTTTTTATTATAAAAAGTTGGTTATTAGGTTTAATTACTTTTTTAAATAATAAAAAGCTTTTATTTAGACAGTGACAGGACCGTGAGAAATGGCAGAATGAAAGGGAGGCCTATTCCCAGCAGTGGGAGAGATCAGGCTGCGGATGATGATGATGATGATTTAGACAGAACTTTTTATGAACTATCTCATCAACCCAGCTTATTATAAAATGAGACCTTCCGAACTTTTACTTCACAAATTATACAGGAAATATACAGTTGGCTAACTAATTATATAAGTTATAGAAGTTATTAGCGAGGAGGTCTCGCGGGTAGAACTTATTAATTATACTGACCGTGTGCGAATGGAATTATAAATATACCGGTATAAAGTTTTAGTAGTTTTTGAAAATCTATTTTTGTAATCCAAAAACATAAGCTGTTTTCTGAAAATATTTCGAAAAAATATTAAAGCGTTTTCTTAGGGGCAGTCCGCGTTCGCTTGTATCGACCGCAGGTTCGAATCCTGCCGGAGCCATAACTTTATTTTTCATTCATAATAAGTAATTTTTTAGATAATGTTTAATTGCGATTGTTTCAGATTCTCAAGTTTGTAAGATTAAAATTTAAAAGAACTAACCTATTGTGTCAAAAGAACTTATAGCTAGCAATAAAATCATGTCTACCAAGCATGCTGCATCATCTCGATCTTGCGATCAATATCGATTATATAAATAAAATCAGCAAAAAATGTAAAACAGAGATTTTTTGCAAATGCTAAAATATCAAACCGATTAACCCAAATTTAAAAATCACGTGATTTTCTTTGTCACGTGGTATTTGTCCGAGATACTGAAATCGGCAGACCAATGTGTCATACTTATTCATGACGTCACGAGGTCAACGACCCTTTCACGCTTCACGTGAAAGTGCCAGATGAATTGTTGATGTGACAGTTGAAAACTCAATGAGGCGAATTTTCGGTTTGTATAACTTATTTTGTTTATGTGGACAAAAGTTCAAATCTATAAATTATTCACCCAAAAAATTAGATTACTTATATTTTTTTCTTTTAGTAAGTAGTTTAGTTTTTGTAAATACATTTATTAACACATTTCCTACTTACAACAGAATCTTATACTAAGCTTAAGTGGCAAGCAAGCCGCCATCTTTAAATTGTCCCAGTTGTTTTGTTGTAAAAGTGTCTTGTCTTTGTTCAAGAGCCTTAGTTGTTTTGAAGTAATAAAGAAAGCTACTTAAAATATTAATTTAATTTAGGAAACAGTTTAAAAACATCATAAAAAGACCCTCAGAGACCCCATTAAAAATTCAGCGCTTAAACTTAATAGAACATTTTATGTTGATGACAACAATGAGAAATATCTTTGAAATAACGAAAGTTAAAGTACTTACTTATTAACAAAAAAATGTTTGAACAACATCCATCATTAAAACTTTAGTCATTAATTTCGTTGTTCTTACATAAAATAAGAAATAACATAAAACGCGGCACTTTTTTAATAACATAAATATGTTTTATGAGTAAACAGGAAGTTGAGAAGTGTTCGATTAAGAATAAACAGTTCATTTCCGGTCGCTTTTAGTTTTGAGATACGGCAAAAATAATTTTAGTTTATTTTGAACATAGATAAAAATCTCTATTTTTATTATATTTTCAGAACGAGTTAACTTTCTAATGGGGCCGATAAACTTGCAACCGCATTATAACATGCCTTTTGCAAATGTTAACATTCATAATCATGTACCAAATATTGAATTTGGACAGAACCTCTGACTACTTCTTATACCACGTAGGTACCTCTAAGGAAATGTCGAAAAACCAATCGAAGGACCAATCCACTTGACCAACACGACTCAAAAATAGAGACAGTAATAAAAGTGTTATTGAACACAATCTTAGAAATAAGCATAATAAAACTTTTTATTTATTATTAGTAGTTATTGTTATACAGCAATTCGTATAAATCCGATCCGGCGCTAACCAGTTTTCAAACAGATCATGAATATATTTAAATATTTCGATTATAAATAAAGTGGCAATGAAGCGGCCCTTGGCGCCAACATTCTCTGTACTTAAGGTCTATTTTACGACAGCAAAGTACCTTAAAGAAATAAATCAGTATTATTTGGCAAGAGCATCTTCCGTGTGGCCTAGAGATGTACAAGTTTCTTTGTAATACAATAACACCATGAAATTTAAAGAGTATTTAGCATTAGCCTGCGGCTTCGCGCGTTACTATTTCAAGAATATTATTTTCGGTGAAGGAAAACATTGTGAGAAAACTAGTTAGCTTACTAGCATCATCGATGAACATGTCACGTATGGAAAGATAGCTTCTGCAAGATGTGGGCATGTAAGTACCAAATATGTATTTGGTCATACTAAGACTAGACTACGTGGTACAGGCTACTCGTGACCACGGTGACTGTAACGCCACCGAAACGTCGAGGTAAATAGTTATGATTTTAATACGCGATTAAGTCCCGTTAATATTTATAAATATGTTTCCAAGTCGCGATAGTTTAAATAATATTTTAACTATCTACTTACTAGGTACTTAACACGTTAGCAGTCCAGTGTACCCTATGGGTTACACGCCTAGCGGTACCGCCGAGTCCGTGTACCTCATGCGATACACTAGCACCACCAAACATGAAGGGCTCTAGTGTCCTGGACTTATCATATAAGTTTGTTTATTACTACTGGACTTGTGAAGAGGGTTCTAATAAACAATAAAAACAAAAAACATGGCATAATTTTTTTTTATTTTACAAACTCTAAATTACAATAAATAGAATACACAACAATGCGCGACGTAAACACAACAAATGAATGACTCAACGTATAATATTTACTTTGTAGTAATTTATTATAGATTATTAACTATTTGTGCAATAAAAACGTTGTCTATGTCAATAAAAGCTCAAAAAATATTTACTTTCACACTCGCAAGTCCATGGTACACGCTAGGGGTACACTGTATTTCAGTCAACAAATGAATGACTCAACGTATAATATTTACTTTGTAGTAATTTATTATAGATTATTAACTATTTGTGCAAAATAAAACGTTGTCTATGTCAATAAAAGCTCAAAAAATATTTACTTTCACACTCGCAAGTCCATGGTACACGCTAGGGGTACACTGTATTTCAACTTCATAAGTCCGTGTACCGCCGGGTGTACACGAGCATATCCGGGGCGCGGCACTATATTTTGCACTTTATTTGCATCAGTTTTATTGTTTACATCGAAATAAGGCAATTTTTTAAAAAAACGGGAGTGGACAAATGGCGAGATTTGAAACTTTTGTATTGGGACTGCTAACGTGTTAAGTAAGTTTACCTCACTATCCTTCTGGTTGAAATCGATTAAAACTTACCTAAAACCTGTATCTTTTAAACTATTCGTGCATTCCAAAAAAGAAATTCCCCCATGCTTCTAATAACATAACGTTCTTTAAGAAATAAATAAAAAAAACATTTCTAATATATTTTACGATCTGCATCTTAACTACAAAATCCGGTTAATAAACACGTATAACAATATAAAACTAGTTTAAAAATAAAACTTACGAAACAAACAAAACAATAAAATAGTCAACGATACTCAATTGACAGACATTTTTAAACCCGAGATCTTCTTTGAGACAAAAACAGCGCATCATTGCACACCACGTTTTTTTTGCATGAGCAGATGGCCAACGGAGTTTTTAGGCCGCCTAAAGGTCTTTGTCATCGCTTGATGACTTTAAAATCCGGGACCAAGAATTTGGCGTGCCCTCCGAAGCATGGAAGCGCTCAGCTGATGCCACTTGAAGTCACTTATCCAAGTTGTGACTGTATACTTTTGACGCATAATCTACAATCACAATATTGTGAATTGGCAGGATTTGGCACTCTTGAAATCGGCAGTAGCGCCACATTGCCGTTGAATGACGCAGATATTGGTGAACTAATTGATTTTGTGACAATCGTCAAGAGTAGACACTGAACGTTGCTCTTCAATAACATCTTAGCAAGCTTCGCCACGAGCGCTTCGTATACAAAAGCGCTTTTCAATGTTGGTGAGTTTGAAAAACGTGGGCCAGTGTAAATTAAAACATGGTGCATTTTTCCGTATCACCTCATCTCGTGTGTGTAACGACTAACGACAGAAATAACGATGTAACGGCCCGCGCAGCACTCTCGTAAATAAAATGTCACGGCCGACAGCCATTTCTGGTGCTATGGGGTGACCATGACGCGAACTTTTATAGGATGTCCTGATGAAAAGTATAAGCAGACAAAAGTTTTCCAGTTTAAAAATTCTTAGACTAAAACTAAAAACTTAAGAGTAGGTAGATAGTGCATGAAGCACCAACAAAGAATAGAAGTAGGGTTGGGCCCTACCAATCTTACTATTTTTATTATAGTAGTAAAAGTTTGTTGGAAACACGCAAAAAATAGCAATTAAAATTGAAAACTTTCTATCTTACTAACTTTTCCGACTATACTGGTCACCCTACTCCCGCGTCACATCCATGCGTCAGTACATTCTTTACTTGTTTTTCATTTACTCTGACAGGAAGTGGTATTGTCGCCATTTTGCCCAATCGAGGTCTCCAATCACCCACGTGAAATTTAATATTTTGAGGTACAACTATTTTGAGAATTTTAACTACATCGGTATAAATTCGAAAACAACAAGTTACACGTGTTTCTAGATGTATCTATGGATTTTTTTGACCTTGGTTGATGAACGTGGGTGGCATAATTTAGAGTTTTGATAAAGCAAACATGCTCACACTGGTATCTCATCTCGAACATTGATTTCACTCCGTTTTTCTTCGGGCTATTTTTTGGTGTTTGATTCGTCGCTTACCGCAGCCTTCCTTGTACATTCGTGCAGTGGACCGTCCAATGCAGTCATGATTTGTTTGGTCCATCTCGTGGGCAATTTGCCATCTGCTCGTGTGCTCTCAACTCGACCTTAGATTCTGTGCTCTAGGTGAGTTTATATATGAGCTCTAGGTAAGAATATCAGCCCTAGTGTCAAAGACATTGGTTCTATACAAAGGCGAGAGTGCTAAGGTGTAGGGAGTAGCGTTGGAACAGGCAATAGAGTCACCTAGCCTAAATGACTGTACATTTTTAAGTGACCCTTGAAGTCCTACAGAATTAAACACATTTTTCTTTCTTACATTCTTACAAAGATTTTTTGATATCGGATGAGTAGTTTTGGAGATTTCCTACAAACAAACAAACAAACTTTACCTCACTATAATATTAGTATAAGTAGATGTCGCGAAGCCGGACAGTAAAATATTTTTGATAACAAAACATGATGCAATTACAAGAATTATTGTAGTAAGACAAAATGGCAGCATGTTTACTATAACAACGTGAAAACAAGTGTATCGCCCACTCAGTTGTTTAACAACCTAACAAATTAGCAATTAGGCGCACGATACGTTGTGTGTCGGATCCGGATCACATAATATGTTCATATTATGAAGACAAATAGGTGATGAGATAGACATTCATTTGTTTCCTGGGGGACGGGTGGTAGTTTGTATCAATCATTGTTATACACTGGCCTCCAAAAAAATCGACCCACCTACGTTTTTTCGCAAAAAAGTGTCCCATGGGCTTTTACTACAATCGATAGATATTTTTTATGTTGATAATGAAAAAATGCAATTATGGGGTTGTACAAAACCTAAAAATCTCGAGTGGTACGGGATATTTTACATAAAAATGTGATAAGATAATGAAACTATAACATTTGACAAAATTCACGATTTTACTGTAAATGGCATAATTTATGTTTTTTGACATTTAAAAACATTTTCGCTTCACCTAAGTATGGGATGTATCCTCCTCTTGCATTGATGACTGCTGCCATACGCCTATTCAGCGAACGGATCAGCTTCTTGATGTCTTTTTGGGGTATCTGTTCCCATTCTTCCGTTAAGGCGGCTTCCAGCTGATCTGACGTCTCTGGGACTGGATTTCGGGCTCTAACTTACCTTTTTATCTGGTCCCTGAAATGTTCGATCGGATTTAGGTCCGGACTATTGGCTGGCCACTGCATAACTGGTATGCCAACCTCCCTAAGATATCCGGTTACAATTCTGGCGACGTGTGGTCTTGCGTTATCATGCATGAGCTGGAAATTTTTGCCAATATATCCCTCGTATGGCTTCACGTGAGGTTCCAGAATATCCGTTATGTAATTTTCAGCATTAACCGCACGATTCCGAATGAAAACCAGCTCCGTACGTCCGGTTAAAGAGATGCCTCCCCAAAACATTGTAGAGCCTCCTCCAAACCGGACTGTTTCTCTTATGCAGCACTGAGCATAACGTTCTCCTGGTCTTCTCATAACGTTACGTCGTCCGTCAGAGCCTACAAGTGACATACGGCTCTCATCACTGAACAGAACTGTCTCCCATTGACCAAGAATCCATTGGATGTGTTGCGAGCAAATTCTAACCTTGCTTGCCGATGAGATGCAGTGAGTTTTGGTCCCGTGGCAGGCTTGTGTGGTTTCAGGTTTTGCTCCCGAAGTCTTCTTCTCACCGTACACTCACTTACAACCACTCCACGAGTGTCCCTCAGCCTGCCCTGCACATCAACAGCAGAAAGATGCCGATTTCTCAAGGAAGTCAAGGCAATAAAACGGTCATCCGTCGTGTTTGTGACACTTCCTCTTCCAGATCCTGGTCTCCGGCGGTACTCTCCCGTCCCTAAGTATCGTTTCTAAACTCGACGCACTGCTGATGGACTCAAATTTCATCTTCTTACCACATTTCGCTGACTTAACCCTTCACGAACGAGAGCTACCACTTAAGCGGCTTCTGCTTCAGTTGTATCCATATTTTATGGTTAAAAGCAACGAATATGATTGCTCTAACAAAGGATTCAAAGATTAAATCACTACGATGCACGGTGAACGACAAAAGTTCAAAATAAACTAACCTTGCACTCTATGCAAAAGTCATTAATCTTTTATCAGTGCTTTTAAAATGTTACAAATACCCACAACAGCACTTGTATTCGTCTAAAACAATGTCAAGTGGGTCCTCAGATGTTTATTTATAAAGTATAATGCAAAACATACCCATTATGTCAACGCATACTTAAGATAACAACTGGATACAGTTAAACATAACTGGTCCACGCGCCATTTTCAGTTTTTTGGGAAACGACATAAAAGCGTTTCTCTTGGGAGAAGATCTATATTTGCATTTTGTTCATAAATAAATATAGACATCGAAGCTTCTACTTATAATTTATTATTCCAGAAAAAAAAATTAAAATAAAAGTGTTTACTTTGGAATATATAGCTAAAAATGTACATGGACGCACGATGAATATGATGTTTTCATTTTGCAAAACAAGCCCAAGCGACATTTATGGCGTTTGGATTACCTATGCATAATTAAATTTCAAAGATTCAGTTCGTATAACTACAAAAAGTTCTTTAAATACTCATACATAGCTAGCTTCTAAGACGGGACGGCAAAGAGGATTAAGGAATTTAAATAAAAAAGCATTTAAATGGCACAGGTAAAATATGTTGTTAGAAAATATTTAAAAAGACAAGCAAGAAAAAAAACAAGATGACTGATGTTGACCAGTTGAAGTATGGAAGTTTTTAAAGGCGGATGAATGGAAGTGGCTGACTTTATTCTTCAATAAGTTGTTACAAGAGGAGGCGATCCCCGAAGAATGGCGCAGCAGTTCACTGGTGCCCATCTTCAAGAATAAGGGTGATGTACAGGACTGTACCAACTACCGAGGAATAAAGCTCATGTCACACAGTATGAAAGTTTGGGAGAAAGTGATAGATAGACGAATGAGAGATGAATGCGTGATAACCCAGAACCAATTTGGCTTTATGCCGGGACGAGGGACAACGGATGCCATATTTGCTCTACGCCAACTCTGCGAAAAATACCGCCGTGCGCATAAGAGCTTGCACTTGGTCTTCATTGATCTGGAGAAGGCGTATGACCGTGTCCCCCGGGAGGCTCTGTGGTGGGCTTTGAAAGAAAAGGGAGTGCCAGGGAAGTATGTTCGACTTGTGAATGCGATGTATGCAGGAGCACGCACGAATGTCCGGTTCGAACCTGGCGTAACTGGCGAGTTCAATGTGGCAGTAGGTTTGCACCAGGGATCGGCTTTAAGCCCTTATTTGTTCCTCCTGGTAACGGATGCCTTGACATCAGACATACAGGAGGAAGCACCCTGGTGCATGCTATTTGCCGATGACATTGTTCTCGTCGGAGAGGATGTAATCGAGGTACAGAGCAGACTGGGAAAATGGCAAGAGAAACTAGAGAGAGTGGGCCTGAAGATCAGCCGCACTAAAACAGAACATCTGTTCTGCAACTTTAGTAGCTCCTCTAGTTTCTCCCGGATTGCCTTAGATGGTGTAACCCTACCAGTCTGCTCCGATTTCAAGGACCTTGGTTCACTTCTCCAACACGACGGCAATATTGACCGGGACATTAAAAACAGGATGAATGCGGGATGGATGAAATGGCGGCAGGTCTCAGGGACGGTATGCGACCCCCGAATGCCCCTTAAACTTAAGGGAAAATTTATAAGACCATAGTAAGACCTGTCGCGTTGTATGGATCGGAGTGTTGGGCAATGAAGAAGACTGATGAAAGGAGAGTGCATGCTACTGAGATGCGTATGTTAAGATGGATGTGTGGAGTGACGCGAATAGATAAAATAAGGAATGAGTATGTAAGGGGAAGTTTTAAAGTGGCACCTGTGACTGAAAAGGTGAGGAGTGCCAGATTAGCATGGTATGGTCATGTAATGAAGAGGGATGAAAGTCATATAACTAAAAAAGTTATGAGCATGAGTGTGGATGGATATACAAGTAGAGGAAGGCCGAGGAAGAAGTGGATAGATTGTGTGAAAGAGGATATGAATGTGAGAGGAGTGAATACGGAATTAACGAATGATAGAGATGAATGGAAGAAGAAAATATGTTGTGCCGACCCCACCTAGTGTGGGACAAGGGCAGGGGAATGATGAGGAAGTGCATTGGAAATAAATAAAATAATAAAAATGCTACTATCCTACTTTCTACTATCCTACCATCCTACTTCCTACTATAATATTGTATATCTGAAAGTTTGTGAGAATGTACCTATGTTTGTTTGTTATTCTTTCACGCAAAAACGGCTGGACCGCTTTTGTTGAGATTTGGTTATAAGTAGGTGGTACCCTGGACTACCTAACATATAGGCTACTTTTTATCCCGGTATTCCCGCGGGAACGGGACTTACGCGGGTGAAACCGCGGGGTGCAGCTAGTTATAAATAATTTTGTCACTTTGGATGTCCCTTTCTTGCGTTTTAAAAATTATCAACAGCATTAAGCTCTCTAGTCTCTCTTTTCTTACAACAACATGCAGCCGAAATACATATTTTTTCTTACATATTTATTTGAAAACATTTCTTGATCAAATACTTTTGTATGCGATAGTACCTATGTTGAACAAAATATTTTTGTGTACCTACCTACTCTACTTGACATGACAACCAACGCATGGCGCGAGCTAATACCTACACGCAATAAAATTATTATTATTTTCGAACTCGGAGTTACTAGGGAGACGAAGAAGCGAACTATTTTATTGCATTACTAGTCTATGCGACAATGATTGAACTTTTTGATTCGCGTTCTGACCCAATCTCAAGATTATCATTTTGCATAACCAGTCCACGTACCAGTCAACTGGCGTTTGGTCTTGTAATGCAAAATGCAAAAGCCGTTCTTAGTATGATTAGTCAGTTTTCAGTTTTGAATTGGTTTTTGGGCTTGTTATGCAGAACACGATAAATCGTTTGCCATACATGGCGCTTGGACGGGGCATCAAAAAATACCATTTAGACTGAAGGTGGATGAATGGATGTTTTTTGTATGGTTAAATTATGCTCTAGAAGTTACGAAAATGCAAAAAAATCAAAAATTGAATTTTGGCGCTTGGACCAGTAATGCATAACTGTATCCAACTTTGTTACTCAAAATTAGCGGGTGGGTCGATTTTTTTGGCGGCCAGGTATATAGGTACTATAACAGTAATACTATAATAGTATTATACCTACTGTAACTATAACAAAAGAGCTAATGTTGTTTTGTAAGAGAGATCCGTAACGTACAGAGTATCATATTGATTTTTTAAAACCAGTATTTATTTGTTTAAAAGGTTATGGGATAAAAAGTTTATGTAAATGGACATTAAAAAATCTAAATGAAGTTTATCATTATGTCTAAAAGATAAAAATATAAACAGCAAAATAAAATTTATACCTACGACTATTTTCTCTAAATATTTGTCAAAGTCGAAACAAAAAAAACTCAACAACGCCAATAAAATAGATTCAAATCTTTTCTTAAATCTCTAAGAATTTTCTTCGCATACATCAGAATGAACCAGTTTCAACCGATTTCAATTAATAACGTTTTAAAAATAAATGTTTTTTTATCTGGAACGCTTCTAGTCATTATTTAAGTGATAATTTTATTGCGTGGGTCGATTGTGATTGGCTGACCTATATGTGAGTCTGGACTAAATCAGTCAAAGATTATGCAACAGACAGGCCACTTGACATTGGCATGTCAAAAAGTGACCATGTTTATTATATCATTCACATCGTAACTGGAAGCACTTGACAAAAATAATTCATGGTATTTAAATTGAAATCTGAAAGTTATTTTTGATTAACGGCAGAAGTGGTTAGCGAAGGACCAATGTTTGGGTATGGTCTTGTGATTGAAACGATTTCTAATGCTTCATTTTAACTATATTGAAGTAAGTTGTGAAAAGACGTGCGCACTCGCCGCCATTGTGAAAAGAGAAGGAATGAATGAACTATAAAACTAGAGATGCGCCCGCGCGCTAGGGTTGTGCTGCCCGCCGGCGCCGAGCTGATCGATGATCGATTGGTCGATGTCGCTTCGACATTTTTTTTTATGAAATACCTAAAATGTGCTACCAATAGTTACCCTTGAACGATTTGGATATAACTGTAAATAGAATTCGCTGTTCGCCGTTACTGGTACGTTATAGGCCCCATTTCCAAAAACACAATGTTTAATTTTGAATTATATTACGACGAAACGAAAATACGTAAAAATCCTAAATTTTACGTTGAAGAACATTGCAAGTGAAACAAATTTACATACAAATAAAATAATATCATGGGAATCCCAAATGTCTTCATTTAAATTACCAAGACTAATGTTTTTTTACTCAAAGTTGTTATGGTGATGGTGAAACGAATCTCGAAGACTACATAAGATCAAGGAAATTATTTTTATTATCCATGACACGTCAATAAATCGATAATTATAACGGTTGCAACAAACCAGATTAAATGTTTCCAATTTACATATTTAATTATTTTTGATTTAGAAGTATGTTTTTCTGAACTGAATTAATTATCAAAACTTGATGTTTACGCAAGAATGTATTTGCAAACGATATAACGATAAATGTACGTATTAAGATCATTTTCTGTGATACATAATTAATCTATACTTAATAATAAAGAGGTAATGTTGGTTTGTTTGTTGACAGGTACTTGTCTCTAGGGAGGGACCTAAACTTTTATAAGTACTTACATAGAATATTTCTGAAGAATTGATTCAACTACGAAAAAACATTTTTATTGAATAAATTATGTAAAGAAATGATCTATAATACCTACTGCAAAAACACCGCACAAGACCATTCAATCACGTGTACCTACTTAGTTACATGTGTTTATCGTAGCCACTTTTTCCGATATTGTTTACGTGTGCACCTTCTGACCCATTTACCTCATCTCGCACGTGAGTAACAATACAGATTCAATTGTATCTGATCTGTGCCCTAGAATTTTAATATTGTAAGACTAAAGTTATATCGTGGCTTTGGTTCTTTCGAAAAATAATATTTTTATAGGCGAAAAAGTCTGTATTTGATTTTCTGAATTTAGAAAATAACTAAATGTTTCAACTCTAACCAAATCTTATTTGTGTGTTTGTATGTTTAGATATTTATTTCTCAAAAGAATTCCTTTTAGAACATTAAAATATTATTCTCCAAGAAATAACAACAATTTTAAAAATTAAGAAAATATACAACTCAATAGACTTGCAAACAGATGCTACGCTCAAATCTCTGAGTTACAACTAATTTGATTTGCAAAGTCGTAAAGTCGACTCGACTTAGCATAACATTTTAACTAATTAAACGGGGTATTCCTACTTTCTTTCAGTTTTCAGACTGTTTACACTAATAGATATAAAATATCATCATCATCATCATCATATCAGCCCAGTTGCACCCACTGCTGGGTATAGGCCTCCTCTTTATGACGCCACTCAGTTCGGTCCTGTGCGATCTTCTGCCACGCTTTCCCGGCGATGTTAACGATGTCATCTGAGGGCTGATTGTGAACCGTTTTTTTGACAATGCCTGCTTTCAGTTTCCGTCAAAAAAACGGTTCACAATCAGCCCTCTGACCATCGGGCTGGTGGTCTACCCCTTGGTCGTTGTGCATCTCTGGGCCACCATTCCGTAATAGCTGAAGTCCATCTTCCGTCTTTTCGCCTAGTGCTACTTTGCTTAAATATAAAATATAATATGTATTTACAAATTCATTTTGGGTTTAGACACTTATGGTCTTAAAACTTTTTGAACTATCATGGTTTTAAACATCATAAACACTTAAAACGGAATATTAACATGATTCCTAAAAACTCATTATGTAGGTACGAATCATGGTAAATTTCCCGTTTTAAGATTTACTAATGGTCTTATTCATAAAAAACTAAAATGAAAAATGTACAGTCTTATAATCTAGGTGACTCTATTGTCTGTTCCAACGCAACTCCCTACACCAGGGGAAGATAAGACTTTACATTTGTTAGTGATCCTTGAGGTCCTACGGAAATAAACACATTTTTCTTTCCTTCGTAGCGTAGCTTGTGGTGGAAAGGTACCCTAACGCTTGTTGATGCTGTAACACCATTTAAGACGTATCTTTGCATAAGCCTCCAGCATCTTACAGCTGTATCTGACAGCTCGGGACATTCCTCTTTACGTTACTGTATTTCATGTAAATAGAAATAAACATAAGTATACGTGAAATGTTTTTGTTGTGCATAAATTCTGCTAATATAAGTATTTGAGATATAGAGTAAGTACATACTTAATAATACCTATAATTATATATAAATTATCCAGGTTTCTATTTAAGAGTTCTTTGGGGTTGTCAGAGTCCAAAACTAGTGTCGTGTCGAACTCTGACAACCCTAAAGAACGGACTGACAGCTGACATAGTCACTGTCCTGTTACATAAAACATAATAAAAAATAGCCCCAAAGATATAACAGATTTTACTTTTATTAGACTAGTTTTGGGCTAGCCTCTGACAACCCCCTAGCTAGACTCAACACTTTTGAGTTTCTAAATAGTGTACTCTTTAACCACGACTAATGTCTTCAAAAGTTTTCTCAAATTATGGATACAAGATAGTTTTCTCGTGTTCGCCTTAGTGTCTACAACGTTAGGAACTAGTGCTAAAGTCACAGAAAGGCCGAAAGGTTTACTAAAAAATCTTTTGCACAAAGCTATCGATATGTCTTCGCACGTTGATTGAATAGCAAACTGGGTGAATGTATAAGGGTCAAACTATATACACAATAACACATTCCAGGTTGCGGGTTCGATCCCCGCTACCTACGGGACAAATGTTTGTAAGTTCTGCAGATATTTGTTTCGTGTCTGGGTGTTTTCTATCTATAATATGTATGTATTTACAAAAAATGTATTTAAGTATTATATCAGTCATCTGGTTGCCATAACACAAGCATTAATTTGCTTAGCTTGGGACTAGATGACGCTGTGTGGAATGTCCATATATTTTTGGTGGATATTTATTTATTTATTCCAGTGTAGTGTGATATTGGTTTTGACTTTTTTTTTAACTAAATTAAAAGTGAAATAAAATGAAATTGATCACAACTGTATCCCGAGCGATAGACAGAGTCCCTGAATATGTCCCCTTCTTCACTTCTTTTTTTCACTACTCTAGCTTCTAGCTCAATACAAACTTAATTTCTTAAGTGAGCAAAGTTTAAATTACTCCCAACGCTATCCGCAGTTGCAGTTTGACCCGGTACCGGATAAAAAGGCCGCTCCTGGGGGATTCGCCCGGATCCGATCAAGCGGCCGGACTGGTAGCCACGTGATCCGGGACGGTCATTCCGACTGCTATCTTATAACTCTGAAAAACAGGTACAGTAATAAAACGGACGTTTTATTGTATTAGATATATCTGGGCAAAGCCTGAGCAACGAACACGCTAAGCTAATCTGAAAATTTTAAAAATCTATAAAAATTTAGGACTTCGGTGAAACCGGCTAAGTAGTTTCTGAGATTACCTCCGTCAACAAACAAACTTTACCTCTTTATAATATTAGAATACAACGGGAATTACTCACGTAAAATTATTCCCGTTGTATTCATATAATGTCTAGTACAACTCACGATAGTTTTGAAAGGGAAATAGAAATCGTTAGGACTGAATTGTTGCACCACTACATTAACTAAGTGGGTAAAGGCCTAGGTTTCTCACGTTATAAAGCGTAGGAGTGTTAATTTTTGACACCTACCAACACATACCAAATACGAGTACGAGTATATCAACGGGGTCATGCCTGTATAAAGTTTAGTTGGTAATTTCACACAACATAGCCGTGTTGGCTGTGGATTAGTACATCGACTTCGAATGTCTGTATTTTGAATTGCATAGTTTATGCTGATAAAAAAGACGTGTAGAACTCCGAGACTGCTGCGGTAAAGCTATTGCTTGCCACCTAGAGGCGAGTTGCTGAACTAAAGTGACAAGCGTTAGGTTTTTCGTTACGGAATTTCTGGATTCGGTCTACACGCTCAAGGCCCGCGATAAAAGCTATGCAATAGCCTAAAAATATTTATGAACTTAATATAGCGGACAAAGTTTTACATGAATTCAGAGCCACCCGAAATTGAGGATAGTTCGTTCTATTATTTTAGTAATAGCTGTGAGTTTATCAAATGGAGAAATATCTTCTTTTCTATCGAATCCAATGTGATGTAAGAGCTTTTCTGATGGGAAAAACCTGGCCGTAAATCTATGGTGACCGTTTTTTAAAGCGGCTTATTCCAGCTTTCCTTCCTGAAATTCACCCGAGGGGGGGAAAATACAAAAATGGTGTCTTTTAGTTTTTATTAGTCGACCTCTGTGGTGCAGTGGGCAAAGGTTCGGCTGAGTCGCGGAGGTTGCGGGTTCGATCCCCGCTACGGGACAAAATTTGTTCCGTGTCTGGGTGTTTTCTATCTGTAATAATTATGTATGTATTACAAAAATTAATATTTATTTATTTATAGTTAACCCATGTATAAATTACCTTGGAACGTAAAATTACGAAATTCTTTCTTCATTCCTTACTCTCCCGTTCTTCAAACATATTGTCATGCCACGAGCAGATTGTGCAAACATGAAACATAAACATTTCCCAACATCAATAGGGAAATGATTTCAAATAATTCAATAAAGACTCCCTTCTTTACATAATTCTAGATCAAACAATCCACGATGAATAGACAAAACAAGCAGCCGCCTTATTCTCCAAATAACCATGTCTTAACGCGGCACGTCTCGGCGTTCTTATTTTGAAAAATTCTATAGATTTCAGAAAACAAAAGCTAGATAACGTGCAATCTCTTACCGCGTCATGTTTTTAATGTGTTCAAGAATCGATCTCCTGGTTGGTTAAAATGGCCGCTTCAAGCATTTCTGCTAGCAATTCTTAAAGTGCATTAATTTTATCGATTGTTTAGCATTGTCACCAAAATTTGGTAAAACGGATCAATTTGAGCCATTCTATCATATTTTGGTGAAAATGATAAACAATTCATTAAATAAATGCACTTTATGAATTGCTAGCAGAAATGCTCGAAGCGGCCATTTTAAGGCCCCAGAACAATAACTCAATTAATTCTATACTAGCAGCGCGTTCCGGCTTTGCCGGGGCAGGTGGTACTATTGAAACTACCGGGATAAAATATAGCCCAGAACCATCCAGACAGTCCATTCTACACATCGGACGAATTTTTGAAATCGGCTTAGCAGTTTCGGAGATTACCTCCGTCAAACAAACAAACAAACTTACCTCTTCTAAATATTAGTAAAGACTAGCTGCCTCTACCGACTTCTTATATTTTATACTGTTTGTAAATTGTAGTATCGTAATAATAAATAGTTAAAATAAATATAAAAATACCTATCTGTAACGCCCTTTACCTACGTGCTTCAAGCTCAAGTCCAAGTCAGTCCAACAAACAAAGAGTACCGGAAACTCGTCTATTTGCCGGCCCCCCGGCCCCCCGACCCCCCAGCCACCCGGGCCCTTCTAAATAAATATAATAAAAGGTCGAGAACAGACAAACAAACATGGCCTCGTTTGAATACTGAACTGATTGCTATCTGTGGTTAATGTTATGGGATAAGTAATTTGGGTTTGAAGGTTTTAGAATAATGGTGCTAACAATAGACGAAGGTTAGTAAGAGGTGTTGGTGTAGTGGAATACTCGACTGAAGGTTGTAGGTTCGATTTCTGATTAAAAAATATTTAGGTACTAGCGTACGACCGTGCAATGTACCGTGTATTTTTATAGTAGAGTAGGACCATGTAGGACTATGATAAGACAGTGATCAACCCTGCCTCTTAGTTTATCAATTAAACTCAATTTTTGTTTTTATGGCAAGAAAGAAAGAAAGAAAGAAAAATATGTTATTTCGTAGGATATCAATGATCACTCAAAAACTTACAGTCTTAAGCTAGGTGACTCTATTGCCTGTTCCAAAACCACTTCCTACACCAGTCATTATGAACCACTGGTTAGCAACCAGAAACACACACTGCAAGCTATAAATCATATATAACTTATTTATTTAAATAAGAAAAACTCAGGCCTTTGCTTGTAGCACCTAAACCATCCAATCAGCTTATCCGGCCATATCCACAGGAAAGACCATAGTCAAAACGTGTGAGGCTGGTTAACCGCGGGTTCCCTAATGATGTTTTCCTTCACAATTTAGAGCTAGTATGCACAATATGCGCATATAATATATCGCTCAGATCGTTCTATCTACCGAACTAGGTCCAATCTGAAAACCAGCGCTACTTCCTCACTTTGTGTTTGGAAGTAGGACCCCGCTGAGATTGGGCCCTTTCAGCAACACTACTCTCACAGGAAGGGCTAAATTTTTAAATTAAGATTTTTAAATGTTCAGGGCAGGAAGGTAGTTGTCCGTTATTGTGCTCATCTTCTTTGTACTTTCATGCCTGTATACTTCCTTGTTTTGTGGCCTTCTCTGCCATTGTCTTTTTTCATTGTATCTACGTGTTGTGTTGTGTGTGCTGAATAAATGTTTTCTATTCTATTCTATTCTATTCTATATAACTTTTTCGCAACGAAAAATCTTTTTAATTGATTTATTTTGATAAACATAATCCTTTTAAAAGCGTGTCTGGATGAACGTGCTAACAACATGGCAAGCTGCCACAATTAAATTAATTAAATGCATGGCGCAGTAATTATAACACGTGGACGAGAATTTGAATTGTTAATTACATTAAATTCATCCTCATTATCATAATAAACTTTGCTAAAACATACTAGTTTTTTAGTTAGGCAATAAAATCCCCAAGTTTTAAGAACGTGACGTTTCAAAGTGGTCTGTAATAAGATTTTATTGAATAAATATATATTGACTATTGACTTTTGACTTTTGTTGGATTGTTATCTGAGGCTAGTGTGTTGTGTTAATCCAGGGCTATCCTATATCCAAAGTTTACTCAAATTCGTTCAGCCGCAAGGAGTAACATATTCACACTTACACATAAACTTTCATTTTTATATAGTGTGATTTACAAGAACCTGCAGTCCCTAAGATTACATACCTTGATTTATTATATTTCTGCCTTTACACTGAAAGAAAGCATAAAGTAATTTAGTAAATCTTTCTTCTATTTTAGTACTAAACTCATATTCCATCACTTTAATAACATACATACATAATATCACGCCTCTTTCCCATGGGGGTAGGCAGAGACCACGGATCTCCATTTGCTACGATCCTGACATACCTCTTTCGCCTCACCCACTCTCATTACATTCTTCATACATGCACATAAAACTTAACATATTTTAATACAAAATAATTATAGACTTTACTACTTGATTTCATAAGTCAGTTGTCATACATGGCTATAAAAATATTAGAATTATGATCAAATTATAAGTTTCCGACTTCCATTGCCCAACGCATGCATTATTCAAAAAATCAAAAACAACTTGAGTAATAATGAATAATGGTCATTTTATTTATCCCTTTTGATACTTAAGGTAGGTTCGAGTTTTGAGATTTTATGGTAGGTAATTGAATTTTTCAAAAGCAGGTTTTATGTTATTGAATTTTTGTATGTATTAGTTTTCTTGTAATACTATGGACATGGGATAAACAAGTGCTTGGATTGGACATGCCTTTGACAACCCGCTAGACATTTACAATATTCTTGTCATACTTTATGTCGATGTTGGCTTTTTCATGTTTTATCTTACTAGCAGTACGTTCCGGCTTTGTGCGTATTAATGAAATTACTGGGACAAAATATAGCCTATTGCCATCCCAACTTCTACACATCGGTAACATAATTTATGAAATCTGCTAAATAGTTTCTGAGATTACCTCCGTCAAACAAACGATCAAACAAGTCATATAGCTCCACACAGCCAGCCACATAATCTCTTATAATATTAGTATCTAGAAATAATAGATATACTTATATATTAAATATTTGTAACAAAAGCTTTGTCTATAGTTTCCTTGAGCATATTCTAGGCCTTGTGCCTGTTTTTAGTTCGTAAAATATGCATAAGCAATAAACGAACATGTACATTGTAGCTAATCAAAGGTAATCAGTGAACTCATAAAACATTCAAACATTCACTATCAAGCCATCATCCAGAATGATAAAATACAAAATTGCAATCTGGCAGAGATTCAACCTGTAAGGTTGGGGTTTGGATATAAAGTCGGAGAAAAGCCGGACAAGTAAGATTTTTCTCAGTGTATTAAGAATATTATACTAGCCTAAAAATTATACATATAAACCTTCCTCTTGAATCACTCTATCTATTAAAAAAACCGCATCAAAATCCGTTGCGTTGTTTTAAAGATTTAAGCATACGTAGGGATATAGGGACAGAGAAAGCGACTTTGTTTTATACTATGTAGTGATAAAAATTCTATGTTAAGCAAAAGTTTGTTTATTCTATTATATTGTGTTTGGAAACCTTTTTATTACACTGCCCTTTCACTTGTGTAACCATCCGGTACATTTAACGGTTGCCTGGAAGAGATCGCTCTAAGCGATAAAACCGCTCATTGTATTTTTATTTCATAGTTTTAAATCTGTATTTTCTTTTGTGTATCTATAATAAAGTGTTTATCTATCTATCTTCGTTTTTCTAATCTTATTTGATTCAGACATAGTTACGACCAACATGCTTACCCAGCTTTACGAAAACTTTACTGGCGTGTTTGGTTAAATCAGCTATTCGTATTTTAACTGAGGTTCTGGATTCAAATACAGATAATTTTTCGAATTTGATTTTTTGAATGATATAAAGTCTAAAAACTTTGGGGCTCGGCCAAAGATCGGGATGGTTGTAAGAGTTTGGGGGAGACATTTGTCCAGCAGTGGGACGAATGGTTAAAAAAAAACTTTAAAAAAAAGCCGGAAAATGGGACAAAATAGGTTAAATAAAAAAACAGAAAAGCCGGAAAATATTTAGCCGAACACTTGCCACCACTAATCATGAGGCAACCTCGTCCCATTTCATACATTATAAATAGTAGCGTTATTACACGGAAGTGAAGCACCAGCGTAAACTGACCTGCCCTATACAAAGCACTTCGGAAATTTACGAGAAACTCACGCATTCTGTACATTTCCCGGGGTCTAGGTAGAATGGTCGGGTTAAGGTGTATCGTAAATTATGGTAGACATGTTGTTGTGTGAAAATGTCGCCGAGTGCTGAAATGTTACAATTGGATAATATCACAGATAAAATAATACTATGTACAGATACACCATCTAGAATCCACCATCTTGCTCGTTTGAGACTTTTATTAATTTAGATTTTATAGATTTTATTTCTGCATGTTAATGCTGTAAGCCTAACAGGCAAACTAGAGATACCTAGCACCTAAGTTAGACCTAAGACCAATGTTTACATTACCACCTAGTTAACAGCAATAAAATTCATTTATCATTTATCATTTATCAACATCAATTTCACTCCGGTTTTTCTTCGGGCTATTTTTTTGTGTTTGATTTTGCGGCGCCCCTAGCAGTGTTTAGGCCTGCAATCAAAAATAAGTAACTCCATCTAGTGCTAATATTTTTGATTGCAGGCAAGACCTAAATTACGGCACGTATTTTGGAATAAGTGACTTGTAAATGTCCTTTTACTGAACCCTAATAGTCTTATTCTTAAAAAAATATGTGTAGAATGTCGGGATGGCTATAGGCTGTATTTTATCCTGGTAGTTTCATTAGTACATCCGTACAAAGCCAGGACATGCTGCTAGTTTATTATATTTTGTCAAGAACTATCAATTACTTAAATTAGATTTTTCTATCTGAGAACAAACTGTCTGTTTTATTTTTAAATATGGTTGCCTAATTAAATATAAATAAGCATCTACCTACTACATACCTACTTAAGTACATAAAACTTAAAATAATCTTCTTAACTTAAAAACAACTTTAATTCAACTAAAAATAGCCTGAACATCCGAAAAACCTTCAAATTTAATAAAAAAAACAACTAGAAGTTTTATTCTGAGATTTGCTGTGGCATACAAATGACCAATTATGGGAATTTCAATAATATTATGGTTATTTTTATAATCCGTAGACAAAATATTCACATTACTAACTGGTAGCACTTAATTTACATATTTAGGTATTTTAAGTGCAAGATGAATTTATTAGTTTTATTATCACTAATTTTAAATTATTTATTGAATAAACTTTTCCAAGTAGGACTTAATTTTATTATCAAAAGTAAAGATGCCTTATCCTGTTTAGTTGCCTACAATTAAATTGATTATCATTAATAGAGTTAGTTAAAGGTTTAAAAATATTTAATTATAAAATAAGATGAAACAAAGCGCCAAATATGTAACTTTTTCGAAACCTTCAATTATTAATCGAAAATAACACTAATGCCTGAATACTCAAACGATAATTAAATATTAAGGCCAAGGAAGTTATTTTTTGGAAAGACTTGTATGGAAAAAAGTCAAATTATGACATAGATAAGCACCACTTATTTTAATTAGCGTTTCAATATTCGGGAGTAGGTAAGTAGGTACCACATGGCTATCACGACAAGTTTTTTTTTTTTAAATTAAATCATAAACGTGGGAGAGTTTATTATTTTAGTTTCACTGTTCAAACGTGCTAATTTTAGTAAGTTAAATCAGAGAGCCACTTGCTCTCTGATTTAAATAAGATTATTACATTTTGTCTTAATAATTTAACATGATCACCACATACCATCAATAGCCGTGAATGCGTTTCTATAATATAAAATAACCACTGTATTTGGACTTGAGTCCTACTTCCTTAGATTATCTTCTAAGGATCTTGGACATTTAAAATCTGGACCAAAGTTTATGGCTAAAATATAGTCGTGTAGGACGGTCAATATTGTGTCTTTTATGCCACGATTTAATTTTCTATACCGGTTCCAATCGTTTCAAACTAGTTCGTATACTTTCGAACTGTGCATAAAGTCAATGACCTTATGCATGACCAAGAAAGTACCGAATCAATTCCTTGTAAGACAATAGAAAACCACATTTAAACTCCACAATCGTTTGCCTATCGATCGTGTGCACACTTAACTTTCATTTTGTTGCCTTATCTATCCATTCTTTATCTGCTAGGCCTCATTTCCTCGGGCAAATTGACTTAAGCGGTATAAACCATTTTAACTGATAGCCCAAACGAAAGTGTACCTTATGGATGTAGAAATAAGGTTGAGATTATTTTTTTGTGATTGGAGGGTAGTTCAGTATTTTGTCTATGATGACAGTCGTGGTGGTAAGTGACCACGATGTTTGGTCGTTGTTCCATCGCCATCAATATTACCTGTGTTGATTTGTGTTGCTTCCTTGTAGGGTGGCCATGTTGGAATTTTTTGAAACTCCCGTTTTATTCAAGAAAAAATTAAGAAACACATGAAAACGGTTCAAGTTGTAAGAAAAATCGCATTGGATAAAAATAAGGTTGGAAATTGCATCATTACACCGCCAAGCACTGAGCTATTAAGTTAATTATTTATTTTAAACAAATTATAAGGAACCCAATAAAAAAGTACCTATTTAATGATAATAGTTAATAACCCAAGCACTGAAGAGTAAGTCTTTTAAATCAAGAGGTGTCTAAATCTTTATTAATTCTAAAATTATTTATTCTTGTACAATCACAGAAACGAAGTTAAAAGTACAAAATAATCTCTGTAATAATAGTTCCACAGTTATCATAAAAAGCAACAGATAATAAATTAGTGATCAAAACAATGCAATAAAATTAAAAAATTGTTGAAGTAATTAAAAAGATCTAGAAGCTAATTTTCTAAACAATTAACATAACATCAATTAGATAACAGAACAAGCACCATGTTTAATTTAATATTTCAAGTACATTTGCATAATTCTATTTAATACCTTCTATTGTTTGTAATTGCGTTTAAATGCATTGTGCTATGCAAATAATGCGTCGCGTGTCTGTTTCTAGCGAGCGTTGATTTGTAGTTTGTAAATTAATTACCAACTGAAAAACAACTGGTTTTTTTTATCATTGTAGCTATGCGCGCTAAGAGGGGTTTTTATTTGATCATTGTAGCTATGCGCGCTTAGTGAATCTCTACTTTTCGAAGAGCAAAGAGTAAATATTATTTAAAAATAAATTGATTAAATTATTTAATAAACGTCGGGAAATAAATAAGGCAATTAACGCGATAAAAACCTGTATATAAGTACCTATGTCGAAAGTATGAATTGTGATCGCGAAAGTTTAGGAAATAAAATTGATTAAAACCTAGTTTAAATTATGTTACAAGGAATAGCCTATAACCATTTCGAAAGTCTATTTGTTTTATTTTTTTTTAATTGATAGAGATTTATTTTATTTTATTTTAAATACTATCTTGTGGGTTTCACATTCTTATTACTTACTTATTTTTATTATTATCCTACATTTTCCTTTTAAATGGTGTCCCCACTTCCGTGTCCCGGCGGACTCAGCTAAACACGAAAATGAAACACGAAACTAAATTAAAACGTTCCCAGCTTGATTTGCGATTGTTATTCTTTTGTGACATTTTATTTATTTCCACAAAAGGATTTTCACCTGAATATTACCTTTCGTAACAGAAAACATTTTGAATCATGAAATTGGTGGATTATGAAATGTGATCACGACTGTATCCCAGGAGCGGTAGACATTTCTTTCAGATCTTTATGTAAGTAATTCTTTAGATCCATTGAAGATGCCTAATGGGGTAGGCAGAAGTATGTCCAAATACAAATTTGGTACTTACTCCCCAATTTTTGAAGAAGTTAACTTGCATACGTGACAGGTTGCAAGCCCATCGACGCTTGGTGGAATATTTTCAAGTTAATTAATGTTGGATCCAAATAATTTTCGCAGATGGTCGATCTCGATTACCACAAATAATTTTGATTTTATTTTCAAACCTGTCCTTACAAAAGTTGTACTAAATCTTAAAGAAATTACTCACCTAAAAGTATTATCGATTAGAATTACATAAAATAGTAATACATAAAAAGACCGAGAATTACAAAGATCTGAAAGAGGTGTCTACCGCGCCCTGGGATACAGTCGTGATCATATTTTGTTATTTAGTATACCTACTTAGTATTTAAACATAGTTTTCCAGAGCCGACTAAAGTCGCAATAATTCCCTCATCATCATTATCATCATCTCCCTGCCCTTATCCCACTAGGCAATAGATAATTCCCTGTTCGCGATAAAGGGTACATAACTCACGGGGCAGAGGGCACGATGTCAGACGAACTCTTATCGCCACAGTGTAGCGATCAGTGCCACGGAACCCTGCGCACGATGGGAAGCACTCCGAAAGTCAAGGTCATTTTACTCCGAAAAGAAAACCCTAAGCAGCCGCCTTAATCTCCAAATAGCCATGTCTTGACGTGTTACGTTACGGCGTGGTTATTTTGAATGTTGCTATAGATTTCAGAAAACAAAAGCTAGATAACGTGCAATCTCTTACCGCGTCATGTTTTAAATGTCGTCAAGAATCGAGCAGCTGAACGTTAGTTTAACTCCGAAAGAGTTATTATCATTATAGCGCTTAGTGTCAGGAGTCTGTGCGCAATGGAGATTGAACCTTAGCAAGGTTTGACAAATATTAATGAATTTTAGAAACTTTTCAATATCACAAAAACAACTCATAATTTTTCTATAATTTTGAGACAATAAAAACTCTACTAAGTAGATATACAATTAGTGAGAGTAAGAATCGAAGAGAGATTGATTTATGCCAGTTTTATTTGCAAATTGTTCAAAGTTCAAAGTTCAAAGTTTTTATTGCTTTCATGTATGGTACAAAGGTCTTAAAACTAATTTTCCAGATAACATGAGTCCTGTAAGGACATTGCAAATATATGTTAATTTTTTAAATTGTAACTTTTGTTTCAATTTAAAAAAAATTAACTATGGGTACATCAAATTATCTTATATATATGTTTTTTATAAATTATGAGATCTGTATAACTATATTTAATATCTATTTAATTATTATTTTTCTGCTAAAAAATCTTGTAGTGAGTAAAAACAGTGTTCTAATAAATATTTTTTTAGTTGGGTTTTGAAATTTTGTAATTTGTTTAGGTTTTGAATTTCTTTTGGGATTTTGTTAAAGATTTTTATAGACATGGCATATGGAGCAGAGTGTAATATTTGATATTTGGAAAAGGGGAGAGCTAATCTACTGTTTTGTCTAAGATTTTGCTTATTGTTTGGTAATAAATAACAACACTGATCAACAAAAAGCAACACAAACTTTTACATTTCCAATATTAACACAGCAAGCGAACAAAAACAAAAACCAATCAAAAATTAACCCAATTAAAATTCGAAATAAAAACACGGAGTTTTCCCATCCCTACGGAGGCAGGGGGTCAGATAACACTGGGCAATAAATACTTATGGTTCTTTAATTAGTTTCACTGGAAGATAAGGCAGGTGGTGATAAGACCGCCGTTACAGACATTCACACATTATACGCAGGCTATTAAGATGGAAAGATAATTTCGATGTCTACTTTCACTATACTTCATTTCTTGAAGCGAGCTAACAGGAAGATAAAATAAACTCACATGGTTGGTCGTCTAAAATAATTGGATTGGCTAGATTTGACAATTGACAATTGATTTGACAATCTAGCCAATCACGAGGAATACAATTATTATCGACGACCAATCATGTGAGTTTATTTTGCTCGTTTCAAGAAATAAAGTATAGAATTGTCTTTAATATTATTGTGATAATTAGTTCTTTCGCACAATTACGTTTTAACTTCATTGATAAGGAAGATTTATGGTAAAAGATTAATTTTTACGTTTTTAAATAAAGAAGCTGTACCTAATTATTATACAACTAATAAAATCTTTTGATATTCCACGATGCGTCATCTAGTCCCAAGTTAAGCAACTTAATGCTTGTATTATGGTACGAGTACCAGATGAAACTTTCCCATTTATAATACTAACTGCGCCCCGCGGTATTACCCGCGGTGAACAGTTCCCGTTCCCGTAGGAATACCTGGATCAAAAGTAGCCTACGTGTAAATCTAGGATATAAGCTATCAGTGAAGTAGCATTCACACTTACACACTTCCACACAAACTTTCGCCTTTATAATATCACTAGCGACCTGCCCCGGCTTCGCACGGGTCCAATCATTATACATAAACCTACTTCTTGAATCACTCTATCTAATAAAAAAAACCGCATCAAAATCCGTTGCGTAGTTTCTAAGATTTAAGCATACATAGGGATATAGGGACAGAGAAAGCGACTTTGTTTTATACTATGTAGTGAAGTAGGATAGGATTAAGTATGGATGTACAAAGAAAGGATCAGTGTGGTGATAGGCAGTGATAAGTGGCCCAATAGGCTCCCTGAAGTAAACAATATGTTGTTTATATTGAGCGGGCCTTGGGATGGGTTGCGCAACTAGCTTGCTGTTGCTACGCGACATAGAGTACACTACAGAACAGACCTTTTTATACGTTCTTTTTTGCCCGTGTACTTAATAAATGTTTTTCTATTCTATTTTTTAAAAGCACCAAGGCGATTTTTTTTTATTAAAAGACTATCACTCAGGTTTAAGGCAGTTCTCTATGGAAACTGAACTCTTAAGACACATTATTCAAGCTTTTGGTATGATCCCTGCACTCGAGCTTAGATTTTCTTACAAAAAAACAGAACAAAAACAATAAATGCAATAGAAACTACCTGACAGTTAAAAATATCATAAAAGAGCTCCAATTGTTTTTAAAATTCTGTTTACATACGAACTAAAAGAAAAGCTCAAAAAAATGAATACATTTTCATAGAGGCACTTTGCCCAAGACCAATCTGTGCATCGAATCTATGTCAGGTCGTCAACCCTTCACTCGAGGCCTCCACACACAAACAACAGCTGAGCCACACACACACACACACACAAACACACACAGATGCAAGTGTGCGTGAACCTTCAGATTGAGCACCTATTCAATACCTGTTTAGTTTTTCAATGAAATGTTTATGAGGCAAGAGTAAGTTAGGTATAATATAGTTTACCGTTTATCAATTAAACTTTCTAGTAAAATATAACTAGCACTAGACAAAGCAAAATATAGCAAGATGTAAGCTAACCTTCAGTACCTAATGAAGAAGAAGAAGTAAAATATTACCTATATTCCCTATATTCATGCGTGCCTTAAAATATGATACGTTATATGAAACTTTATATGTACTAACATCTTTGGTATTTGTTCGGTACCGACTTATTTTGATATACATATATAAATAGATTTTTAATGTCACAGACCACAGTGTTCAGTTCGGTGTGTTCAGTGTTCTTGGCCATAATTTAGTTATTATCTATAAATAACTAATAAAGCCACTGACAATGTTTGAATACATATTATAAACGGAGATACAAAAGGCTAATTTAATTATATTACACGCTACATATTTGTGTCATAATAGGCGCGAGGCTGCGTCTCATCTACATGCGTTGCCCACTGCTGGGACCAATATGGACTTATAGCTTTTATGGCATTGATTGGACTTTTATAGTCTGTGTGATTTGACGGCCGTATTATGACAGGACTGACTTTTATTATGTCAATGATTTTTTTTTCATCATTTTATAATAAAATAATGTTAATTTATTAATCTAAATAATAATGCGAAAAACAGTTTATTTCAAAGGAATATTTTTTTATATTCGTAAGTTTGAAAATTATCATTTATAATTACCTACATAATACAAAAAATAGTAACCTTTATCTATCTATCTATCTAACCTTCGACGAAGTTATGGTAACTGTTGGTGACCCGCGAGCAAAGACGAATTTATTACTTTTTTTTTACTAATCCAACTAATTTTTTATTTGATACGTTGATATCTTTTAGAAAACCACAGTCAGTCAATGCAATAATTAGGTCTATACTTAAATACTATTTATGGATCGTGACGACCAAGGAGGTTACAACTTGCCTTTTAGGTTTTATAATCCTTGCCTTTGTTAATCTTGTTTATAGAAAATCTAAATTGGGATAATGTGCGTGTGTTCCAATTTGCAAACGGTTTTATTTTGATAATTTTTAAATGCTTGGAAATGTCTGGAACCTAGCTTAACAACACCATCTGGTGATTTTATTTATTTATTTATTTAGAAAAAGTTGTAATTTTTATTCTAACAATTTTTTTTAAAAATTACAAGTACATATTTAGTAGGAGTACAAGCCCACATCTTTTGGTATCTTCGATTACAAAGTAGATTATGTTCTCCCAAAATAATTATAAAAATAAATTCAGTGAAACATAGAATAGAACCTCCTTATTTATTACGTCGGTTAATAATATCCCGTTACATTTTACCACCAAACATGACTATTGTAGGGCTCAGGCGGCCTTCAAGCGTCCTAAAAGCTATAAGAAAAACCATTAGCCAGCTTTTATTGTAAGTGTTAAATGCTACGTCAATGCATTCTTTTATAAGTTAAAAGCTAGTACGTTCAAGTTAATGGACAAACAACTTTATAAAAAAGTCACTACTTATAAACATGTTAAATGTTACTAAAACCTCGGAGTGAACAACTATATCCAAGATGGGATTACGCGATACTTAAAAAAAAAGTAACCCGGTTAGGTCTTGTAAAGTTACGTTAACTATAACGTGTATTCAATGTCTATCAATAAACAAAATGTTGATTTGTTTTGTTTATTGATAGATAAGAGTAACTATACTTCATTTATTAAAACGAGCTAATAGGAAGAGAAATAAACCCACGTGATTGGTTGTCGAAAATAATTGGATTGGTTAGATTTGACAATTGACAATTGATTTGACAATCTAGCCCGAGAAAAATAATTATTTTCGACGACCAATCACGTGTGTTTATTTCTCTTCCTATTAGCTCGTTTCAATAAATGAAGTATAGAAAATAACATTCTTATAGCCCTTATTACCCATATTGACAAATCTTGGTGCATACCTATTCTTTGCCTCATTCACTCTCATTACATACACGCTCGAGTAGGAGACTTCTGACCTGGCCTTTCTCCAAAAGGTCACCAATTTGCTACCGAATAAATCAAAATATTAATTATCATGTTTTCTGTAGAAAATCTAGTTGATACTGGTTTGATCTATACTAATAATAAAGAGGTAATGTTGGTTTGCTTGTTTGAGGCTATCTCCGAAACTACTCAGCCGATTTTAAAAATTCTTTCACCAATGTGTAGAATAGACTGTCCGGATGGTTATAGGTTATATTTTATTCCGTTAGTTTCATTAGTACACCCGTGCAAAGCCGGGACGTGCTGCTAGTCGTAGACAAATAGCTACTTAAGATGATATTAATACTCAGACTCCGGGAGGCTTCCAAACATGGCGCCGGTGACGTCATCACAAACAAAGCTATTAGCATACATTATTTAAATAAAAAACTGTATTTTATTTTTAGCACCTAAACCTGTTTAAAAGAGATGGGCAGTCGATTTAACATCGATTTAACTGTTTGTAACATAATATGTTATTCGTGGGTGTTGGTTAGGTTGGAAGTAATGTTTTGTAGATATTTGGGGAAGTAAAACCCTGGCTTGCCTCAGACTACTTACTTTTTTGAAAACTTTGTCTTCACTCAATAACAGAAAAGGCCGTTTCGAGCATTTCTGCAAGCAATTAATAATGTGCATTAGCATTAATTGTTTAGCATTTTCACCAAAATTTGGTAAAGCGGATCAATTTGAGCCATTTTACCAAATTTTGGTGAAAATACTAAACAATTCATGGAATTAATGCACTTTATGAATTGCTAGCAGAAATGCTCGAAACGGAATTTTTAACCCCCCAGATAACTTGCACGCTTATACAGGATTACACACGATAAAATTACAATTAATATTACCCGAATAGCTTCTGGCTTCCTCACGATTACCAAATGTAAAAGTAAATCGTGTGCATCAGAAATGCATTAAGTTTCGTGAGAGAGAGTTATAGCTTCCGTTCCAATAATGTGTTTATTTGCAGCATCTATTATTCACCTACACATTTTAGAAATAGATTTTATGATGTTTTTCAAAACGTTTAACAAAACAGGTGTATCAGGCGAGTGTGAATGGGACAGCTGGAAGGGGAAGACCTAGAAGAGAAGAAGAAAGAAAGAAAGAAGAATGAAGAATGTAATGAGAGTGAGTGAGGCGAAAGAGGTATGTTAGGATCGTAGCAAGTGGAGATCCGTGGTCTCTGCCTACCGCCATGGGAAAGAGGCGTAATTATATGTATGTATTTCAAAACGTTTTACCTACATGGTCGTTTTTACAAGTTTGTACTACATGTAGCGCTGAGCATTCTATTATAAAATACACTAGCAGCACGTCCCGGCTTTGCACGGGTGTACTAATAATGCTACCAAGACAAAATATGGCCTACTAGTTAACGCTAGTAAAAATGACCCGATTCTAGATCGCGCTGAAGAAAACGCGCGGCGCGGAATGACCTCCCCATACAAACAAACCAACATTACCTTTTTATAATATTAGTATAGATATAGATAGTATAGACAAAGAATTATAAACAGGCACTTGTTTACAGGAAACAGTTTAACTTCTTAAAATCTAGCAAAAAAAAAAGTAGACAGCGCTCACTGTATTTTACGAGCTTTGGTAAGATTCGAACCGGCGACCAGTTGTTATTTACGAAGCTCGATAAGGCACCGTCGATAAGAAAACAAATTATAACTGGTAATTTGTGCGCGTTTCCATTAACTCGATCTCGGATCAGATTATTTTATCCTGATTGATAATTTATATTTCAGGGTAGGTACCTAGCCGTGTAAACTCAGGCTTTTATACCTTTACTTGGTGATTTATACAGCGTCAGGAGGCAATCTTTGCCTACACTTAACGGGACACTGTAGTGCCTGGGACATTGTTTAGAGGATTAGGCTTGCCCATCACCTGTACCATCCTCTCAGCTTAGCCGGTCATATCCACAGGAAAGACAATGGTCAATACGTGTGGGCTGACTAGCCGCGGGTTTCCTCCCTTTACCGCTTAAAGCTCGTGTTAAAGCGCATATAAACTTTTCGACACGAAAAGACCAAGCCGAATTCGATCCAACGACCATCGAAACAAAAGTCGAAGTACCAATCCACTTGGCCAACACGGCTTTATCCATGAAAGTATACTAAAGATCCACACACTTCCATACACAACGCCTTCCACACTGCCGAGGACAGAAATAGATGGAAGAACATCATCAGAAAAAAAACTGATTCAGAAGGGAGGTCACGATCACGACCCTCAGCATTGAGGAGTATGAATCAAGGAGGAGGATACACATAAATAGTAAAAGTACATTATATATTAACCCTAGAGTAGTCGCGCCTTCTCGCGAAACGCGAGTAATCGCGTAGGGAGCATTTTGCCGCCGCAATTTTTTTTGTTAATACGGAGTCATATGCATTTGTTGTTATGTTTTAATAATAAAATAGACCATTAACTATAAAAATAGAAAACTTTTTTCAAAAACTTATAATAAGAAATTAGAAAAAAATGCTTTGGGAAATCTTAGGTAATAATTTTTGGTGTTTTAGAACTTCTTCATAATTATTACTGTAAAAATTATCAAACCAACAACATTATTCGTTTTCGTCATTGACGGCATGTATTTCACCAAATAAATCTTGGCACGTGTACATGCGATGTTCGTTGCACAGTAACATTGCACATCAAATGCACCCTTTTTTGTCCTTCTATTTTTCTTTGATGACGCATATACATTCTCGAACTGAGGGTATATTTTGATGTTTCGGTGGCACAAATCGAGAGATTTGGTTTCTCAGATATTTCTGTAAATTTCCTAACAATATGTGGTCTATTCTTAGCCAGGGCAATTTCTTTCAGAAATATTGGACGTATCGATATGAAATGAACTAAACAAAATAAAACATGAACACAAGGGCCAATAATTAATTTAAACAAATAAAAATTAATATCATACCATATTTACATTGAAATAATACTATACGCAATGAAAATGAATAATATTTCAACAAAAATAGAAACTAAGACCCATAAATTTTACTAACGTGAGTAGTCGCGCGGTGAGCAATTTGCCGCGAAACGCGACACACCTCCAATAACCTTTGTCTCCTGCAGTAATTCGCGCACTGATTTAATTTTTATTTCTAACACAAGAAGTTGAAAGACAGGGGGGCAGCTACATGGACGCTTGAACATGGCAGATGCATAGTACACAAAATATAACGAAAATTGTGCCGCGGGCGGCAAAATGCTCATAGCGCGAGCACTCTAGGGTTAATAAAATAAATAAATAAATATCCTGGGACATTCCACACAGCGTCATCTAGTCCCAAGCTAAGCAACTTAATGCTTGTGTTATGGTAACCAGATGACTGATGTATAAGTAATAGGCTGCCAATAGGATAATATCGTATGACAATGGAGTCGCGGCACTAAACGCGTTATGCTAATAGAATCGGCGTGGGAGTGCCGCGTGCACCACTAATTGGTGAACGCTGGATGTAAACATGTATCTTAAACGAGGAGCTTCGGATCTACAATGATACATTACTCGAACTTGCGAAGACAAATACAAGGAATAGAAATCCTGTTTTTTTTTGCCACGAACGAACGAACGAAGTACCTACTAAAGATTATTTTTTTTGTTATTTTATTAGTATCAATGGCGGAGCAAGTTTGACACGAACACCCTCTGAGCGTCAAGAGCATAGCTACTGTTCCTTTCTTAGTTTTAAGCAGGCCGTCTGGAAGAAATCGCATACTCGATAAGACGGCCCTTTGCAACAACTATTTGTACACCTAGTTTAAGATAATATTTAGTTACTCATTGTACAATTGTTGCAATAAATTTCTTAGCAGGTGTGTAAAGTAATATAAACATAAGGAATCCTTGTCAATCGTTAGATTAGCATGACGGTGTCCATCGCGCCTGCGCCGGCGCAGCATAGCAATGACACAGAATAAAGATGCAATGCACTATTGTTTACTAAGTGCTACCTTGCGTTATGAGTGTAGGAGCTATGAATTGAATAATATAATAATAATAATAAATAAATATGATTTATTTTAATTGAGTACCAAATAGTCCTACACTAAATTTCTGACACGGTTTAGGCCTTTAACCGTTATAGTTAGAGGAAAACGTTTTCATAATACTCTCGTTTAAATATACGAGAGTATTAAAACGTGTTGGCCTGAATATCTTAAAAGCTTATGGATAGTAACGATATGATATATGTACTTAACGAAACTTAGTTACCATATCGTTACTATCCATAAGTTTTTTAAGAAATTCAGAACTGCATTAGCTGATTTTGATGCCAAAAGATCCTGTTTCTTTTAAAGATCAAAAGTCTCTACTGTAACTGAGTTTAGATAATAGAAGTGTTAGAAATCCATCCATACTATACTATTCATACTTAATATAATAAAAGCGAAAGTGTGTGTGTCTGTCTGTTTGTCCGTCGGCGACGGGCGACGAATTGTCGTGATTTTTTGTGTCGTGATACCTAGTTGAAGGGATGGCGAGTGACATAGACTACTTTTTATTCCGATATTCCCGCGGAAACGGGACTTTCGCGGGTGAAACCGCGGGGCGCAGCTAGTTGACAATAAAAATTTACCCCATTATGCATATTCGACCTAAAACCTGTATTAGCTAAAACGTATATTAAATCTGTTGCTATCTCTTTTCGTTGACATATGAGTGACAAGAAAAAAACGTTCTAAAACGTTCCTAAAACCTGTATTAAATTGTCAAGTTTTTATGAATAAACCCCCTTAAAGTATATTGTGTTAAATTGTGATTGTTATCGCTTCATCGTCATCAGCTCCTGCACTATATTCCGATCCACGTAATCATCGCGCATCGAATACTAATGTGCCATTAAAGGCGGTAGGATGGCTAAAATTATAATTAGTATTATGCACAACCACTGCCCATCGCATACGTAAACCTAACTTACTTACATTGAAAACAGGTTCATGCTGCTAAGTCATCAGCATGAATCTGTTTTCAAAAGCCTGTGATAACTAACACAGGCTCTTATAATGAAACTACAGTGATAAAATATAGCCTATGTCTATGTTACTCGTGAGACCAGTAGCCCTACCATGAGTTTTCGAGTTGTATAGTTAACTATCCTCGCTAACGAGTCAAGTATTTCAAATGTATGAAATTATTAGTTCATGCAAGTTACCGGGGGCGGCGCTGCGCTGGATTCTCATATATTTTGCGATACTTGACTCGGTATCGAGGATAGTATCAATACTACAGTAAACTGATGGTAGGGCCTCTGGATGCAAAAGGCCCAAAGCAGAAGTGTTTGGCGTTCAGGGAAGGAGGCTTATGCCCAGCAGTGGGTTCTACCAAGCTGAGAATGATGATGATGATGTTACTCGTGGATAATGTAGCTTTCGAATGGTGGAAGAATTTTTAAAATCGGTTTAGTAGTTTTTGAGCCTATTCATTACAACCATACAAACAAAGTTTTCCTCTTTATTATATTAGCATAGATAGTATAGACTAGCAGCACGTCCCGGCTTTGCACGTGTGTACTTATGAAACTACTGATAAAATACAGCTTACCCCGACAGTCCATTCAAAACATCGGTGAAAGAATTTTTGAAATCGGCTGAGAAGTTTCAGGGATTTTCTCCGTCAAATAAACAAACTGTACCTCTTTATAATATTAGTTTAGACATGGTTTATACAGCAACAGAAAGCAATAATTTACGTTACAGTGTCCCGCAAAGATCCCGACGTTGTACGAGTATAGATAATTTACTAAAGATGGTTACCATAACACAAGCATGTTGTTTAGCTTGGGACTAGATGACGCTGTGTGGATTGTCCAATGATATTTATTTATTTAGTACCTGTATATAACTATGTTTGTTCGGGGGGGATATTGCAATTTCATCATCATCATTGTCAGCTTTTAGTGACCCACTGCTGGGCATAAGCCTCCTTCCCTAACCGCCAAACAGCTCTGTTCTGGGCCTTTCGCATCCAGGTCTTACCCAGTACGAAACCCTTCCCTATTGCAATTTATAAATATCTTAAACCAACACAAAACTTCAAGTAGTCTAGGTATCTTCCTAGGTATGTGAAACCTGGTTGCTTTGTATGTGAAACCTGGCTTCTTCGTAAGTGCAGTCATCCAGGGTCGGCTGATCGGATCGAACAATGGATTGTATTACAATGCGGGCCTGAGCATGGAAAGCACCTGCTTTGGCGGCGACCTCAATCGCCGATCAACAGATAGCCGCTTTTGTTCCTCGTGGCTACTCATGAGCCAACTCGTGAGCCTAGGAAACTAACCACACGACTAAAACTTTTTAAAGTAAACCCTTAAAACGGGTGCAACTGTGCATAAATATCAGGAAACTCTAAAATGGGATATTTACCATGATTCGTTGATTTACTTAGCGATTTATTGATTAATTATATACGATTGGTGGTATTCATCCAATTTTGTGTATTTAGGCACATGACTATTTCTAAAACAGACTTTACATCTTTACTAGAGGTGATTTGCCTACACTTAACGGGATACTGTAGTGTCTGGGATATTATTGAATCCAACTGAACATAGATCTTGACAAAATGAGTGCCTCGACTTTCACATTCCAAGTTTCAGCCAAATCGGTCCAGTATCTTTTTAGTGATCAACACTGGTACCTCATCTCGAACATTGAAATGACTCCTTTTTTCTTCAGGCTATTTTTGTGTTTGATTTTTGCGGCGCCGTATCTGTACTTATGTAATCTGTGGTGATCAATCCATCCAAACTCAAATTTATATCCTGACGGAAACCATCATGTGCAACTTCAAGAAAAATCCAACGTTCCAAAGTTCTCCAATTTGGGCTTCACTCATACTTTAATTTAATATCTCACTCAAAAAGTTTAGGCGCTGAATATATTAGAGCACTTTAATAAGAGAATGTGTCTTTGTCCGAGATTACGAGCATAATGGAGGTTTTTGCGCTTTAGATGTCACGGGGTCCTGATATTACTTACTGACGGTTTCCTGTAAAGTTTCGGACGTTAAATTACATCCGTCATGGGTGAAATAATATCCTTGATATTGCTTGAACTCGGGGTTTGCCAGAAAGTGCAAAGTTCTTAAAATTAAGGAACAGGGATAAGCAAGCAACGCTATTAGGTAGTTCATTAACTATAAGAAATGACTGGATTAATGAACTAGACTGGAAATATACTATGCTTTAGTGTTCTTTTGGTTCTGACAGAAGATCAGCGTTGCGTTTGTTTTGTAAACGCAACATAGTGCTGAGTGCCCTTGTGACATTGGCCTAAGTAAACTTTACTTAATTATGTTTTTTTTTGTTGTGGGTTTTGTCTACTTATGTGTCTGTGTTTCAAATAAATCATTTATCATTAATCATATTTTTCGGGCGGACTAACACTGGTCTTTGGGACCTTTATAACTTCCCTGGAATTTAACGATGCCCTAAAGGCAAAACACGGATGAAAACGGACAATCAGAGTGGTGTTTCAAAGCTTATACCCAGCAGTGGGATATTATTTGACCTAATGTTGTTTCTAAAAGTGTTATGAAAATCTGCCGCCGTAACATTACGGCCGCTAATTCACAGCTGCAATCTGCATAATCCTCTAAACACAATACACTCAGAATTTATGACGTCGCGTAAAGGAAATGACTAAGAAAAATGTTGCCCTTCAAAGTTAATACAACGCTTTAAGTTGAATATTTTTGACAGTCCCGCGGGAAATTTCACGGTTTGTGAAGCTGTGGCTTAATATGCCATAGAGATTGGAGTTTATGGGAAATAAAATGTATAATGTTGTTTTTGGATGAGGCGGTATGTCGAGTTAAGTGGTGAAGGATTTATCTCGGTTTCCTTTGTTACACCCTTTGCTTAACATTTTCATGAACCAGTGTAAGTACTTATAGAAAAAAATCGATCAATCGCGACTATTGTTCAATCTATTTATATGTCACCAAACCTAAACTGATAAAAGACGTTGCCGTTCATAACGATCGATATAAAAAGAATGGCATCATCTTTAGTAACTTATTTTTATTTTAATACCTAGCTGTTAGTTTCCCTAAGACTGTGAAAATAAAATAAAATAAAATAAACTTTACTAAATGTATGAAAACTTGTCACAGTGCCTCTAGCTATAAAATAGATAAAGAACAAAAATTGTAGGTACATAAGTACAAGAGCAACTGCACTATTGCGCGCTCGTAGCTTTGTAAGTCATGGTCGGTCTCAAACAAACTGCTACAAATTCTTAGATGTCTAAAAGACTTCGGAAACGGGAAACAGAACACACACAATATTATGTTCCCAACAAAATAACATTTTATTTCCATTTGCACGTAGAAAATTACCAGAAAATACCCGAAATGGAACAATAATGGGCACCCCTACAAATAATACCAATAACCACAGAACATATTTACTCTGACGAGCCAATAACACACCTTCCGGCAAAATAAAGCCATTATAGAAGCTATTGTTTATTCTATGGCAGGTTAATTTCCACGAAAACACGATAATTTTCGTGTAATGGGATGCATAATGCAGTGGTAGTGGTGGGCTGTGGTCAGTTTGGCCTAAAATGTGGCCGAAGAAATTTATCTTCAGGTTAAAAAGTATAGTTAAGATAAGTAGTAGATATAAATAGATAAATAGTTAATTGTAAATTGGTAAATTGGTAAAAAAAAGTTTAATCTAGCCCTAAAAACTTAAAAGGTAAGGTGTTAGCTAAAAATAATTAATTTGTAAGAATTCTGGCATAAATTACAATCATAAGAATTTTAAACGAATTTTATATCCGTGAATAAGTACTAAAAGTATCCAATAAGTACCTACGTATTGGTTTATATTATAATAATAATAAGTATAATCTAAGCTGAAGTGATGGAAAAAGTAATCCAAATATACGACAAAGAACGAAGCAATATAAAAGATGCGTAACAACATTAATTAGGTCAACGGAAACGACCTCATTTCTTAGAATTCAATTGATTATTGGTATTTATGTAACAATAAAACGAGAAATCAGCCACAATATTCGAATTTTCTTGGTGTACTAAACTGACTTGTCTTTTGAATTGATCGATAAAAGTTCAAACTAAATATTTTGTAAAGAATATTTACGGATTTGTGTGTAAAATTGAGAGATAGAAATAAAGAATGTAACTCCCGATTTTCAAAAGCCGTCATAATTTTAATATTTTCAAATTCCCCACTCTAAGTCATTCGATGTTTATTTCTGTAGGACCTCAAGGATCTTTTAAAAATGAACAGTCTTATAAGCTAGGTGACTCTATTGCTTGTTCCAACGCAATTTATTTTGCCATGTGGAAATTAGCCGAAAGCATCAGAAGTGACCGATAGAAACGGGAAAAGTTTAACCCGAATCTTCGAGCAACTGCATTCCCGCCGCCGGGTTACGACCGAAATTATACAAATTACTGCATAGAATTTTATGACAAGCTCGTATGGGATGTAGCCGGATTCATCCGGGTATTATGCCGGGACTATAGGGAGCTGGAATTACGTATACAGTTCATTAACCAAAGTGTTTTAAACCCTTTTTACGGATTTTTCTAGTTCGTCTTTTCTTTTTAAAAGCACATCGTCAATATTAAGGTTCCTACTATCGAAATTGCGTTTAAAAAATTAGAAGATTTTTATAGTGACATTTTCGTTAAGTACATTAAAGACAACGTATTTGTATACGAAATTTTCTTTAATTCGTAATGAAAGAAAATATCTGCTAAGTGAAATAACTCTATGGAACAAGCCAAACACAGGGACAAGGGTTGTTTTTTGGAAAAATGTTAACGTAGGTCTAAAAACAATTAAATATGATCATAACTATACTAATAAATACTAAGATAATCAAGTTTATTCAGGTCTACACATAAGTATTTAAGATTCTATGATTATGTATAAAGGGGTAGTCAGATGTATGTAAATACCTCACTTAGGGTAAAAAACTCGGGTTTTAAAATAAAAACAGTGATGTAACTACAAAACCCGCGTACATATAGTCCGGATAATATACGGTTTTCCATTCCTTTATGAAGTAATTCTCTCATCCGGAAAAATGTAATGGCGCTCTTCATTTAAATAGGACGTGCTTTTGAATTAAATGCGTAAGTTTTGTGTAATTAAATAGATAGTATTCCTGAGTTATCTTTAAATATCTGTAAAAATAAAGCAGTGGGCAAGGCCTGTCTGAGTCACGGAGGTTGCGGGTTCGATCCCTGCAATGGGTCAATGTTTGTATGTTCTGCAGATATTTCTATCTTTATGTTCCTATGTAATTTACAAAAAATGAATTTATCTTAGAGTATTTCATTCATCTTGTTACCAATAGCACGAGAATTTTGTTGCTTAACTTGGGACTGCATGACGCTGTGTAAAAGGTAAAAACCTATATTGGGAGGAAGGGTATCAAAACCCATTTTCTTTATATTAAAATCAAATATGTACCTACAGCAATTATAATCCTCTCAAAAAATATTAAAAACTGGCTATTTATTTATTCCAAGTCATTCCTTTTCGTATTTCATTAAAAAGTAGCAAAATAATGATACCAAAGCGCTTACAGAATACAAAAACAAACGAAGCTAATATAAATCAGAAGTTTTGAAAAAAACTGTATATAATTGTATTTCCGTAGATTTTACTGCGCTGACCAATTACGGAAGGGTCGTGTATAAATGAGTGTTTAATTTTAAATATAATTTGAAAAGGGTTCAGAAAGAGGGGCGTTAAATAAATGACCGGGGACAGCTGTGACCAGTGGTGGTAGCGCTGGTTTGTAGCATTCTCGCATAGATTATAAGTTTGCAACAATCTAGCCTAGAGCCTATTTTTTTATATAAGGTGTGGTTTAACACTTTATATATTCACAAAGTACTTATTTACTACTAAAAAAAACTTTCATGAGTTGTACTAGCGTAAGTATGTATTTATCAGTGTTGCAAGATTTAGATAGGTACTGAAAAAGTTTGGATTCATTAGAAAAATTCTCTCATTTCTCAATTTTCTTATACTCGTACATTTATTTATTTATTTATTTATTTATTTATTTATTTAAGACTTAGGTACTACTTTACAGAATTCTTATTCTAAGGCATAGTAACTAGGACACATAATATTAAATCAAATATAAAAACAATAACAAAAATAAAAAATCAATGAAATAAAAATAAACAATTAAACAACATTTTCACTATAGCTCATGCATTCACTCTCAATTAACTTCCATCCATCCGCAAATATATCAAACTGAGGATGGTTGGTGATTAGGGCATTCAGGTGTCTCTGTGCACGGATGACAGGTGACTGTACATAAAATGTGTGTCTAAAATTACTTACTAAATAAAAGACAGATTTCGTCAATATTTATGTAAATCTAAAACGAGTGCTAACCCTACTCCAACCAATGCTAGCATAATGCACATTTCATTCGTAGCCACAAGATAATTGCTCTGAGGTAGCCACGGTTCGGTTTTGTTTTATTTTTATCAGATTTTATCTCAAACTGACTTTAACACCTCAGGGTTAAGCTTGCTCTTAAGAAACGGACAACGGAATTGTAGATAACTAGCAGCACGTCCCGGCTTTGCACGGGTGTACTAATGACACTACCGGGATAAAGTATAGATATAACCATCCCGACAGTCCATTCTTCACATGGGTAAAATAATTTTTGTAATCTGCTGAGTAGTCGAAGATTACCTCCGTCAAACAAACAAACTTTACCTCGTTACAATATTAGTAAGTAGGTACTTATGGACCATTTTAGCACAGCAAAGGGATGAATGGAAAGAGTGGGGGGAGGCCTTTGCCCAGCAGTGGGACATTGAGGGCTCATAATAATAATAATTTATAGACAACTTAATTAACATTTAAATTACCCGCTTAATTTTTTTTAAGACAGCGTAATTTTACGTCCGACAATTACGTTGTCGTATTTTAAAGAACGTTCAAGACATGTCGAATGTCCCATATATTTGTGACTTTATTACAACCAATGTGTTGAAAGTTATATTTTTTACGTTATTTTTTTTTTACTCTTTTCGTTTTCTACGTAAAATAATGTTCAATTTCTTTATAATGTAAGTAAGGCACTTGTTTATTTTAAAAAAATAAACAAGTAGGTACCTTAAGACTTGAAGTGAAGGTACTAGAGAAACGCCTTGTTTTTGAGTGTGCGGAAATCTATTTTCATAAATTAAAATAATCAGTACCTACCTACCTACCTACCTATTTGTAATTTGTAATTTTTTTTATTTAGATTTTTTTCTGTAATTGAATCTTCGGTGTTATTCTATTTCACAATCTAATTTTGAATATGAGTCATTTAAACAAGAAAAACCATACCAGTTTAAAACTGTGCCAACTAAAATTAAAGACAATTGTACAAATATGTCTACACCTGATTATTTCATGTCCTTACGTAAAACAGCCATCTTTTAAGTGATTTGTTCAGCTGTCACGCACTTGCACAACTAGTTTTTGGACCAAATTGGTCCAAAATGGTGACCGTATAAAAGCGATGATACCTACTTTTTGCGTCTTATAAATTGGTTTGCCGGGTGACACTTCAAGAAACTGCGTTACGCTCCGCTCACGTTATGCGCTCACAATGAGAGCGAGTGAGAGGCACGCGTCCCACTCAAAGTCGTTGTCACGTAAAACTTTCGCCCGTATACCGACTTTACAGGCAACCAATTTTTTTTTACCCCGTTTACACCAAAAGACAAGTTTCTGAGTTGTCTTGACAATAGGTAGGTACGTATTATACTTGTCGCACCTTACTCTGGTTTTACACCAAATTATAAAAAAACCGCGGGGTTTCCCATCAAAAGAATTGTTTTAATTGATATAAATGTTTTTTTTTTCTCCTTTCAATAATAACTTCAAAGTGATCATAAGAGGTCGCATCGTCTACTTATTTTAATGTCTCTTGACTAATCAAAAGCTTACGGACGTGAAATGACGGTCACTACTTATCAAGAACTTTCTTGTCGAATGTTCGAAATAGGAATTTTGCAAACAATTATGTCATTCTATAAATATACCCAAGGTTAGATACAAATGTGGGACAAATATTTTGTATTTTTGGTAAGTACTTAAATTAAATACACGTATTAATTAAGATACTATTTAGTTTCGTAGGTACTCGCAATATCGTCGACCCATCGTGCTGCCGGACGTCTGACGTACTTACATTTTATAAATATAAATACGTTTTTTATAATGTCACCTTTTAAATTATTTATCCAGTACTTATAAAATATTATCATTTATAAAATGTAAGTATATGATCACGTTAGTTTAAAAAAGACAATTATTTTGGTTCATTAAATTCAAATTTGAATTTGATCTTATATAAAGCACTAGCTGCGCCCTGCGGTTTCACCCGCTAAAGTCCCATTCCTGCGGCAATATCGGGATAAAAAGTAGCCTATGTGTTAATCCAGGGTATCACCTATCTACATACCAAATTTCAACCAAATCGAACCAGCCGTTTTTGCGTGAAAGAATAACAAACATTCTCACAAACTTTCACATTTTATTAGTAGGAAGTAGGATAGGATGGTGTAGTCGTGAGCCTGTTAGCCCTCGCAGTTAATTCTATCTAACTAGGAGGCAACTAACAAGAGCCCTGAGGGCTGACTTATTCAACAACTTTTAATTAGGACCTTCACGAGCCGACTCCAAAGCGGGTAGCGGGTGTACCAGTAGCACTGCGAATTTTGTAAATTTACAAAAAAATTTGGCCCACACCACCACCACACCATTCTTTCCCTGGTATAGGGAGTTGCGTTTTAACAGGCATTAGAGTCACCTAGCTTGTAAGACTGTACATTTTTAAGTGATTCTTTAGGTCCAACAAATATAAATACATTTTTCTTTCTTTCTTTCTTTCCACCATGTTCTTTCCGGATGATTTCTCTGGTTTAGGGAGTTGTGATTTGGACGTTTGGAACGGGCATTAAAAACACTAGCTTTTAAGACAACCTCGATGTAACCCTTGACTATATAACTCGGGCTATATAACTCAGAGATATCTCTGTACAGAAGCCTTTTATTTAACTTATTTTTTTTTAACCTTTTACACCCTGTAGTCCCATCAAAGGGCCCAATCAACTCTGCCAGTGACTCGGTTATGACGTCACAAAAACTTTTTTATCGACTCGAGTTACCCTAGTTCGAAATGTTTAATTACCCGACTGCGGTGTAAAGAGGGTTGCTTTGATGGCGAGAAAATGATTTAGAGATAGTAAAATGGTAGTCTTGTATCAATTGTAGGTGCCTACTACTTTTCTATTATCAAGAAATTTTAATAATGTAAAAGTACAATGCGCCATTACAACTCATTTACTTATCTACACTATCTACACTTCTACAGTAATATTATAAAGTGGTAAGTTTGTTTGTTTGTTTGACGGAGGTAATCTCCGAAACTACTGGACAGATTTTAAAAATTATTTCACGGGTGTGTAGAATGGACTGTCCGGGTAGTTATAGGCTATATTTTATCCCGGTAGCTTCATTAGTACACCCGTGCGAAGCTGGGACGTGCTACTAGTAATAAATAAATGAGTAATAACTATTATTCTGTATATGACACACAGCGCTATCTAGTCCCGAACTAAGCAACTTAATGCAACTAAAGGTCTCCGTCATGGCTTTGAGTTTGATTAAAATCGGTCATCTTCACAATTTGATCCGGATATTTAATTTTCCCAATCTATAAGTACTTATGGTGATGAAGATAAAGCTTAAAATGATATGACAATAAAACTGCCGCTTCCCTTCCATCTCGTATAAGTTGAGCCTAATAAATCTAAATATCATAATTTCTATGCAAACCACAATTTCATAACTATTTTACAATTTAGTCCCAGAATAGCAAGCACCCTCACTTTACGGCTCAGCCACACGTCGGTCGCAATATTTTTTACGACCCATAAAACTTTAGTGTGACAAACTAAGTGACTACAAAGTGAACGCTTGACACTATTTATTTTGGGGTGCACTCAGAGCCGTGATGGGCGAGTGGGTTAGTGCCTCGACTTTCGATCCCAAGGTCGTGGGTTCGAATCCAGCCACTAATGGATTTTTCGTTGCCAAGCTCTAAATGACGGAAAATAAACGAAAACATCGTGAGGAAACGCGGCCAGTCAGCCCCAAACGTATTGACCGTCTTTCCTGTGGACAAGCCTGTTCCATCTCAACATCCCACTGCAGTGTCCCGTTAAGTGTAGGCAAAGATTGCCTCCTAACGCTGTATAAATCATCTAGCAAGAAGTCAAGATGTAAAGCCCTGAGTATGTAGTTGATGGAGAAACTGGTCATCATCATCATCCACAGCCCATAGGCACCCACTGCTGGTTATAGGCCTCCCTTCGCAACACTCGGTCATCGCACAATACTCGGTCCCGTGCCATGCCAAGCCAGGAATTGCCCGCAACGTGTCTTAAGTCGTCGTGAAACTGGTATTTGCTCTTAAACTGAGATGTGAAGTCATCATAATAAAACCCTTGAATTTCATGCTAATAGTTGCAAAGGGTTTTAAACTAAGTGGCTTAAATGCCATTCCATTGTGATGGGATGCCATTCCATCACATCGTGTTGTGCCGACCCCACTTAGTGGGATAAGGGTAGGGAGATAATGATGGATCAATGTTAGTTGTGTTTAAGTACCAAGACAAACGTAATTTATGATGCCATTTCATCACATCGTGTTGTGCCGACCCCACTTAGTGGGATAAGGGTAGGGAGATGATGATGGATCAATGTTAGTTGTGTTTAAGTACCAAGACAAACGTAATCAATTATTAATAGCATATCGATAACATTATCAAAACTTTATGTCCGACCGTACGGGTAAACAGTAAACAGGATCCGCAAACCTATAGGCACTATATTTACGACCTAGCCTTGACGCTATTTTTGGAAATTAATCAGTCTGTTGAAGTATAATACTTTTGGAATAAACACGACTAGCTATGGCCCGTGTTTTCATCTGCATTGGATTTAAAATAAATATCCCTGGACATTTTTCACAGCGTCATCTAGTCCCAAGCTAAGTAACTTAATGCTTGTGTTATGGTAACCAAATGACGAGAGGTTGTGGGTTCGATAACCGCTACATTTGTCTCGTAGCAGGAATCGAACCCGCATCCTCCGGTAGTTTCATTAGTACACCCGTGCGAAACCGGGACGTGCTGCTAGTTATTATTATAAGCTGTTGGTTCTTCAATAAACCTATCCTTCTGTACATCACTCTGCTGGAGAAACACTCTCACACAAACTTTCGATATGGAAACAGAAAAATGTATGGCGATTAATACAAAGTGAATCAATACAAAGCGTTAGTTATTTATCTACTGGCAATGTTTTATAACAAATGAAGTGAGAAATTGTAATCTCACAAACGAAAGGAAAACATAAGACAGTCTTATTTTACGATCCCTTACCCCACACTATTTTATGCGTAAGATATTATCACTATCCAAAATATCCCAAAGTGCTTTTCATTTGGGACGAAGTTTACGATCTTGTTTTTGTACAAAAAATATTTTACTACCAATTATTTAGGAGCAACACGACTCTTATCCGCAAATCGACAGTTTAAACCATCGTTAAAACGCAGTAAAGTTAAAGTGGTTTAGTAAACAGAGCTTCAATAAATGTAGGCATAAGAGGTATTTAAAAACGTGAGTGTTTATGAGTACAGAGTATAAAATATGGGCTCTAAAGAGATACGTCGAAATAGCAAAATTTTCCGTTGATTAAAGTTTCTAGTATAATTATATATTCAGGTTGCCTCATATTATTTAAAATAAGTTTTAATCTTTTAGTACTTAATAATAATTTATCTTTATCTGAGCCACACATAATATAATACATACTATGATACTAGAATTAGTATCATAACTTAATAGGTACTTACTTAATGTTAAAACCGTGATAAATAACATAAAATAAAATAATGTCTTCGCTGTTCAACTTATTTAAATACGTCTTCATTTCAAAGCTTTATTCAAACAAAAACAAAGTGAAACACTCGTTGAAATGAAAGTAAAAGTTGAATTGGAGCGAGAAATCCCTAATTCGGCATGACGTTTCGCGCATGATGCGCTCCTCAGCCGAGTGGGAATTATTTGCGGTGCAAGTGACCGGCGGTAGTACTTTTCATAATACTATGAAACATAGGTAACATCATCATCTGCCTGCCCTTATCCCACTAAGTGGAGTCGGCAAAACACGTTTCTTTCCTCCATTTTTCTCTATCGCTCGTCATCTCAGCACTAACTCCTTTCACACACATTATATGCAAACACAGTCCATCCACTTTTCTTAGGCCTATGAATGATAAAAAAATATGAAACGTTAGTAGATATTTATGTTCTGAATATAAGTAAGTAAATTGTTATGTTATTCATGTAATCGCTGGACCAAAGAAAAGCTGAATGGGTTGTGTGAGAGATGACATGAGTTAGAAAGGTGTGAGTGCTGAGATGACGTCTGATAGAGGGAAGTGGAAGAAGAACACATGTTATACCGACCCCACATAGTGGGATAAGGGCAGGAAAATTGAAATTGAAATTGAAATTGAAATTATTTATTTAGCAGCTTCATTCAACATACACATCAAGTAAATTAGGTACTAGCACAGATAAAATAATTAGCTTAAATCTAAATTATAGATAGGTACATATCAGTGTACTTAGGTATTGCTTGCATAGTATGGGTTGTTTGGACTAGGAGGACTAGGACTTAGGAGCTAGTACCTAACAATGGATTTATAGGTCGAGGGATAGGAAGCTGCTTACTAGAAATACAAACTATAATTATGAGCCCTAGGCCTCACACTAGGAATACCTGTGTCGTGAGGTCTAGTACCCGCCCTGGTGCAGTAAAATATAATAACATGCATGGTATAGTAAAGATTAAATGAATATATGAGAGTAATATGAGTAAGTAGGCTACTTAATTAAATAAAATAATTAGTGGATGAAAAGGTGATTTTGAATAAGATTGATTTAATGATTGTGTAGGCTATCAGAAGGATGGCTAGGTAAATTGAAAAACAAAAGCTTTTAAGAGTAGTGTTCACTGTAAATACATAAAGGCCGTAGTTGTGTTTTTGTGTGTTAATAGTAAGGGTGCAAGTGAATGTACTAGAGAGTGGACGATTGTGGTAATAATTGTGTTGGTATTTGCATTATTCTATTGTAAATTGGTTTTGATGTATTCATGAAGGTTTTGAGAAGAGGAAATTTCTAAAGATTAAGGGCTATGGTTGTGTAAATATGGCGTGTGGTAATGGTAAACATACTACATATTGAGTGATTTGATTGTGGTAGTGTAGAATGGTGTGAAAAATTGTCGAGGAGGTTCGTGTGAGTGTACGTGAGTGTACCTAAGTGTGTGTTTAAAAATGATTGCCGATTATTTGTATTGGGGCCTGATCCTCTTGATAAACAGTAACGCTGACCAAAGGACATAGAGAGCTGGAGGAGCAGGCCCCTTTCGTCATACTAGGGGTACCATCAGGTTTTCAGTTCCTTCATATCCCTTTTCAAGCAGAAATTTAGTTATAGTGCGTTTACATTGGTGGCGGGAAATATGAAGGATATCCATTTTTTTATCAAGTAGTTGATATAGATAGGGTCCCATATTATAAAATGACCTTTGGGCAAATTTACTTTTTGTCGATGGAGTGTTCCAAACATTTCTTCTCGAGGATCTCAGTGGTACAGAGACAGTAAATGCAGCAGTTTTGTGGAATCGAATCGTAGTTGCCAGAATGTAAAGTTGTCTGACCGAGAGGTATTGAGTGTCTTTGTAAAGTGTCGAGGTTGGGTACCTGAAAGGCTTTTGGTAGGCCACTTTTAAGAGGGCTCGTTGAGCTCTTTCCACTTTAATGAGTAAGGTCTTTGCAGCAGATCCCCAGCACACTATACAGTAGTTGAGTATAGATTGGCATAGACCTAGGTAGATGATGCGAATGGTTTTAGGGTCGGCTACAGCTTTAATTCTTTTAAATATGAACATTAGCTTCCTAACTCTACCACATAGTGCATTGATTTGGTAGGTCCAAGAGAGCAGATCATCTATGATCGTACCCAAGTACTTTATGTTTGAGACACGCTCAATCTCAGGGCACTGACAGTTGATGGAACGAGGATTTCCACAGTAGTGTAGATTTAAATTTCGAGTAGTGATTGGGACTAACTCAAGCTTTCGAAATGCTAGATACTTAGTCTTGCTAGTGTTCAGAGAAAGTAGGTTGTTTTCGAGCCACGTAGCTACTCGAGAGAGGCCGTCCTGGGCTACATCCATAACCTCGTCCCAGGTATTGCCTGTGAAGATAAGGGCAGTATCATCTGCAAATGCATATATCTTCGCCTGATTCAGGTTTAGTTTGCAGAGGTCATTGATGTAGATCAGGAAGAGAGTAGGTCCGAGGACACTACCCTGAGGAACACCAAAAAGGGTGGACAAGTAGTCGCTGGTTATGTCTGATACACGAACTCTTTGTTTCCTGTCGCTTAGATATGAACGGAACCAATCCAGAGGAAGTCCCCTTATTCCAACCAACTCGAGTTTTCTTAGTAAAATTGTCCAAGACACCGTGTCGAATGCCTTGGCCAGATCCAAAAAGACTCCTACACACTTTTTTCCTAAATCCAAGTTTGTCACTACGTTATCAACTAGAGCTACAACAGCGTCCTCTGTAGATTTCTTAGCTCGAAAACCGTATTGAGTGGCGCTGAGAATGTTGTTACCTTCTAGGAATCCAAGAAGACGCTTGTTAACAACTTTCTCCAGGATTTTTGAGATAGTAGGAAGTAGTGATATCGGACGATAATTTGACACAGTTGCTTTACTACCTGATTTGTGGATAGGACAAACCTCTGCAATTTTCAGAGCAGTTGGTACAGTTCCGGAAGACATGCTGAGATTGCAGAGATGTGCGATTGGGGCTGAAAGGATGTGACGCCCATGTTTTAGGATGTCATTGTTGATATTATCAAAGCCTGAGGCTGATCCTGATTTTAGGCATGAGATGATTTTATGGACTTCCATCGCGTCAGTTGGGGACATAAAAAACGAATGGGGGGGAGAATTATTAATAGGCAAATTAGCAGCCAGTTCCATTTCAGTTTGTTGGTGCTTGTCTAAAATGGAGTCCGCCAAATCCTTACCAACTGAGGTGAAGAAGTTATTGGCAAGGTTAAGTGATTCTAAAGGTGTGGGTTTCGTTTTCAGGAGATCACTAGAGTCGCCTTTAACGGTTTTAATGTTGCAAATGTTTTTAATTGTTTTCCAGAGTTTTTTACTGTCTCCTTTGCTGGATTCTATGCATCGACTATCGTATTCTTGCTTTGCGCTTTTGAGAATCAGATCACAATGGTTCCTATAGTTTTTATATTTTTCTTGTAGGACGAGGTCTTTTGAATTAGATTTCACATCCTGGTGCAAGCGGTCTCTTTTCCTAATGCAACTGATAAGTCCCTCGTTCATCCAAGGCTTATTAATTACTTTGGCACTCGGAATTTTAGATATTTTAGAATTTATTTGGAGGGAGAGTTTGATGTGATCTGTTAGAATGTATGTAGCAGTTGTAACATCAGTTTCCAGGTAAAAGGGCTCCCAATCGATCTTTTCAAGATATTTCACGGCGTTAATATAGTTTGTGGTAGATTTAGACTTTGAGTTGGATGATATTGGAGTGGGACGCTCACCAAGCGACACAAGCACTGTGTCATGGTCAGTTATATTAGAATCACAAATGATAATCTGTGCTGGTTTTGAGGATTTTATTAGCGCGTGGTCCAGGCAATTAGGACCCCTAGTTGGTAGAGTATGTCCCACAGTATAACCATAGTGAGCCGTCATATCAAGATATTCCCCAGATTTTGAATAAGATGAGTTGGGCTTGATGTCAATATTAATGTCTCCAATTATTAGGCTCGAGTGGCCAGAGGTTTCTTTTATAACATTTTCTAGTGATTGTAGGAAGTTGGTAGTGTTGCGGATCGACGGAGAGCGATAGATACCTATTATCGAAACTTCGTTACAAACTTTAATTAATAAGCAGTTAGCGTCACTGAAAGCTGGTTCCGATATTTCTACATCCAAATTGTTTTTTGAAAAAATAATTAAACCATCGTTTTGGTTAAGGAAATGTGTTGATGCGTGACAGTTATAGTTGGGTAGGTCTATTGGAGAGAAGGTCTCGTCGATCCAACATTCCGTCAGCAAGATAATGTCGGGTAAAAAATCTAGGCGTTTAAGAAAAACTAAAAATTCGTCAAAATTTTTTGACACACTGCGTATATTCTGGTTTACGATGGTAAGGCTACTAGTATTTTTTAATAAGGACTTACACTTCTCCGGAGAGCTTGTCCGACATACTTCTACGAATGTAGTTTTATCAATATTGTTTATAAAATCAATGTTTGAACTATTCATAGTTTAATTTAAAGAAAGTATATGGGCAAGTGTGTGACGTAGATACTGTAAATAATTTATATAGATTTATTAATGTCGTTAATTTGTCTAATTGATTGAGTAGAGATAGTTGAGGTGTGTCTTTGTCGGTGAAGCTTGCGATTGAGTAGTATGAGAGATTGAGGGGTGTATGTATGCGCTGTGTATGTATGTATGTATGTATCCACAGAAAAGTGTTATTTGTGTTGGATGTTTGTGAATTGTATGTTATCTCGTGAGAGTTGGAGTAGTGAAATTTAGTAAAGAAGGTATTAACCAATTTACCATGATGCAATAGGGAAGAGAAGTAGGAACGGATTACAAATACAGGAGAAAGGAGTTTTGCGTGAGTAACTAGTCACTTATTACCATTAATCAGTTTTTCCAGGACCATTTCGTCGGACACTCGAATGAGAGGCTTGTTGTCATCCTGTCTTAGGTAGATATTTCCATTGGAGGTCCAACAGTATCGGTAGTTGTTGGTCTTGGCGAAGTCTCGAGCTAAGAAAAACAGATGCTTTGACTTTTGTGTCAGTGACTCAGAAACGAAGACAGGTTTCGGAGGTCCTTCCAGTTTAATGTGACGGGAGTTTAGTTTGTCTTCTTTTTTCTTATTTTTATTGAATCTGCGTATCGCATTGATGACCGCTTCCTTCCTCAACACGCTCGTAAACTCCACGATGACTGGTTTGTTCGTTTCCTTTGCAGAGTTCACCCTGTATATATCCTTGATGTCATAGTCCTGGATAGATAGACACAGTGAAGTACCAAGATTTGTGACCATGTCACACAGGTGATTTTTCGTCTCCGACGGCGTAAACTTGTCAACATTTCTTATTTCAATACAAGAATTTCTATTTTTGCGTTCCATCATCTCTACTTTGTTTTCGAGAACCTGGATATATTTTCTGTTTTCCTGTTTTTCTGACTCTAACTTTGCAATCTTATCTTGGAACTCCTCTTGTTTCTGGGCCAGGAACTCTAGGGTACGCCCAAATTCACTGATCTCAGACTTCATAGAACCAATGGTAGATCGAAGAGAGTCAAATTGTTTGTCGTGTTTCGAGTTCATGTTTGCGAACAGAACTCTCATTTCAGCCACTGCAGACTGCATATTGCCTTCATCAGTTACATCTTGAAGTTTGCGTTTCAATCTTACCATTTCATGTGGCGAAACCGAACGATCCTCATCTTCAGATGTGTTGCTGCACATGGACTGAGACTCCAAGTGTTGCACGATGGATTTTTGCTTCAGTTTTTGAGTTCTCGCTGATTTTGGGTGGAGCGACTCAGAGGTAGACGGCATCGGCGGTGGTGGAGGGCTTCGCTTGAGTGGCATGTTTTATCCTTGTAGTATTTTCGATTCAGATGTGTTAATGGGATTTGCTAGTGTTTTTCCAGTAGGCGCGGCGCAAGATCAAGACGGCAAGTTGATAATACGGTGATAATATTAATGTGAGAGGGTAGAACTTTGTAATTACTCACATCGAGTGGCTGCTAGATTGCAATCAGTTATAGCACTAATAACACTTGTTCACTCGTTTTATGGCCAGATTATACAATTGGCAGATAGGTATTATGGCACTTTGTCTTAAATTTGCACTAACACGCCGCAGCGGAAACTATTCGACTTGAAATTAATTTAACAAAGCGGAACGATATGGAGTACGTCTTACTCGGTTGACAGTCGGGGGGGGGGGGGGATCAAGGAAAAAGATTGGATTCGCTATTATCTTGTGAATTAAGAGTTAATTAAGAGATAATTAAAATATAAGGGCAGGAAGAAGAAGATGTAATCGCTAGTATCTTATGAATTGTGCCCGATCGACATAATTCGCGCTAAACGGCCGACTTCGACACAACTTGGTACGACTTTGGAGCGAGCATTGAATTACAATTACTTCGTAATGAGGCTTCAAAGGGCTACTAATTAGCTAAGCCTTCTTTGGAAATATACTTGTAATAAACTTTGAAAGGGCCCTGACCTTAAAATATTATTATTTAACTGGAATTATGTTTACTTTACTGGCGATTAGTTTCCACATGTTGTTAAAAAAATGCAATATATATCTACATTTTTTATGGTGTTAGGTTTTTTGTAAAATATAAATTTCGCAAAAAAAAACTAAAGGCATAAAAGAAATTTAAAAACAAAAGAATAAGAAAAAATAAAGAATTTTACCTAACTTTATAAATCTATATCAACTGATGCGTAACAGAATTCGAACCCACGATTCTCAGATCAAAAGCCAAGTTACAACGCCACTCGGCCAACACCGCTCATAAACAAACTCTTAGACAAAGTAGAGTGCTACTTCGGGCACTTAAAACTTTGTTACTTACCAACTGTTTTGTTTACAACCTGATTATATCATGCAAAATGCAAATTTCATTAACAACTGTCATCTCGTCAAAGTCTTGGGTGTGTCCCTTTCGGGGTAACATCATCATCATTATCAGCCCTCATCCACCCACTGCTGGACATAGGCCACCTCATCCCACTCTAAGGTCCTATGCCAGTCTCATCCACTGCTACACAAAGTCATGTAATCATCAGTATATCGATTCTCGACGACTTTCAAAACATGACGCGGTAAGAGAATGCACGTAATCTAGCTTTTGTTCTCTGAAATCCATCTATTCAAAATAACCACACCGTGACGTGCCAAGTCGTTAGGTAAGTTTGTCAAATTTATTAGGTACGTTTGTCTATAAAAAACAGCTTGTTTAATACCCCAAAAGGGATGAAAAAATTTCCAGTGAGTTTGAAAGATAGATTAATTTAGACGATCGGAAGTGGAAAGTTCCAATACAACTTTGTCCCAACAAAGGGGTTAAAATAATAATTGTTAAACGTGAGGTAGTGTTCACTCAAATGGAATGAACGAGAAAAGAAAATACACAGTAAGTTATTTTAGTATAAATTATTTGGAAAAATACCGGAGTTCGACGAGGAATATTATCTTTTCTAAATGGAATTAAAATGTACACACAATTTTGTCAATTAAATTTGATTGTTTGCTATTTTTTTATAGAGAAATAAAATTCAAAATTATTAATTTATGTAAAAGAGCATTAAAGTCCTTTTTTAATTGTTTTTACTGCATCATTTTAAAAATAATATCACCTTTGTTTGTCAAAATGATTCCTAACATAACTATAATTATAGGTATTCGTAACTAACCAATACAAATACTTAAAATTAATCTATCTATAAATAAAGTTTGACATTTATGTAAATATTGATTGGCTCAATAATAGTCATTCGTTTGTTAATCATCTTCAATTAGGTTCTGACAAATTATTGAATATTTTTAGATAGGTCAACGAGGTTTTTGTATAAAATATACCTATATCTTCTATACTATCTATACTTCTATATCTATACTAATATTATAAAAAGGTAAAATTTGTTTGTTTGTTTGTTTGTTTGACGGAGGTAATCTATACTAATATTATAAAAAGGTAAAATTTGTTTGTTTGTTTGTTTGTTTGACGGAGGTAATCTCCGAAACTACTGGACCGATTTCAAAAATTCTTTCACGGGTGTGTAGAATGGACTGTCCGGGTGGTTATAGGCTATATTTTATCCCGGTAGCTTCATTAGTATAACCGTGCAAAGCCGGGACGTGCTGCTAGTATTATATATTTTGGCGATGTTACATCATTTTTAATAATACAGCAATAAAACGATGATTTATCTTTAAATAAAACATTTTTATGACATTTAATACATGTTTGAATGCTTCTGTATTTAATAAGGCATAAAAATAAATAAATGACTTTACAAGCAGCACAAGCTTCTTTTACCTTTGATAAATATTTTTTTACTTTTTCCTTTGAGAAATAATGTATACTTAAGGAAAAAATATATATCCTAGGACATTCCACACAGCGTCATCTAGTACCAAGCTAAGCAACTTAATGCTTGTAACTTAATATAGATACATCGATCGAAATAATGTTATTTTACGTAATTAAGGAAAACAACCAAAATAATGTTTTTTTACAATCATCATTATCATCGTCAGCTCGTATTGACTCTCAGGGCATTAAACCTCCTTGCCTTTAGCAGTGTTTTTAAAATTTTATATTTTATTGATAACGATAACAGGATCAAACCAGTTTTTAAGGACTAAGCTTTCAAAAAAACTAGTTACGGCAAATATTTAAATCAATTTGCAAAATAATTAGGTCAAACAACATGGCGCCCTTATCAAATAAAAATAAAATAAATTATACTAACCCACTTCACAACACACAAATTACCTATATCACTTGTTTACAGGGTGTAAGATAACTACCGCCGAAAAACTTCAATAAGATTAGTGAATTCAGATCTCCACTCTCTCTCTCTGAACCAAATTTTTGTTTTAATTATAAAAAAAAACACTCGCCTCTTTTCCATGAGGGTAGGCAGAGATCTCTAAACTTGCTACGATCCTGACACACTTCTTTTGCCTCATTCACTCTCATTACATTCTTCATATGCTCGCCGGTTTAGGGTAGGTAGGTTCTTCTGACCTGGCCTTTCTCCAAAATATCCTCAATTTGGTTCAAATAATATTTGCCAAGGCCATACACCTTTTTCGTTAAACGACATTCATTCATCCTCTCTACATGACCAACCACCGAACATGCCACTTAACATAACAGTACATTCTTCACATCAGTGAAAGAATTTTTAGAATCAGCTGAGTAGTTTCGAATACCTCCGTCAAACAAACAAACAATCCAACATTACTACTTTATAATAATAAGTATAGAAACAAGTATAGACCATCTTAGCACGGCAAAGAGATGAATGAAAGGAGTGGGGGGAGGCCTTTGCCCAGCAGTGGGACATTGAGTTGAGAGTTGAATAATAATAGAAACAGAATCCCGAGCTCCTATCTGAGGTTTCTGTAGTAATATTATTACACCCAGTATAATTATACTCTGTATCTACAACTGGAATAATTTGATGCTCTGACATCAGGAAACGGCCCCAAATTCGCCAAAATGTTGTTTACTACATCCCAACCTCATAAAATCCACTCTATTCCACATTAATACGGTCTAATATCTAACCTGAAAGATCCTTTACAATTTGACTACACTGGAAAATGAACTTAAGTACAATATTTTTAAGGAATAAAATAGTTATATTGCGAATTGACCACGTATGATAACAGTTCCAATTGTTTTCAAAGAATTCTGTGCATTACAATTTGGGAATAAGGTTGGTTTTTGCGATGATTTGAGCCAAGGCTATTACGTTATTATGTGCTTGATGTTGGTAATCATCATTAATGTAGGTACATTACATTATTAGGTATTGGGTTCCAATCCAATGGAGGTAAATGAAGTAAAACACAGCTTTATTTGATAGACAGTGTTAAAGATGATAAGGTTATCACTTGTGCGGAACACAAATCCTACTGTTTTTTTTTAACTGACTTCAAAATGTGGCGTAGGTACCTATGTTTTTGTTCCACTGTTTTTTTCATAAAAATAAAACAATTTCATTTTCAAAGATCATTAAAAACAATCTTCCGTGTTCTGTTATTTCCAACAGAGTTTAAAACTATAAAAAAAGTTAGCAAATACCTATACACTTCAAGAATGCAAAAACTGACTCTCATCTTAAAAAAAGTAAAATCTGTTCAATAATTTCAAATGTTGCTTCTTATTTCCACCCAGTATAACCACTACGCCGACACAACAAAACAACAAAATTAAACTCATCTATTTTCATTGTCAACAACGCTTGTAATACGAAATAAAAACCACATAATATAATAATGAGGCCTCTCGTTACAAAGTTTTGTAATTCACGGTACTTAATTTAATATTATAATGATGTTATGTTGGAAATGATTAATCCCATTCTCTAGTTTACATTACAAAAGCCATTATAAGTAAGGGTTTCTGGTTTTACGGTATCGGATAATAACGGTTTAGTAGGTGCGGTGGATATCAGAGCTTTGGGCATTTTTTAATTCTTTAAAGAGGTCTAAGGGAGCTATTTATGTCCAAAAATATTTATTTATTTATTTTATTTATTTACCAAATGCATTCTGGTATAGGTATGGCCACTTTTTGCAAAAGTCAACAAAGTTCTAGTAGCTCGTAAAAGCATGAAAAAAACTTCTTTAGAAGCTCGGTATCACCACCGCCGCTATAATAACGTCCACCGCTACAAAGAAAAACATGCCTTTAACTATTTAAACAGGCAATGAATTCATCTGCCCACAGCATTTATATTGTTTACAAGTTTACTATAAATTCAAACAGATAAATGAATAGATAGACTGCCCACGCTTAGAGTTATTGAAACGTCTAGAATTATGACTTATTATAGTGTTTATTGGCATTGTATTAATTAGAACCAATATTTCAAGGTGACCATAACTAAGTCTTTTAATAGAGATTTGTATGTGTTTTTAATAATGCAACAGGGTGGTCCACAATTGGAATCACTACCAGACGACGTTGTGACAGCTCCATCTACCAACGCGTTCAAAAACAGGCTCGACAACTGGCTATGAAATAATAAATCAGTGCTCAAAAAGATTAACGATTTATTTATTTATTTATTTATTTACAGCAAAAACCTTAACTCTAACATAACAGAAAAATCCAAAGCGTTAGAGCTAATAAAAACATATCTAAAAAGACTATTCCAACACTGTGTGATATAGACATACCAGCAGTAGCTGCTCGTCTATCATCGTTAAATAAATAAATAAATAAATAAATAAATAATTAAAGCTAAGAAAAATAAAATAATTAAGTATCAATAGAGATTTACAATTCAACTCAAGTTACTCAAGCCTTTACATCTTTACTAGATGATTCTCTTTCTGATCTTTTTATAGCTCTTTATCATTTCAAGCTATGATTTTTTTTCAGATTTCAATTCTCAATTCTGTAAAAAAGTCTGAGAGTAGTGAGAGAGTCGTTCAAATTCTTAATTATTATCAAGTAGGTACTTTACTTAACAATAAAGATGGCCGTCAAAGAATGTTCACAGAAGAAATTAAATAATACTTAATTCCTACTTAATTGTGTTTAGTAATAATCGCAAGTAAACAAGCACTTATATAATGCATAAAATGTGTGACTTCATACTAATATTTTAAACGCGAAAGTTTATATGGATGTTTGTTACTCTTTCACTCAAAAACCAATAAACCGAATGCGATGAAACTTGGAATATAAGTAGCTGAAAACCTGGAATAACACACAGACTACCTTTTATCCCGATATTCCCGCGGGAACGGGACTTACGCGGGTGAAACCGCGGGGCGCAGCTAGTAGATAATTCTGTTAGTAAACAAAGTGCTATGAGTTACTGTGTCCTTGACATAATCTCTTTATTATGTTAATAGTGAAGCCACGCGTCCATTACAACCATTTTGTTTATTCAAACCGGTTATTTTTTTATTTTTAGCCAAAACAGTATTTAAATTCTGTTTTTTTAAGTTAGGTACTGCTTTTATATTGGCGTATTTAAATTTGGAATCAAACATTTTATTAATGATAATTAAATTGATAAAGCGTAAGGTGTGGAAGGAGAGGGGGGAGGCCTTTGCCCAGCAGTGGGATCATAACGGCTTATAATAATAATAATAATAAAATTGATAAAAAGAAAAATCATAATTTAGGTCTTTCTGGGCATTGATTGATTGGAGTGATGACGGAGTTTTGGGCCTTAAAACCTCTTTTATAGCTTAAAATGTCTAAAATTCAAGATATTACTTTGTCTGTTTAATATTTTGAACCTGCGACCTACCTACTTCCTAGTTCCGCTAACCGCTAAGTGGAGATATAACAAAGTTAGTCATAACACAAGTACAGACGCTTCGTCTGTCCGTTGCATAATAGCACGTGTGTCTAACCAAGGTCAAAAGGAGACGTTCCTGTGTATCTAACACCGTCATATCGCGGACATAACAACACATCAAATAAATTAGGATCAAGAGTACTGGGACAGATATCACAATAATTCGAAATTCTTTGAAGATGACGGTATTAAAGCTACCAAGTAAATAATGGCGATTCGCGCCGCGATCGGAGACCAAGACAGGAGACTGAGACGAGAGACAGATAGTTAAATACTAGACTTTAGACAAAATAAATAAATAAAGAAAATATCAAAGTGATTAGAATGCATAGACATGCCACAAAAGAAATGTCAAAATTGAAACTGACAATTTAATTAATTGACAGCTATTTACTTTAGCCAGCCCAAGGGCGGCAAATAACTTTGTGACCCCAGGGGCGCAAAATACTACTTTGAACCTTATGATCAAACACATGCGCACTTTCTGTGTATGACCACAGATTACTTAAGTAGTATATACTTAAGAGTTATGAAAAAATGTTAATCTACGTAACCGTTATACACGTTGTATATTTATTAAAAACATCAGCTAAACTAATTATACATAGTGCTACGAGTACATACAGTGGTAAATAGGGGATTGTGTACCGTTTACACGTGGAGATAAGTACATAAATAAATGATAATGGCATTTTTATTAATGCTTGTTTTGAACAGTTAATTTATTGCAGAGTTGTTTATAAAATGTCACGCAAGTACCTATACCTACCTGACTTTTGCAAAATGTAAATGTGGGTCTAGCCGTGTAGCATGTATCTAATGTATCTGATACTGTGTCAACTAAGTACCTGGATTAAAATCCGGCCGTGCATTAATGGATTTTCCGTTATGAAAAATTTACATGCGCATTATCACGAGCTCAAAACGGTGAAGGAAAACATCGTGAGGAAACCCGCGGCTAGTCAGTCCCACACGTTTTGACCATTGTCTTGTGGATATGGCCGGCTATGCTGAGAGAATGGATTAGGTGCAAGCCTATTCCATCTCAACAATGTCCCAGGCACTACAGTGTCCCGTAAATGAAGGAAAAGATTGCCTACTGACGCTGTATGGATCATCAAGGAAAGATAAAGGCCTGGATGAAGCCGCGGGTTTCTTCGCGATGTTTATTTTTCTCCGTTTATAGTTCGTATCTTCGAAATAATTCAGTTTCAAAATATAATTAGGTTTTTTGCATTGGAAAGACCAAAAATAATTACCTACTATTTTATTTTTAAACCACTTTTATTATCTAGGTACTAATTATCGTCAATTAAAAAACTTGCATCCACAAAAACTGGACATGTTTGCAACAAGTTTATCCAGTTTAGGTACGGAATAATTTTGGCAAGATTATGAACAGTAATTAAATATGCAATTAGCCGTGATCTCAGGATCACGTTTCTTCGATTAATTAATTTAGAATAAAGCATGATGCTCGTTAAATTAATTATGTATCGTAATATAATAAGCGCAGTCGACACCCGATTATAATGTTTATAGCTGTGTACAACACAACAATATGTATACATACATGAAGACTTGTTTATTGATGAGCGGAGCGAAGTGCATAAAAAATATATATTATGTATTTACAGGGTGGTGCAAAGTTTTTGGCCCCTAACGAGTACCTTTTTTTGTAATTAGGATTTGTTCTTAGGAACATTCTGTTTTATCTTGAAACACTTAGGCTATTTTTTTATTTTTGTCGTTTTAGTGTCGAAAAGTTATATGCGCTTTAACACAAACTTTAAACGGTGAATGAAAACATCGTGAGGAAACTCGCGACTAGTCAGTCCCAAAGGTGGATATGACCGGCTAAGTTGAGAGGATGGTTTCCGTGCTAGACAAGCCTATTCCATCTCAACAATGTCCCAGGTACTACAGTGTCCCATTAAGTGTAGGCAAAGATTGCCTCCTAACACAGAGGTAAATCATCTAATAAAGATGTAAAGGCTACTATGACCGTTCAAAGCGATTCAGTTTAGGTCCTACAATGAACTGCTTTTGACGTAAGTTAAGGCGCTGACGTAAAGTTTTGACAGTCAGAACCTAAACCTGTGCCTAAACTGCCCCTTTTTACTCTACAAATCGAAAACAACGCATCGTGACAATAATCACAGGTCAGCTTATAACCTTCGAAATGCAGTTTCCACCAACTTACTGCGATTTGATGACGAAATCTCGTTTTTCGCTTCATGGTAATTTTTTTGGCACTAGCGGATCGCTGATGCCCGCTCCGCTAACCGCTCCGCTCATCCCCCGTATGGGCCATACTAAACAATACTATAGCGTTACACACAAACAATCTGAGTATAACTCACAATGTATCAGTTACTGAGACACGTGCCAATATACTCGCACGAAACAAACAGACTCATTATCGAATATGAGTAATATTACTGTATTATTACATCAGATAAATGTAAAGCTTCAATTAATGTGTCTGGTAAAGTACATTTGAGCTTTGTCAATAGAAGAAATCAGTTTTTAAGCTATTGCATAGCTTCTATCGCGGGCCTTGAGCGTGGAGACTGAATCCAGAAATTCCGTAACGAAATAACCTAACTCTTGTCACTTTAGTTCAGCAACTCGCCTCTAGGTGGCATGCGATAGCTTTACCGCGGCAGTCCCCGAGTGCCACCCGTCTTTTTTTTACTATAATTTTTTTTACCTACATGGCATACATACAAATAATAAAGCCTCTTTCCCATGGGGGTAGGCAGAGACCACGGATCTTCACTTAATAAAACAATATTAATATTATCCCTTAGAAGTTGTTTATTTTCTTAGTTATCCGAAGGCAGAAGTAATTTGTCTTTATGTGAGCGGTATCGCTACAAAGTTTCCGAGGGACTAGAAAATGTATAAGATAATTGAATTTTATGGGTGTTTGAAGGAAATGAGGTTTTTGTTGAGAAGTAATTGCCGGGAAAGCTGGGGACACTTTTTATTCGCACACTTTTTACATTCATTTCGCAGTAGTGAGTATTAGTACTTACTTATACTTCATTTATTGAAACGAGCTAATAGGAAGAGAAATAAACACATGTGATTGGTCGTCGAGAATAATTTTCTTTCTCCTGGTTGGCAAGATTGTCATATCAATTGTCAATTGTCAAATCTAGCCAATCCAATTATTTTCGACGACCAATCACGTGTGTTTATTTCTCTTCCTAATAGCTCGTTTCAATAAATGAAGTATAGTGTCAAAGTGGTCTTAAATATGACTTTATTATATAATAAAAAAAAAACTAGCTACGTGCTCCGGCTATGCACGGGTCCAATAATTATACTATACATACAAAAAACCTACCGTTTGAATCACTCTATCTATTAAAAAAACCGCATCAAAATCCGTTGCGTAGTTTTAAAGATTTAAGCAAACATAGGGATATAGTGACAGAGAAAGCGACTTTGTATATATTACGAAGTAATTAGTGGTTTCTTGCAAATTAAATAAATATGCTCTTATTAGTTATTTAGCTAATAAAAAAAGCTACAGCCCACCCAACTGGATTTGTTCTCTATTAGGTAGGTACCTACTAAAGCAGAAAGTAAGTAAGACTTCATAATATTTCATAAAGTAGATTGAGCAACTGATTCCGATCCCTTTGATCCTCCGGGTCCTCAGAGATTCTGTAACCTGAGGACCCGAGGATCAGAGGGTCGCTTGGCAAGCTCGTCACGCACCTTTCACCGGCAATCAGTGACAGCAGCCTCCGAGTTACGTGTTGCTGTGGCCTAGTGATTAGGGTGTACACACACTACACGGTATTTTTCTTGTGCAATTTTAGAATCGTTTGCTCTTTTTTTATGACTAGTAGCGTCCCTGCTTTGCACGGGTGTACTAATGAACCTACCGGGATAAAATTTATCCAATAACCGTCCCGACAGTCTATTCTACACATCGGTGAAAGATGTTTTTAAATCGGCTGAGTAGTTTCGGAGATTACCTACATCAAACAAACAACAAAAACTTTACCTCTTTTAATAGTACCTACCTATAGAAAACAGAGATAGAAATAGAAAACTGAAATAGAAATAGAAAACAGAAATATAAATATAATGCCCGAATACCTGTAGGCCCCGGGTCAATAAATACCATCAGAAAACCTAAATGTTAGTGACAATATGATACTGCCTTTAGTAGGGCTTGGCTCGGCGCTTTCTTCTCGGCGCGCCGGCGCCGGCGCAGCGCCATTAGAAAGGTTTCTGATCCAATGTACCTATTGCCCAATATATACACAGCGAAAGATTTGCAGAGCTACAACTACATTATATCTATACTAATATCTATACTTCTATACTAATATAATAAAGAGGTAAAATTTGTTTGTTTGTTTGACGGAGGTAATCTACAAAACTACTGAGCCGATTTCAAAAATTCTTTCACCGATGTGTAGAATGGACTGTCGCGTCGGGGTGGTTATAGGCTAATTTATCCCGGTGGTTTCATTAGTACACCCGTGCGAAGCCGGGACGTGCTAGTCTTTAGTAGAGATGTATGAAAGAAAGAAAGAAAGAAAGAAAAATATGTTTATTTCGTAGGACCTCAAGGATCGCTCAAAAACGTAGTCTTAAAAGCTAGGTGACTCTATTGCCTGTTCCAAAACAACTCCCTACACCAGGGAAAGAATCAGGCAAGAACCTGGTGGTCTGGGCCTAGCTTTTTTTTAAAGCAATCCCTTGAGTTAACTACTGCAGTAGTTAGACTGTGGTCGGGCCGACATCTTCACCGGCGCCATGGCAGCCATGGCCCGAGGCCACTAACAAAAGATTAAATAATATTATTATTCATAACCTCAATACAACTGTTCTGATGAATTGTGACATACCTGCCAGATCCGTTCTAAGGTCAAAGGTTTAGTTGTGTATTTTTTTTAATTATTAGTTATCATTTATTTAAATAAAAAAAAATTAATGTTTCATAGAAAAACAGTTTAAGGCCCATGCACACTGCAGTGAACACTAACAGGCGTCTAACAGGCATTCACTAGTATCCTATCCTACTTCCTACTTCCTATCCTATCCTATCCTACTCCTACTAATATTATAAATGTGAAAGTTTGTGAGAATGTATGTATGTTTGTTATTCTTTCACGCAAAAACGGCTGTACTGATTTGTTTGAAATTTGGTATGTAGATAGGTGATACCCTGGATTAACACATAGGCTACTTTTTATACCGATATTCCCGCGGGAACGGGACTTACGCGGGTGAGACCACGGGGCGCAGCTTGTTCACTATAAAATAGCACAGGTTATAAACCTATTTCAGGCACCATCCTAGACCAACAATTATTTTTAGGTTATATGAATTGTAGGGTAGGTGCGTCAAATATGGGCCGGCGGGTAATAAGGGCCACTTCTATTTTAACATACTTCCAATATTATTATTAGACTCAAACCAAGCCTACATTATAGAGGACCATTAGGAAGGCTAATATCCGCGGTGGTATCGCCTTCCTATTCGCCTTCATGTCAGTAGACACATTTATTTAAACGATGTTTGTAAAAATCGCTCTACTAGAAAAAAATCTCCACGAAAACTGATTAATTGTGAGTACCATAGACTTTTTTTTTTTAATCTGCTGTTATTAATATAACATAAATTTATCATGTTTCCTGATTAAGTTAAGTTTAAATATAAATATAAATTTTTCATGATTTTACAGTGAATTTTGTCGAACTTGACGCAGGCGGCTAATAAGGGCCACCCCCAAGGCGGGTAGTAAGGGCCGTCAATTACAAGGCTTTCAGGTCTTCTTTCGAAGTCGTGTTCTATTATATCTGTTTTTATTGTGTATACGTGTTCTGAGGTTAAAATATGAATGTATTTTCTTTCTTTTTTTTGCTATTTCAGTAAGAAGCGATTGATAATAATGAAGGACAAAGACTGGTTATTAGCAATACTGGTACACAAAAACAGATGCAAAGGGCAAGGTGACTGGTGACTAACGACTGACGACTGACGACTGACGACTGACGACTGACGACTGACGACTGACGACTGACGACTGACGACTGACGACTGACGACTGACGACTGACGACTGATGAACAAAAAGAACAAAAAGAACAAGAAGAACAAGAAGAACAAAAAGAACAAAAAGAACAAAAAGAACAAAAAGAACAAAAAGAACAAAAAGAACAAAAAGAACAAAAAGAACAAAAAGAACAAAAAGAACAAAAAGAACAAAAAGAACAAAAAGAACAAAAAGAACAAAAAGAACAAAAAGAACAAAAAGAACAAAAAGAACAAAAAGAACAAAAAGAACAAAAAGAACAAAAAGAACAAAAAGAACAAAAAGAACAAAAAGAACAAAAAGAACAAAAAGAACAAAAAGAACAAAAAGAACAAAAAGAACAAAAAGAACAAAAAGAACAAAAAGAACAAAAAGAACAAAAAGAACAAAAAGAACAAAAAGAACAAAAAGAACAAAAAGAACAAAAAGAACAAAAAGAACAAAAAGAACAAAAAGAACAAAAAGAACAAAAAGAACAAAAAGAACAAAAAGAACAAAAAGAACAAAAAGAACAAAAAGAACAAAAAGAACAAAAATAACAAAAATAACAAAAATAACAAAAAGAACAAAAATAACAAAAATAACAAAATGAACAAAAAGAACAAAAATAACAAAATGAACAAAAAGAACAATAAGAACGAAAATAATTTTTTTTTGTTACTTTGACTTTAGTTCTGAAGCTTGTGGGATCGAAACCGGCCTTCACACATACTTCACACATTCACACACACACAACACAAAAGATTAGGTATATCTTGCGTTTGAGTGAGTATGCCCAATATAAGTACATAATACTTCACAGGACTCCTAGAAACTTGGAGGAAACATAATAGAGCAAAGTTCCAAAACGTAAACTTTCATAAGTTTAATAAGAGCCACCAATTCAAGAAAATTTTCAAGAAAATATTATGCTATTTTTGATTTTTTTTTGAGTTTTATGTAGTGAAACTAATAACTTTTTCAAGAATATGATAATTTTGAACAAATTTAGTCAATTAATGCTTTTTTTTCAAACTTTTCGTTTCATTAGTTTAATAAGGGCCATCACTGTTTTTTTCCGTGATTTAAATAAATCGTCAAGCGTAACTCACTAGAAAATCAATCTAAAAGTCTGCGAGAGATAGTATAGCTAGAGTTTACAATGATAAAAGACAAAATGAATGTTTTTGTTAAGTGGCCCATATTAAACTACCGTCGGCTAATAAGGACCAAAGGAAGGGTTTTGAAAAACCTCAATATTGATGATAAATTTCAATTAAAACCAAATAAATCATACTTTTTCAGACTGCTTATGAAGTAAACATTCTTAAAATGTCCTGTTTTTCATTCATATCCGTCTGATTTTGAAAATATTTTGAATTGAAATTAAGTGGCCCTTATTTGCCGCAGGTACCTTAGGTATTTATTTTTTAACTTCATTTTCCTGTATTTATATTTATTAATTAAAATAATTATGTATGTATGTTGTTTGTAAGAGAGATAAATCAAATGATTGAATTATTGATTCACTAAGTTGCGCGTTCAGAAAACGTAGGTATCTATTATAGTGAGCACAGTCTCGTAACTAGAAGTAAACAAAAACATTAAAAGGATTATGAGAGGGTACGATCTTCCTTCCGGTACACATTGCTTCCTTCCTGCCTTCCTTACATTAGCGTCGTAATACAATAATCATTATCTATTAATAATATGAAAAGATGTTTCTCGTAGTATATTTTGTTTGGAAGCCTATGGGGCCTATGGGGCCTATGTTTGAAAAATACATTAAATAAAGCATATTTCTGATTCATGACATAAATATTCTTTAACGAATTAATTGATGTCTCCTGTTATACAACAATCTCATTTAAAAATAAAAGAAAGATTCTGATTTTATAATCAAATTGTAAAATGTAATGAGAGTGAGTGAGGCGAAAGAGGTACCTATGCAGGATCGTAGCAAGTGGAGATTCCTGGTTTCTGCCTACCCCCATGGGAAAGAGGCGTGATTTATATGTATAATGTATGTAAACTGTAAAAAAAATGTACAGATCTACATTTACCATCAGCCTCAAATAAAATAAAAAAGGCCATTCAATATAATAATTTATTATTGGCCTACGCTAGTAGCTATAAACAAATATTAGTAAATATCACATAAATAACAAATATAAAACGGCTAAAGGGAATGTATTCGTGTAACCTAAAACAACAAACAACATTATTTACAGTACCGCATAAATCAGAGGATCCATCGCCAAGTTCCCAACTTTCTGAACTTTTCCGATTGTTCTCCGAAACGGCTTTTATTCGAATGCTACGCCCATGCCAACACTTGGCAATGACGCAATATAGGCTTTTAAGGGCCAAGGCTTTAAGAAGTTGGTCAAACACAAGTTTTTTAAAAGCTCTTATATAAAAACATTGCTTGTGCCAACAGAAAGCGTGAATAACTATTTATTTAGCTAATTCAACTTAATTTTTTTTTTTTAATAATTAACTTGCGGGTTTTGTGTCGATTTGTATTAATCGTACGCATTGACAATTAAAAATATATCTTTAGCAGAAAAAAAACCAAATAGAAAACTGTACGTTCGTATAAAATGTTTATAGCTTATGGTAAATAGGTGAATATAGCTAAGTATTGTATATAAGGTGAAAACAGCTTTTTTTTCTCTCTTTTTCCACATAACCCGATGCGTTTCTCTTTACAAAGACATCATCATCATCCGCAGCCTGATCTCTCCTATTGACAACAACCTTTTAATTGAGTCACGCTACATCAACTTTTCTACAATAACATCCAAGTAGATGCTCAAATTCGAATGATAGCATGTTTGTTATTTCGATATAGGTACCTACATATTTCTGTTAAGGCTTTCCGCTTGAACATAACAAAACAAACAAGTACCTGTATGTACCCGATCCACCCCATTATTTTGTTTTTCTTTCCCTCACTCTTTAGTGTTTAATAGACTGGAAATATGTCATCAAAGAGATGTTTTTGTTTTTGAGCCAAACATTTATTGCGAGTATACGAGTAAAATAGGAAGTAACTATATGTACTTCATTTATTGAAATGAGATAATAGGATGAAAAATAAACACACGTGATTGGTTGTCAATAATTGACTTTCTTGTGATTGGCTAGATTGTCAAATCATTTATCAATTGTCAAATCAAGCCAATCAGGAGAAAGATAATTATATTCGACGACCAATCACGTGAGTTTCTAATCTTCCTATTAGCTCGGTTCAAGAAATGAAGTATAGGTAAATTATTAATATTTACAACGGGAAATTACTCACTACGATCTAACAAGAAGGTCTTAGTAAGCTTCGCCAACGCTTCCTACTTTTATAATTACATCACAGGATAATCTTAAAATTACATTTTTTTCCGGGACTTCTACAGTACACGCCTTATAATTAGACGCTGAGGTAAATTAGAAAATGATCAGTACCTACTTTAATCAATCTAATAACGGTGAGCAACTCTCTATTTCTTGAAAACTGGTGTACAGTACACTACCATTTCATAGCACTTTAAGATCTGTTTAAAAACTTGAGACTGCAGAAAGCGGTAACTTTTCTCACTGGATTTTTAACCGACTTCTAACAAGAAGGGGGTTTTGCGCTCCACTGTATGTCTTTAAGCTATTGCATAGCTTCTATCGCGGGCCTTAAGCGTGGAGACAGAATCCAGAAATTCCGTAACGAAATAACCTAACGCTTGTCACTTTAGTTCAGCGACTCGCCTCTAGGTGGCATGCAATAGCTTTGCCGCGGCAGTCCCCGAGTGCCACACGTCTTTTTTATAAGTTTATGGGTTTTCACGGGTAAACGGCTTATTCCTTACGTAATCTTAAACACGTATGGATCACACACAGTACAGTTATTGAAATGTCATAAATGCGCATTTGCAGCGTAAAGTAGGGTCCTATGATGATCATGATGATGAATGCGCCATTTGAACTGCCACGTACTGTAGCAAAGATTAACAGCAGCCAACTGATAAATAAGTGGTTATTAACAAAATTACGTAATTAAGTTAAGTGTGCGGGAAAATGTAGTACTTAGCAACTTTATATAAGTAAGGTACATTTTCTCTAATGCTCAGGATACACAACGACACCAGACACTAGACACTCAGTGTATACATCGACTGTCTGCGTGTGTCTACCGCCGCGACACTTAGTTGCAAATGTAGTGTGGACGCAATCGACACTAGTGTCGACATTTGTGTCGAGTGTCAGTGTCGTCGTGTATCCTGAGCATTACAACAGGTATAGGTGTACTGTACCTACACTACCTACCCCTTAGGCATCAGAGTCTAAGGGGTAAATTATAAACGTAGTGTTATTGAAGTGTGGAAATTAAGCTCATTTTATTTATTTACTTCAAGGGATAAATTAAAGGCATAATATTAAAAAAAAACATTTATAAAAGAACATTATGCGTTTTGATTGGATTTTCTATATTATTTTACTTTGGAAATACAAAACTACGAAAAAAGCTTCTCTTTTCTTTTTAAATCAAACAATCCTTATTTTCCTTCCATCAAAGCGTGGTTTGTACAAATTTGTCAGAAGCACTCCATTCCATTACTGTATGACGTCACGCAAGCAATGTTCTACGTGACGTCATTACACATCACCAAAGAAAATATTTGGAAATCCTTTTCTGCTATTATCGACGCACGATCTTGAGCATAATTCGCTGAAACGAGTGTTACTGTACTACATACATACCTACATACCATACATTCGAATGTGTACAGGAAATCATGCAGAGACTACATATTTCTACTAAGAGTCAAACACGACGTCGTCACTGAGTTTATGTCGAACTCGAAACAAACGCGAATAAAAGAGTCCGCAAGTTATATCCGTGCACACCTTTACCGTCACTCGAACTGCTGGTCTCGACGACTTTCAAAACATGACGCGGTAAGAGATTGCACGTTATCTAGCTTTTGTTATCTGAAATCCATAGAATTTTTCAAGATAACCTTGAAGAAAAAAGGAGAGATACTATATTCCACTGTACTTAGGTACTTATAACAGTGTAGTACCTAGAGGCGTGGAGCGGTTTCCCGCCGACTCAGCTTATCCCCAAGAATCTTCCCTCAGCCCCACGCAAGTAATATTATCGTTCCGCCGAAACTGCGCACGAAGCGCAAACCCGCATATTCGGCCGATAAATTATTATCAAGATGGCGTTTATCATATTTGCATGAAAAATGCAATTACTTGCCGCCCGCGCCATAAAATAAATATATTATTAGACGAGCAGAGAGAGGGTGCTGTAGAGAAAAGTATGAACCTTTGATAGATTTTTTTTGAGATCCAGTTAAAGCCTAAAGATGCGTGTACTCCGTTTTTTAAAAAAAAACGTCAATACTCCAATTAATTAGTTAAGTTACGTAATTTGTACTGAAAATGTTTTATCCGTTTTAGAAAACGTTGATAAGTAATAAAATTTTTGGAATAAAAAACACACTCAAAGCTTTTAGCGTTAATACTAATACGTTAATATTAATAATAATTTAGAGATTACAGTTTCAAACAAGTTCAACTTACGCAAGAAATAACTGATCATCTACGTAAATAACCTTAAGCACGAAGAATGGTATGATAGGTAGTTTAATTTATCTATTTTCTAACCTATTGTATTTTGTAGCTCCGAGATCGCCCCCTTTGTAACGCGTTATGACGACGCGTTGCCTTCCCAGATTGTTTTGACGGAATGAGCTAAGACGCGCTGTCGCTACCAAAAGAGGGCGTCTGAGCCCTTTGTTATAACACCTCTGTGAAGCTGACCGTCTCAACTAATTATACGTAGTTACCTAGAAAGGTAATTTTCGTAGCACTAAAATGAAAAAACTTTTGTACGTTTATTTGTCATCAAACTTCTCAGTCAATTGAGAGGAAATTTTCAGTAGGTTTAAATTTGATCGTCAGACCTAACGCTCCCAAACAGTTGGATTTGACTTAAGTCCAAGTCCAAGTCGAAGTCCACAAAAACCACCTTATAATAGTAGCATTCATAAAACTAGGGGATTCTATTGCCTGAAAATGTATACATTATTTCCTATATTGATAGATTTGTTTTGGAACAGGCAATAGAGTCACCTAGCTTATAAGACTACGATTTTGAGTGATCCTTGAGGTCCTACGAAATAAACATATTTTTTCTTTCTTTCTTCTTTCTCTTTCATAATTTATAGGGTGGATACTACATTAGAAAGAGAATTTTACTACAAGTTCTATAATGTACTCTGTGGTTTTACTTACATTCTTGGCAATATACCGTCTATCGTAAAAGTAACGAGAGACAAAATTACATTTTCTTTGTGCTTTTGGCTTATTCGTTAATTTACTGATTGTGTATCATATTTATGGAGGCTGTAAAAACTGACCGATGAAGTTTATGATAACCGACAAGTTTATAGATGATCAATTGAGCCAGAAAAATATTGGGGTCACCACAACTTTCGTTACGACTTCATTTTAATAGGTAGAAACCAAAGTCCTCTAAAAACTGTTTTTTAATTTTAATATCCGCTTACTTTTCACTCCTCGGTGAACACCTATCCGAGAAGGGTAAATTGAAAAACAGCGCTACATACCCATGCAGCACAAGCTGAATTTACTCCTTTTGTTTTACTGTAGAATAGTTTAAGTTAGTTTTTTTTCTTTTTGTATCTCTTCTGGTGTCTATGGCTATTCTTACTTAAAGCAATAAATGATTTTTTTATTTTTATAAAATACTTGTATCTATAGCAAGACAAATATAAATTCTCTAAGAGAGAGTTTAATGAACACATTTCGTTCAATTATTATTCAACCCCAAACAACCAATAACTGAATTATACTAATTGTAAATGTAATTCAGTAAATGTATCGGCACAATGGACCCCCAATTATCCGGTAGTCAGAACTAATCACAAGGAGCGGGTTCAATTCCGACCAAATTGCAAGTGAAACGGCCTCGCCCTGAATAATGGGGCCTATTCATTACAAACAAGCCGAGTTTAGGAGACAAACCCAAGGTTTTCCATCTTTACTAGATGATTTATACAGTATATCCATCTCAACAATGTCCCAGGCACTACAGTGACCCGTTAAGTGTAAGCAAAGATTTCCACCTGACGCTGTATAAATCGTCTATACTTCATTTATTGAAACGAGCAAATAGGAAGAGAAATAAACACACGTGATTGGTCGTTGAAAATAATTGGATTGGCTAGATTTGACAATTGACAATTAATTTGACAATCTAGCCTATCACGAGAAAGGTAATTATTTTCGACGACCAATCACGTGTGTTTATTTCTCTTTCTATTTGCTCGTTTCAATAAATGAAGTATAGTAAATTATGTACAGGCCTGGAGGCAAGCTTTGCCTGCACTGAATAGGACACACAATAAAAAAAGTCACCTAATACAACAATCTGGAATACTGGTGTCTGGCATTTCTCCTTAGTTTTAGTTTCCGGTTGTCTGGAAGAAATCGCCGTGTGCGATAAGACCGCCGATTGTTGGATGCTGTACTTACTGTAAACCCATTTATATTTGTGTCGCAAACTGTGTCCACAATAAAGATATTTTGAATTGAATTGAATTGAATCTATCAAGTACGTGTTATCAAGCTTTTCCACGACCTCTGTTTGACCTTTTGTAAAGGTCTTTCAATAAAGTTTCACAATAAAACTAAGCTCTATATTAAATTCAATCTAGTAAAATATGTCACGGAAAAGTTTTTCCATTAGTGAAATGGCGGCGGAGAGGGAACAAAAATAATTGAAATCTATTTTGGTCTCCTCCCACGTACAGGTGGAGATAAAAGATCGTTATTTTTAACTAGCAGCACGTCCCGGCTTCGCACGGGTGTACTAATGAAACTACCGGGACAAAATATAAGCTACAACCATCCCAACAATCCATTCCACACATCGGTGAAATAATTTTTAAACGGCTGAGTAGTTTCGGAGACTCAAACAAACAAACAATCTCTTTATATTATTAGTATAGAAGTTTATATTATTGATTATTTTTTTGTGTTGACTTAGTAGAATAATGCCTCAAATTCGGTACAAAGATTGCGAGTTTGAGTCCCGGCCAATGTAAAAAAATTGGGAAACGAAAATTGAGCTTTAATTCTCTTTTCGATCATTAAAATGCCTCTTGTTTTTGTAAGTATTTAAAAATTATATTTTTTTAGTCACGAACTTTTTGCCTTTTATTATCTTTAGTGTGCATTATGAATAGATAGCAGGGTGTCATTATCATCATCATTAACCTTAGGGGTTATAATTTAATACCCGATAATAAATTGTAGCTGAGATAGCTACAATTTATTATCGGGTATTAAATTATAATAATTAAATACTCTACAAACAAGGAACAGCCAATATTTGGTTCACAAACTACTAAAACAGCTACTAAACATGATACATTTCTATTGCGTCTATCATTTCAACCCTACAGCCTCCTTCCTATTTCAACCAGCAATGTATTGTAAACAGGTTACGAGCTTCGCTCGGAAATAACTACCTCAAAACATGATGGGTGCGAAAACTTTGCGTGTTCTCTTTCAACCCTTCAGCTTCCTTCCTCGTTCAACCAGCAATGTATTGTAAACAGGTTTCGAGCTTCGCTTGTTCGGAAATCCAACGTCTTGGAATCTTTTGAAATGTCCGAAATAGTATAATTAATGCTTTTAATTAAAGTATCGTTTAAGAGGAAGTTGTAGAACGGATATTAACTGATGTAATATATCACATTAATTTGTTTCAGCGCGGTTTCAACAGATCATTAATTGTGTTTAATTAATGGAAATATTACATTTTAGAACTATAATAATATAGAGTCCACAAAATAGGTAACTTTTTAGTTTTTGAAATTACAATTGAAAATATCGAACTGCTGCCTTATTCTCCAAATAACCATGTCTTAACGCGGCACGTCACGGCGTGGTTATTTAAAAAAGCTAGATAACGTGCAATCTCTTACCGCGTCATGTTTTAAATGTCGTTCTAGAATCGAGCAGCTGATGAGAGTAAAAAGTCTCATCATTCCGTCTATCGCAATAATTAATCGGTCTACTGAGACTAGGCAAAATATTATGCAGATAAAATAATCCATTTTGTTAGTAACATTCCTACCTACAGTAAATCAGCAGAAATGTGTTAGTAGTTAGTATTAATTGTTTATATTTAAGGATTTATTTATTTATTATAAACAAATAAAATATATCCTCGGACATTCCATACAGCGCTGCAGCGTCATCTAGTCCCAAGCTAAGCAACTTAATGCTTGTGTTATGGTAACCTGGTTACCATAACACTGGTTACCGTAACCAGATGACTGATATAGTACATAGATATTTTTTTTTTTATTGTAGTGGCTTCGTGTAGAATTTCCCGTATGCTCTGCGAAGGGGGCTGATAATTATATTTTAGTGTTAAATGCACAGCGCTATACAGCCCAAAGCTAAGTAAACCTGTACAACAAACTTCCACAAAATCTTAATAAGTTCTCTCATGAAACATTCGTAACACCCTGTGCTTGTAATCCAAACATTACTTCCATGAAGTAGAGAAATTTACAAAAATTCTCCCCAAAAATTTCCTAAAATCTCATTTATGAAATAGAAGGCAAGACCGCCCGTAGCAGTATTACTGTAATGGTGCAGGTTCAATATTGTTCTTGTATATCCCCCCTCGCCATAATAGAGGGGTGAGGGGAGGGCTCCCGGTTACAAGAACTGCTGAACTGTTACTGACAGAAATTTGAAATGGTGCCCATGATTTGTGATGAAATAAAAATGAAATATGATTACGAATGTAGTCCAAAGAGGCGGTAGACATTAATTTTAGATTAATTATGATTTTTTTGATCATTTGAAGATGTCCAATACTGTGAACCTGCTTTTAATTTTTTAATTCAGAGCAGATTTTTTCCGCGTAGGACGATCGCTTGTTTCATCGCAGGTTCGAATCCTATCAAAGTCGTAACTTTTATTAAGATTTTTAATTTTTTCTGATGGTGGACAGACCCATGTGTGGTTTAAAACAGTAATAAAAAAAAGACGTGTGGCACTCGGGGACTGCCGCGGTAAAGCTATTGCATGCCACCTAGAGGCGAGTTGCTGAACTAAAGAGACAGCGTTAGGTTATTTTCGTTACGGAATTTCTGGATTCGGTCTCCACGCTCAAGGCCCGCGATAGAAGCTATGCAATAGCTTAAATATAAACAAAATTTATTTAGTTTAAGGTATGGAGTAACAGTTGGTCACCCCACCAGGTGTTCATATGACGTCACGTGGCGGCCGTCAGCGGCGCACGTGACGGTGTGGCCATAACACGCGCGGCGCCGGCTGCGTGGCCATTACACGCGCGGGTCAATCGGGGACGGACTTGATTAAGTTTTGCTCTTTTCATTAGTGGTTATCAAGTCATCAGAGCGACATAAAAAAAAGCTAGGCCCAGACCACCAGGTTCTTGTTGCCTGATTATCTGTGTATCTATCTATACGTACCATTTCATAAATTGAAAAGCGTTTTTCCGCCAGTAACATCATAAAAATGTATTGTTTCACTATCTACAACATACTTCAAAGGAATTCATAAGGAAGGTTATTCTTCGACAAACTTTGAAAATGTTTCAATTCTAAGGCAAAATGAGAAATACCATCCATTATTTAGGTGCGTGTGATGGAAAACACCCTTTCTTGTACCGCAATTCGTTGACCCCGCTTTGATGGCAGTAGTAGGGTATACAGGGTGATGTATTAATAATGATTGACGAAAAAGTATGATTAAAATTGAAAAATTTGCTTTCTGAGTACCTATACATTTTTAGCTGAATCCTCTGTCAAGCATGACACGTAACGTCAAAATCTCATAAGACGTTCTCTGTTGGACAGGATCAGGAGGCTCTATGACGTACTATTAAACAAAATTAGTTTAGGTTCTAACTTTCCTAACTTTACTTCAGCGCCATTATAGGACCTATACTGAATCGCTTTTAACGACATTTTAACATGGCAGTTTTTGTCGAATATCACCCACAATAAGCAGAACTAATCCTGTAAAGGAGCACCCTGTATATTGTATCGGTATCTATCCTCAGCCGATCTCTGACCGTCCGCGTCCATACGGAAGCCGTCGCTGACCGCTTTGATGTGGACGCCTGTTACTCATAACCTCGCACTCATCGGTACTCGCTTCTAATACGTTATTATACATGTCTATTCACAAGAAAATGGTTAGCAATAATAGTTTATGTTATTCTATAAGTACTACCGGGGCTTTGCTCCCGTGGCACCTAAAAAGTAGCCAATAGATAACACTTTATTGCATTATGAAATGAAATGAAATGGATTAATTAAAACCTGAAGAACACATTATTAACATTGCATTATTTAGAAAAATAATCTTGTTAAACGGGACATCAGTTTTACGTCATTTTGATTTTTAAATACAAAATTAAATTTAAAAAATTAAAAATACGATAAAATTGATCTATTAACTTCTAACACTAAACAAATAAGTCCAGGTTTAAACAAAGGTTTATTTAGTTCTGTGTAATTAGACTGTATTTGTTGTTCCAGGCCATAAATCTACTTAAATTACAAGTTTCAGCCAAATCTGTTCAGTAGTTTTTGCGTGGAAGAGAAACACACATCCCAAACTTTCGCGCTTTTAAGAAGTGGAAAACACAGCTAGATGGTAGTTTGCGTGGGAGAGTACCTACCTATTTATAGTTGGATGTTTTCTATCTATAAAATGTATGTATTTACAAAAAAAAATGTACATAAGTAAGTAATATCAGTCATCTGGTTACCATAACACAAGCATTAAGTTGCTTAGCTTGGGACTAGATGACGCTGTGTGGAATGTCCAAGGATAGTTAATTTCCTTCACTCTAAATAGTGCCAAGCGGTAGTGCCTAAAAAATAAAAGAAAAAACTCATCTAGTTGGGCACTCCTAAGCTCATCCTCGCAAAAACAGACTTTTTTAATTCAATTATTCAAGTCCCGAGAAAAAATAGCGAACCCTCGTCGAGGTCCACTTAATTCAAAGGTTTAATATAATTTTCTTCTCAATTACAAAATCCCCTTTGTCTTGAAGAATTCACGTTGAAAAATTCAATGAAGATTAAATTCTTTCTAAATATCTTTCGACGCTTTAAAATGTTCATTACCCTGAACGTAAAAATCTCATAAAATCTTTAATTAACCCGGTTATAAATACAACCCCTTTCTGACGAAAATTGATCCGTTTTGAGGGTAAGATGACATTTTAGACTTTATAACCTTTTGAAATGCGTCATCAAAATGCGTCGTGCGTGGGCAGAGTCAAGTGCGTATAAATAAGAACTTTCCTTACAACGTATTATGTACCATGACAACACCGACATTCTGACCTAGTCAGTACTTAATAGTTTTATAAATAACTATAAAACTATTTTTAATTTTTCTTCTATTTTTCTCTTTGGCTCTGTTGGAATACAACAGCCGACTGTGATACGGGTTCTATCTCCAACGCGGGACAAAATTTTGTATGTTATGCTGATGCTGCAGATATTTGTTCCGGGTGCTTTTTTTAAATGGCGACAAAATTGCAAACGATCTAATTATTCAAATTATCCGATCATAAAATCTGAAGCACAGATAAAATAATATCTGAAGTAAGGAAGCATAAAGATTCAGCCAATGTAATCCCATCATTCAAATCTATATTGTCGATTTTTAACAAGATACCGCTTCCAAAAGAATCAGAAAAACATCGCGCGAAAACGGCACTTGAAAAACATCAAAAGAATCAAAAGGAATCAAAGAATCCGGAAACGCAGTGACCTCCGCAAATAAACACGCAAATTCCGAAATACCCGAAAACAATTTGGTAGATAAGAGCTCCTCAAGTACGGCCGTTATAAGGGCGGTTGTAAGTAGGGATGCCCGGTTTGAATCGATCGCATACAATCTCCAATTGGCACATTAAGTCGGCTTTTAAAGCCATTAAAACCCTACCTTCTCAAAGTTAAAACTTGTCAGATATGGCCTAAGTATACAAACTTTCTTAATCTCCAATTTTGTGTCAATACATCTAAATCTAAACGAATAATTATAAAAATGAGAGATGTTGGTTTGAGTGTTTGTTCGTTTGACGAAGGTAATCTTCGAAACAACTCAGCTCATTTTTTTATAGCCTTATTTATTAAACTTAGCCTTATTTTATCCCGGTAGTTTATTACACTCGTGCAAAGCCAGGACGTGCAGCTAGTTTTCGATTAAAGCACTAAGAAACTACACAGGGGAACGGTTACGTAAAACCTCATATTCAGAAGTCTGTTAAAAATCGATTCAATTTAAAAGACGGGACATCCCTTAAGGTTGTAAAAGGTTGGTCCCTCGGGAACAGAACAATTTCCTTGAGGGATTTGTTTTAGAACAGGGAAGCGTTTAGGTCTTTGTTTGGAAAGACGTCGTGAATATTGAAATACGTTTGATGTTTGTGAACTTGAAACCTTCACGTTAATTCAATTTATTTTATCTCAGAAAATGCTCAGGTGAAAATACTTTTCTTGTAACTCCTATGACAACGAAGAGATAGCAACAGATTTAATATCGGTTTTCGCTAATATAGGTTTACTGGTCCAATATGCATAAGGGGGTAATTTCATACAGCATCGCTAAAGGCAAAATTTCAAGTTTTGATGTATGTTTGTTACTCGTTTGAGCGAAAATTACTAGTTTGGCTGAAACAGGTTTGGTTAAAACATAATACAAAGTTTACGAACAGCACATAGGCTACATTTCAGACTAATTCGTACCAAGCGAGCGAAGCTGGGGCAGATCCGGGGGCAGATAAGTACTAGCACAGATAAAATAATATAGTATTATTTTATAGTATTATTAAAAATTATTATTAAGTAGTATGTTGATATTCAGCTTTACTGCTTAAGTACTTGTTCTTGTTGAATCTTAATCCCGAAATAGGCACAATGTATTCACAGGCACGTCTTAGGCGCGTACACACGGACGATTAAAGTTGCTCTATTCAAGTTGACGTCACAACTGTAACCATCATCATTCACCTGCCCTTACACTAGGCAGTCTCGGATAACCGATATTATATTATGTTGTCTATTCGGATTTCATAAAGTTAGCGTCAGTTCCACTTTGGCTTAGCTGCCGGCAATGCGAGTCATTGAATCATTGATCCCGCTCCTCTTCAAAAGATCTTGAATTTTTAAAGTCTTTCTGTAAAATCTATTGATAATAAATCATTCAGTTACAAAACCGTGATTCAATTAGTTCACATAAATAAAAGAAATAAAAATCCATGGACATTCCATACAGCCGTCATCTAGTCCCAAGCTAAACAACTTCATGATTGTGTTATGGTAACCAGATAACTGATATACATAAATAAAATCAATAATTGTAGATAAAACTAGGGTATTCTACAGCCTGTTCCATCTTCGTTAATTATAAGCAACATAAATCGCCCGTGTGTTCAGCCTCTACCCGGGGCGAGTCTCATGCCCATTCATGAATGAGTTCCGCCCAACGACCAGCCTTAATTATATTTGAGGGGGTGTAGGGGGGTGTGAGGGGGTGCCAGGGGGTGCGGGGGGTAAGCTGACTTGTTACTGAACTTTGTAATTCTTTGCTATTGAGTGACAAAGAAGTGCCTTTGTTTCTTTCTTATACAAAACGAGAACTGTTATAACAAGTTTTTAGAGAAAAGCCCCCTTGGCTTTTCTGGTAATAGGTAAATTTAGTTTGAGTTGAATTAAATGGTTTATTTTACTGTCATAATCCAAAAACTTTTCCAGTGGGGATCATGACTATCTTGATGTTATAAGATGTTATATTACTTAATGATAGTAAGAAAGAAAGAAAAAATAATTTCTTTCGGTAGAATTCCATCCTTAAAGGTTGCATTTACATAGTATTAGTGGTTCACTACATTTTGAAATTTATCATTAAGTACGACGTTAAGTCAGTGGCTAGTGTGTGATGTAATGAAGCCAATAGTCCCTGTCAAAGCATATCTGAAACTTCGAACATCATTGTTTATGACTTGGAATACATACGATAACTTTACTATAAACCAGGCGAGAGAAGCCACAGAATGAAACTAGTATTCAATACAAATACTTAAGCATACGTTCGCGAATAAATAAATAAACATAAAAAGGGCCGAGAACGTCCAGATGCCATGAAATGCGATGAAGATTCCACAAATAGAAGAAATAGTTTTTGGAGCCATTCCGACGACCCTTGATAAAAATACGCGGGATGCTCGTGAGAAACCTACAAGTTTATTTACATACTAGCTGCACGCCCAGGCTTTGCACAGGTGTACTAATGAAACTACCGGGATAAAATATAGCCTATAACCATTGAGGATGCAGTAAGCCTATAACCATCCAGATGACGGATACAACATAAAATACATCGAAAAGTGACAATTTGTCACTGACAAATATTTGCAAAACACACAAACATTTATCCCGCAGCGGGTATCGAACCCGCAACCTCTGCGTCTCAAGCGCGCTCTCACCCACTACGCCACAGAGGTCGAGTAAAATGTTCTATCGATCACGCCATCCATCATGACCTGAGTGCTACGTGATGTTTATCTACTGACTTCTGAGACCCTACCATTGGATTCATTTGGAGCAGAAAACTGCCTGCGGCAAAAATAAAAGGTAGAGCGCAAAAAGCTAAACAAAGTTCAGCTACGCTTATTAAGTACACAATCTTTTGCTTTTTTAGGTAGATACCTACATCTACCTAAAAAGCAAACGACCATCAATTTCTAAAACGTTAAAATGTTCTATAACATTGTTTTAATAATCAGTCCCTGTCCGTGGTTCACCTGGCTGTGCAAATATTTTATCTTTAACTAGCAGCACGTCCCGGCTTCGCACGGGTGTACTAATGGAGCTACCGGGATAAAATATAGCATATAACCTCACAGACAGTCCAATCTACACACCCGTAAAAGAATTTTTGAAATCGGTCCAGTAGTTTCGGAGATTACCTCCGTCAAACAAACAAACAAACAAATTTTATCTCTTTATAATATTAGTATAGAAGATATAGATATAGATGTAGATGATGCCCTGACACACATCCAAAATATTAGGATACCTACCCACAATCTCAGAAAGTACTTTCAACCTAATTCGAATTTGTTTAATCCCTGAATTTTTTTCTAAACAAAATAAAAAACATCAAATACGGTTGTGACCTTTTATTTTATGAAAAACCAATAAATCCTAAAAAATAATGCCTGAATCTAATCAATAAACCCGTAAAACTACAAATTGTTATGTTTCAGAAACAAAATCAAAAAAACAAGACAAAATAATTTACTGTACACTACTTACCTGAATTTACTATTTTACAGAACTAATAGCTAAATACAATCGCAATCTTTATGTCCACAACATTATGTTCTATTTTCGCTTGACACCCTCGCCTGGTGGAGTGTCTACTTTCTCTGATGATATCTCGTACTGTGTCTCTAATCTGTAAAACATAAAAGGTCTTATTCATAAAAACTTGACAATTTAATACAGGTTTAAAGAACGTTTTTTTTCTTGTCACCCATATGTCAACGAAAAGAGATAGCAACAGAGTTAATATGCGTTTTAGCTAATACAGGTTTACTGGTCGAATATGCATAAGGGGGAAAGATAAAAATGCCTGAATTATTCTATTTCTTATAATGAAAACATTAGAAAATTGGAAAATAAAATGAAATCAAAAACATTTTCCGAAACAAAAATTTAACATATTAATGACAACTGTAAACTGTCAAATCAAATGTCAAATGTCTACAGTAAGCTAAACCAAAGATAGATAGTTTATTAAGACTGGATGTAAGTAAATAAAGTCAGGCGTTCCCCACTATACTTCATTTCTTAAAACGAGCTAATAGGACGCGAAAACGCACGTTATTGGTCGTCCAAAATAATTGTTTATTCTCGTATTGGCTAGATTTGATAATTGACAATTGATTTGACAATCTAGACAATCACCAGATTATTTTCAACGACCAATCACGTGAGTTTATTTTCCTTCCTATTAGCTCGTTTCAATAAATGAAGTATAGTCATAAATGCGCAGACACCTGGGCCTACAAGCCTTGACTACAATTTAACTAACAAAACATAATATTTTCATATTTTTTGTCTACAAGTACGAATAGCAAGGCCTGTGCAAGGTAACAAGTCATATTCAGAAAGGTTCCAAACTTAACGCGAAACAAAATTGATTGTAAACAAAAAACACAAATCTGCGAATATAAAAATACAAACTGAAAAAAAAAACAATTTTGTAAAACGAAAGCAAGTTTTTTAAAATAATCTTGAAAAAAAAGTTTGAAGAGGTAAATTCTCTATAATAAATACCTACCTTCGCATATTGGGCAACTTCGGAACCCTACAATGAGCGTGGCTCGACACGCGCTTAGCCAGTTTTTATTTTGACGTCGCTTAAGGAAAACCTAAAGTGAACATTATAATCACCTCCTTTCAACGTCGGTTTATGTATAAATTATTCAAAAACCAGGGTCGTGTGTGATCTATTCTATTGTACTTATAACTGTCCGGTGGGTGACCTGGCGCCGAAGGTTACATGGAGATGAGATGGAAGCCATGCATAATGTTATGTTAAGCGATCGGACGATTTTATGTTGCCACGTGAGCCCTATTCTTACAAGTCAAATACGTTTAAAACACAGTTTAATTTACAAGTCGATGTAGCTTGAGGTCTTTCACTGATGCCTTGTTTTAAAAGAATATCTTTGGTTTACTGTGGGAATATATTAAGACATTACTACCATACAAAAACATAATTCCGACAGTCAGAAAAACCAAAGGTAATTGAATCTGGCAGTAAGAAAATACGATAAATATAACAAGTTAAAGTGTGTGATGTCGAGAGAAGCAAGATAATAAAACTAAGTGTCTCGAGTCATTTGTTTATAGGCAAAACAGGAGATCGATTCTTGAATACATTTAAAACATGACGCGGTAAGAGATTGCACGTTATCTAGCTTTTGTTTTTTTGAAATCCATAGAATTTTTCAAAAAAGAACACCGAGACTTGTTATTTGGAGAATAAGGCGGCAGTACTATCAATGTATGTAAACAGCACCTTGCACAAAAAGTACTCTCCGGCGGGGAATCGAACCCCGGTCTCCCGCGTGACAGGCGGGGATACTTACCACTATACTACCGAAGATGATGGCTGACGTGTTGAAATTATCATATTGGTCTTTGAGTAGTAGCGCTACGAGGGTGCTACGTCAAACAAAAAATTAAACAATGAGTAGCATCAGATAAAATATTTGCATTACGTAAACAATACTATCAATTTATAGTTACCATTAAATGTTTTTCATGAAAGAAAGAAAGAAATATATGTTTATTTCGTAGGACCTCAAGGATCACTTATAAAACGTAGGTACAGTCTTATAATCTAGGTGACTCTATTGCCTGTTCCAAAACAACTCCCTACACCAGGGAAAGAATCAGAAAGTAATGGTAAGTAAGTCCCTACTAAAATAGTCACAAATTAATGTCAATGTTCTGAATGTAAACAGCGTCTTAAGATGGATGTATGCATAGGATGCAAGACTAGCTTCCAACGGCTACCACCGAGTCATTGAACTCATCACCCTGTAGGCTCGTGACCGGACTTGTCACATTAACCAAATTAAGGGTGCGGATTCGAATCCCGAATGATTTTTTTCTAGAATTTTTATCGAGAGATGAGGTGATGCTGTATAATGACGTTTTTCACAACATTTTTTATCACATTACATATTCTAGATATACTAATGTGCCCATAATCTCTATGTTATTAATTTTTTTGGATATTTTTCACGTAGCAGTATTTGTTTTTACATACAGAGAAGAAAACACCAGATCACAGACCAGACCCAAAGCAAAATATCTACAGAACATACAAACATTTTGTATCATGGCGGAAATCGAACCAGCAACCTCCGTGTTTCAAACGGCTAAGAGGCTATGTTTGCTTGGACTACGATTTATAAAGGAACATTTTAATAGATGAGTGACCAAACCACCAGAAACAAAGATTACAAAGAACTAAAGCTTTGGAAGGAATTGAAAATTTTAGGCACGCCTAATAAACTCGCTAAGCCATAAAAGCAGACGTCCTAAAAACTCCGTCATCAAAAGTTTACCACCATCTCAAACTAGCTTTAAAGTTGTTTATAAACTACGATGTACTTACACATTTCAACATTAACTTACATTGGCGGACATTAAAACACAAGGTTTAAGTAGAAAATGCTAGGAAACAGGCATTATTTCTAATTGACAGCACAAAAACAGGCGCAGGACAGGATAATGCCGGACATACGTCACTATCCCTAGCCGCCATTTTGTTTTTCCACGTCATGGAAATATTAGCTGTAGTCTATTGCAATAAGGATTATACTTCAGCGGTAGAGAATAAGTTGATGAAGTAAATTCAGTAAAATGCGAGAAATGCGCGCCCTTGAGGGTTCCGTACCGCAATTTACCGTGTCACAATAGGCTAGTTGACTCTATTTTTATGTAGCTCTTATATGATAAATAATTGTTCTTTTAGACCAAAAAAAATACTACCATATTTTTTTGGACCTAAGAAACCGCAAAATTTTATTTTAAAAGTTCTACTTTTCAAAAACAGGTGAAAACGCTACCGCCATATTGGTCTATGGAATTGTCTGTGCTGTGACGTCATTCCTAACCAAAACAATAATTTTCGTGATTTACGTCTAGGGAACATGCACATTTTGAAAAGTTGGCATTACTGTAAATTGGTTTTAGTTATGTGACATTCGTTTATTTCCGATAATAATGACGTCACCATAATGGCCGTCGCGTTTTCAGCGTTCCAATTAAAAAAAAAGAAACCGTTTTTTAAATTGAAATTATGCAAGCATCATGGACTTTGATTATCTGAAATTATTATATTTTGGTTTTGCAAGGAAAGTACTTCAGGAAATACTAATTTATTGGGTCAAATTTGATATGAGTCAAGTAGCCTATTAATGAACACATTAAAATAGAGCTTGTATGTACCTAGGTATGTATACTTATTGCATAGATTTTTGAGATTTGTTTTAAAGTATGTTTTTTATTTATTTTGCTTGTGTGAAATTTAATTAAGTACCCTAAATAAATTTAAAACGAGACTTAGATAATTTCTTATGACAAAAACAATGCATCAAGTCTATTTACTTTCATATTTTCTGAATTAATTAAATCTTGCAGATTCACCGAAGAATTCTCGAATTTTAATCTAAAAAGAATTTACAATTTTATTTTCCTCAACAAAGAATTTAATTCACTTTTCCCCGTTGGGGTAGGTAAATCTTTTCTCAGTATTCAACATAAATTGAATAAAACAGAATGTTTGAAATAAACATGGCTCGAATTTCAATCCCAAATTAAGTTATAAATTTTCCACAAGAACTATAAAAGCAAGTTTTTACGCTGCATAATACCGTGTATTATACGGGTCAGGTCCGGGAATCGAACCCGGTCGTGAGGCGAGGGCGTGCATCCGAGGCATTGACTTGAGGTACGTTATGGTAGTGAATGTTTTAAACATGTTTTAAAGAGGAAAGTGTAGGTATCGACTTTTCAAAATGGGCAGCATCATTTCAACATCGGAGACATTACATTAAAAGACAGATTAACATTGTTTGGATGGGTGACCGCTACGCTTCTGCACGTTTATTTGTTCTAGCTTTTTAAGTCGTTGCAAGTCGACACCCATTAGAAAGCAAATTAACTTCTTCGAGATGTCGCCGCCCCCACCGAATAAAATCGTAACCGTAAAATCCAAATTGTTCAAGAGAATTAAAAAACGGTTTTTGGTCTATAACTTTTCTGTTAGTTTACCTAGGAAGATCGTTTATATGCCAAAACATGGCTTAAAATATAACAAATAATATAATGTTACTAAAACAAATCTACAATTTACCACAACCCAGATATTTAAAGAATAAATATTACCATAAATCAATAATTTTATTTACTATTGTAAACTAACAATACCATATTATTCGTGTAAAACGTTGACATGATCTGTACAGTAATAGTCAAACGCGATAGTATTGACTGCAAAAATGCGGTATCGACTGTATCTGTCTGCATCTGTATTGTGATGTTACCATAGTATTCGGTGTAATAACAAATAATGTCAAATATAGTAAAACTGGATTACGATGTTTTTCCATGGCAAGTGAATGAAGTTTGATTATTGTAATAACGAATACCGTTTAATATCCTAATGTAGATTTCGTCGCAATTGTATTAAAAAATAAGCTTAATAGCCTGCAGCTAAGACTACGTTATACCTACCTGTATAAAAAGTAGCCTATATGTTATTATAGGTCATAAACTATATTTATTCCAAGTTTCAGCCAAATTCGTTCAGTGGTTTTCACGTGAAAGAGTAACAAACATCCACACATCCACTTTTTCACCCATCTATCTATTTATGGGTGTATTTTCTTTAATTGTAGCATTTTTAATATTGTTTATTAGTAAAATAGTACATTATGAAGTAAAGAGTATCTAGATTCATAATTATTTAGTCTAGTATAAAAATAATCATTGTTTTGGAACGAAAATAAAATCGTTTGGTTCAGTACTAACTTACTACAGCAATCTATTGCTTAGTTGCCCGCAGCTAAATCTACGTGGTACCTACCTGAATAAAAAGTAGTTTTTATGTTATTCCAGGTCATTAACTAGATATATTCCAAGTTTCTGCCAAATTCTTTAAGTAGTTTTTGCGTGAAAGAGTAACAAACATCCTAATATCTATTTTTCCATCCATCTATCTATTTATTCATGTATTTTCACAAATTGATGCATTTTTGATATTAATGATCAGTAGAAATATTACGTAAAGAGTGAGTACCTGGCCCACTCAAAAATTCTAGATAGGTCTCTATTTACTAGAGTCATAGCTTCTTGCGTTTGATCCGGCCGAAAACTGTAGATAATACACCTGTGTATCGTCTGCGTAAAGATGATATTATTATGGTACTTACCAGGAAAACGAGGATCCTTGTGTCACTGTAGGTATGTATTTTATATGATGTTCACCGATTAGGTAGTTGGTCAATTATATATAATTAAGGAAGGTAGTGATCCGATTTTATAAATACTTTTTTCGTTTGAAAAAAGTACCTTATACCTACACTTTTGAGCTGGAATACTATGTTAATGATCTTTTGAGTTATGAACATCTTTGTACTCTTGATGATGTTTGTGCATATGGGAGCATCCCTGAGGAGAGTAGGTACTTGATATGAATGTGGATGGATATAGGTATAGAGGTAGACCCAAGAAAAGATGGATGGATTGTGTGAAGGATGACATGAGTAAGAAAGGTGTGAAGGGGGTATGTGTAGTATGCCGGCTTGGCTTAGGTACCTACTTGGTCAAGCGATGGGTGTATGTGGGAAATAATCAGTCCAAAGTCCAAATCACGTCACACACAGAGTTTATTCACTTTCGACAATAAGAAGTACAGTTCACAAGCACAGGAGAATACACATACACAAAGAGTTAGAAGGAGTGAAGATTTACGAGCAGACAGAACGGAAAGTAACTACAAAACAATTAAATGAATTTATAATGGCGTCTCGCGACCGGGTCTCACACGTCAACTGGTTAGTTTTTATCCACTCGACAGGTAAAATCGCCGCGAACTCGAGGGTACTCAAACATCTGAAACTGCGTGCCTAATATTCCGTGCGCCGTCATTTGACGGACGTCACCGGTACGGTACTATAATAAATTACTGTTGTGATGATAACAAGTGTGTGTAATGTATATATTTATATATGTACTTAAATATGATAAAGTAAATATTAATAAGTACATACTTATATAAATATAGATGACAAATAAATAAATATAAAATATAGGTAAATAATTATGTACGAATTAATAAGTAGGACTAGGTAGGTAACGGAGTCCCTACAGGTGTGAGTGCTGACTGCTGAGAGATGACGTCTGAAAGAGGGAAGTGGAAGAAGAATACATGTTGTGCCGACCCCACATAGTGGTATAAGGGCAGAAAGATGATGATGGGAGCATCCACTTAAAAACAATTTGAGGATCTGACGAGGATCTTGAAACTTAACTATCACACTGTAGTGTATAACTACCGTATCAGGCGCTTATGTCACGAGTCAGTCATACCCGCGCCGTCATACCGGACGGTTGTATTACAGTGCGAGTGGTAGAGCGTTGGTGAACCGGGTGTAATATAAGGCGAAAACCAATACGTTACATGTGGCGACGAGTAAAATGTGAATAACTAATTACTAGTTAAACAGAGAAATATTTAAGTGAAAAAAAAAAGAGGTTAAGTGAGTGACACAGTTCCTTTACACCACACACTTTAGGTACTTACTTATTGGGTAAGTAAGTACCTAAGTACCTATTTATTTGAGTTATTGAGCTAAAATAGTGAAAGTTTTTGTTATTTTAATTACCTACTTACCTAAGTACCTGTACAGTGTTCTAATAAATTATTCGATATTTAATTTTAAAAATAGTTAAAAATCGAGAATTAATAAACCGATTTATTATTATTATTACGAGCCTGTAGCGTTCCACCGCAGGGTAAAGGCCACGCTTCCTTTTCTCCACTCGTCTCTATTAAGAGCTAGTCCTCTCTCTCTCGTCTCCACTCGTCTCTAATAAACCTATTTATTAAAGAAAATATCTATGTTATTGTCAAACACCAAATATTATTTCAGTGTACCTATCGTAACCTGTCATTAATTTTCGAACCATCGCGACCCTATCATCGTTATCTTGATTGCTATTTTTTGTTGTCCAAGAAGGATACAGTATTCAACATTACAATTCAAATTATCTGGTTAGATAAATCGTAAATACTTTTACAATACACAACAACTCATAGTTTTTACCCGAATAATATGGTAATGGATAGTGCCAAAATTAAAATGTTTTTTTACACCCAAATAAGATCGTAATGACAGCTTACTATATAAAGTAAGACAGTTTGGTGTCGGTATTAACCTGTTACGATGTTATTCGGGGGAAAAGGTGTTCATAGTTTCCGGCGAATAATACTTTAATAACCATTACATATTGTCTAAATCCTAAAGTACTCGTACGAATGAGTTGAAAAAAATTGACAAGGTGTAATCGGGCCTCTACAATAATTATTTCGAATAAAAGCACTTCTATCGTAATGGTCGATTACGATGATATTCGGGGGGGGCGGCGATGTTTTCCTTCACTTTTTGAGTTGGTATGAGAAATTAACACTCAGATGTAAGAATGAGTAATGAGGAATACCTATAATTATGTAAAATACATTTATTACAGAAATGGTTTTCTTAAATAAATGTACCGCAAAGCTGTAGATAATACACTTACATAAACAAAAATGTCCAATCCACTCACATCAAAAGGACTTTCCTCAAACAATCATTACATTAGGGCCACAAAGCTTCTAACACGAAAATAACATGTTTTGTAGGTTGTTTACGGATATTGTCCATCTTTGTTTACCGATATTGTCCATCTTTGTTTACCGATATTGTCCATCAAATCAGCTTATACTGTCGCAAGATATAAATATTGTTGTTAGACGTTTTAAAGTGATCCTTGAGGTACTACTCATCTTCTTTAACCCCCTAAGGAATAGGCCTGAAAACTCCGGCACCAGACTATTAATGCTCATAATATACAAACTTACTTAGGAAAAGTAGGGGTACCTAAAGCACCTATAATTGACTAGGTGTGAAATACTATCCATTCCTGACCGCAGATCTAAACCCAAGAGATAGAGAACTGTAGTGTTAAAGTAATGATAATGACAAGTACCAAATTACCGAAATCAACGTCAAGAACAGGGCAAAATGGAGAATTTATACAAGGAAAGATGACTACCATCATGTTGAACACGGTCGGATAAGGGAAAGATTTATTTAGAAATACCTATATAAATATTGAGACGCGTGGCGGTTCCAAAAAGAGAAAGATTTAAATGAGCACAGACTGAAAATGATAATGATTGATGTTTCAAAATCCCACAAAAACCATTCCAAGTCTCTCAAGAGCTGATCTCAATTCGACATTGTCATTGTACCGCAGACTCCCACGAGAGCGGGCAGCTACACGGCTCAATTCCACGGCTCGTGTAACAGCCAACAGGCGCGCGGAAAACTAAATTATTCCAGTTCATCCATCATACGTGTCGTGTTGCCTGTCCCGGTGCGGAATTATACAGGGACCCTTGTCAAACGGACACAGGGTGTTGGTTTTATGTGGGACACCTTATTTTTACAGGCAATAGAGTCAACAAGCTTATTAATAAGACTGTACATTTTAAAGCAGTCCGCCATAAAGACGATCGCGCGTTCGAATCCCGTCGAAATTGAAAATATAGGCAAGTTTTATCGCAAGAAACAAGAGTAATAAATTAATTGATTTCATGACATGACCCCAAAGGACTTGAAACATGATTTTTTAATTTTGATAGTATTTGAAATTTACACAGGTAGCAGATTTGAAAACATTTGACCTGATCCGGCATCACGTTTGCTCCAACAAAGCACGGTGGTTTGCGAACAGCCTGTAGATACGGGATATAGGTAGCATCCCGAGTGGATAACAAACAGTGGAAACAAGTAGAGGTCTTCCTTTTATTGTAGTCCAAGTGAAGGACGGCCTTTTAATCATAGTAGGTACAATTAACTCTCCTTTTATGGTCCAAGGATGTTTAATTTTATTTCCATTAACACCCATAATGGTCCTTCCTCTTTCAACACCAATATACAAATGGATCCACTACTCACAACCCACACACTACACCTTAGATAGTGAAGACATCAAAGGGACAAATTGAATTACGGAAAGCTTTAATCAGAGCTAATAGATTAGATGGATGTTTGTCTGTCACGTTTTCATATTAGCGGTCCTTATAAAAGCATTGTGAGATTTTTACACCACACGACTTCTGAAGAGACGGGAAGCAAAACAAAGGTTTTAGTTTCGGGAAGGAAAACACAGGTTTTTTTATTTCGTTGCTGACATTTTAACTTGTGATATTTAGAATATTTGTCAGCATGTCAGATCTTTTGACCAATTAGCTATATCAAAAATTCCACCATAGAATTTTTTTAAAATCATAACGAAAGCTACAACTTCGGCAGGATTCGAGGTAAAACAAGCGATTGTGCGCAAGTGGCATTGTTTTCTGCAAGTGGCCAACTCTGGTGACGGAGTTTTAAGGCCGCCTTAATGCCCCCGTCATGGCTTAACGACTTTAAAAGCCGGGACAGACAATTTAACAACGATTGATCAAACGAACGAGGTGTTTTAGTGTCGTATGCGGTATCGTATAGTGCGCTATAAAAACGATCTAAACGAGGAAATTGGACAAACTCGGAGAATTCTCTCATTGGACTGTTCTTGATAATCACATCTTCGTCCCAACATAGTACATAGTACATTGTCAGGGCATAGTACAGTCGCAGAACAAAAAGGTTGACCAGTTTTGAAATCAATTCGTTTGACTCGTTGCAAGCACTGTTACGTTTTTAAACTGTGCGCCTATAAGAGTGTTGTGTCAAATAGTTACAAACCTAGCAAGCAATAACAGCCTTATTCTCCAAATAACCATGTCATAACGCGGCACGTCACGGCGTGGTCATTTTGTAAAATTCTATAGATTTCAGAAAACAAAAGCTAGATAACGTGCAATCTCTTACCGCGTCATGTTTTGAATGTCGTCAAGAATCGAGCAGCAGATCATAAGGTGTTAATCTTCCGCGACTGTACATAGTAAGTCAGGGCTGTGGATAATCGCGTTTGGGATAAAATTAAGGTCTTCCTTATTGGCAGGACAAAGTCAATTATCCCAAAAGGTGAGGAGAGATTGAAAATAAATCGAAGGACATATTACGAGTGCTGTGTTCGAATGTAGCTGGAATTCTGATGAAATAATAGCGTGTTCTAGGCCTTGTTGATAATTAGTGTCAAAACCAAACCAAAAAACCAACCTACGTAGCTACCACACAACATGTACCTTTAGTTGCTTTTTTTAAATTCATTTAATTACAGTGGAAATAGGTTAAGAAAAACCAATTAAAACATTGTCATTAATGCCATTCTTATTTTTTTTTTATTACTAAAATACCTAGTTGACAATAGCAATCATCTAAATACTTGCCCTTAAAATCTATAAAAGCACACCAGTATTAATGTTAAGTTCAACTATAGTGTTCATGAATAAAGCGAGTTCAGCTATAGTGTTCACTGTTCATGAATAAAAGCTTAATAGGCTGCTTTAAGCTTTAAGCTTTAAGCTTAAAGCTAAATACGTATAAAAGGAAAGTTTATAGTATATGATAGGCTGTGGCAGTGCATTGACCCCGCACACCTGGTGCAGTCGCTGAATGGCTACCATACAATGAAACATGCTGGGAATCGTTCTGAATGGACCTTTTAAATGGACGGACACACATAACATATTATGTAAAACTAGCTGCGCACCGCGGTTTCACCCGCAGTACGTCCCGTTCCCGCGGGAATATCGGGATAAAACGTAGCCAATGTGTTAATCCAGGGTATCACCTATCTACATACCAAATTTCAGCCAAATCGGTCCAGCCGTTTTTGCGTGAAAGAATAACAAACATACATACATTCTCACAAACTTTCACATTTGTAATATTAGTAGGATAGTAGGAAGTAGGATAGGATAGTAGGATAGTAGGAAGTAGAATGTATAGTTTCAAAAGAGATTTTGTCGTAGCACCTCTACGAGCTCTACGGCGTAGAGGCTGGAAATTATTATTGACCAGTTATCGTTCTTCTATTACTACGGATTACTTTCAATTAGACTTGGACGCGTTAAAAGTTATTTAAAAAAATATGAATACGAATAAAATGCTATTGATATAATATTATATTATAGTTTGTATGGATTTGACTTGGAATATACTAGCTTATGGAAAAACACACGAATAAAATATATAAATAAACTATTTTTCTTAAAATTTAAAACTAAAAACAGGATTTTATCGCGTTATATTATGAGTTGTGATCGCGAGAGTTTAAGAAAGACTATTCTTCTTAAACTTTGACCCTATCTTTTTTATTTCTACAAACTCTATTCAATTTCTCTTTTGTGACAAGTCATGTCAAACCTCCCCAAGATGTCCGACAAAAAGCACATTAAATCCATAAACGAGTGTCACACAAAGGACCACATAAACACACGACCGAGTCTTGCACGTGTTTTATTTTCCCATCGGAGAACTATTGTTGGCAACTTTGTAAGGGACATGTACATTACACTTACCTTGGCCCCACTTGCTTCGAACTCAAGTGGTTAAACCATCGAATATGTTTGTGTGAGTTTAGTGGTTTACTCTTGTGGTGGAGCTTTTAAGCCGACCTCACTATTTTTTAACAAAAACCGGATGAATTACCGTGTTCTGTTAAACACAATATATTGAACAGAAGCTATGACTATCCATCGAAGCATTTTATATAAGTACTTTAAAAAAATCTGTTGTGTGTCATACCAAATATCAAATTGAAAAATATAAATAAGTGTCTGTTTTTTTTCTACTTATAAATTTTCGTAACTCTCACGGTAACTCACACTCTTTAGAAGAGAGAATATTCTGGTATAGGTAATCCAACTCGAAAATAAATGCAGAACTAAAAGATTTGCCGATAAATCTGCGTATCCCTACCATAGCATAAAGATGCCCTACCAAAAATTTTTATAATTATTTGGTTCTCAATTCTAGCTTATAACAAAACAAAGTAATAAATAAATAATAATACCAACTTAAGCCATGTAAACTTAACTCACTGTTTAAGTTATAGGATGCAAGTGGGGCTAAGTAATCATGCAAGTTCTTTCCCATTCATTAAGCAGTCACACGTGTTCTAAGTGGTGAACTTATTTTCTAACTCGAGGGGTGGTTTAGTCAATAGTTTTTTTATAATCGTGTTCTCATTTTACATGTACTTAAATGAGACAATGACAAATAAACCATGAAATAACTAACTAACTTTATTGTAATACTTATCTGAGTTAAACATAACATAAGGCAATCAGTATAAGCAAGTTGCGACTACTAAGGTACTAGCATCTACAAATTAGCGCGCAATGACTGTCATTTTCTAACTGCATATTGAACAAGTAAACACATATTAGCTAATACTGATATTAAATCTGTTGCTATCTATTTTCGTTACCATAGGAATGACAAGAAAAAAACATGCTATGAACCTATAAAAAACATACAAATCTTTATGAATAAGACCCAAGGCTTTAAAGTCTTTCTAAGTCTTTCTAAGGCTTGTATTCAGAGACTTCACTCCTTGAGTCTACGTTTAATCATCGATTTTTGACCATTCTCTATAAAAACTGAGTTAGGAATGCTTGAGACACGGTTAACGCTTGAGTAGTCTCTGAATACGAGCCTTCCAAGGTTCCTGCTAAAACGTGTGTTACCTGAGGTTTCTGAGCCGGCAGTCGGAGATGATGCTGAACCTGGAGCGAGAGTCGCCGATGTCCAGCGGCGGGAGCGAGCCTCGCGACCTTCCCGTCACGCTGGACATAACAAACAGACCACAGATTACATAAGTACATGGACACAGTTTTTTATTTTTATATTAAGGAAGGAGGAATATTAAGGAGTGGTGGGAGGCCTTTGCCCAGCAGTGGGACATTGAAGGCTGTTAATAGGTAATAATAATTGTTACAAACGACGTTCGAAATTAAATTGTTGTTTTTAGAGCAGATATAGTGCCCCTGCCACAAAAGTTATAGCAACACTTAGAGGAATTTGCCAGTGCAAGTTTGTCGCTCTTAACAATAAAATCGTGAGAATTCATTGGTTTATACCCGCAGGCACTAAAATCACCTAGCTTATAAGACAATAGATACATTTGAAAGTAATCCATGAGGTTCTACAGAAATTAACACATATTTCTTTATTTCTAGTGTGGGATAAGGGCATGATGATGGTCTAGCACAAACAACTAGCAGCACGTCCCGGCTTCGCATGGTGTACTAATGAAGCTACCGGGATAAAATATAGCGTAAAACCACCCGGATAGTCCATTCTACACACTCGTGAAAAAATTTTTTGAAATCGGTTGAGTAGTTTCGGAGATTACCTCCGTCAAACAAACAAACAAATTTTACCTCTTTATAATATTAGTATAGAAGTACATATATACCTTGCCCTGCTGAATGACTTGCTCTTGTCCGTGAGTTTCCTCCGCGGTCGCACCACACCGACCGTGGAGTCGCCCGCGCCCTGCAGCGACCCGTTCACAGGGGTCGTCGTCTTCAGGGCACTGAACGTGGACTCCTAACATAACCAGGAATTAAGAAAAGTTTGTATAAGCACAAACAATTGAAAAGTAGAAAAAAAAACTATTTTTGTCTATGGTATAAGCTAGTAGTTAGATAGCTAGCTAGTCTATAGGACGTTCACGTTAACCAATTATACCTACCAATTTCGCTAAAAAAATAGAGGCATTAGCGTTGTCTAGTTTATAAGATTGTAGGTACTTACCTACATTTTTAAGAGGTCCTAGAGGTTCTACAGAACAAATTATTAACAAAATTTTCATTCTTTCTCGCCATAGCGAGAAAGAATGAAAATTCTATAACCAACGTAGGTACCTACAGATGTACCATAGTACCTACATCCGTACCTACGGTGGTTATAGAATTCGGTCATAACTACCGTTACCTAGAGCACCTATCGTATATGTATACCTTAGGGCTGAGATCATCCGTGCTGTAGTCTGTAACCTTCTGCAGCAGCTCGGAGTCAGCGGCCAGGTCCTCGGAGCTGGTCTCCTGCACATAATGCCACACCCCGCTCACGTCCACGCGGACCACCAGCGGGGCTTTGCGAGTGTCCTGCCAAATGGCGGGAATATACACACTCTACTTGCCCACAGAGCATCAATAAAAAAAAAAACTATGTGTGCTTTATCGCCCACAGAGCATGAATTTAAAAAAAAAAGACGTGTCGTATGGCACTCGGTGACTGCCGCGGTAAAGCTATTGCATGCCACCTAGAGGCGAGTTGCTGAACTAAAGTGACTGCGTTAGGTTTTTTCGTTACGGAATTTCTGGATTCGGTCTCCACGCTCAAGGCCTAATAGAAGCTATACAATAGCTTAAAAACTATGCTCTTTGGAGTTTGTAGTCTTTGGTTTGGTGGTCGAACACGCAAAGAAAACGCATAGATGCTGGGAAAGACAAAGACAGTTATAGATCAAAGAGTTTTTAACCGGGAAGCAAAAATGTGATGATGATAGCTTCCGATTATGCAGACATAAGAGTCGCTACTATTGGTTGACTACCTACAGAAAAATAAAAAACGAAACTTACATAGCTAACAGTTCTTTCCAGTTTTTCTTCTTTACGCATTTGATCAGGCAGGTTTACTTTGCCAGGGAACCTGCAGACAAACTAGGTTTCAGACAAGAGCCGAGTAATCAAAACGTACACGATTCTGATTACATAAAATTCACGTGGGTGTAGGGGCCTAGATGATAACAATCTACCTACCTTTTAGGTGACAATTCTTTTCGCAAACTAGGTTACTGTAGGTATTTTTTAATGGCAATTAGTTTTGTTCCTCGACAAGTTAGGCAAGTCCTTTGCTTGTACCTATTCGATGTCCTATACTTCTAAATGATGGTAGCTAGGTTACTCACCTAACCTGCTTTTCACCTGTTGAGGGTAGGTACTTACTCACCCTGCTTTAGTTCGTGAATTCTTACCAATATTCTTCAGGGATGTCATCCACAATGGGCATATCTATAGAAGAGCTGCTGGGCCACCGCACCAGTCCCTCATCAGGTGCCTCCTCGAGCAAGGGCAGCTCGTGCCGGCCCCACGTGTCTTTAGGCGAGGGTTCGGGCAACGCGTCGGCTTGCCACGACTCCTCGCGTTTGGGGATGAAGCAGGCTGGCGCCGCGCTTGGCTCCTCGCCAGGGTCGTGGCGGTAAAAGTGCCTGGTGTAAACTTTTGTTTATTTTAAACGGAAGTAGTTGTTGGGTCTGAGCTAAAAGTTCCATCTCTATTCTGTGCTTGAAGCTATCAAAAAAAAACGTGGCCGAGTAAAGAGGCAGTAAAGAGGCGAGTTGCTGAACTAAATAGACAAGCGTTAGGTTATTTTCGTTACGGAATTTCTGGACGCTCAAGGCCCGCGATAGAAGCTATGCAATAGCTTAAAAAATAGATACAAACCAGTCGATGAGTTTCAGCCAAGCTTGAGCGGCGCAGTGTGCAGTGAACTTTGCATTTTGCCGCTCCATGTACCGCTCATATCCTATTTTAAGGGCATCTTCCAGGATCTCTTCCCTGATATCGTAGATAATAAGATCATTCTCTTCCTTTTGAAGGATTTCGGCCCTGAAATAGTCATGTGAAAATAACTGTTATATTTTATGTGAGTAGGTAAGTAGGTCTACCACTACAATCACATCATAATAATCCTTCAGAACCTAGGAGGTTCTACTATTTAGGTAAGTACCTACCCTACCACTATAATCTGGGTGTAGGTACTGACTTTCTTTCATCAACAACAAACATCACGGTTTGAGCGCACACATTCGGTTTTTTTTTTTCAACACACGGAGAAACCGAACGTCAGGTTTTTTTCCGGACGGAAAAAGTAAGAACGGTGTGCGCCTTGTCGAACATTTTGTATGCACGCGGACCATTCAGGTTTCCGAATCTGAAACCCTGATACGGAAACCTGATCTGGAATCAGTATGTATCCCAGGCTAAGGACACAGTAAATTGTACCTACTACCCGGCGATAGATGGTGCTTTGAACAATTTCTTAATCGTCGCCATGTAGGTGTAGGCTGTGATTAAAATAAGTACCTAGATAAGTGTAATGTAAGTATAGGTATTGTACATCGTTTACCAGATTCTTTCAGGCACTTCTTTTGGCAAAGCCACCAGAGTCCTTGCATCATCAGAAATCTGGAGCTTACGTCCTCTCCTTGATATTTTAAATTTATTAATTTGCGGAATCGCACTGGTCATCTTTGCCTGATCTATGCTTGTATTGGATTAATATTATTATTTCTGCTGTGATATAAATTTATTTATAAAATGATAGACCTCTCTAAATAATATTGGACAAGACACTAAACGTCAATAGTGACATTTTGTTACAAAAAGGAAGAACGTACTACGTCCTACCTATTGTAGGTACCTACTCTGTGGGAGGGGAGGAAAATCGAAAGACAAAAAAAACGTGTTTAAAAGGTGCCTGAATTTTGTAAACCCATTTTGTCCTTCTTTTCTTAGCATAAACTAATTTGAGGCACTTATAAGCACAAAAGCATAGTTTATTGTAGACTTAGCTACCTATATACTTACTTAGTAGGTAGATAGGTACCTACCTACTCAGTGCGCACAAGCGCAATTTTTTACGAGTGGGGATTAGTTCGTTATCAATTTTTCATGGGATGGGATTATTCACCAAGGTAATGGATAGGATAGATAGATAGGAACCTACTTCTGTGATTCAGAAAAGTTTTGAAATCAACCAAATGCAATACTTTTTGTTGAAAATCATAGATTCGTTTTCATTTTTAAAACTTCAAACAATGGCCAGAAGCAAATCTATCCATAGACAAACCGTTTGATTACTATTTTTGACAGCTGTTTGAAAAAGTGACAAAAACCGAGCGCAAATTACAAAAAATATTTGAAATACACAATTTGTTACAAATAATTATCTAAAAGTGCAGAACTATGAACAGTGAAAGTAAATTATTACATGGACTGTAAATGATGAGTGTATTTTACCTTTGTATAGATTTTGTTACGGCTTGACAGTAACAAAACAATGTATACCCTGAAGGGGATCTTTCCTGAGCCAAGTAAGTATCTGACTGTCTATTTTATTTGAATTCCTAAAAATAATTGCTCACATTGCAATGATTCTAAACTGAATCCTTTATCCCGTTCCAGAAAAGGAACAAAAAAAGAACTTCATCAGAGAGAACATGAAACAACTAAAGTTGATTCAGGGGAAGTCGCCGAAAGAGCCGAAGTACACGATGAAAGCTGTTCACCCGCCGCGCCTCACCAACCCCATAGCTGCTGGAAGCTCTCTTGGCCAAGTGAAATCATCACCTTCTAATAAAAGTGGCAAAATCTCCCTCAACGTGGGAAAAACCAGTTCTAGCAACTCACGTAAGAAGCTTCCCGATATTCGGATCAGAAAAGGCGATATGGCGGAGTTTCTAAAAAGGAAAGAATTGAGGCAGTCAATGCCACCTGAAGACTCGCCGGATGAAGACGCGGGATCCACAGATTCATCAGGGCGTCTCCGGGACATCGGGTGTCAGACTATTGAATCTAACCTCTCTCAAAAACTAACAGAAAGTACTAAATTGACTGTGTTATATCCTAAGAAAGACGATGATGACTCGAAGATGAAAGCAAGTGGGGACTCAGGACACTACCGGAACTCTCCCCTGTCTCAGACCCCTCGCCGAGGAGGTGATGAGAGCATCGAGATGGAGAGGAATCGTAGTCGACTGAACTCTATACTAGATAGAAAAGATAACAAGGATCCTTACTTACCATCTGGATATCAGAAAGGAGTGGTTCCCAAGTATCTGCGGGAAAGGAAGGAGCAAATACCACACGCAGAAGGGACGGGTGTTGCTATTGATGATGTGTGTCCCCCGGGACACGTAGCCCTGCCCGATACAGAGAGGAAGGAGACCTTAAGGATGCTAAGAAACAGTTTTGCAGAACTAGTAAGTGAACTTAACAAATTGCCAGTGAAGACTGACACTCTTCGGATGAGAAATAGAAAAATGGAACTTGAAAAGCAACTCACTAAACTTGAAGAGGGCATCAAGGTGTTCTCGAGACCTAAAGTTTTTGTTAAAATTGGGGAATGAAGGGTTGAGATCAGTGGAATACAATTCTTTACATAGTATTTTCATTTACATGAAATATACAATTGTATGGAATTATTTTAAAAGTTCATGGTGTCCGTCCAAATTGATTAGTACAATTTTAACATGCCATAAATTTTTGTGATGTCACAATGTGTAAGTTTATGTATTGTAGTATAATTATTGTATGTTCTTGTTGTGTAATTAATATAATGTTTGTATGGTATACAGTGTTTCTTAACTTTTTTGGATATTACATTATTGTTATATATCCATTTGACTTGATTCATTGGAAAAATAAAAGACTATACTTTTGGTAGATATCATATTTCTAATTACATAACAACCCAGTAGGAAGGAACACAGCTTAGTTCAACTAATAATCTTTCACACTACACAAATTAATCTATTCAAACAATTTACATGTTCTTTGGTGTATAAGAACAAAGTACATTATGCTAGTATCACATGGTAACTTATATTTATCCCATAGATGGTACAAAATGGCCAATAATTTCGTTTACTCCCACCTGTTCTGTTGACAAAACTACTGGGATTTTTTCCCTTGCATAAAATCAGGTACTTTGTAAAAATAACAGATGCCAGAAAGAAATTCTAGAAGAAATAAAACTAAACCATCTATTATAAATCCAGGTAGACCTAAATGTCTACCATAAACACATTAGGTAGTGAACAAATAAATAAAATAACAGATAATAAACACAAAATATTTTGAAAATACTTCTAATGGGCCAATCATAGTGGTATCCATTGTTCTAAACTATGCTAAATCTCATGTTATAACTTCCGAACATGCTGAAAGAGATGGTTGTTGAATATAATAGGACCCTTCCTGTATCTGATCTCATCATCTTCATGCCACTTGTGAAACGAGAAGTCGGGAAAGAAAAACTTTATCTCTCTTTCTGCTGATGTGAGTGAATCTGTAATGGAAAGGATATGTCAATTAATATTGATCAGAAAAATGAAAATCTTAATAAAAGATACAACTTGGGCAGAATTTGATGTGTGGTTTAACAAAAAAAATTAAAAAAATATTATTGATGTTCAAAGTTTTGACCACACAAATCCCTTTGTGTGGTCAAAACTACTGTTTATTCTTCATTAAATTGTTTGTATATTTGATGTAGATAGATTGTGATCTATCTACATCAAATATACAAAGTTCTTGTTCCTAAATGGTATTTCTTTAATCATATCAGTTGAATTGAAAATAATAATCAATTACTGCTAGGACTTGAAAAATAAATTAGAATAAAGAATTTGGATTTGAATGGCACTGAAAGAAAAAAAAAAGGTGTTTATTTCTTTCTGTTGGACCTCAAGGATCACTTAAAAATGTAGTCTTACATGAAAACTGATAGTGCTAAGCCACATTACTTTGTTGTAAAATATTACCTGAGCCATGAGCAACATTCCTGGTATCAGAGATTCCAAACATGCCTCTTAGACAATTCGGTTCAGTAAATTGCCCTTTGTAAACACTGGTGGGGCCGAGGATCTGTCTCCAAAGATGGATCGCATCCATGTGTCCCAGGACATGAAGATCTATACATCCACTGAAAAATAAACGAAGACAAGTGACTTCAAAGAGACCTATAATGACCATGAATAAATGTCTGTCAAGGTGAAATTATTTTAGAATTATTTGCAACAAATTTTCTGTCATATCTCTTACCTCGTCATAAACGTTACCAGGCGATTGTAGAAGAACTTCCCTACATGCTCTTGATAAAAGTTACCAGCAGTTTCCTTGTTTAGAGAAACTCTTTTCGTTTTCACAACAACAAATTTATTTTTCAGAATATGTCTGATGTAAGATAGAGCAATAGGATTTTTAACTGCATGTGGTTTTATAATGGCGAGTGTTAGTTCCAATCTGGTCATTGTTTCTGCAGTTTTTCTTACTTTTCACTCATAATTTTATTTTTGTTTCGCCTTGAAAATTGCTGAAAATCGCTCGCTGAAAAAGTGATTTGAAAAAAAGTTACGTCTAACTTGACTTGACAACAACTGTCAACTTCTTATGACAGAATTTACGTAAAGTGACAGTGACAGATATTTCTGTTAAGGCATGTTTCACACGAATCGAGAACATCGAAAGGCTTACACAGTGTGTAAGACTTTTCACACATCCAATCAAATCGATTACGATTATTCGATTCTTTAGGAAATTAGGATGGATTCATTCGAGTTTGAGTTGACTTGACTTTGTTCAATCCCTTAACTTGAATCAATCAACCACAGATGATAAAACGACAACAAAACAAACCAAAATTTTGAGGTTACAGTACAGACAGAATTTAGAAATCGGAGTTTTTATTTAATTCTTGCAAGATGCCTGAAATTGAAATAAAACGAAAAGCAGAAGATACAGCCGTAGTACCGTCTAAGCGAACTAGACATGAGATCACCGTCGCGGGCACAAGAGAAAAAGCTGTGGTTACATCGGCGGTAAGTTTACAATGTTTATGTTCACTTGGCTTCAGAGTGGCTCTATTATGAGCTCACTAAGAGACCAAAACTCAAAAACAGCCTGAAATTATTCATTGATTTCTAGCACAAATTACAAACATTCCAGGTACCTCGTACATCAAATCTCTATGCGCCAATAATGCTGCTGGAGGGACACCAGGGAGAGATATTTACTGCCAAATTCCATCCTGAAGGCAAGCACTTAGCTTCTGCAGGATTCGACAGACAAATATGTAAGTAAAAACAACAAACAACTTTGTTTTGTATGTTAACAAATCATATTATGAACTATAATATCAGATACTTAGTTGACTAGCTACAGTAGTGTCTAGTCTTTCCCTGGTGTAGGAAGTCGCGTTGGAACAGGCAATAGAATCCCATAGTTTTAAGAATGTGACTATACAAAGTGGTCTGTAAGATCTTATTTATTTATTTAACGATGATAGACGAGCAGCTACTGCTGGTATGTCTATATCACACAGTGTTGGAATAGTCTTTTTAGTTATGTATCGTTAATCTTATTGAATAAAAATATTTTAACTTTTGACTATTGACGATTACTAACTACAGACTTAGCTACCACAATTGTCTTCGAAGGATAGGTCTGAGGCCGTGTTATTTATTTCTCTCCTAATTTCAGTTGTTTGGACAGTATACGGACAATGTGAGAATGTGATGGTGATGAAGGGCCACACGGGCGCCATCATGGAGCTGTGCTTCTCTCCCGACGGCGCCCATCTCTACACGTGCTCCACAGACAACACGGTGGCTGTCTGGGATGTTCCCACGGGGACCAGGATCAAGAAACTGAAGGGACATGCCAGCTTTGTCAATTCCGTGAATGGTTAGTCACTTTGGTATTAAGTAAGCGACCAGCGGTTCCAACCGCGTATTTCCCGTTTCTACGGTAATATTGGTAGCTTGTGTTATTCCAGGTCTTTAGCTACCTATATTCCAAATTTCATTACAATCGGTTTTGTAGTTTTTTCGTGAAAGAGAAACAAACATACTTACATATTTCACATTTATAATAATAGGAGGATAGTAGTGGGTACAGTGTAAAGTAACTTCTATTATTATTTTTATAAAATAATGCAATAAAAAAGTTAAACAAAATAAGTAAACTTCTGTACATACATATTTACATTACAAAACTGATTATTTCTGAATATCAGGTGCAAGAAGAGGTCCCGAGCTCCTCGTATCAGCCTCCGACGACAACACCATAAAGCTCTGGGATGCGAGGAAACGGAACCCCGTAGCCTCCTTCGACAGCACCTACCCCGTCACATCGGTACTCTTCAACGACACCGCTGAGAAGATCATATCGGGTGGCGTGGATAATGTTATCAAAATATGGGATATACGGAACAACCAGATTGCTTATAAGATTAAGGGGCATACGGATACTGTTACAGGTTTGGTTATATCTTTAACTGTTGTTAATAATAATGAATAAGAATTAATAAGAAAAAAATTAGTTCAATCACTGGTATCGAACATTGAAATTACTACTTTTTTCTTTGGGTTTTTTTGGTGTTTGATATTTGCGGCATCAGCTATCGGCGTTTAGGCATCCGACTGCATGTTACTTAGCACTAGATGGAGTTACTTATTTTTAATTGCAGCAAGACCTAAACACCGCTAGGGACGGCTTAATTTCTGTGAAATAAAAACAATTAAATTAAATTATGTCTAAAGATCGCGAAAGTATAAATTGTACTAAAGCCTAAATACTAATACATTTAGTTCTTCAACTGGAAACAATGTACAATGGACGGCCTTATCGCGATCTCTTCCAGGCAACTTATGTATCTTATCTCTACTAATATTATAATGAGGTAATGTTGGTTTGATTGTATGGGGACGTCGTTCCGCGCCGCGCGTTTTCGTCAGCGCGATCTAGAATCGCTTCATTTTTACTAGCGCCATCTAGTACTGTAGGTTATATTGCTCGGTAGCATTATTATTAGTACACCCGTGCAAAGCCGGGACGTGCTGCTAGTTGTAAATATATTTTGAAGGTTCCTGCTTGTTATTCCAGGCATGGCCCTCTCATACGACGGCTCGTACCTCCTCTCCAACTCGATGGACAGCACGCTCCGCATCTGGGACGTGCGTCCCTTCGCGCCGGCGGAGCGCTGCGTGAAGCTGATGTCGGGACACGCGCACAACTTCGAGAGGAACCTGCTGAGGTGTGCCTGGTCGCCCGATGGTGCCAAGGTAACATATATATATATATATCATCTGGGACGTGCGTCCCTTCGCGCCGGCGGAGCGCTGCGTGAAGCTGATGTCGGGACACGCGCACAACTTCGAGAGGAACCTGCTGAGGTGTGCCTGGTCGCCCGATGGTGCCAAGGTAACATATATATATATATATCATCTGGGACGTGCGTCCCTTCGCGCCGGCGGAGCGCTGCGTGAAGCTGATGTCGGGACACGCGCACAACTTCGAGAGGAACCTGCTGAGGTGTGCCTGGTCGCCCGATGGTGCCAAGGTAACATATATATATATATATCATCTGGGACGTGCGTCCCTTCGCGCCGGCGGAGCGCTGCGTGAAGCTGATGTCGGGACACGCGCACAACTTCGAGAGGAACCTGCTGAGGTGTGCCTGGTCGCCCGATGGTGCCAAGGTAACATATATATATATATATCATCTGGGACGTGCGTCCCTTCGCGCCGGCGGAGCGCTGCGTGAAGCTGATGTCGGGACACGCGCACAACTTCGAGAGGAACCTGCTGAGGTGTGCCTGGTCGCCCGATGGTGCCAAGGTAACATATATATATATATATATCATCTGGGACGTGCGTCCCTTCGCGCCGGCGGAGCGCTGCGTGAAGCTGATGTCGGGACACGCGCACAACTTCGAGAGGAACCTGCTGAGGTGTGCCTGGTCGCCCGATGGTGCCAAGGTAACATATATATATATATATCATCTGGGACGTGCGTCCCTTCGCGCCGGCGGAGCGCTGCGTGAAGCTGATGTCGGGACACGCGCACAACTTCGAGAGGAACCTGCTGAGGTGTGCCTGGTCGCCCGATGGTGCCAAGGTAACATATATATATATATATATCATCTGGGACGTGCGTCCCTTCGCGCCGGCGGAGCGCTGCGTGAAGCTGATGTCGGGACACGCGCACAACTTCGAGAGGAACCTGCTGAGGTGTGCCTGGTCGCCCGATGGTGCCAAGGTAACATATATATATATATATCATCTGGGACGTGCGTCCCTTCGCGCCGGCGGAGCGCTGCGTGAAGCTGATGTCGGGACACGCGCACAACTTCGAGAGGAACCTGCTGAGGTGTGCCTGGTCGCCCGATGGTGCCAAGGTAACATATATATATATATATCATCTGGGACGTGCGTCCCTTCGCGCCGGCGGAGCGCTGCGTGAAGCTGATGTCGGGACACGCGCACAACTTCGAGAGGAACCTGCTGAGGTGTGCCTGGTCGCCCGATGGTGCCAAGGTAACATATAAGAATAAGAATATTTTATTACCAAAGAATTATCCTAAATTCAAAGCAGATACATCCGGTTAAGTTTAAACTATTATTTATTTATTTTTAATTGATAGACGAGCAGCTACTGCTGGTATGTCTATATCACATAGTGTTGGAATAGTCTTTTTAGTCTATGTTCTGTTAATCCTTTTGAGCACCGATTTGCCAGATCGTAGCCAGTTGTCGAGCCTGCTTTTAAACGCATTGGTAGAAGGAGCTGTCACAACGTCGTCTGGTAGTGCATTTCAATTGTGGACCGCCATATTGCTGAAGAAGTGATATGCAGCAAGGTTTTTATGTGAGGAATGGGGTTGCTGCTCGTATTTGGACGCACCCAGTTGAACCTTCTCACTCCACTGTGGAACAACTATGGATGACTTTGACAGTAAGAGGTAAAAAATTAGTTGTTGGGACCGCTTACAGGCCTCCTTGGCTTAATGTGGATCTATTTTTCGATGCGCTTACTGATTCCATAAATGCCTGCCCGAACTGTGACTTTACTATCTTGCTTGGCGACTTCAATATTAATGATAATTATAAACTGAATAAATTCAACACCTTCTTAGACTCTCTTGGACTATCGCAACTGGTTACTATGCCAACTCACTTCACTGACGCTTCGGAATCGCTTTTAGATGTTATCTGCACTAACTTAAGTTCTAATAATATAATACATGATCCGGTGGGGCGGCTCACGGGTCATAATTTGATTGTTTGTGAGTTCAAAATAAAACGCGATAAAGTTCCGCCACGTTATGTAACTTACCGACCGATTAATGATATTTCATTGGAACTTTTTGACCATGATCTAAATTCTTTGCCTTGGGATTTCATGCTATCACTAAATGACGTCGATGAATTGGTTGAAGTGTTTAACACTTCTGTGCTACAGTTATTCGACAGGCATGCACCAGTGAAAACTATCTGCGTAAGAGACCGTGGATATCCCTGGATTACACCTACTATTAGAGAAATGATGAAACTTAGAGATGCTGCACTCACTGTTTATCATAAAACAAAGTCACTTACGAAAAAAATTTACTATAAAGACATGAAAACAGTAGTTAACAAGGCACTCTTTTTTGAAAAGATGTCTTATTTTAAACAGAATATTAATAATAAAATCAGTAACCCGCGTAGTCTCTGGAAAAATTTAAAGTCAACTATATTGCCCCCCAAAAATAACACCTTGCCATCCCATTTTTCTTGTCCAGATTCTATCAATAATCACTTCTTAAATATACCCGGTTCATTTGAAACTGACATATCTCAGCTAACATTTTATGAATTTAATAGGCATAGTCGGGCAGTATTTACGTTGGCTACGGTTAGCTGTGATAGAGTAGCTAAAATTATTTCGTCGTTGAAGTCTAACGCAGAAGGCACTGACGGAATAAGCCTTAAAATGCTTTTACTGACCCTCCCACAATCCTTAGATGTGTTAACCTCTATTATAAATACCTCCATCTTATCATCATCTTCTCCTAAGGCATGGAAAGTGGCTTCTGTCCGCCCTCTTCCCAAGATCTCAAACGCCGTAACCATGAAGGATTTAAGACCAATAAGTATATTGCCCTGTATATCGAAATTGCTTGAAAAAACTGTATCTTATCAGCTGGTCGAATTTTTAGAAGCCAATAATATACTGCCCGAGGTACAATCTGGATTTAGGAAAGGCCGCAGTACTGCTACTGCACTGTTGGATGTCACTGACCACATTCTTGATGCGGAGGATAAAGGTTTAGTTTCATTGCTGGTCTTGTTGGATTTCTCTCGAGCTTTTGATTCGCTGAATATATCATTATTGCTATCGAAACTCAGCTACTATGGATTTGATGCCAAAACAGTAAATTGGTTTCATAGTTATTTGTGCGGTCGGAGTCAACATGTTAAGATATCAAAGGGAGATGGCACTAGTATCTATTCGAATGAGGCTGCTGTAGATAGAGGTGTTCCTCAAGGATCCATCTTAGGCCCTATTTTGTTTACGATCTATACTGCAGATATCACTAAACACATTCGGAATTGTAGATATCACATTTACGCCGATGATGTTCAAATATACCTCTCAGTTAAGCCATCGGAAATAGACTCTGCAATTCAGAATATTAATGAGGATTTGCAGGGAATAGCCACTTGGTCAAGGGCGAATAGCTTGGTTCTTAACCCACTGAAAACTAAGTACATGATCCTAGGCAAAAAACACCAACTTGCTAATTTGAACATGACGTCCGCAGTGTCTCTTGCGGGTGAGCCTATCGAGCGTGTTTATGAAGCACGTAATTTGGGCCTTATTATGGATGTGGGTCTTAGGTTCGAGAAACATATTACTTCGTCAGTGAGGTCATGTTTTTATAAACTTAGAGTCTTATATAACATCCGTCAATACCTCAGCGAAGAGCTACGTATTCAACTTGTAGAATCCCTAGTTTTGTCCAAAATGAATTATCTGGACACTGTGGTTGGTCCTCGATTGCTTGGACGATCACAACGTGTGGTGCAAAGACTGCAGAATGCATGTGCTCGTTTCTGTTTTAAAATACCTCCTAGAAGCCATGTCACACCGTACTTAAATGATAAATCCATTTTAAAAATGAAAGCGCGGCAAAAACTTCACCTAGCTTGCTTGTTATTTGGCGTAGTAAAAAACAGAGCACCCAATTACTTATTTCAAAGACTAGTAAGTGTATCGGATACCAGAAGGGTACGTAAGTGTTCGAAGCAGTTTTTGATACAAAGACATCACTCAGCGTCATTTCGAGGTAGTTTCCGGTATGCTGCTTCGAAGTGCTGGAATAATATTCCTCCGCCCATTCGTGATATAGGCAATTTCTATGGTTTTAAACAGAAACTAAAGATATATTTAATCGACCATCAGAAGGCATTTGGCCACCTGAGAACCGATACATCGATTTTGTAAGTTGATCTTTAAAATTTAATAATTTCATATTCTATAACATATCTTCAGTGCCATATCATGTTTTTGAAAATAATTAGCCCACTTGTTAGTTATTAGCTAAATCTTTCAGAGAGGCCACCTTAGACATTCTTTAAACCTATACCTACCTACCTAATTAGATTGTCGAGTTTTTACCTACATTTCAAACTACCTACTTTGTTAACCTACCTATTGTTATTTTATTTACCTATCTGTGTACGTTTTAAACCCCTAAATTTAACCTAAATGACTAATGAGTACCTAAGTATATACCTACTGTAACTAATTTTTCGAAAATTATACCTACCTACTTATCTCGTTGTGTACTAGTTCTCAATGTATTTGCAACTTCTTTTTTAATACGATAAGGATATCTGTGACTCGCAAAAGGTTCCAACGGAAGACCAGCGTTGCCTTGCCTTGCGCAAATCAACTTAATGCTGAGTTGGACGCCTGTTTGAGACACAATTAAGTATGTTTTATAATTAAGTATGTTTTTGTCTTGTTGTTGCCTGTGTGTCAAATAAATGATTTTTCTTTCTTCTTTCTTTCTTTCTTTCAAGTTGGTGAGTGGAAAAATAGCCTGACAAAAAAGAAGGAGTCATTTCAATGTTCGAGATGTATCTGTACTGAGGTAGGTATGTAATCAGTGCTAACAGTACCGTGTCTCCCCAGGTGGCGGCGGGTTCATCAGACCGTCACCTGTACATCTGGGACACGACCTCGCGCCGCGTGCTGTACAAGCTGCCCGGACACCACGGCGCCGTCACCGACGTGCACTTCCATCGACGAGAGCCCATTGTGCTCTCCGCCTCCAGTGATAAACAGATATACCTCGGGGAGATTGATCATTGATTTAGGAATTATTGTTTCAACCACAGATAATATATTACGAAGATGATCACCGCATCTAGTGATAAACAGATATACCTCGGGGAGATCGATCATTGATTGAGGAATTATTGTTTCAACAACAGATAATATATTACGAAGATGATCACCGCATCTAGTGATAAACAGATATACCTCGGGGAGATTGATCATTGATTTAGGAATTATTGTTTCAACCACAGATAATATATTACGAAGATGATCACCGCATCTAGTGATAAACAGATATACCTCGGGGAGATCGATCATTGATTGAGGAATTATTGTTTCAACAACAGATAATATATTACGAAGATGATCACCGCATCTAGTGATAAACAGATATACCTCGGGGAGATTGATCATTGATTTAGGAATTATTGTTTCAACCACAGATAATATATTACCAAGATGATCACCGCATCTAGTGATAAACAGATCTACCTCGGGGAGATTGATCATTGATTGAGGAATTATTGTTTCAACAACAGATAATATATTACGAAGATGATCACCGCATCTAGTGATAAACAGATCTACCTCGGGGAGATTGATCATTGATTGTTATTACTATTTAGACCACAGATCATAATTACCAGCCCCGCGGTGAATTGTTCCTGTGGTAATACTGGGAACCAGTGTTGTGTTAATTCGACGACTCGAAGTTGAGGTAATACTCCGTTTGGTCAACACAACTTTTATTAAAAATGATGATAAAAAAACTAAATTATTTATCACAAAATATGTGTTAAATTAATTTAGTGTGTCCTTTGTGGTCCTTGTCTGATTTTACTTAAATGTCAAGGCAAAATAATTATCTTTTCTATTGTACAAAGACTTAAGTTAGGTAATATATAATATTAAGGAATTTAATGAATAAACTTAATTGAAATAAAATTCTCTTTTATCAACAAAAACGGTTCCACAATTTCTTTAAGATATTATCACAGTACTAGTCAGTCAATTAAGTTATTTAAATACACAGAGATTGGGGTGGGGGTATTACAGGTATGAAACCCATTTTAAAATCATCGCTCTTAAATGCTTCTAAATCTCCGGGTGATAAGTCCTCCATTTTACTGTACACTCCAGTGTCAACAGTTGGTTGTTGAAATACATTTTGCACAACACTTTGATTTGCTTTTTGGAATACGTTTGGTGCACTTTGTTGAGTAAAAGGTGATGAAGAAGGGAAACCTTGTGATGCATTTGCAAAAGTCATTTGAGCTGTGTCATTTTGCATTTGGAAAATATTTGTTGGCTGACTGCTTTGTGCAAAAACATTCTGTGTCGCTTGAGCAAAGATTGACTGTGCATTATCAGGCTGAGATAACATTGGTTGGCTTTGATTTGGTGTTTGACTGAATATACTGGGAGTTTGATTCTGAAAGACATTTTGAGTTGCTTGAGCAAATATTGATTTCGCTGGATCCTGTGGTGCAAAGCTATTGGCTTGACCGAAAACTGATGTGCTCTGTGCAAATACTGAGGCTGGTGTAGGCTGAACTGCGCTTCGGAAGACAGAGGAAGCATTGTTGCTGAATGCATTTGATTGTGGTTGGCTACCAAATGGGTCGGCAACATTTTCACCATTATAAAGACTTCGTAGGACTTTGGTCATGTTTGAGTTTTTTGTAAGCAATAGCTCGTGTTTCTGTTTTGCTTCTTGGAATAGATTGTTCATGAACATAACCTGAAAAATTAAAGAAAATTTGGAAATCAAAATTAATATTTGTCAACCAAAAAGTCAAAATAGATAAACTTTCTGAAAAAAAATATTATTTCTTTCTGTTTGTAAATTAGGATATCTTCTCATACCACTGGTCGCACAAGGAGTAAATGACTTCATCAATGTTTTTTATAATTAAACAAAAAACTTGTAAAATCAACTTACAGCTTGATCTAGGTTATTGTTAGCTTTCGCTTCATAAATAAGCAGTCTGGCTTCTTCTGGCGACATGTCCACAAAGCCGGGGAATCCAGGCTTGTCCTTGAATGGGGCATAGGCAGAGAGCAACCATTGCCCTCCTTGAAGGATGGACTGCACATACGCATGGACTTGGTTGACCAGCTGGTCGTCTGTGATGGCTGGCCCGGGCTGGCCTACTTCTGCTGCAGGGTTTGCTGGGAAAGTAATAATAATAAATAAATAAATATCCTTGGACATTCCACACAGTGTCATCTAGTCCCAAGGTAAGCAATTTAATGCTTGGGTAACTAATGTGAATAGTTTGAAATAGATACTTATTTATAATATAATTTTATGCAGTTTACATTAAAACTTACCATGGTAGGAGTATTTGGAACCATAAATATGATCAAATCTGCAGTTCTGACCGTATCGGCAGCTGCCTTGCTGGAAAAACTTACAAACCACCATTTTTGAGGTGTAGATAGATAATGAAAATATTGGTTTGTTTTAGTATTGTTGTAGAATTACTTAAAATAAATAACTAAGTCGAAGTTTATCACACAATACTGCACAATACACTATTTACTGCTGGTTTCAAACTTTCCGTATTTTATTTTACAAAGCACTCTGCTTACTTACAAAACAGTCTGTCTGTCTGACTTGAGTTGAGTGAGTCTGACAGTGACACTCGTATAGTCTGACGTCCGACGTACAAGAGACAGGTATTGTATTGACTTTCTGACTGACTGACTATGACATTACAACAGTAGAACTCTGTGACTGTGACGTTGATTGATTAATTAATGATGATGACACTCGCTCCCTCCACTCTTACACGTTTTGTTTTTCTCTATTTTGTTTTGTTGATGACATGAAATGAAAAATTGAAAACAGTGAAAACTTGAAGCAACGCGCAACGTAGTGATTATATATTTCTTTTTGCTTGAAACGAGTGAAGTTAGAGGTGAGAGAGAAGTGAAGAAGTATCAAGTTTCATTTTTTCATTTCATCTCTCTTTATCAGAAATTGAGTAACACAAACCAAACAGACCATATTAGCCTCCGGCCGGCTAGAGGAAGGAAAGGAAAGGCGGTTATCCCTTTGATTTGAAAAATCTACAAGAACAGAACTAACGGAGTGTAAGTATTACAAAGAGAATTTAATCAAACTTCCCTGAAAATTAGAAAATAATTATTATCACATTATAGGTACGTTTATTTTAGGTAAATAAATAACCTACATGGTATTACCTATTTACATACTGCATCTCTATGTAAGAACTTATTGTCTGTGCTGTGTTATTTACCACCATTTTTATAGTTTACTAGCTGCTCCCCGCGGTTTCACCCGCGTAAGTCCCGTTCCTGCGTTAATATCCGGATAAAAAGTAGCCTATGTGTTAATCCAGGGTATCACCAATCTACATACCAAATTTTAACCAAATCGGTCCAGCCGTTTTTCCGTGAAAGAATAACAAACATTCTCACAAACTTTCACATTTATAATATTAGTAGGATTATAATATTAGTAGGATAGTAGGATATTAGTAGGATAGGAAGTAGGATAGTAGGATTGATCAGCCAAGCTGTGAGGTAAGGTAAGTACCTAAATTGAGTATGATTTTGTTTGCGCATCAGAAACTTGAAGAATGTCAGGGTCTATGTGAAGGATGGAATGAGTCTTTTAGTCATAGAATAGAGATGGAACCTACTTGGGCCACGTTCGATGTAGAATGTTTGTAAACAAACTGTTTATACTTAACATAAAAAGAACTTTTTTGTTAATGTTTATTATAGGTACTTATTTCTCAATTTATGGGGATCTGTGACCACTCCCCTGTATATAAATTACTTTCAACTTGGATAAATAACTTATACTTACGAAGCAATGAAACTTTACGAGTGACAGTTTGTTTACAAACATTCTACATTGAATGGCCCAAGTATAGTTTAGTTGTAGGTACCCACTGTTTCTTAGAGGCAAAGGTACCTATAGTCATTGGGATAAAAAATATGTAAACTACCTACTGTTCTATCATTGCAGGTACCTGTTGAATTATGAACAAATTTAACGTCTACGCATTGCAGATTCTCTTTGTCTGTAGTATTGCAGCAGGTAAGTGTTATATTATTATTTATTTATTTATTATTTATTTTTAGCCCATATTGTCCCACTGCAGGGCAAAGGCCTCCCTTTCCTTCCAGCTTTTTTTATCTTTGGCCGCAGTGGGCCAATCTGTTATATTTGTTTAGAAAATTATATAATTACCTGTAACCACCGATTACCAACATTATGACAGATACCCCATCTCGAACATTGTTATTTTTTCTGAAAGCCATTGTTGTGTTTGATTTTTGCGGCGCCCTGAGCGCCGTTTTGGTCTTGTCTGCAATCAAAAATAAGTAACTCCATCTAGTGCTAAGTAGCATGCAGTCGGATGCCTAAGCCGCTAGGTGACGCCGCAAAAATCAAACACCAAAAAATAAGCCTGAAGAAAAACGGAGTGAAATTAATGTTCGAGATGAGGCACCCGTGCTGTAACGAACTTACTGTAACAATGTTAACTGTACCTACAGTTTTTTGTTAGGTATATTTGGATTTATGTTCAACCTATACTTTAATATAAAAAAATCTCAAAACATGAAATAATTGAATGCCTGATTTAATCTCACACTTGTCTGTTTATTTTATAAGTCTCGGAAGTCTGGAGTTAGCCAAAACATAATATAGGTACTACATACTCTATCAACAACAACCATTCCTTGTTAAAATAAACATCCTGTAACCTAATCTTTTAATTGTAATTTGAGATTGTATTTGGGTCTTATTGTTCATTCATAGTTATGAATGAACAATAAGATAAATATTTCTTTGAACTTGAAACAGTCAGCTTGAAAATATTATGAAATGAAAAAATTGTCCATGTTTTCAGTTGGATTTTTTATAATACATCATCATCATCATTGTCAGCTTGGTAGAACCCACTGCTGGGCATAAGCCTCCTTCCCTGAACGCCAAACACTTCTGCTTTGGGCCTTTTGCATCCAGGTCTTACCCTCAGCAACTATGTTTATATAATACATAGGGACAGAGAAAAAGCCGTGTTGGCTAAGTGAATTGGTACTTCGACTTTCGTTCCGCTTTAAACGGTGAAGGAAAACATCGTGTGGAAACCCGCGGCTAGTCAGCCCCACACGTATTGACCATTGTCTTTCCTGTGGATATGGCTGGCTAAGCTGAGAGGGTGGTTTGGGTGCTGGGCAAGCCTATTCCATCTCAACAATGTCCCAGGCACTACAGTGTCCCGTTAAGTGTAGACAAAGATTGCCTCCTGACGCTGTATAAATTATCTACTATAGATGCAAAGGCCTGAGTTTTTTTTAGGGACAGAGAAAAGGAACTTTGTTATATACTAGTTAGTGTAGTTATGATAAGTGTGATAATTACAAGTTGACTGTACCTACTTCCCTAAATTATATGATGGGTGGGCCAGTCTGTCCGTCTGTCCCTTCACAGTCAACCACTATTTAGGCACTGCCTAGGTATAACTACACTAACTAGTGCCTAATAGGCAGTTGCATACTGTTTGTGATCCGTGCAAGTGTAGACAGCTAGCTAACTAACTTTGTGAGTCATATTTTTACTTAATTAATAATTGGGCAAAAAAAATAATATAATAATTGGGCAAATGATATTAAGTATAATGTTTTTATCATCAGAATAATTGAAAAATTCTAACAAAAGTTACGACTTCGGCAGGATTCGAACCTGCGTAACTTTTATGGTTTTTAAATTTTTTTAAATGTTTTTAGGTATATTATTTAATAATAATTACTAATAGGTTGTTTTTCATTGTTGCAGGCTCTCAAAATATCAATTTTGAAGACAAATCCAAGTGGCTGAATGTTGGTGAGTGTAATTTCTACTACTTATTATAATTTATCTAAGAACTTCAATTTACTAATTGAAGTTCTTGGATAAATTATAATAAGACAGACAGACAGTAGTTACGACGGACAGTAATGACTTACCCCCGGTTCCTATAACAAACTAACGGATGTCCGTAGGACTTTCACCATAGCAACGTTGTTATCTGTCAAAAAGTTTTATACATTCTATCTTGAAATAACAACGTTGCTAAAGTGATGGACCTACGAACATCCGTTAGTTTGTTATAGGAACCGGGGGTTAATGCACGACCGGATTCAATCCCGCGACCTTAGGATCAAAAGTCGATGTACAAACTCTCGGCACGTCTTTTTTTAACACTGATATAAATATATATTAAATGTTTTGTTTTGACTTGTATTTCAGTGTGACACTTTCTTTATTTTATTACCAATTTTAATCTTTGGATCTATTTGTTATATGAATCAATAAACGAATTTAATTAAATTAAATAAATAAATAAAAAAAAGACGTGTGGCACTCGGGGACTGCCGCGGTAAAGCTATTGCATGCCACCTAGAGGCGAGTTGCTGAACTAAAGTGACAGCGTTAGGTGTTTTCGTTACGGAATTTCTGGATTCGGTCTCCACGCTCAAGGCCCGCGATAGAAGCTATGCAATATGTTGCTTTAAAAAAAAGCTACGCCCAGACCACCAGGTTCTTGCCTGATTCTTTCCCTGGTGTAGGGAGTTGTTTTGGAACAGGCAATAGAGTCACCTAGCTTTTAAGACTGTACGTTTTTGAGCGATCCTTGAGGTCCTACGGAATAAACATAAAAAATAAAAATAAAATAAAATATCATTTATTGCTTTAAGTAGGAATAGCCATAGACACCAGAAGAGATACAAAATTTTTTTTATTTATTTTTATTTTTAACATATTTTTCTTTCTTTCTTAAAAATTATTTAAAACATTTCAGTTCGCTACCTAATATACCTGCTTACAATAAAGTCGATACCCCACCTGTGTAACCTCATACAAGGCTACTTGAGGACCCAAAGTCTGGACTTGAGGAAAGCTATAGAGTCGAGGGACCTGGCCTGCTTCACCGCTGCTCTGGCCCTACTGGTGTACTGCGAGGAAGGTCTCTTTAGACCAGACTTTGTGTACATTGGAGCTGCATATTTGATCATCGGGTATCCAGAAATGGTAAGACATGCTGCGCCCCGCGGTTTCACCCGCGTAAGTCCCTTTCCCGCGGGTATATCGGGATAAAAATAGCCTATGTCATTCACCACCCCTTCAACTATCACCACTTAAAAAATCACACATCGTCGCTCCGTTTTGCCGTGAAAGACGGACAAACAGACAGACAAACAGACACACTTTCGCTTTTATTATATTATATTCTCTTGAATTCTGATGTTTTATTTATGTGAACATTATTTATTAGCTCTGACGCCTTGGAACATGTTTCTTTCTGTAATGTTAGAGATAAGGTTTGCTTGAAAATAAATAAATATATATATAAATCTTAGGTTAGTTTAGTTTAAGTTTTGGCGTCATCAGAATCACCACTTTTGTATGAATATAATGATGTTTATGGTTTAATAAAATGAATATATTTTCAGTGTTCAAAACAGCCCATCAGCTATGGAGTGGGCATGGCTTGCTCCTTCTTCGAAGGTTACCTCGTGCACATCATACCGTCCGACGGAGCCAAGTAAACTTATTCCCCATTATGCATATTCGACCTAAAACCTGTATTAGCTAAAACGCATATTAAATCTGTTGCTATCTCTTTTCGTTGACATATGAGTGACAAGAAAAAAACGTTCTAAAACGTTCTTTAAACCTATATTAAATTGTCAAGTTTTTATGAATAAGACCCTATCTATATCTATTATCTACTAAGATTTACAATTATCATCATTTTTAATATCTCATCGATTTCACTCCATCCTTAGATTGTCAAGTTGGTTGGAAGAGATCGCTTCTTAGCGATAAGACCGCCATTACTAAGGATGTGTGTTATAACGTATTTTCATTCATTTATTCATCCATACATCCACAGCGCATAGATATTATGGTGATGACTGATATAATACCAACTTTTATTTTTTTGTAAAGATATACATTCATTCATACATAATTATAGATAGGAATCAACCAGACACTGAACAAATATCTATAGAATGAAAAAACTTTTGTCCCGTAGCGGGTATCGAACCCGAAACCTCCGCGTCTCACCACTGCGCCACAGAGGGCTTCAACTCATTAAATATATTTTTTTTTAAATCTTAATAAAAGTTACGACTTCGGCAGGATTAAATATAACCTTATGTTCCAGTTTCGTTGGTTTCGAGGAGAACATCAGGGCTCTGGAGCAGAGAGAAGGGGTTCTGTTCCCTGTGAAGAAACTATTCATCATCATCACCAAGAATCTCTATTGTCCGCCGGACTTGAAGGATTTCAATAAGGGGACCGATGTACCTCACCTTGACTCTTTTAACGTAAGTAAATAAATCTATAATCTACATCTACACTATATATTATATATATATATATATATATCTACACTAATATTATAAAGAGGAAAACTTTGTTTGTTTGTTTGTTTGTTTGGTTGTAATGAATAGGCTCAAAAACTACTGGACCGATTTTAAAAATTCTTTCACCATTCGAAAGCTACATTATCCACGAGTAACATAGGCTACTTTTTATCCCGATATTCCCGCGGGAACGGGACTTACGCGGGTGAAACCGCGGGGAGCAGCTAGTAAAATATTATAAAGAAGAAAACTTTGTTTGTATGGTTGTAATGAATAGGCTCAAAAACTACTGGTCCGATTTTAAAAATTCTTTCACCGAGATGTGTAGAATGGACCGTCGGGATGGTTATAGGCTATATTTTATCCCGGTAGTTTCATTAGGACACTCGTGCAAAGCCGGGACGTGCTGCTAGTAATAAATAAATATCCTTGGGCGTTTCACACATACTAGTCACAGATACTAGAACATACAAACATTTGTCCCGTAGCGGGGATCGAACCCGCAACCTCCGCGTCTCAGGCAGGCCTTCGCCCGCTGCACCACAGAGGTCGTCAAATAAAAATAATAAATATTGAAAGATGTATGTCTTCAGTCTCCCGAGGATGTAAAGAAGAGTGTTGCTGGCGTGAAGAACCGCATCTACCGCAACTCTGCGTACAAGGTGTGCCGCCCCGCCCCCGCCCCCCCCGGGTCCCCCTCACCGCCCCCCTCAGTGCCCCCCCCGGGGGTCCCCCTGGCCGCGGAGTGTGCCACGCCACTGCACACGCTGCATCGCGTGCTGGAGAGACGAGCTCTATACAGAGGTAAGTATAAGCCGACCTTTTGGCGGGAATTTGAGAAGACATGTTTTCCTTTTGTTTTATTTTCGAAATCTTGTGTTTTAACGAATATTAATGTGTATTATTGGTGGATTATCCTACTTTCTACTATATACTTACCCCATTATGCATATTCGACCAGTAAACCTGTATTAGCTAAAACGCATATTAAATCTGTTGCTACCTCTTTTCGTTGAAATATGGGGTGACAAGAAAAAAACGTTCTTTAAACCTATATTAAATTGTCAAGTTTTTATGAATAAGACCCCTATACTTTTACTTCCTACTATCCTTTCCTACTAATATTATAAATGTTTGTTATTCTTTCACGCAAAAACGACTGGACTGATTTGGTTCAAATTTGGTATGTAGATAGATGATACCTTATCCCCTACTTTTTATCCCTATATTCCCGCGGGAATGGGACTTACGCGGGTGAAACCGCGGGGCGTAGCTAATCTAAAATAAACTTATTATTATGTTACATCGTGGTTACAGAGTTGGCAGATATAAACGTGGAGCAAGTGGTGGACGACTTCTGCAGAACTCTCCGCTCCATCATCGACAACAGTCCCGAGTGCAGGGGGAAGTGCGAACTCATATTCTACGACAGTACGTATCATATTATTATATTATATTCAGCCGTTCGTGTCCCACTGCTGGGCAAAGGCCTCCCCCATTGCTTCCAGACGTCGCGATCTTGTGCTAAAGTCACGTATCATATACACTAGAAAAATCTAAAAATCTGAATTAAAGTTACGACTTTGTCAGGATTCGAACCTGCGATGATATAAACGATCGTCGTTATACGCGGACTCGCTGTTTCCAACCCAGCTACGAAGCCACTACTTGCCGAAGTCGAAACACAGTTTTCAGTCACACTTTTGTGTAATTTATTTTTATGTTTATTCTTATTGTACTTATAGTGACAAAATGCATGTTACACGGCGAGCGATGAATATGAATGTGGATGGATACACTGGAAGAGGTAGGCTTAAGTAAAGATGGATGGACTGTGTGTGTGCAGATATGTGTGTGAAAGGAGTGAGTACTGAGATGACGAGCGATAGAGGGAAATGGAAGAAAGAAACGTGTTGTGCCGACCCCACCTAGTGGGATAAGGGCAGGGAGATGATGATGACTTGTTGTAGTGACAAAATAAATATTTTTCAATTTGTATTTGTTTGTGTTGATGATGTTATTTGTTCTAGATGAGGATCCTGAACAGAACCTGGCTCAGATCCTGCTGGACCGGGTGAGCGAGCTGGTGCCCGACTACGAGGAGAGGATACTGGCCAGGAGGGAGGACAACGTCGTCGACGACTAGATGACGTCACACACACACTGACACTCTGACGGTCTTCTCGGATTTTTTGTTAAATATTGAACACGTATGGAAGTAAAATATTTAGACACCGGAAGCTAAATAAAAGATGATAAGTTATTGAGACTAGCTATTAATAATTTATCATTTGTTTAGCGTTCTGTGGCTATACTTCATTTCTTGAATCGAGCTAATAGGAACAAAAATAAACGCACGTGATTGGTCGTCGAAAATAATTGTCTTCCTCGTGATTGGCTGTATTGACAATTGATATTGATTTGACAATCTAGCCAATCACGAGAAACAATTATTTTCGATGACCAATCACGTGTTTTTTTTCTTCATATTAGCTCGTTTCAATAAATGAAGTATACCTATCTCTTACAGACATGTTTGACATCACTCACTGCCACACACCTCAAAGCTTCCCCGAGCTTACCTTTCGCATCGATCTTAAGTAGGCATAATTTGTTTTTTTTTTGTTCTCGAAAAAGAAACATTTTGTGTGACATGTTACATTTTAAATGGCGATGCTTATTTTTGTCATTATTTTATTCCAAATATTTTATTAACGTTTTATAATTCGGACGTTGTTTAACGCATATCGTACTATGCTACAATAAGTAGAAGTAGTGTGTAGGTGGTTTTTTTCTTTTGTTTTTTGATGTAGGTATGTATAGGTCGCGCCACGTAAAAAGAACGCGATTTTAGGAATCTTGTGTGTGATTGGTAAAGAGGTGACGCGGCGCACTTCACACCATTGATTTATCGTATGCACATGCGTAAACATTAATTTATAAAAAAAAAGAACTTACCTCCTCCCGTTCCCCTCATCGTTCTTCTTACGTGGTGCGACTTAGTGCTCCCACACAAATCCGCGATGCGACGCGATGCGAGCTCGCATCGCAGAAATTCGCATCGCAAGTTTCTGCGATGCGACGCGATGCGACGTCGCGCGAATTTGTGCGACAAGCCGTTTAGTAGGGCGATGTAGGAATGTGCGATGCGAAGCAGATCGCAAATTCTTGCGATGCCATCGTGCGAATTCGCGCGATATCGCAGATTTTGACAATGCGACGCGACGTCGCGGTTTTGTGTGGGAGCCCTTATCACTTTTAGTTGATTCGCTATTGTTCCTAAAAATGACAAATTGTTTGAGGATACAATTTTGTTTTTATTTTATTTTGGTTAATTTGATTTTTTTTATTCTTTTCTTATATATATTTTAGTACATTATAAATGTACATGAATATAGAATCTATGCATGTGATTATATATTATTGAAGCTAAAATACATAATTACTTACTTATATTTTTTGATGTTGTGTAAAATCTGTGGTAAAACGTATTTTGACAGTCTAAAGTAAAATTATAATATATAAAGCTAGACTACCACTCACTCACTGACTGACTGACTGACTGACTCATTGACAGAATTGTTCTCCTTGATGGTGGATGGGAAGGTATATTTTTTTTTACAGAATCGTTTAGGGGATACCCTGGGGAGTTTGGGAAAAATCCGACTTTGCCCCTTTTTTGCCCCCCTCTTGCCCCTCCCTGGTCTATCTCGGAAACTAAAGGACCTGTTGAACATTTTTTTTATAGATTCGTATAGAGGAGGTCCTGGAAGGTAAAAATCATTTTTTTGATTTGCCCCTGTTTTGCCCCTTTTTTGCCCCATTGATGGATCTCGATAACTACATGAGTTTTTCCAATTCTGAAAACGGATTTGTATAGAGGAGATTTTGGAAAGTAAAAAAAAGTTTTCAGTTTTGCCCCCAGTTGCCCCCCTCATTTTGCCCCCCCACGTATCTCGGAAACTAGGAGACTTGGAAAATTTTAATTTTCAGATTCAGGTAGGGCATTACAAAGTTGATAAATTGTGGTACTTTTTTTTTTTTAATTCCGACATTTTTTTTTTCTCCATACATTTTGTATGAAATTTGGAAACTTTTTAGGGGTAATTTTTTTTTTATACCAGGAACGATAAAGATACGCGAGCTGCTTGCAGCGAGCGCACCGCGCTCCCTACCAGGAACGAAACAGATACGCGAGCTGCTTGCAGCGAGCGCACCGCGCTCCCTACCAGGAACGATAAAGATACGCGAGCTGCTTGCAGCGAGCGCACCGCGCTCCCTACCAGGAACGATAAAGATACGCGAGCTGCTTGCAGCGAGCGCACCGCGCTCCCTACCAGGAACGATAAAGATACGCGAGCTGCTTGCAGCGAGCGCACCGCGCTCCCTACCAGGAACGATAAAGATACGCGAGCTGCTTGCAGCGAGCGCACCGCGCTCCCTACCAGGAACGATAAAGATACGCGAGCTGCTTGCAGCGAGCGCACCGCGCACCCTACCAGGAACGAAACAGATACGCGAGCTGCTTGCAGCGAGCGCACCGCGCTCCCTACCAGGAACGATAAAGATACGCGAGCTGCTTGCAGCGAGCGCACCGCGCTCCCTACCAGGAACGATAAAGATACGCGAGCTGCTTGCAGCGAGCGCACCGCGCACCCTACCAGGAACGAAACAGATACGCGAGCTGCTTGCAGCGAGCGCACCGCGCTACCTACCAGGAGTCGGAGGTCCTGAGTGGAGCGAACCTGCGAGACCGAGTGGAGCGGAGGGGGGAGGTGGCGAGCGAAGCGAGCCGCCGACCTCCGTAGCGGAACGAAGGTCGAGTGGGTGAAGCGTAACTCAGGGGCGACGACATCCATTTTTTTTTGTTGTTTTTTTTTATTCATACTGAATGATGCTCTGAAACGTTTTCGTGTCCGTAAGTTGTCCTATCATGGATTTTCAAATGCATTTTGATCTTTAAACTCTTTCAAACTCTTTTATGCTATTTCCGATGGATTCTCATTTTTTTTTTGTAAGTCCATACCCATATAGCCAGGATAACCGTCACGCGAGCTGCTTGCAGCTCGCGCACCACGCACCAACTAGTTACATTATATAAAGCTAGACTACCACTGACTCACTGACTGACTGACATGATTGTTCTCCATGATGGTGGATGGGAAGGTATGTTTTTTTTTGCAGATTCGTAAACAAGTAACTCTGGTGAGTCTGGGAAAAATCTGACATTGCCCCTTTTTTGCCCCCCTCTTGCCCCTCCCTATCGTATCTCGGAAACTGGAGGACCCGTAATTTTTTTTTTTTCTGGATTCGTATAGAGGAGGCCCTGGGAGGTAACAATCACAAAAAAAAATTGCCCCCCTTTTGCCCCCCTTTTGGCAATTGAGCAATTTCTCCGAAACTACGCAACATTTTCGATCGTCGGCTTGTCGGAGGTCCTGAGTGGCAAGCGAACCTGCGAGACCGAGTGGAGCGGAGGGGGGGGGGCGAGCGAAGCGAGCCCCCGACCCCCGTAGCGAAACGAAGGTCGAGCGGGTTCGCTTGCCACTCAGGGGCGACGACAAAAGTCCTCCCCCCCTCATTTTGCCCCCCCCCCCTTTGCCCCCCCCCTTTTTTTTTTTTTCTGTACAGAGGAGGCTTGTCGGAGGTCCTGAGTGGCAAGCGAACCTGCGAGACCGAGTGGAGCGGAGGGGGGGGGGGCGAGCGAAGCGAGCCCCCGACCCCCGCAGCGAAACGAAGGTCGAGCGGGTTCGCTGCCACTCAGGGGCGACGACAAAAGTTCCCCCCCCCTTTGCCCCCCCCCCTTTTTTTTTTTTTTTTTTTTCCAGAAAAAAATTGACGCGAGCTGCTTGCAGCTCGCGCACCACGCACCAACTAGTTACATTATATAAAGCTAGATTACCACTGACTCACTGACTGATTGACATAATTGTTCTCCTTGATGGTGGATGGGAAGGTATGTTTTTTTTTGCAGATTCGTAAACAAGTAACTCTGGTGAGTCTGGGAAAAATCTGACATTGCCCCTTTTTTGCCCCCCTCTTGCCCCTCCCTATCGTATCTCGGAAACTAGAGGACCCGTAATTTTTTTTTTTTCTGGATTCGTATAGAGGAGGTCCTGGGAGGTAACAATCACAAAAAAAAATTGCCCCCCTTTTGCCCCCCTTTTGGCAATTGAGCAATTTCTCCGAAACTACGCAACATTTTCGATCGTCGGCTTGTCGGAGGTCCTGAGTGGCAAGCGAACCTGCGAGACCGAGTGGAGCGGAGGGGGGGGGGGCGAGCGAAGCGAGCCCCCGACCCCCGTAGCGAAACGAAGGTCGAGCGGGTTCGCTTGCCACTCAGGGGCGACGACAAAAGTCCTCCCCCCCTCATTTTGCCCCCCCCCCCTTTGCCCCCCCCCCCCTTTTTTTTTTTTTCTGTACAGAGGAGGCTTGTCGGAGGTCCTGAGTGGCAAGCGAACCTGCGAGACCGAGTGGAGCGGAGGGGGGGGGGGCGAGCGAAGCGAGCCCCCGACCCCCGCAGCGAAACGAAGGTCGAGCGGGTTCGCTGCCACTCAGGGGCGACGACAAAAGTTCCCCCCCCCTTTGCCCCCCCCCCTTTTTTTTTTTTTTTGCACGAAAGAAGCTTGTCGGAGGTCCTGAGTGGCGAGCGAACCTGCGAGACCGAGTGGAGCGGAGGGGGGGGGGGGCGAGCGAAGCGAGCCCCCGACCCCCGTAGCGAAACGAAGGTCGAGCGGGTTCGCTTGTCACTCAGGGGCGACGACAAAAGTCCCCCTCCCCCTTTGCCCCCCCCTTTGCCCCCCCCCCCCTTTTTTTTTTTTTTTTTTTTTTCCAGAAAAAAATTGACGCGAGCTGCTTGCAGCTCGCGCACCACGCACCAACTAGTTATAATATATAAAGCTAGACTACCACTCACTCACTGACTGACTGACTGACTGACTCATTGACAGAATTGTTCTCTATGATGGTGGATGGGAAGGTATATTTTTTTTTACAGAATCGTATAGAGGGTTGCCTGGGGAGTTTGGGAAAAATCCGACTTTGCCCCTTTTTTGCCCCCCTCTTGCCCCTCCCTGGTGAATCTCGATAACTATAAGACCTGCAGAACATTATTTTTCTAGATTCGTATAGAGGAGGTCCTGGGAAGTAAAAATCATTTTTTTGTTTTGCCCCTGTTTTGCCCCTTTTTTGCCCCATTGATGGATCTCGAAAACTACGAGACCTTTGCCAATTCTGAAAACGGATTTGTATAGAGGACATTTTGGAAAGTAAAAAAAAGTTTTCAGTTTTGCCCCCAGTTGCCCCCCTCATTTTGCCCCCTCACGTATCTCGGAAACTAGGAGACTTGGAAAATTTTAATTTTCAGATTCAGGTAGGGCATTACAAAGTTGATAAATTGTGATACTTTTTTTTTTTTAATTCCGACATTTTTTTTTTCTCCATACATTTTGTATGAAATTTGGAAACTTTTTAGGGGTAATTTTTTTTTTATACCAGGAACGAAACAGATACGCGAGCTGCTTGCAGCGAGCGCACCGCGCACCCTACCAGGAACGAAACAGATACGCGAGCTGCTTGCAGCGAGCGCACCGCGCTCCCTACCAGGAACGATAAAGATACGCGAGCTGCTTGCAGCGAGCGCACCGCGCTCCCTACCAGGAACGATAAAGATACGCGAGCTGCTTGCAGCGAGCGCACCGCGCTCCCTACCAGGAACGATAAAGATACGCGAGCTGCTTGCAGCGAGCGCACCGCGCTCCCTACCAGGAACGATAAAGATACGCGAGCTGCTTGCAGCGAGCGCACCGCGCTCCCTACCAGGAACGATAAAGATACGCGAGCTGCTTGCAGCGAGCGCACCGCGCTCCCTACCAGGAACGATAAAGATACGCGAGCTGCTTGCAGCGAGCGCACCGCGCACCCTACCAGGAACGAAACAGATACGCGAGCTGCTTGCAGCGAGCGCACCGCGCACCCTACCAGGAACGAAACAGATACGCGAGCTGCTTGCAGCGAGCGCACCGCGCTACCTACCAGGAGTCGGAGGTCCTGAGTGGAGCGAACCTGCGAGACCGAGTGGAGCGGAGGGGGGAGGTGGCGAGCGAAGCGAGCCGCCGACCTCCGTAGCGGAACGAAGGTCGAGTGGGTGAAGCGTAACTCAGGGGCGACGACATCCATTTTTTTTTGTTGTTTTTTTTTTATTCATACTGAATGATGCTCTGAAACGTTTTCGTGTCCGTAAGTTGTCCTATCATGGATTTTCAAATGCATTTTGATCTTTAAACTCTTTCAAACTCTTTTATGCTATTTCCGATGGATTCTCATTTTTTTTTTGTTAAGTCCAAACTGCTATAGCCAGGATAACCGTCACGCGAGCTGCTTGCAGCTCGCGCACCACGCACCAACTAGTTACATTATATAAAGCTAGACTACCACTCACTGACTGACTCATTGACATGATTGTTCTCCATGATGGTGGATGGGAAGGTATATTTTTTTTTACAGATTCGTAAACAAGTAACTCTGGTGAGTCTGGGAAAAATCTGACATTGCCCCTTTTTTGCCCCCCTCTTGCCCCTCCCTATCGTATCTCGGAAACTAGAGGACCCGTATTTTTTTTTTTTTCCGGATTCGTATAGAGGAGGTCCTGGGAGGTAACAATCACTAATTTTTTTTGCCCCCCTTTTGCCCCCCTTTTGCCAATTGAGCAATTTCTATCGTTTTCGACGGATATGTACAGAGAAGGGTTGTCGGAGGTCCTGAGTGGCGAGCGAACCTGCGAGACCGAGTGGAGCGGTGGGGGGGGGGGCGAGCGAAGCGAGCCCCCGACCCCCGTAGCGAAACGAAGGTCGAGCGGGTTCGCTTGCCACTCAGGGGCGACGACAAAAGTCCTCCCCCCCTCATTTTGCCCCCCCCCCTTTGCCCCCCCCCCCCTTTTTTTTTTTTCTGTACAGAGGAGGCTTGTCGGAGGTCCTGAGTGGCGAGCGAACCTGCGAGACCGAGTGGAGCGGAGGGGGGGGGGGCGAGCGAAGCGAGCCCCCGACCCCCGCAGCGAAACGAAGGTCGAGCGGGTTCGCTGCCACTCAGGGGCGACGACAAAAGTTCCCCCCCCCTTTGCCCCCCCCCCCTTTTTTTTTTTTTTGCACGAAAGAAGCTTGTCGGAGGTCCTGAGTGGCGAGCGAACCTGCGAGACCGAGTGGAGCGGTGGGGGGGGGGGCGAGCGAAGCGAGCCCCCGACCCCCGTAGCGAAACGAAGGTCGAGCGGGTTCGCTTGTCACTCAGGGGCGACGACAAAAGTCCCCCCCCCCCTTTGCCCCCCCCCCTTTTTTTTTTTTTTTTTTCCAGAAAAAAATTGACGCGAGCTGCTTGCAGCTCGCGCACCACGCACCAACTAGTTATAATATATAAAGCTAGACTACCACTCACTCACTGACTGACTGACTGACTGACTCATTGACAGAATTGTTCTCCATGATGGTGGATGGGAAGGTATATTTTTTTTTACAGAATCGTATAGGGGGTTGTCTGGGGAGTTTGGGAAAAATCCGACTTTGCCCCTTTTTTGCCCCCCTTTTGCCCACCCCTGGTCTATCTCGGAAACTAAAGGACCTGTAGAACATTTTTTTTATAGATTCGTATAGAGGAGTTCCTGGGAAGTAAAAATCATTTTTTTGATTTGCCCCTGTTTTGCCCCTTTTTTGCCCCATTGATGGATCTCGGAAACGACGTAACATTTTTGATTGCTTATAACGGGTTTGTATAGAGGAGATTTTAGGAAGTAAAAAAAAGTTTTCAGTTTTGCCCCCAGTTGCCCCCCTCATTTTGCCCCCCCACGTATCTCGGAAACTAGGAGACTTGGAAAATTTTGGTTTTCAGATTCAGGTAGGGCATTACAAAGTTGATAAATTGCGGTACTTTTTTTTTTTAATTCCGACATTTTTTTTTTCTTCATACATTTTGTATGAAATTTCGGAACTTTTTAGGGGTATTTTTTTTTTTACCAGGAACGATAAAGATACGCGAGCTGCTTGCAGCGAGCGCACCGCGCACCCTACCAGGAACGATAAAGATACGCGAGCTGCTTGCAGCGAGCGCACCGCGCACCCTACCAGGAACGAAACAGATACGCGAGCTGCTTGCAGCGAGCGCACCGCGCTCCCTACCAGGAACGAAACAGATACGCGAGCTGCTTGCAGCGAGCGCACCGCGCTCCCTACCAGGAACGAAACAGATACGCGAGCTGCTTGCAGCGAGCGCACCGCGCTCCCTACCAGGAACGAAACAGATACGCGAGCTGCTTGCAGCGAGCGCACCGCGCTCCCTACCAGGAACGATAAAGATACGCGAGCTGCTTGCAGCGAGCGCACCGCGCACCCTACCAGGAACGATAAAGATACGCGAGCTGCTTGCAGCGAGCGCACCGCGCTCCCTACCAGGAACGATAAAGATACGCGAGCTGCTTGCAGCGAGCGCACCGCGCTCCCTACCAGGAACGATAAAGATTCGCGAGCTGCTTGCAGCGAGCGCACCGCGCTCCCTACCAGGAACGATAAAGATACGCGAGCTGCTTGCAGCGAGCGCACCCACGCTACCTACCAGGAGTCGGAGGTCCTGAGTGGAGCGAACCTGCGAGACCGAGTGGAGCGGAGGGGGGAGGTGGCGAGCGAAGCGAGCCGCCGACCTCCGTAGCGGAACGGAGGTCGAGCGGGTGAAGCGTAACTCAGGGGCGACGACATACATTTTTTTGTTGTTTGTTTTTTATTCCTATTTTTATTATTTGCTCTGAAACGTTTTCGTATCCGTAAGTTGTCATATCATGGATTTTCAAATGCATTTTGATCTCTTACGGATTTTCTTATGGATATCCGCACCGCGAGCTGCTTGCAGCTCGCGCACCACGCACCAACTAGTTATAATATATAAAGCTAGATTACCACTGACTCACTCACTCACTCATTGACAGAATTGTTCTCCTTGATGGTGGATGGGAAGGTATATTTTTTTTTACAGAATCGTATAGGGGGTTGTCTGGGGAGTTTGGGAAAAATCCGACTTTGCCCCTTTTTTGCCCCCCTCTTGCCCCTCCCTGGTCAATCTCGATAACTACAAGACCTGCAGAACATTATTTTTATAGATTCGTATAGAGGAGGTCCTGGAAGGTAAAAATCATTTTTTTGTTTTGCCCCTGTTTTGCCCCTTTTTTGCCCCATTGATGGATCTCGAAAACTACAAGACATTCGCCAATTCTGAAAACGGATTTGCATAGAGGAGATTTTGGAAAGTAAAAAAAAGTTTTCAGTTTTGCCCCCAGTTGCCCCCCTCATTTTGCCCCCCCACGTATCTCGGAAACTAGGAGACTTGGAAAATTTTAATTTTCAGATTCAGGTAGGGCATTACAAAGTTGATAAATTGTGGTACTTTTTTTTTTTTAATTCCGACATTTTTTTTTTCTCCATACATTTTGTATGAAATTTGGAAACTTTTTAGGGGTAATTTTTTTTTATACCAGGAACGAAACAGATACGCGAGCTGCTTGCAGCGAGCGCACCGCGCACCCTACCAGGAACGAAACAGATACGCGAGCTGCTTGCAGCGAGCGCACCGCGCTCCCTACCAGGAACGATAAAGATACGCGAGCTGCTTGCAGCGAGCGCACCGCGCTCCCTACCAGGAACGATAAAGATACGCGAGCTGCTTGCAGCGAGCGCACCGCGCTCCCTACCAGGAACGATAAAGATACGCGAGCTGCTTGCAGCGAGCGCACCGCGCTCCCTACCAGGAACGATAAAGATACGCGAGCTGCTTGCAGCGAGCGCACCGCGCTCCCTACCAGGAACGATAAAGATACGCGAGCTGCTTGCAGCGAGCGCACCGCGCTCCCTACCAGGAACGATAAAGATACGCGAGCTGCTTGCAGCGAGCGCACCGCGCACCCTACCAGGAACGAAACAGATACGCGAGCTGCTTGCAGCGAGCGCACCGCGCACCCTACCAGGAACGAAACAGATACGCGAGCTGCTTGCAGCGAGCGCACCGCGCTACCTACCAGGAGTCGGAGGTCCTGAGTGGAGCGAACCTGCGAGACCGAGTGGAGCGGAGGGGGGAGGTGGCGAGCGAAGCGAGCCGCCGACCTCCGTAGCGGAACGAAGGTCGAGTGGGTGAAGCGTAACTCAGGGGCGACGACATCCATTTTTTTTTGTTGTTTTTTTTTTATTCATACTGAATGATGCTCTGAAACGTTTTCGTGTCCGTAAGTTGTCCTATCATGGATTTTCAAATGCATTTTGATCTTCAAACTCTTTCAAACTCTTTTATGCTATTTCCGATGGATTCTCATTTTTTTTTTGTTAAGTCCAAACTGCTATAGCCAGGATAACCGTCACGCGAGCTGCTTGCAGCTCGCGCACCACGCACCAACTAGTACTATTATAATTTCGATTTTTGCGCCGCTACATGGCATTTAGCTTTTTAGTTGTAAGTTTTATGTTTCAACATGTTTATTAGTTTTAAGTTTGACTCTATATAGATATTAGTTGTTAAATGAATAGTATTCATTGTATACAAAGCAATTAAACTTGCTGGTTATATTTTTGTTGAGTTATAAGTTGGTTTTAAACCAGTCACCTATTTTTATTTTCATCACTGTTCTTTGAAAGACTAGATAAGTAAATTTTAATGAACCTGTGATATAAATATACACATATATAGTAGTATATACTTCATTTATTGAAACGAGCTAATAGGAAGAAAAATAAGCGAACGTGATTGGTCGTCGAAAATAATTTTCTTTCTCGTGATTGACTAGATTGTCAAAACAATTGTCAATTGTCAAATCTTGCCAATCACGAGAATGAAAATTATTTTCGACGACCAATCACGTGCGCTTATTTTTCTTCCTATAAGCTCGTTTCAAGAAATATAGTATAGTATAGTAGTCTTTATAGTATACTAGGTATATAGACTCGGCTTTAATCGTAGAGGCTTAAGAGAAGTATACATGACTTTTAACGTACTTACTCCCTACGTAAGCATGACAAAGAATAGCATTTATAATTTTGTATGATCAAGTAAAACTTTTTAATCTTTCATAGCTATGCACTGTTATTACTTATTTCAAGTTCAAACAAAAATGTAGACAACGTACTTAAATAACTAAATAAAAAAAATATTATTCTATCAAATTCTACATTCTCTCTTGATAGATAAACTGGGGGGTTTATTTAATTAATATAAATATTTTTTGTATTCTATCCAACATTTTACATTACCTACATATTTAAAGATTTTAGCTTATGCGGCCTAATGTGTAAAAGGTTAAAAAGTTTTACTGTTTAATTAACGTGGTAATTTTAAAACTACAATATTAATGACAATAATTTAAATTAAGTAAATAACCAAAATTTAGCTGTAAGAAAACTACAATACTAGATGTTGAAATACATGATTATTTTATAGAAATTTGTTTTAATTAAATATCCTACCCTAAATGCGCGTTCATGCATGTGCTCATGTAACAAACTGGTGACCCAGTCTCTGCTTAATTTCCGCTCTGCTTCGCCTATAGTGAACGTGCGTCACGGGCACTGAACGAGTTAAATTGTTTAACTTGGGACTAGATGACGCAGTGTGAAATGTCCATGGATATTTATTTATTTATCAAAACCTGATCGGACCGCAACCGAGACCGAGAATTGACAGTCGTGCTAAACTGTCCAAGCGTAAACGTCAAAAGCTTGTCAAATGTCAAATCAATCAAAAGTCAAAAGTTCGAAACTGCAACCAAAACAAACGCACGTGTGGTTATTTCTAGTGAAAATTGAAAAATCTTATCTATTTTATGGCTTAAAATGGGCAAACGCAAGTATGAAAATGAAGAAGGTGATTCCTCTAAAAAAACAAAACAGGAAATCAGTACGGCTGAAAATGAAGAAGTCACACAACCTCAAAAAGAGGCGAAATCCGACAGAGTTCAGAAACGAACTCTTCACGGTGGATTTGACGTAAAACAATTCCGAAAAGAAATAGCTGGGAAGCAGGGACAAACTATGGGTGAGTTTTATTGAAAACTATAGTTCATAAGACATAAAAAGTGTACTTACCATCTATTTTTGTACTGATAGTTTTGTTGTCATTTACTTACACATTTCATGACTGAAACCTCATGTTTCTATATGTTTAGCTATGTTCGGAATAGCTATTGAAAACATAGACATAATAGGTTTGCTAATTATGAATAAACAAACTTGTAAGGACAATCCTGAGGGAAACTAGTTCAAGCAAGCTTGTCTATGTTGGCTATCATACAGTTGAAATCTTAACTCAGTTAGAAAAGAAAGAAAATTATTTATTTTGTCAAAAACACGTTACACCTAAAGACACATTAGAATAAGTTGGACATTGTCAAAATTGGCAACTACTCAGCGTATTGCTGCGACAGAAACCAGAGAATCTGTAGCAGCGCTGGTCTTCCGTAGTTACCTATGTCATCAATGCGTTAAATAATTTTTAAAAACATACTTTAATGCCATTATTTTTAAATAAGTTCATGATCTGACAGTACATTTTCCGATATGTTTTTGGAATCCTACATTAGATTAAGTCTATTTGTAATACTACCTATTTATTTAGTTAGTGTCAGGTTAAACCTTAGTGGTTTTTAGATACTAATTTACCTTTTAAGATGTATTATAAACCTGTATGTTATGTTAATTTATTGCTAATTATCAACATTTTACATAATTGTTTCAGTGCTAACACAATTCCTGCAAGTATGTTTAAATCCCGATAATGATGTCGACTACCTACTGGAGTACCTCAACTGTGGCGGCAACTCCCATGAGATCCTGCGGCAAATCAACTCTGAAAACAAAAAGAACCTCACACTCGCTACTCCGGCTTTCCACCTCTTCCATCTCATCATTCTGAAGGTCCAGGAGTCTGTCCCGCACATGATCGCAATCACTGAAGAAGCAAGTCGGTACTTCCTCAACAATTTCATGTCAACAGTAGAAATCATGATCAGTGAAAATTCCGGACCGAGGCATAGGAAAATAGTCCTTAAACTACTGACGTCTATGGTCACGTTGAACTCAGATTTGGGAATTGAGGTGCTGAATCAAGCTCCTTTGGCTCCTAAGAAATTAAAACATATAGTTGAGAATACAAACCAAAAGGAAAAGGACAATGTTCGAACAGCTTTTGTTCAGTTTATGACATCATTTTTAGTAGAAAACCATCTCCCACTAATAAAAGCATTGTTAGAGAAAGCTGGATTGCTTGGTATGGTGCTGCCCGGCATGATGGAAGATGATGCAGAATCAGTTTTGATGTTCCTCAATATTTTAAAGAAAAATGTTGTGGACAATGCTTTCATATCCAAAAGCTTGAAGTTAGTTACATTCAATCAGAGCGTGCTGCATTGGATGTTTAAGTTGTTCTCATGGAAAGGACCTTCAGATGTTCCATATGAAGTTAGAAATGAGGCTCGAGCCGAAATAACAGTTATACTAGCAGATATTCTATTGACATTGTTCACGAACCATAAAATCGGTCTTTACTTCATTGACCATACATTAGGCACAACAGATTTGAATAAAAACCCGAATCTATACAAAGCATTGCTCAGCTTGAATCGTCCGTGGGAAAATGAGGCTCAGAGTGACGTCATTCTTCAGATCATTTACAAGTGCCCTGATTTGCACCGAGCGGTCATATCGACAGTTGAGCGAAGTTTCGAGCCACAACACACCCGAATTTGGGAAAGAGCGACCGGCTTCATAGTCAAACTGCTTAGCAAAATCAAGCCAGAGGATGTACTATCAAGAATGTCCAGTCTTAGTCCCCCGCAAGTAGCAAACTTTGTGCGTTTTATAACTCTACCTGTTCCATTGCTTAAGTACATACAAACAAATATTGGGATGGACCAAAGTATATCACTGTACTGCATTAAAGTGTTGGTAAAGATGCTGCAAAGTTTGAAGCGTTACATGCAGATTTTGGAGCAGCAGGACTCATCGGCACAAATATCTGAGTTAAGGAATAGGTTGGAATATTTCTTCCCAAAACATTTGCCTTCCCCTGGTGTTGTTGTGGCATTAATGGACAGAGTAATTAATAAGATAAAGAAAGAGGAAACAACTGAGCCACAGGACTACACATTGCCAGAAATTACCAACACTGATGCACTTATCTCCCTTGTGGATGTACTGTTACTTTACAATGACATCCACCCGTCGTTCTTTGAGACTCTAGAAGGAAATATTGATATGAAGAAGATTCTAGATTATTCAGTCACACTTTCCGACGGCCCTGTATCAGTTTTGAAGTTCAAAGTTGTGTCATTATGGTTGACGTTAGATAATTCGGCGATATCATTGAAAAATCCTATGTTCAAAGATCTGTTTTTGATCATGTTGGATGTATATGTCAGTGATGACGAACACACTTGGTTGGAAGCTAAAGAGACCTTACGTAGCTTCTTCAGAAACACGTCCATTTTCGAAGCTGATGAGGACGAAATACACATGATTTTATACACACTGCGTAGTGCTAAAGTAAATCCACCATCTTTGGTCGGTGATATAGTCGAATACGTGCTGGAGAATATAAAAGAATTGACTGAGTACGTCAGGAACCAGTTAGTCAACTTCGAAATATCCGATCAAAATGCTGCATCATCTCTGGAAAAACTTTTCAATGATCTGATGGAAAACAGACACACAGAAGACAATGTCTTCTTAGAGAACAAAGTACCATCACCGTTTATAGTCGGTTGCATGCAGTTCCTTCTACTTAACAAAGACAAGAAGAAAAGCTTAAAGCATTTTCTATCGCTCTACATTGCTAATCTACTGCACAGTAATTACTCACCCGAATTAACTGAAGTTCTTATAGGAGACTCTAAGCTTGAAGCAAGGAATTACGTAGCCAGTTGGATCGGAGAGCCCGTGTCTTTACCTGACACTATCATTGGCAATGATGTTATCTTGAAAAACATTTCAAAATCTGTTATTGATAATGAAGAACTAACTTTACCAGAAGTATTTACTTTTGTCAAAGAAGCAGAAGATGAAGACAAAGATATTATAATAAACAACGTTGCTTATAAGCTTGATTCTGAAAGGATAGTAGACAGTTCGGAGCTATTGACCTGGGCTAAGTATTTAATATTCTGCACAGTCAGATTGACAGACATGGGCTTGTTAAAACAGGAACAACAGAAGAAAATTACTGACTACATTCAGTGCGTGATTGCGGTTGGAAGGAAACGACACATGGTCGACGTTTGCCGAACTATAATTTTAAACTTATTCAAGAATCCACACGTACTTAAGACTTACAAATGTTTAGATCAGAACAAAAGCGAGTCCACTTTACTCTCTACGGAATTCCTTTTAAATATTATCACGGAACATAAAGATATAATAAACTACTTGAACAACAAACACAAGCTACTAAAATCGTATCAACAGAAAAACTACAACGAAATCGTGAAGGGCTTTGTAAAAATTAAAAAGGGGAAAGAAGTTAACAGCGCGTATACAATGAAGGTGTTAGAGGTAGTTGGGTTGGCTGTTGAAGATGATTTGCGGGTGTTCAATTTGATATTCGGAGCAGAAGTGGTCAATTGTGTGAAAGATGATAGAGAGCCCAGCTTAATACTAGACTTACTGAGATATCTGATTGATAAGTACTCAAAATCAGTGAGCTTAGAGCTACAAGCACAGACAATACGAAAATGTTTTATTTTGTATACAGAGCTACTGATTAATAAAGAAATAAATGCAAACCTGACTCAGTTAGAACAATCACTAACAGAATATTTCGAGCACAAACCACATCAAGTGAAGACCGTGTCAGATGATCTGTTCAAGAAGTTCTTTGAAGCAAACATCGTTAGAAAGTCGACTCCACAACTTGCAGCTGTACTTCTCAAACATAACATCAAATTGACTAATACCCTCAAAGAACAGATATCGAAACCAGAGACTTTAGCCATCAGAGAGCTTACTTTGCCTCTAGGCAATGCTGTTATAAACCACAATCAATTTCTGCTGGAGAATAAAGAATTCCTTACGACGATTTACAACGAATACAAGTCAAATATCAATAAGATGTTGGAAAAGCCACACAAGGCGGGACAGGTGTACATTTCCAATTCACGATTTATCAGGAAGCTGGTTCTTGAATGTATGGAGTTGCAAGAATGTGTGAAACTCTTTGCTAAAAGTCACAAGTTTGAATCTGTTGAACTGAGCCACATGCACCTCTTTCAAAGCATATTCTTAAAACTATGCTCTTCTGACAAGTTGAAGAAAGACCACGTCACGAACTACTTCTTATCGATGCTGAACATAATAACTGTTGCTTTGAAAGAAGGAAAAGATACAGAGACTGTGCTTGAAATAGTTAAGAACATCTACAATGTAGTTAAGTTGACCAAAAGCATAGGAGTCAGTGTTGAACAACGAGATGACTTCAAGAAGATTCTAGAAAGCGCTATCTGGCAAAGCTTCTGCAAAGCGGTCCTCAAAGACTCCATGAAAGTGAGAACAGTGGATCAAACGACTAGCATAGGCCCACAGCTGCTCAGCCTCTTGACAAACTTGGTCAAACTATTCTATACAGACAACCATGAAGATATAAGCACACTCTTCGACATGATCACCTCACATTCCGAGTTTCTGAACGTAATGCTTAGCTACCACAGCACGGACATCAAATCACGACTGATAGAGTTCCTATACACACTGATACTGAACAACAAAACAGTCATGAAGTCTCAACAGATCCCGGTGTACTTGAGTTCCTATCATGCCACAAGAAGTCCCTGCGACAGGCTGATCTTAGCTATTCTCTACCACTACGAAAGCAATGGCTTGCCGGTCAATGAGTACAAGCCTTACGTTTGGGGTGATTCCGGCGCCAACTACTACGCTGTTCGCAAGAACAGATCCTCTTCATTATGGGGACATCCAACTCCAAATCATATCCTAAGCTTATTCGAAAAGGAGATTATCGAACGAACTGTTAAAAACTTCCCTGTGCTTCAAAAGCTGGATTATCATTACGAGCTACCGTCAGTTATAGATAACATCGACTCGAACGTTCTGAACACTATTGACAATATGACTAAAGATGGTGCTTTTAAATCTGCAGCTGTCAAAGATACAGAAGGAGCTGTTAAGGCTTTATCCCTTAAAGGGAAGTACCACCAATCAATCGAGGATTTGAAGCTCGTAGATGTGTGTTCAGTTTCTCATGCAGAAGACGATGAAGGGATCTACGACCCAGTGTTTCTGTTTCCTCTTCTGAGTCACCTGCTGGCGCCGGGGTCTGTGGCCTCCTGCTTCAAGTTGTTGAGGAGTGGTCTGCTATCTGTCCCGGTGATGGCTCTAAGCTCGCACTGCCCGTCGATGAGGGCGGCCGCTTACCATGTCCTGCACAGATTCTGCCTGCTTTTGGAAACTGAGACGTAAGTTAGATTGGTTATTTTTATTGAGTTAGGAAAGTGTGGAACCATCTAGATTAGCAGTTCTCGTATCCCCCTTAATGTTTGAAGTTAGCTTTCCAATTCTGAAACATTGAAACCTACCTACATAATCATTTGACCCGAATTAATGAACTCACACTTTACTTCTAATAAATCAGACAAATAACAAAATTGCTTTTGCAAAGTCATGATTTATACTGGCCTTGTTTTCACAAATAACTCTCTCTTTCCAGACGACACAAAAACGACAAGCTTTTCCTCAATGACTTCATTAACACCCTACGCCAGAGCATTTCCTCAGCGCAGAACAACGCCGACCCCAACCCTACCGACTTCAAAGGCGAGAGGAACCCTCGCATCCCCTCCATCGACGCTCTATACCTCGCTCGAGGCCTCATGGTCTCCACGGCTCCCTTCGATCCGCTCTACAAACCCGTGAACAACTTCCTGATCGCCAAACAGTATGTGGACCTCACCGTTGTACCAGATTTCCTCAGTCTGTTCCACGACAGCGATTTAGAAGCAAACGACAGAAGGGTATGGGTTCTAGATGTCATAAGAGACGGCACGAAGACTATGACCGATGTTAATGTTGTATTCAAAACGATGTGCTTGAAGATGGTTATGGATTTCTACAGCTCAGTGATAAGTGATAAGAGAGCGAAAGAGAAAGTGCTATCTGTGTTGTGTTCTTTAGTGTCAGTGCCCAGGGCTATGGAGATCTTAGTGGAAGGGTACGGACTTATTTCCTGGCTGCATTCAGTCTCAAGACAGATAGGAAAGGATGAAAAGTCGCTGTTCAAATTGGTGCTAAGCGTTTTGAATAACATGCTGTGTAGTATGAAGCTTAGCTCGTTCGCAAAAGGTGTTGCAGCTAAAACTAACGAGAGAAAGAAATCAGAAGTCATTGAGCTAAAGATTAATAAGGACGTAGAAAATGAAATACTGGTTATTCTATATGATGGCTTGAGGAATGTTGATATTTTAGAAGTTAAAGACGCTGTGCAATATTTAGAAGTTTTTAACTCTCTGACGAAGCGCGCGGTTAAGAGCCTAAATAAAGGTCAAATAATTAATTTAGTGAATAAAATCGGCGGAATCTGCAAAGATGGCGAGAAGATCAAGCTTTTATCTAAAGCTCTAGGGACGAATGACGGAATGATTTTGAAAAGTAAACATATTAATTCAAATAATAATGACTGTTTGTTGAAAGAAGTAACGAGTGTCGTACAAACTTATATATTTTGATTATAAGCTAGAGAATAAAATTATGTTACTTATGATACTTTTTTTATTGGGATAGTAACAAACTTTCACCTTTATGTGTAACTAGGAGCACGTCCCGGCTTTGCACGGGTGTACCAGGGTGTGCCAGTGGAAGCCATGGGTGGAAGTTAGGTACCTACATGAAAGAGCCTATAGGCCCTGTCGTCCCTACTAAAGTGCCTAGGTATAGATGAATTTAATTGAAAAGTAATTTGCATTGATAACAAAACATAAAATACAATGCTGCAGACACCGATCGCCGCAGGGCACTCGGCTCCTATAAATTATTGTGTACGAGCAAATTATAAATCAATTTTGTCGTCAACGCGCGTAGATGATTGCGGGGTAGGCGACAATGTAATTTTATTTGAAAATAGACTAAACAAACAGTCGGGCTAAAAATATATTGTGTTGTGGTAGCGTCGACTTTAGCTAAGGATTCGGAATCTAGCGACCTAGGTTTCTATGTTTGGATGTTTGTATGTTTTCAGCACAACTGTCGAACCGTTAATCAAATCTTGAAGAAACTTGAAACTTGGTAGGTATTTTTGTCCTCCAAATAGAGAGCTAAAGATTACTCACTTCTTCTGTCCTATTAATTTTATTGTGAGAAAACGTCTCGTTTTCTAGATTTAGCCAAAGAACCGAGACATCACGCAAGTCATGGGTTTTCGACATAAGTCATAACCCATGTCCGTTATTGTTATGCAAATCAAACCGAGCAGCGTGCAGGTAATGCAATTTGGCAATGGCGGGCTTCCCACGGTAACGATGGCGAATGGGCGCGCACACCCAATATTGTGAGCCTTTCAAGGCTGATCTCCTTATTTATATCGCTGGTAATGTTGCTCTACATTTCTATGGTGAGGTGGGATACCTACTTACCTACAATGTAGACCTGCCTGACTACTATAGCATACAAGTCCATAGTGATGATTCTGACGTCATCGTACGTACAAAACCTTATAACTAAACTAACTAAAGATGTTGCCGTCCCTTTCATAACGATCGTAATAAAAGAATGGCATCATCTTTAGTTAATATAGTTTTAGTTTTGACAACATCAGAATCGCCACCTACCTACCTACATACGCCTTATACTACTACTATAGTTACCTAACACTCTTTTGTGCTATTTGCTATGACGCTATGAATAGGCATACATTTTTAGGCATTTCTAATTATCATCATCATCACATCCGTACTGTAGGATGTCATGTCCAATGTTATCGAGTGTGGCCCCTCCTGCTGCTTAAAAACTCTAAGATTGTGTACTATAGGACGGTAAGTATGTAGGTTGCATAGTAACTGGTTTACCTAATTAATTACCATTTTATCTAAATCATAGACAGTGTGACTGATTTCCTTTGCACGCAAAGAAGACAGATCTGGCACTACAAACAATGCCTACTATTTGTGAACATTCAGAAAATCGAAAAAGGCATAAAATTTATAAGTAGGTACCTACAAATAACTTTCTTAAACCAGTTTCGATGGCATTATTCGGAGTTGTTGGCCAACATGTCGGATTTCTGTCACTACACAATGGAGTGTGGGCTTTAATGGGATTTTATTGGTCTGATCTCCGTCACTTTTGAAATATTATGGAACAAGTTGGTAGATTATAAACGCTCCGACTCCAAAAATCTAGAGTAAGCCAGTGGTTAAGTACTTACTTAGATTTGCTAGAGCCTTCCCCTTAGCTAGCACAGAATTAAAGAGAGATGCCCTTAGTAGGTATGAGTTCGGTTACTAACCTACCTACGTGTCTACCTCAATCAGTTTCCGCAGTGATTATTTGCTCGTCTTTGCGTCTACAAATTACAATGACATCGGCAGAGCTTTGCGTAAAAAGCCGCGTTTTTGCTGATCCCATCAAGGCTTTACACACGCCACCTTTCCCTTTCTTGCTGCAATAAATCAATTTGGGAGTGAAAAGGACGGAAAAGGTCAGAGCTTTGAGGGCTACAGTACAGTGCCGCGCGCGTCCGATGGAGACGCACGAGCGGTTTCCGTGAAAAGTTTTTTATTCGATTTTTAAAAATGGTTTGAAAACTTTTCTATGCTGGCGACTTTTGCTTTTGTGACAAAAAAATAAATAAATTAGTGATGTGTTGTTCGAATGTTTTGAAATCGGAAAAAAGTGGTCTTCAAGTTTCGATTATCGACGGTAAGATTAAGATTTTGTATGATTTTCTCGTCATTTAGCTTACCCTGCTTCAAGACTGCCCTATGTAAGCAAACGAAAAAATAATTTTATTTTCTTATTTGAGAAGAACACCGATTTTTCTCTAAAATAAAAGAAGAGATAATAAGTACTAGATAATCTAGGTGTAGACTAAGTAAAATTTACGATTTCTCCATTTCCTAAGCAGTGGTATATGTAAGTACTTACCTACCTATGTTGGTAGAGCGCCTTAGGGCACACGAAGGTAAACACACCGTGGAGAACAGCTTTATGGTAATGCAGTCGTCAGCGGCTATTGATCATACCTACCTACTCCTCGATGATTTGTCTAGATGAGTTTAACATTTTTCAAAAAACATCGCATTAGATCCTAATTTTTTAGGGAACCACCTTGGGAGCTTGGAGAACTTACTATGAAGGACAAACTTTAGTGCGGACTGGACAGATTTACCTAGATAGATTTTGGCAGTAAGGATAGCTTTATTCTGGATTATACAGTCCCGGTATTTGCACTGGAAGTATTAAATAAGTAAATATAAATATCTTTATAAATAAATATCTTTTGGACATTCCACACAGCGTCATCTAGTCCCAAGCTAAGCAACTTAATGCTTGTGTTATGGTAACCAGATGACTGATATAATACTTAGATACATTTTTTTTTCACATTTCACAGCGAGTCACACCGCGGGGCTCAGCTAGTTTTACTATGAAGCTGAAGAGTTTACTCTCAAGTCCTCGAAGTTAGAGCCTTCTCGTTTAAGCAATAAACAAATCGTTGTTGGACGATTTTATTATGGCTAATTGAAAACCAACAACATAAAAATGATTGGCTGTTAGGACATAAAATGTCCGCAATAAGCACAGATGTGTTTGTTTAAAACGTGTCTAAGTTATAGCACCTGTTTTACCACCGTGTATTGACCACCTATTAGGTACCTATATTGTTGACGACAAGTTTACTCTAGAGTCTAGAGAGTCTAGGCTCTAAGTCGTCGAGAACTAAGAGTCCTCAACATTAGAGCCCTCTGCCTTCTGCCCTCGCTAAAGTTCTTTGAAGTTGCAAAGATCTGAGACATCATCATGATCATCCACAGCCCGACTTCACCCACTGCTGGGTATAGGCCTCCCTCAGTTTGTGCCATCCACCACGATCCTGTGCCAATCCGAGACACCAACATAAAAATCCATTAAAAACTCTATACGAAAGTCTATACGAATTATGGAGTGGTGCAAGTAACTTGTCCCGCCTGAGGCGCCCTTTCTAAGCACGCGTTTAATTTCCTCCAACAAGGATTCTAGACTCACGCACCGGGGATGCCATGATCGCCCTGAGGCTAGGCGCAGTTCACACGGGTCGAGTGGCTCGGTCTAGTTGCTAGTAGGGCAAAGTCAGCAAAGTGGCTCCTCCAGTTGACTCTACTGAGAATAATGGTGATTTTTATAAAATGTTATCAAAAATAAATCAGAAAGTGTCTCACGATCAAACAATATTGCATTTTGTTACAATGATTATTGAAACTTTTTCGTTGAACCTACAGTCAATTGACTCGGCCGAGTGCACTCGTCCACTTACTGTCTCGTCTGAAGCTACTAGTCTAATGTTAGGACAGTGCTCAAGACTCGGAGAGTGGTATTACATAATCAGGAGATTTTGTATTACACGTTTCATTGCTACGTGTTCATTTAGCAGTTTTTATTGCCGATTACTTCCTACACCGACTTACAGACACAGTATTATAGTAGGTACCTACCTAAGTACACAATCCAATAGGTACAGCCTGTACCTATTGGACTATAATTAATTGTTTCTAAATTTTTCGTAGAGAAATGAAAACTCTTGAAGGGAAAACCGCCATGATACAAATACAAAATTCAAATACAAATTCATTTATTTTGGAAAAACACATATTTTTAGATGACACATCACTTACCTATTTTATTTTTTCCCTTATTTTTTTTTTAAATCAACGTGAAAATCATAATTTATCCTGTTGTTTCGCTACTGAACGCTTTTAAGAAAAATCAACTAAGTAAGTAACAACAGATTTTTAACCTTTTCTTTTTTTTAAGTTGTTTAAAAAACCGCATAAACCACAACTAAAATAATAATAGGCTGTGTAATGTCAAATCAGTGTTGCAAGTAGCCAGTAGGTACCTAGCAAGGCTTCCCGCGGTTTCGTAAACCAATACTTTCGACGCGAGGGGCTCGTTATAACTCGATATGGCAACTTGCTCTGGCACATGCAGGCTTTATTTTAGCCATTTGTTCAAATATAGCAACATTGCTTTATTAGCCTTTAAACAATTGCTTAGAGCATCTCGTCTAGGGTGACACCAGAGACGACCGAGAAAATATAATCACGAAGCACACGAAAGTAATAGCAAAAAATTGGGGCCGCTTCGAGGGGACGGGGTAGTTTTGGGGGGCCCACAGGGGAAGATTGCTTAGGGCATCCAGCTACCTTTACCCGGCACTGATAACCAGGCAGTGAGTAATAGAACTACTTAACAAATTAGCTGAATGTCGGTCTTATTGTAATTTATTGCATAAAGTCGTCAATTGCATAAAAATCCTTTTAGTAATATTTGTGTAAGTCGAGAAATAGAGAAATAGTCCGAACACCGAGTAACCGAATATAGTAGCGTGTAATGGAAACCGATGCATATCTTCGCACATTACGCGTTATCCTTTTGTGATCAAAATATTAACTGGAGATAGGTAAGTTACCTATCGTAATAAAATAAGTATGAGAGCGTATGCCTGCGGGTGTAGTGTAATGTAACTGAGTAACTGATATCTGTTTAAACTTGTCTTATTTTTATTCCTCTTTTATGTTATAAATACAAACTAACATACAATATTAAGCATAGTGTTGAGTTTATTTAGATTCGTGGGAAAAGCAAAATATTGCGTTTTGAATTATTTATGCCCGATTTCTCACGTCTTGGTCAATTCAGCTGTGTGTTCATTTTGCTTTCTAGGTGTTCCGTTCCGATAGTAACCCAAGCGATCGATGCTCACGAACTTACATTTTACTAAAAGTCGAAATGGCAACATTCAACCGCAATATTATTTAGCACATACCGCAATAAGTTTAAAGTTCATTTGTAACAATTACATGAGAATTGAGATTATTCAATAAACCGAGACTGTATTCAATCCCGTGTACATTCGTGTCGTAACCACAAAACCGCATCACGTGAGATTTGTATGAGCCCATACATGCAGTTAATTGAATCAAGTGTGGTACAGTATTATAGATTTTTAACCGACTTCAATAAATGAGGAGGTTCTAAGTACCATTATGTTTATAGCAGTGAAAAATATTACATACATACTTAATGTGAAATTAATACGGGTTAGTGTCAAAATTCCCCTTAAAAATTCCCTATAACGGGGATATTGGGATTTTATAATCTTATAATCCCCTGTATAGATGTCCCCTTTAGATATAGTTCAGGGGATTTTGATACGTATAATATCATTTATAAAAAAAAACTACGTTTGTATGTTTTTTATTTAGTTACTCTTTGTACAATTGTTGCAATAATTTTTTATACGTATAATATCAAACATTACGAAATAACAGAAACAATTTTAGAACATGTTTTTTTATAAGTTGCTCTACGGATACGTACTTAGATATAAGTATCTACATAGCTGTTCTAGTGCTTTAATCAAAAACGTATTGATAAGATCAGCCAACAGCAAAATTCATTGCATAAAAAGACTAATCTTTTACGGTCAAAAACTGGTCCAACCACGTCTACTATAGAATCAATAAACTTGTAGGCGATAATTTATACTCACGATTTTATGGTCTTTCCGCCTGTAAATAATGCATACTCGTATATATCTATTTATGGTATTTTATGGTTCTTTACTGATGGTTTTATTGGAGTATACAGCATAGTTAAACCTCGTGGTTTAGATTTTAGCTTAGATCATTTATTACAAGTTCACTTTAGTTTGTACCTTAGGTTTTTTTGCATTTGCAGTTATCTACTGCCAAGATCTTGGTATTTATACTTCATTTATTGAAACGAGCAAATAGGAAGAGAAATAAACATACGTGATTGGTCGTCGAAAATAATTTTCTTTCTCGTGATTGGCTAGATTGTCAAATCAATTGTCAATTGTCAAATCTAGCCAATCCAATTATTTTCGACGACCAATCACGTGTGCTTATTTCTCTTCCTATCTGCTCGTTTCAATAAATGAAGTATAGATGTGTTGCATTGTAATTTATCTTTACCCTATGTTTTTTGTAAAGGGCTGTAAGCTTACTAGAGTCATAGAGCTCAAGAGACGGCTAACTCTCTTACTATCTCTTTTCACTGAATTGTGAGTTAATTTCTCAAAAGCCTTGTTACATTTTGAACTAGCCTTTCATATAGGTATTCATACCTAAAAGTCACTTTCCCCGTGAAATATTTAATCTTTTCATTCAATGATAGTCATTTATTTCACAATTTTTGTTAAAATGCCAAGAATCTAAACAATGCTTTCATCCAAAGAGCCGTATCAATCAATGTTCCAGTGATTATACTTGTAATTACCGCTGCGGTGTGCTAGCTGTACATAATTGTCGTGATTCTATGCCTGTACACTCAACTGTGTCTGTGTGTGTAGTGGTAAAGTCGACCCTTTAAATAGATTTTCCAAAAATATTTGAAAAATCATGAACGTAGGTGATTCTAGATATAAGTTTACTTATTTCTTTTTAGCTTTCGATTAAAAACAACTTGAAGTTAATTCATATCTCCTCACCCACTGTATAACAAAATGTCGGGACGTAAATAGTTTTTGCCAATTTAAAAATGTCAAAACTGAAAGATCAATTAACCTTCAAAGGGTAGTTATCACGTAATGGGTGTCCGCCCCTTCATCACAACTTGGAAACTAAATTCTGACCCCTCGTAACTGGCACCTTACTTTGTTTTTAAACTCATGGTTTTCGCGATGTGGTTGACGTAAAATAACGGCGAAGCAAATGGTATCTATACTAATCTATATCTATACTAATATTATAAAGATTGTTTGTTTGTTTGTTTGACGGAGGTAATCTCCGAAACTACTGGACCGATTTCAAAAATTCTTTCACGGGTTTGTAGAATGGACTGTCCGGGAGGTTATAGGCTATATTTTATCCCGGTAGCTTCATTAGTACACCCGTGCGAAGCCGGAACGTGCTACTAGTAATTTATAAGATGGCTGTGTAGAGCGGGGTAATGAGCCATTTAATCAAAAGAGGATTTTGACACTCAAATTATGCAATTACCAAAACTTCTTTCAAAATAATAGTATTGAAGAATCCGTAGGTACATTCATTTGATCAAAAAAAGAAACACATATCAAAATATGCCAACATGTAACTTGAAGATTGAAATAACCTTAGACTACTTGGATAAAGTGAATTTTCAATATCCAGATCGCAGAAAGGCATCAACTTTAATTTTTATAGTGATGATGATGAATTTTAGGAAACCTAGACGAATCTGCCATTCAAACGGGACCCCCGCAGGCAACGTGCATATTCATTAGTTTGATGGGGGACTCACTTGTTTTAGGCAGACCGAGGGGAAAATAAAAATTAATTGGACTTGACTTTGGAATAAATGTAGGCGTATTTTTTTACGATGATGATTTAGCTAATTTAGCAATAAAAAAATCGCTTTCTGCTGATGCAGATAATCTCAGATAAGTACATTCAAGATCCTTTGAAAATAATTAGGAAAGTACCTATGTACTTAGTACAATACTTACTTACACAAAAAGATCCTACTTTACCTCTTAGGTATGCTTAAGTTTTAATCAAATTAAAAAAACTTTCGCGATCTTTAGACATAATTTATATGAATATTATTTATATTTATATTTTTATGTTCAGAAGGTGCTAACACAAAACGGCTATCTTGTAAGAAAGAGGAGCTCAAAGGGTAAGCGCCGAAAAATACCAGATGTCAGCAGACAGCCCATCTTTTTGCCGTACATGAAAGGAGTGACGGATAAAATTGGTAATATTCTGAAGAAATTTTCAATAAAATCGGTTTTCACCCCTTTCTCGAAAGTATCTAAATTACTAAGAACGCCGAAAGATGTTATACCACTGCAGATGCCTGGTGTCTATAAAATTGACTGTAGTTGTGGCCGTGCTTATATTGGTCAAACCAAGCGGACCATAGCTGAACGCGTTAAAGAGCATATCTCTGCAGTCAAAAATCGGCAGGTGAACAAGTCAGCGGTAGCGGAGCATTTATTGGACTCAGGAACGAATCACTGGATCGAGTTACACGATCCTAAAGTACTCTCCAGTGAACGTCACTACTATAAACGGATGGTCCGAGAGGCTATAGAAATCAAGAAGTACCGAAATTTCAATCGGGAGGATGGTTTTCGTCTCTCGGCCTCGTGGAATCCCGTTTTTAGCAGTTGTATGAAACGTTGTGATCCGGTAATTCCGCTGCACGAAGATGTTGTCAGTGTTGTGTGTCGCCGACTGTCCATTCCTGACTCTGAAGGCGAATTGAGGGTAGACGTGGATTCTACTCTCAATTAGCGGCGGTAGCTCCAGTTACATCAGTCTGCCCGTGACCACGAGCGCTGCAACGCACTCGAAACGTCGGGAAATATAAAATAATAAGGTAAATACGTGATAAAGTCCCGTAATTTTCATATAAATTAAATTAAAAAAAAATGTGTTGATGGGCAGTTACCCGGTTTTAGTTAAGTTATAAAAATAAATGTCATGAAAAACTGTTAAGTATATAACTTACTTTTCCTCGAACAAAATATGTCAACATTTACCTACATTTTACATTTCCCCAACCGCCCCGCGACATCGCACGCGACCTGCTTTTCGCAAATAAAAACAAAAGACAATCGCAACCAGGAAGACATTCCTTGATGCCACGAGCAGCCACTGCACGCGATTCACAACCTTGAAGCGAAGAGTTGCTTGTTTATCCTATTTATCCGGGACGCTTCCAAAATAAAAGTTAACCTACATTTAGAATCACGCAGAATTTTGATGGTTTGACCCGTTTGCTCTAGAACCAGCAGTTCTATCTATCCAATCGTTCACCCCAAATAAAGGCTGGAATACACATGCTACGTAGTAGCACGAAAGCATGCTAGTATTGAGCAGATGCTGCTTAGTAGCATACAATTAGCACGTGTATACGAAAAGAGCATGCTTGTGAATATATGAAATGAAATTATTGTGACATGAGCATACTATCTAGTAGCAAACAAGCATGTTTTTTAGTAGCATGTGTATTCCAGGCTTTAAGCCAGGTCACTGGTAGCGTGACAGGAAGCAATGAGGAACGATTGTGACAAAATACTGCACAGATTGTCAGATAAGAATCAGATTATTTTGGTTAATAGGTTAACTACCAAATCTGATCCTTATTGTTAATTTGTTAGGGGATAAAATGAGTATTTATTGTTATGTTATGGTTTGTATGTCAGTTTTAATCTGATTAAAAAAATTGAAATGTGTTGCGGGGCAGTTCCGTTATTCATAAAGATAATTTTGAAAATTGAATAAGAGTTGGGAATAATTATTATTGTTCCTATTTTGTCCATAAAAAAAGAGATAGGAACACATTTAATATGCTTTATTTTTTTTTACACACGACACCAGTTTAACTATTGTTAGTTTATTGGATTAATATGAATAAAACGTTTTATTTCAAAATGGCGGTGTCATATTTCGATAAACTAAACCTAGACACGGTATTTTTATTGCTTCTACACGCTGGTATTCTTATACAAAAAGTAAACTATTGTAGCCAAAGTGGTCCAAGCCGACAGAAGCACGTATTTCTAATTGTCCTAATTGTACAACCTTAAGGGGCTCAAATAAAAATATCTTGGGAAGCGTTACGTTATAAAAACTTTGCCTATCTGTAGGCATTATTATAAGTGTCCACTTTTTAAGCAGGTACCTACTTATAGGCAATAGAGTCACCTAGCTTTTAAGACTGTACGATTTTGAGCGATCCTTGAGGTCCTACGAAATAAACATATTTTTCTTTCTTTCTTTCTTTCACTTATTCTATTTTTAGGTAGCCTGATGTCCTAAGCAATCTTCCCCTGTGGCCCCCCAAACCTACCCCTCACAGCACTGTGCAGACGCTTATTATGAGTCGATATATGATCTACTAGCTGCACCCCGCGGTTTCACCGCGTAGGTCCCGTTCCCGCGGGAATATCGGGATAAAAAGTAGCCTATGTCACTCTCCATACCTTCAACTATCACCACACAAAAAATCACGTCAATCCGTTGCCCCGTTTTGCCGTGAAAGACGGACAAACAGACACACATACACACACACACTTTCCCTTTTATGTATTATATTAGTGGGGATAAGTCGATCTATAAGTCGGATTGCTTTTCCTCTTTGCTTTTTCTATTTTCATCAAATTCCCTTAATAATCCATAAATCACACAGGATTTCTATAATAAACTGCGGTTCCGTGTCTCGTTATCTCAAATGGTTAAACATCACCATGAATGGTAGAGCCACGCCTTCTTAAAATACCTAAAACGGCAAGAGGTTTTTGTAAGAAACTCCAAGCTTTCGTTATACGTGGATAGTTTAACAAATAGATTCTAGACATCGGAGTGTAGACCTATAATATTGTAAGTATGCCTATGTCTTTATGTAATATTTTAAATTGTTTGTGCTATTGTTAGCTAATAAAGTTTTTTTGTTTTTGTTTTTTAATGCATAACCATAGGTTCCACTATATCAGCTGCTTAAAATAATGCTTACTAGTATTATTTTCGTAAAACAATGAGTTGCCAGCTGTCTTCCGCCCCCGCTTTGTCGCAGCTGCAAAGCTTTTATAGCGCTTTTGAACTTTCATTTCATTCACCTTTTATTTGATATTCTCTCCTTGATTTTTTTTTTCATTTATTTATTTTCATTATCCCAAAATGGTAATCGGCGGATATTTGGTAGGTATTGTCAAAAAGTGCCTGTGTAGGTAGAGACTTTGCTTTTTGGGAATAGTGATTTTTATTATGGATGATTTTAATTTCTGTTTCGGATTTATTTATAGCTGGGCAGCTTATTTCATGTTTGGTCAATAACTGCAGTCTTGACATAATACTGTACTGATAATACCAAATTACTATCTACCATAAAATACAAACTGGAGGCTTACCATGACGTATTAATATAAAATTCAGTTTAGGTTCTACCTGTCTAAACTTTACGTCAGCGCCTTAGCTTACCTACGTCAAAAAGAAAGCCTCCTGATTTGCTCACTATTGACTTAATTCATCAATTAAAGTTTCGTGTTTCGCATTTATATTTTACACGATGATGCACTTCTCCTGTTTGAACTTAAAACGGGTCGAAAGTCGAGAGAAGGTACACGTTACATACCTTAACGTACAGTAAATTATACATCCCTTACACAGGCCCTAGGCTAGGCTATGTACAGATTGTTAAGGTCTAAAGGCGAATCCCTCCACATATTCAGACATCAAAATGTACCGTCCCGACTCAGAACAAGTTTCTGCGTCCCATTGTTTGACTTTCCTTCTGTGAACTGCACTCTCTTTACCATTAGCACGTATTCGCTGTGTATTGCTGTTTGATTTCACGAATACACAGTAATGAAAATTGTAGCAACGCAATGGATGATGTGTAATGCGATTGATTGGGGTTGTTGGTAGAGATTGCCTGGGGATATGTCTGGTTCAGAGTACCAGTATCAATGAGACCAAGATATAAGGTGAAGCGTTTAAAAAAACCCTTTTCCTCTAGATAGTAATGGTTGCTCAATGGGCTCGCTCAAATACTAACCTCAAAAATACTGTCGTAGCCGCAGATATTGAAATCACTTGAGAAGTGAAGTTGCGCAGTTTTAATAAGTTTACATCATCATCATCCGCAGTCTGATCTCTCCCACTGCTGGGTATAGGCCTCCCTTTGTTTTTGCCATTTCTTACGGTCCTGCGCTTGCCTGATCCACTGCCGGCCCACGACAGTTAATAAGTTTTACGAAAATATAATTTCAGCTGAAAAATTTCTTCACCTCTACAAATTCATATAACATTCTCAAGAAAGATCAATCATCATTAGGTATTGTACCTATGTAATGAAGGTAAGGTGGATCAGTTACCACTTCAGTTACCTACCAACTGAACTGTCAGTCTATATAGTGCTTTTGACTAGTCCTAGTAGAACTTGGCTTTTATTTACAAGTTTAATTCAAAATCGAAGAACTCTACATGCTGTAACTTAGACCACACGACAGCCATCTTTTTAAAACGTTCCAGAAATATTTTCCGATGGTGGACCGGAGCAGACGGAAGAAATGTATTAATTACTCGTGTCCATGGATCATGGTTATATACCACTATGGAAACTTAGCAATGGACAAATAGACTACAACGCGAAAAAAGTCCTTATGGCATAGTAATAAGTTCCTTATGGATCCTCATGGATGTCAAAAAAAGCTCTTATGAAAAAAAAACTCGGGCTTTACATCTGTACTCGATGATCTACAGCGTCAGGAGGCAATCTTTGACAAAACTTAACGGGACACTGTAGTGCCTGGGACATTGTTGAGATGGAAAAGGCTTAAAGACTTATGAAGTTTGTAATAAATACTCTGATGATGAAATGAGTCTTGACTCTTGAGTGAACACAGTCCAATCTAATTGGCTGTGTTGTGTTAACAAGAACATCTCTACAACTTTTTATGAAGATGCGTAAAAAGTTGACGCTTGAAGTAGCCTCGTTGAGCTGACAATATCATCGTAGAGAGCAATGAGGCTCACGATAACTAGTCCGAAGTTCATCAACATTAAACCCGCGGTTAGTGATTTTGACAGTGATTTTTGGCTTCAAGATCTATAGGCTGCCATTGGGCAGGCCATGGTGACTCGAATGCATCTGTTGGGCCAATCTCGTCACACATTGGGTGCCAAGCGGACAACGACGCGGCAGACCCAAAATAAGATGGCGAGACGACCTGCCGCCTTATTATGCAAATAACCATGTCTTGACGTGGCACGACGTGGTTTTTTTAAATAATGCGATGGATTTCAGATAACAAATGCTAGATAATGTGTAGTCTCTTACCACGTCATGTTTTGAAAGTCGTCGAAAATCGACATCCAGGACGTTGGGCCGAAGCGGGCTGATCACATTTTTTAATTTAAACCAGATTTTAAACTCCCGATTATCGTATAGTGAACTCAGTCCGTTCTAGAGCAGCCTAATGAAATATTAATGATGTGATTGTGAGGAAAGTGACGTGACAAGCTGGACCACTTGGAAAGTGTGCACCGATCACTGCTATGTAGGTACTTTATGGTTTATCCAGGTAGGTTGAAAACAGGCTTTCTTCAGTCTTTGACATGTAGGACCTAGATTCAATATGACACACAAACTTATTAGTTTTAGGACTAACATTTAAATGTATAATAATAGTAGCACGTCCCGGCTTCGCACGGGTGTACTAAAGGAGCTACAGAGATAAAATATAGCCTATAACCTCCCGGACAGTCCATTCTACACACCCGTAAAAGAATTTTTGAACACGGTACAGTAGTTTCGGAGATTACCTCCGTCAAACAAACAAACAACCAAACAAATTTTACCTCTTTATAGTATAGAATAGATAATATAGATTTCTATAGATGTGAAAACAGGAAAGATCAGAGTTCTAACTTGATTCAGTAAATGATTTGGATCCAGTTTCTATAAATTTCAATTACCTAACATTCAATATTAAAAACTATAGGCAGAGACTTTTAGTAGTGTACTACACTCTTTTTTAAAGGGGAACACTATGATTTTATAAAAATCTACAGAAATATCTAATTAGATTATTTCATTGCACGAGACCTGTAATTTCATAGAAATTTAATAGGAATTCAATAGATCGAAAACAATATGCACCGAACCCTTTATTACAAAAAGTACATAAAGGGAAAAGGTAATAAAAGTACCACACATCAAATATGACAGCTCTGGACTTTAATAAAACGGTACCGCTAAAATACCGCCGTTATTTACACAACATATAGTAATCTCGCAGATTTTTTCGAATGGGGAAAGAATAAAAAAGCATGCATAACCCTGTTATTCATAAAATTTGTCAATTAAACAAAGTTTTTAGGACAGTTTGATTGAAATGTATTTGTGAGAGAAAGAAATAAACAATTTCATAATTATGATTAACGAATTTACTGAAATTGATCGAACTTTTCGGTAAAATTCACGCATTATTATAATGATGTTATTGAGATCTTGCATTGAAAGGACAAAGGATCCAGTATTGTTACAGAAAAAAATATAGTATTGGAAGGAATCTGGTCTTCTTAGATTGATTACTTTAACTTACTTATATAGGGTCTTATTCATAAAGACTTGACAATTTAATACAGGTTTTAAGAACGTTTTTTTCTTGTCACCCATATGTCAACGAAAAGAGATAGCAACAGATTTAAATCGTGCGTTTTAGAATGCGTTTTAGCTAATACAGGTTTAATACAGGTTTTAGGTCGAATATGCATAATGGGGATAGAGTTTAACATTTGAAAACGGCGGCAGTCGAAACTCAAAAGCAGTGAACCGCTTAATACCGGTCGGTTGAACAAAATTAAATGCAGAGATTGGAAGTGAACCTATAATTTAGTTCCACGATGCAACCGCTACGTCATGTGCATTAAGTGAACGAAATCCGGCCAATAATTCAATTAAAATCTGTTCAGCATGAGTTGGCCTTTTTGGAAACGTAGGAAACTTTTGATTCTTAACTGTAATTGTATCAAAATAATTTCGCGTGAAAATTATTCTATTATTACTGCCCGCGGTTTCGCTCGCATGTTTCTTAGGTCGAAACTCTAATAAAAAGTAGCCTAGGTATGTGTCGTTAACTAAGGTATACTACTCTAAAAGGTATGCTATGGTATATTTAAGAATTGTTTGAAGAAAATTCTATTCTCAATATTCAAATCCAAAGAGTATCCACATTTCTTTGAAATTCAACATTTAAAATAGGCTTTTCATTTTCCAGAAAACTATACATATAAATATCACATCATTTTGTATGAAATACAGGAAGCTATAAAGGATATCATGCGAAGCCGCAGATATACATGAGTTACTCAGCTAATAAAGACGGCAATCTTCAAAACCTGCGCAGGCGCACACGCGCTATTTATCTGCGTCCCCCGCGGCTGTCCGTCCAACAGCGCCAAGATGTTATCTACTACTAGATTTCTCATTCCAGAAAATACACTTTTACTATGCACTAGGATTTAGTGTTACTTAGGTATATTAGTTAGAAATTATGTGTAATTAAAAACATTTTGGTACCTCACTAAATGTTTTCGAAGAATTAAATAAATATAAACTGGACGGTTGATGATGATGATGATGACTTTAAAGAGTTAAAACATCTATTGTTTCTATAATGTGGGTGATAATAACTTTTAATGAAAATATATTATCAGCATTTAACTTATCTTTACTTTTATGTCAATACCCTTCAGGGGAGTTAAAATGGCCGTTCGAGCATTTCTGCTAGCAATTCATAAACTGTCATATTTTGGTGAAAATGCTAAACAATTGATGAAATAAATGCACTTTATGAATTGCTAGCAGAAATGCTTGAACGGCCATTTTAAGGCCGCAGGTCGTGTAAATACGCTTATTATTTTTTTACGTTAAAAAACCTTCCATAACCATTCAAAATACCAGCCATGCTACTAAGGTTTTTTTGTCCCTTGGATTTAAATTGAAGGTAAACCACTTCTTCAACACATCTTAACAATCAGTGTGGAAATAACCATTACTTACTTAAAACATACTTTCTATACTAATATTATAAAGAGGTAAAATTTGTTTGTTTGTTTGTTTGTTTGACGGAGGTAATCTCCGAAACTACTGGAGCGATTTCAAAAATTCTTTCACGTGTGTGTAGAATGGACTGTCCGGGAGGTTATAGGCTATATTTTATCCCGGTAGCTCCATTAGTACACCCGTGCGAAGCCGGAACGTGCTACTAGTATTTAATAAAGCTAGTGTGATACTTGATGCGACCTGCTGTTTGGTTCGAATACCGTAAGCTCCCACGAATGTAGAGCACAATGCCTTATCGTCGCGATCTCCTCCAGATAACGTGAGAGCGAAGGGAAGCAGGGACGGGCGAAAGTTATGGCTCACTCAGTTTTTATGAAACTATTTACTTTATGTTCACAATTATAACAAATAGACTGGCAATAAGTAGGTATACCTACCTAATGGATTCATTCATATTTTTACGAAACTTGTTGGTAGAATGACTTGTTGGCTACGTAGGAACGTCTACTTACCTATACTTCATTTATTGCGACGAGCAAATAGGAAGAGAAATAAATACACGTGATTGGTCGTTGAAAATAATTGGATTGGCTAGATTTGACAATTAATTTGACTAATAATATAGAACTATGAACTCATAGAAAATGGCTTTTGAAAAGTTACTGATATTAGGAATATTTATGAGATAAACGCTATACTTCATTTCTTGAAGCGAACTAATAGGAAGAATAAATAAACTCACGTGATTGGTTGTCAAAAATAATTGTGTATCTCGTGAATGGCTAAGGTGTCAAATCAATTGTCAATTGTCAAATCTAGCCAATCCGAGAATAAACAATAAAGTATAGTCAAACAATTTCTGAATAGACATCATTGGCAACGCTCATGGTTTTAATTATTTTATTCAATTCAAATACAGCTATTAAGTCGGTTGTTAATTGTCCAAGTCTTGTGTTGATTATCTTAACAATTCAGATAGACGGCGGCGTCTTTTATAACGGCTTTTTAATAGAACGCATTAATAATACCGTAAAAAAATGTATTTAAATTCAAAGAGTTTTCTTTTATTCGAATAAGCCCGTCTAATGTACCTGTAATAGGTTCACGATGACATGTTATGCGCCCTAGTAGAACTATCCCGGAAATCACGATTATTTCAAGACTATGCCATTCTTCTTCTTTTTTTTTATTTTCTGCAAAGCCATTCTACACAGGATGAAATGAGTCTAAACAAACTAGTCTAGTTGCATGGCAAACTTCGTTATGCCCTTGAAATAAAACCTCAATTAAATATACCTCGTTTGATAGGTACAGTCGCGGAATGAGAAGGTTTAATAATTTTCGCGTGAAAGAGTAACAAAGATACCTACATCCATCCATCCATCCATAGTCACAAACTTTCGCATTTATAATTTTATTTCAAGATCGCGTCGGCATTTTATACTTACCTATAGTAACATTTTGTTCAAAATATTATAATAATGTCGAAAGTAAGTAACATTAAAGTAATTTACGAGCATGACGGCGGCGGCGAGGTGCGAATCCGACTGCGTGATTTATCGACGGCGGCCATTTTAATCGGAAATTGGCGTAAACTTTTAAGATGTTTCATTACTACACGAAAACAGGTTGCGGAAATAAGGCTGTTAAAAAAATACTTGTAATTCTCATGCCTTTATCTGTACCTAGGATAGGTAGGTTTTACTTTAGACCAGCTCTACCAAACATTTCAAGTTAGATATTTAAAGGGTAGGTACTATTTTGATCAAAAACTAAACTTAGGTTAAACAAATTGTCTGATGCATTATTAAAAAATAAGACCATGTTTATTCTTTTATCAAAATTCCAGACAAATAATCATTAATCATTCATACGGAGCACAACAGTAGACTCAACATTATTATAAAACAAAAAATCAAATGCTTACTCAAGCACTTACGAACCACAAAAAGATCTACCTTAGTATCATTATAATGGACTCAATGGGTGGGCCGAAGTGTCAAGAATTAAATCTCAAATTACCCTCTTTCGGAGCCGGATTCACCGTGCGATTTTGACAGGAGCCTGACAGGAGCTTGACACATGTCAAATTAAACCAAAGTGTAACCAAATATGTTTACGCGCGGGTTAACAAGTTGAACTTTATTTGAGGTTAGGAAAATTAACTCGTCTTTCGTAGTCTTTTGTGGTAGTCATAACTTAGAAATGTTTGGGCTTTAACAAATAGGTTGGTGGCTGCATTGCCATCATCATTGCATTGTATTGCATTTATTATCTTAGTCATTATTTTTTGTGTATAATTTAGTAGTTCAGTCACAACGGTGTTTTTTCATTTTTACTTACTGATGTGCGATAATTATAGGGAACTACTTTTAGTCTTTCATCTTTATTGAGCTGAAAATGTATTCTATTATTGTAAAGAAAGAAAGAAAAAAAAAAAAAAAAAATCACCACGTTAATCTTGCCCTAATAACATTTTTAATCACTCTAATATCGTCGCGGGCGGCCATTTAGCGTAAATAAAATTAATGACAACAAATGGTGGACAATAATTATAAAAGCTCACGTTTTATTTGTGTAGATCACGAAATAAAACCAGTTCTGTAATTACCACTTATTTAGACACCCACGCATTTCTATCGTTTTGTTTAAGTAAAATCGAATTATAGTTTAATTTAAAGCCATATATAAAACTCTCTGCTTTTTACTTCGATTATTTTGGAGTCTAGGCAAAATAATACAAAAAAATATGACACTTCCAAATTTAGTGTCAAACAAAACATGTCCACTAGTTAGGGTTGCCATCTCGAAAACTTTGAAACCAGGACAAGACGATTGAAAACCCCGGATTTTAGGGCCCAAACCCCGGACATATAAACAGGTTTTTTTAAAGTAGCACAATGTGTGTCCGAAAGTGGATCCAGCTTTAGCGTCAAGAAGGGTCATCTAGTCGTAGTATTTTATGTAGATAAAAGTATGTTGTAAATGGTTTTGTTTAAAGCCGGTCCTGATTTAGTAAGAAACGATGCGAGCGAAGCGAGCAAAATTTTTTTTTGTTTAAAGTAAAAGGAACGTGGCACATGATTTTGTTTAATGCCTGGTCTCATATATGTATAAACGATGCGAGCGTAGCGAGCAAAAATTTTTTTTGGTTAAAACTAAAAGTGGCACATGATTTTGTTTAAAGTCGGTTCTCATATAGGTATAAACGATGCGAGCGAAGCGAGCAAAAATGATTTTGGTTAAAACCCAAAGTAACGTGGCACGTAATTTGGTTTAAAGGCGAATCTTTGAAAGCAATAAATGTTGCGAGCGAAGCGAGCAAAAATTTTTTTGGTTAAAACTAAAAGTATCGTGGCACATGATTTTGTTTAAAGCCGTTTCTTATTTAGCAATAAACGATGCAAGCAATTTTTTACTCATTTTTGCAATGAGTAAAAGCTTCGTAGGTAGTTAGGTTGGTTTTTAATTTTGCTCTTAGGGAAATTATAATTTTTTACTTAAAATAGTTGCAATTTACTCAAGAAGATAGCATGAGACTGCTAATTGAGCTCTGAACAAAGCGAGTGAAGCGAAGAATTACAATAATTACAAGGAGGAAATAAAAAGATATAAGAGAGCAATTTTCTGCACTCTGAGGTCCTTAACTCTGAATATTTTCATCACATCCTTAAACATTTTTTTGGAAGTAGGTAGGTACTTACTCAATTTCAGTCAAGTTCAAAACCCGGACTCATACTGAAACCCCGCCCGGACGCTCCCCGGACGCCCTCTAAACTAGGACAAATCCGGGGAAACCCGGACGGATGGCAACCGTACCACTAGTAGACTGCTATTGGTATTATTATTGGTGCGCTTTGAGGAATAAAAAATTAACATTTATACCTACTGCACCTAAACGGGTGCGCTATATGGAACTACTTTGGTGCGCTTCAAGGTGCGCTACGAGGAATACCTCAAACAAAAAAAAACTTACTTTATGTTTCTTTAAATGGGTGCGCTACAAGGAATACCTCAAACAAAGAACCTTAATTTTTGTTTCTTTACAGACGCTAAAAGACCCATGTTGAACTGTTTATTCATTAATCAATGTATGTATACATCATCTAAGTTCCCTTAATGGCAAATTAATGTAAGCAAGATAACAGATACTGAAATAACTATTAATATAAATTCAACTAGTAAGGTGTTGGCAACTTGAGCCATTAAAGTTAAAAATTAACTTACACGGTGAAATTACACTTAACTTAACCGCACATAATTATACAGATACTTATAACTTTGTCACAGATGTAACGAGATAGCTCGTACACATTGTGTTAGTAACACTATTATTTGTTTGTATTGAAATTATGTTTTCATCATCATCCACAGCCCGACTTTACCCACAGCTGGGCATAAGCCTCCCTCAGTTTGTGCCATCCACTCAATTTTAAAAATTGAGCCCTAAATTGAGTTTGAGAGAACACATTTTGTGTTTGACATAAACGCTTGTAAGTGTCAAAGCGCTTTGTTAAACAGGCGTACCATAACGAATCAGTTTAGGTTCTAACTGCCCAAACTTTACGTCAGCGCCTTAGCTTACGTCAAAAGAGGTTCATTATAGGATCTAAACTGAATCGCTTTTAACTGTCATAGTAAGCCACCATTCTGTATTGAATAGCCTAGCCATTTAAGTCTCTCCTGTGTCTAATGTAATGTTGCAACTTGCAAGGCCAAGTTGAGACATTACATTTGATAAGTCAGCTATGCCCATAACATAACATTTTACAAAAATAGAAAAGTAAAGGAGATGATGAAGCAAAATACTTAAAAATAAACGGGAATTTCTGAAAGACAAAATATGTTTATAATATATGCACTTTAACACGAGCTTTAAACGGTGAAGGAAAACATCGTGAAGAAACCTGCGGCTTCATCAGCCCCACACGTATTGACTATTGTATTTTCCGTGGATATGGCCGGCTAAGCTGAGAGGATGGTATAGGTGCTGAGCCAGCCTATTCCATCTCAACAATGTCCCACTACAGTGTCCCGTGAAGTGTAGGAAAGATTGCCTTTTGACGCTGTATATCATCTAGTAAAGATGCAAAGGCCTGAGTTTATGCCTAAGTATTATGTTTATACATAGTTACATATCTCGAGCACTTGCTTCAAGCCCGTTCATCAAGAGGCGGATACAAGGTCTAAGAGACTATCTCGACACGTGTCGTGTGCCGATACGATTTTATCAACGAGCTCGCTTATTTAAGAGTCGACTCGAACGCACTACAACCTACTTGGTAGTATCGATATCGATATAGTATAGATGACTCTCTTTTACTATTTTTGATTGCGACTTATTAACATATACGCTATTTTTAATTGCGATATACCCACGGAAACGAGAACTCTGAAACGGCTCGAGAAATTTCATACAAAATAGTCGTCCATTCTCTTAAAAAGTATTGTCAAACTGTTTTGAATAGTAATAAAATATTTATTCCCAGCTAAATATCAATCAGTTATCGCCGCGATCAGGCTACATCTAAAGCACTCCTCAGCAAAGATACTCGCTACGTGCTCAGACGACCAAGTGGGGACAAAAACTAGTCGCTAACTTGTCTATGGTCGTGGTTATGTTACTAGTCCAGGAGCTAGTGTTTAAGTAAAGATAAAGATTTAATAAAATTTTAAATAACTTAGCTTTATAGCTTTTTTAATAAAAATAACTTTTATTTAATAACATTTTGAGTGGTATCACACCGCATTCAATACTATTTTAAATATGTTAAGAAAACAGGATAATGAAAACTTAAATATGATTGTTAAAATTGATCACAGCATTAATAAGTGTATAACAAAACAAGTCAAACAATTCAATTGCTTAGCCTTGGACTAGATGACGCTCTGTGTAGAGGATACTTTATTTGACAAAGCTTTTGTGTTTGTAATAATGTGCAAAACGGCTCTCAGACTATAAAAGTGTAAAGAATACGAAGTAGATGTGGACCAATTAATGCATTTTTAAGCAAATATACAACATCACTCGAATGTTAATACTGTTAGCTCAGTCTAGACACAAGTATTACAGTAAAGGAGTCTACACACCAAACCCGCCGACCCGCCGACACAGCCCGGCGGCTTGGTGTCGGCGACTTTGTTTCAAGAATTTTGAAAAGAATTTTGGGTCGCCGACACCAAGCCGCCGGGCTGTGTCGGCGGGTCGGCGGGTTTGGTGTGTAGACTCCTTTAGATTAAGTAATAATAATAAATAGTTTTATCATCAACAGGTATAATACCTAAACAATTATTGCAATCTCTTAATATGCTTGATTTACCCAAACATACATTTTCGTTAATGCAGAAGTCTGTGATTTTAAATACCTGCAGAATTGTAAGGAAGTTCCTTCAAACAGATTCATCTTCATCTTCTGATCCCTCGAATTCAAACTCACCCTTAACCCCTGAGGTGCACTTGGCTTAGGCCCGTGCCCCTTGGGTAAACCCCCGGCTCTTAGAGCCGAGTCGATGTAAATCGTAACCCAAAATAATAATAATAATATGAATTTATTTTGAAAAACACACAGCACAGACGAACACAATAAATGAAGTAAGTACACAAGAAGAAATACATAAGAATAAAAGCAGGTAACATACAAAAGAGGCTTACAGGCTAAAAAGAGTTGATCTACGCCTGCGCAGGTGTGTCCCCAAAAAAGGATCGGTCTCAGCTTAGAGCAAGTAAGATTAAGGTAGAGCCAGGTACACCTGACTCTACCTTTATCTTACTTGTATGTCACATCAATCGCATACAATCGCAAATTGAGCATTTCATGGTCATAACGATCAAAATAAAAAGGATGGTATCATCTTTAATTACATAGTTTAGTTTTAGTTTTGTAGACATCTCACTACTAATTGTGCTCTTTGTTTCAACAATGATCACATTTTTGTGCGCAGGCACATACACAATATCTACTTCATCTAAGTATAGGTATGTGCACATATTTGTGTGCGCAGTCATACAAAGGACGGGGCACTCCTGCGCATATCCCGTGCGAATTAAGGCTCTATAGGAACATTACGTCATTTCTGAGTTCAAAGGGCATTCTGCTAAATTGGTCTTAGAAATTGTTTTGTATCTTTGTTTCTGTATGTATTCTACTTATATTTGAAAAGATAGATATTTTTAAAATTTTGAAATTATCATGAATTATCATTGTGAACTCTACAAACGGGATATTTACCATGATTTGTGGATTTCTGAGTTTACACACACATACTCGCTAAAAACTTAAGTTTATTGCCAAATTACTGGAAAACTTAGAAACTTTCAAACTTTCGGACTTATTATAAGTAATAAGTGAGAGAGTGATAGTAGGATTCGTATTAGATAATAGTTAAATCAAGGGCTAGAGTTATGAATGAATGATACGTCTTTGAACTATGATCAATAACTTAAATCAAGACGAAGAAAACTTGTAAAATAGAAAGATTGCGCTTGAGATCTTTTCTCTTTAAACCTACTAAAGTCAATTACACAATCATTACTGATAAAACAATTTAAAAAACATTTAACGAACAGAAATATCGAATAAACACATCAAGCGATGAATCTTTTCAGAGAAATCCATCATATTGGCATTCTACATTTTTTAGGCCCTTCGAATCGTAATTGTTCTCCAAAATGTCATATCACCTTGTTTGTACCGTTATCAAGAACAAAATTAAATACGTAGTCGTATAGTAGAGTACCATTCGCGGTACCCAAGCGACCTCAAAACAAAAATGTGAAACCAAGTGGGAGTAGCGTACTTATTCAGGGGGTTCTTAAATTCAAAAATGCATTAAACATTAAGTAAGTACTTTAATTGTGTGTTACAGAATCGTTCAAAATCCTTTTAAAGGTCCCTTAAACGCTTTATTCTCTGATTTTATGAATACATGCGTCAGAAGTAAAAAAGTTTATTCATTAAATTATGCATAACTTAAAGAAAATTTTACTAATTGCAAATTCCTTCGTTTTCCACACTTAAATGTTTTCTTTGAAGGTTATTGGAAAAACAAAGAAAAAGAAAATCAATTTCAACGCTGCAATTTTATAAGTACTTTTTAATTACATAAAGAATGCCGGGAAAAACTCATACTGAACACATTGATTGACGACACAATACCTAGTTACAAACATGGCTTTCTTTTACCTTAACAGAGCGATACCCTAATTACTACTTTTTTGTAACGCATCAAGCTATCGAAGCCTCGATAAATCATATCTCTGTCTTTTCCAGATCACATGCAACGAGAGTGAGAGGGACGGCGCTATGTGCAAAGGTGCTCGAATGTACCGGCCTCTATACTCAGTTTGAGGGAACCTTGCCTGCGCACGCGCGTGTAAAGTGCCGCTTTTTGAAACAAATAGTGGATTTTTGTGGGTGATATTATACAATAGTGGAAGTGTGTGATGTAAGTGGGTGTATGTGATCTAGTGCTATCGGATGTTGTTTTATGCTGGATTGTTGGATGTTGGATGTGCTGGAGGTAAGCTTTTTGTTTCACCTTCTGTTTGATCCAGGCAGCTTGGACTGGAGTAAAATAGATCCAGAATGTTTATACCAATGAAAAACTAGTTGATAACATTACTTACAATTTTCAATCGATATTTTTCTAGCTGTATGCAAGCAAATAGGTAATTATTTTTTAGTAGGATGACAAAGTTATGATACAATTACTACTTTATAGAAACAATTACAAAAGGTTAAAGGTTGCCTGGAAGAGATCGCTGTTAGCGATAAGGCCGCCCATTGTACATTTTTAACTTGGTTTTATATATTTTATTTGTTATTTTTAATTTAAGGTGTGCAATAAAGAATTTTCATTTCATTTCAATTAAGTACCTATTTATACATTTTCAAAATGTTGAAATGGTGTAACAAATTTATCAGAGCTGTACTTTTGCAAGCGATGAATGTACCTACCTACAATAACTTATAAGTTTCATAGGAAGCTTTCTATATCGGCGTTATAAGAAAATCACTCAAGAAAACTAAATTGACAATAATAATTGGAATTATTTTTGTATTTTTTCGTTTTTATTCCAAAACTTTCATTTAAGTACCGTTTTGTGATCCAAAAAAAAACATCGATTAACTTCAGTTAGTTGAAAGAAACAAACCAACAATTAAAATTTAATTTACTCCGCAAATAAATCTTAGTTCTTAGTTAAATTACAGACATCACAACAAACTTTTAACTAACAGTTAGGGTCGGTCGTTAGTTTCGGTAGGTTGGCAATGGTTATCGATCGTTTATCATCGGATAAGATCTGACAATGGCCGCGAACAGGTTTCTCCAAAACGAGTTGGGAAATGCTCTAGATGTTTTCTGTCTAAACTTCATTTCTTGAAGCGAGCTAATAGGAAGAAAAATTATCTCACGTGATTGGTCGTCGAAATTCAATGGATTGGCTGGATTTGACAATTGACAATTGATTTGACAATCTAGCCAATCACGAGAAATACAATTACTTTCGACGGCCAATCACGTGCGTTTATTTTTGTTTCTATTAGCTCGATTCAAGAAATGAAGTATAGTTTTGTTCACTGCCATCATCTTCCATTGCAAAGGTTACTACTGCTACTACTTTTAATTCATTCTTTCGTTCATTCATTCATTCAGGAGATAAGATACACTTGCTTCATGATGTTTCGTTTACAAAGGGAGGCCAACTACAAAAAAGGGCCAAAGTGTTGGCCTCTCTTTGTAAACACCAGGCACCATTCCTTAAAACACAAGTTAGAATTACTTCTCTTGGAAAATAAAGAAAAATTCACAATTTCCCGCCAAAAAGCTGGTACGTAAGTACAGTTACTTTATTGCTACAGACACAAATACTTTTTTGAAAGCAATAAAATTCTAGACATGGCTGAAAACCTCATTATTAACAAATAAAATATAATAAAGTAAGAATGTAAGACATAAAGTTTAATTGCAATGTCTAAAGTACCTTCTCAGTCTATCTAAGGAAACTTTACAATCAGAATTGCGTAAAATCGTTGTAGATACCTATATGATATTACTGCATAAGTAATTAAAAGGCAGTAAAATGAATGAGAATCTATACATAGTATGTAACAGTAATTTCCCGCCAACAGTACGCAGATATTTATTACGAAACTAATTTTAATGCGGTTTTCATTAATAGACAGAGTGATTCAAGAGAAAGGTTTCTGTGTATAATACGCATATAATAACGTAATAATAGTACGCATATAATAGTAGAGAAAAAAGCCGTGCGAAGCCAGGGCGAGTCACAAGTTGCTTTTCTGCAATAGTATTATCTTTTGGCGAGAGCGCGTTTATGTCTTTTCCAAGAAAAATTGCGGAGAAAATAGAGATTTATTTCGTTTTGTTGTCAAATCTTATGTTATTGACTTCGCAAGCTTATAGTTATTACGCATTTAAAATTAATACCGAACCTACTTAATTGTAGGTATTTTTTGTTTCTGTCTGTTTTTTTTTGTTCCTTATTAAATAAATAAGAATAAAAATAACAAACAACTATTCTCGTAGTCTGTTTAATTTATTTAATTATTGTATGTGAGACTTATCACTTCTGTTAAAAAATGAAAACATTTTGCAAGATAATATAAAATGGAACTTGACATTTGAAACCTCTTTGCAATGAAGCCATGAAAATGTCATTTTATATCGATGCTAAGCATAAATAAAAATGATCTGCTAACACATTTTATACCTTAACGGTAAAGTATTAGGTCTATTATTGCGTGTTGTATGTAGAGTTTTAAGTCGCGCAAAATGGCCTCGTCTTTAAGTCCTTCGGAATTTTATCTCTTTTATGGCAGAAACACGAGTTATAAAAATATAAGGACACATTAACATTAAATCGGTTCGAAAATAATGACTTTTTAAAATAAATGGCGGTTTTTTATCTGTGCACGTTTACAAAAATAATAATAAATTAATTGATCAATTAAAGGACAATTCCAGAGAAAATAAATAGACATAATATAGAACACTGTGCCTGTGCCTGAATCTGAACAAAAGTGTTGCTTACCCATGTCATAATTTGACATTCGTCTATACAAAGTCTGTCAAAAAATAACTTCATATTTATACTTAACTATAATTTATTATAATAATATAACATTTACATGGCGGTTTTGGTATATCTAAAACTTCTATATTTATACCAAAATTATAAAGCGAGTAAAACTATTTATCCAAATTATTTTTCACCTTCTCTTAATTTTTTTTATGGGTAGAATTAACTTTCCGAATGAACATAGGCTATATTTTATCCTGGGTTTAATTAGTACATCCGTGCAAGGCAGGGACGTTCTGCTAGTATTATATAATATCAATAACTGTAAGTGTGACAGGATGTACCTTTATTACTTATTCGTCATTTCCGATGAATAAAAAGATACAATTTTCAAAAATATTTGTTTTATATCCTTCGGTCACACACTTGATGTTACAATAGAGGAAACAATTATAAAACAGCAGTATATAATTATTTAATTAATTACTTACATACAAAACTATTTTTTCTACCTTATACAGATCTAAAATGTCCAAAGAATATGTCTACTGCATCATGGGAATATCATATTTCATTACATTATTTCGTATTCTTTATTTGCAAATAAGAAACTAATATATTAATTTTACAAAACTAAAGAAAAACATGAACATGCGTATTACAATCCAGTAGTGTTTACTGCATATTTCAGAAAAGAAAGAAATTAATAAAGAAAACAAAACATTTATGAAAAGACATGAATTCATAAATACTAAAAATACACTTAATCACTTATTTCTAATTTACCTATAATAGTAAGAGAGAAAGAAACATAAATACCTATGTTTATTTTTGTAGGATCTCAAGGATCACTTAAAAATGTACAGTTTTATAAGCTAGGTGAGGTGACTCTATTGCCTGTTCCACATAGTTTAATATATTGCTCATTTTATTCACTATACTTTTAAAAGTAGGTACTTATAGGGACTACACAACTTATATGTGAGGTCAATTTAATAAGTCGTGACTTCAGTCACAGCTTCAGTGTTGTTTAAATATGGCTAAAATAAGAGCTTTAAAACTAAATTCTATAAACATAACATTCGTTCGCTATCCCACTCTGCAAGTCGAACAGAGATTTACAATTTTTAAATCACATTAAGTTATACGACTCTCATAAATGTCTCTATATTTTACGATGAACATAATTATTAAGCGAATATTATGATGTAACGATACGTCAGGGCGATAGTTAAATGAAACTTAATTCTAACACATCGATATTTTCCATAAGTTATTCGTTTAGTCACGTTTCGTGGATTGAATTCGTAAAATATTAAGAAAGTTTGATTGATAAATTGATTTTATGGGCCTAAAATAGTTCAATACTCTTTTAAAGCTGCTGTGATACTAACTTTTTAACTTAAAAATTTGGACATACGAGGTATTTTATTTGACTCCCGCTCAATACACACAGTTTGTTAAACAGTAAAGGTACGAGTATCGTAATGAAATTATCATAAAGAGGAATCCTATATAAACGATCATCGTATGTCAGCTTATGTTGGTTTTTCTTTCTAATTCAGTATCCACCAACTTAAGCTGACCTGCGATTTGATGCCAAAATTTCGTTTTTCGATTTGCGGAGTACACCCGCAGGTTTAGTCATCAAGTCACATTCATAATACCCAGGGTATTGATGCTGAGGTCAAGCTATAGTTTCGAGCTACGACATTAGGGCTTCGTGGCCGAGTGGTAAGGCAGTCCGGCTTGAAGACGATCGCTCGAGGTCAAACTTATAGATCAAACCAGGACAGATAATCTGGTGCGAAGTTCGAGGTCAAGCTTACAGATCATACCAGGACAGATAATGTGGTGCGAAGTTGGACCACTTGATGCGAAGGTCTGTGGGCCACCAGGGCTCCGTCGTCTCCCACTTGATGAAGGGGCTGGGGATGCGAGCCTCCGTCTCCGCTACTCCGTACAGAGAGAGTTCCACCACAGCCTTGAAGGAGAACCTGAAGCGGAACTCCACGAAGGCAGCGGATTTGAAGTACAAGAAGCATTGGAGTCTGAAGACAAATATGCAACGTGTTAATGAAACAAATATGCAACGTGTTAAGAAAAATATGATCACGACCTTATCCCAGGGAGCGGATGCAATGAAAGAAAGAAAGAAGGAAATGAAATATGGTCACGACAGTATCCCATGGAGTGGTAGACTTTTTTCAGATCGTTTATGTAATTCTTCAGATCCTTTAATGATGCCTAATAGGGTAGGCTGAGGTATGTCCATATAGGTATATATTCGGTACATGCCCACATTTTGCAAAAGTTAGCTTTCCATACGTGACAGGCAATTGACGCTGCTAGAAAGCTAACTGGTTCCTCATAATGTTTTCCTTCACCGTTTAAAGCTCGTGTTAAAGCTCAAAGAAAAATGAGTTTATTTCTGTAGGACCTCAAGGATCACTTAAAAATGTATAGTCATATAAGCTAGATGACATTATAGTCTGTTCCAATTCCAAAGCAACTCCCTACACCAGCCGGCCTAACATGTGCAACATGAGAAATCATCTCGTCGTCGACAAAACATTCTCTCCTGCTCTAATAGTACGTTAGAGCAGTCTGACATGATCGAGATATTTCATTTGTCGTGTCGAAACGTTGCACATGTTAGGCCTCCAGGTAAAGATCTCACTTGCGATAGTCCCTCGGCTTCGCCTGTCCGTGCGCGAGGCCCTCTATATCCCGATGGCAGTAGTGCTCGATCCAGATCGCCGTGTTCGACTTGGCGACCACCTCCTCCATGTTCACCACGGCGCAGGTGAACGAGGCTATCTGGCTTACTGCCACCTGGGAAGTACGTTCGTATTCAAAGAAATGAGGCTATCTGGCTTACTGCCACCTGGAGAGTAAGTTCGTACTCAAAGAAGTGAGGCTATCTGGCTTACTGCCACCTGGGAAGTACGTTCGACCGTTCGTACTCAAAGAAAGAAAGGATTTTTAAGCTGCATAGCTTCTATCGCGGGCCTTGAGCGTGGAGACCGAATCCAGAAATTCCGTAACGAAAAAATATAACGCTGTCACTTTAGTTCAGCAACTCGCCTCTAGGTAGCATGCAATAGCTTTACGCGGCAGTCCTCGCGTGCCACACGTCTTGTTTTTATTAACCTATCATGTCCCACTGCTGGGTAAAGGGGCTTCCACCCTTTCAGTTTCCACTCTTTGCGATCTAAAGCTACGGTTTGCCAGTTTGATTCGAGTGCATTCAAATCGTATCGCCATCTGTTCCTGGGTCTGCCGCGTCGTCTCCGACCGTCTTTGGGCACCCACTGAGTGACGAGCTTCGCCCAACATCCCCTATCAATCTAAATAGTCAGAGAGAAGCCAGTCAAACAAAGAAAGGCATTGGAAGCTAATTATTAATAATGGGAATAAATCTCTAACTTTTTTTACCATCCATGTTTTAGTGCTTAACATCCTACTCATCCTACTATCCTACTGAATGTTTGTTATTCTTTCACGCAAAAGCGGCTGAACCGATTTGATTGAAATTTGGTGTGTAGATAGGTGATACCCTGGATTAACACATAGGCTACGTTTTATCCCGATATTCCCGCGGGAACGGGACTTACGCGTGTGAAACCGCGGGGCGCAGCTAGTTCATAATAAACTTACAAAAAAGAATCCTTGTCCCGCGTTCTTGGTCGTGGTGACCTCCATGGAGTCCTTGTACTGTATGCCGCCTCGGTCCTTCCTCTCGCACTGCCCCGTGCCAGCAGCTATCCTCTTTGAGGCTGCAGACGAAATATACAAAAATAAATATCATTAGACATTCCACAAATCGTCATCTAGTCCCAAGCTTAGCAATTTAATACTTGTGTTATGGTAACCAGATGATTGATATAATATACTTAGATACTTAGACCCGTATTCAGAGACTATACTCAGGCGTAAATCGTATCTCAAGCGGTGATTCATAACTCAGTTTTCATAGAGAACTGTCAAAAATCGGTGCTTAAACGTAGACTCAAGTTCTCAAGTCTCGAATACGGGCCAGACACAGAGGTCGTCAACGGTATTTAATGAGTACCGTCATATAGTATGATCTTGATGGGTGACAGCTGTCGGACGCCGATGCGGTTCATGATGAGGTCCCGGTCTGGGGGCTGCGGGGAGATCATGTCGTTGATCCACGGCAGGTAGTCGTACAGGCTGAGGAACCGAGTGGGAGCGCCACACCCCGGACCCCGGACGCTGAAGCCTAGCTGGAACGTACAGTGTCAACTTTCGCGATCTTTAGATATTTATGAAAATTACGGGACTTTGTCTGGTAGGTACTGGTTTCGATTTTTAAAAAAAATTCACCGATATTTTTATTTATTTAAAATTTCTTTCACCAACTTGCATAGTGTTAAAACTGTCGGTATGGTTATAGGCTTTATATTTTATTCCGTTAGTTTTATTAGTAAACCCATGCAAACCCGTAACTGCCATGACAGTATTAAAAAAAATTGTTTGAATTTAGTTCGGCTATGAACGTAGTGGATGGCAAACACAGGACCGTGAGAAATGGCAAAAACAAAGGGAGGCCTATTCCCAGCAGTGGGAGAGATCAGGCTGTGGATGATGATGATAATGAACGTAGCCGTATAGTGAGCCTGCTAGAATTTCAGTGAATACTCACCAGCGCCCAGTAGCCCCAAGACTGCCTGGTGATGAGCGCCACTCCCCCGTCCCACACGCAGGGCGCCATGTGCCGCTCCACATTCGCGCACGTCGGGAATGAGGGCGCCATTTTCTTGTATGTCAGCTATTGTCAAAGTCAAAGTATCATTTATTGCGACTATTTACTATTATTTGTTGTCATACAAAATCGCAAGCTCTTAGTAGACACGTAACACTTGTTTTTCGTTGCGAATTCTATGCGCATTATCACGAGCTCTAAACGGTGTAAGAAAACATCGTGAGAAAACCCGCGGCTAGTCAGCCCCACACGTATTGACCATTGTCTTTCCCGTGGATATGGCTAAGCTATGCTGGCTAAGCTGCTGCGTGCTGGGCAAGCCTTTCCCATCTCAACAATGTCCCAGGCACTAAAGTGTAGGCAAAAATTGCCTCCTTATGCTGCATAGATCATCTAGTAAAGACGTAAAGGCTGTGGTAAAGGCCCAAAAAAAACTTTACACTGAAGCATTTTGAAACGCGGGCTTTAATTGCCTAATGTGAACAACAGCTAACTAGGGTTTATATTTATTCAACAAAAACTTACTAAATGCTAGTTACCTACGGCTTTGTTTGAAGTTTTATCATTGTGTTGTTGATTATCTAAGGCCTAATGAGTGTGGAAAGCGATCCTTCAAGTTATTAAGTCTTTAATTATAACTAAACAATCAATCAATCAATCAATCATCAATCATTTTATTAATTTTCTCTCACAAACTTCACAACACAAACAACAATGATTAAAAGTGGAAACATCAGACAACTAGATTAATTTAACAAAAAAAGATCGAAAAAAGCAGCTACCTCTTTATAGCTCAGTTATGAAACCGAACCTGTATCACTTACCACACGAAGAACCACTAAAACTTTTTGCACATTACATTTACTCATTACCAGGTACCTATCTTTGACTTTTTGCTAGTTTACTGTAAACTCATAAAAGTTTATGTAGTATGGTACACAGCTATGTACAATACCTAGTATTTTTATTTAGGGATGTCTACTGCCTCAAAATTATAAATGCTTAGAGTAAAATTTGTTTTTAGTTTGTAAAACACGTCAAATATTTTATAAGTATGTACTTTTCTTTATTAAAGTAATCGGAGTATTGCAAGGTGCTAGGCTAATTCTTCAATAATGCCTACCAGGCTCTATTATGTATGTATTCATCTATGTATTCATAAAATCCTCTAGTTTCTAGAATATAGATTTATATTCAACAATTCAAAATAAACAATAGAATCGCGAATGGTATTTCATTATGTGTGTCACGTACTCAGTAACATGCGTTTGCACTCCAACTGGCGGTCGATTCTCGATGACTTTCAAAACGTGACGCGGTAAGAGCACGTTATCTAGCTTTTGTTTTCTAAAAACCATCGCATTATTCAAAAAACCGCGCCATGTCGTGCCACGTCATGGATAGGAGAATATGGCGGCTGTTTTGAACTCGTTCCTATAGATTTTATATTTTTTTCTATTTGCATACCCAGTTAGTAGCCAGCCCTGAGAACCCGTACAAAACAGCACATTTGTGGTCAAAGACAGCCACAAAATGGGTCCAGGCGCGATGCGGGCATTCCCTACCTGTTACCGTCTTCCGTGTAGCATCGGACATACAATGAAACCCCCTGTCACAGTGTATACGGAGAAATGGTAAAAAATCTAGCCTTTATATTGTCACGTGCAGTTGATAATGTTGGAGGTTTAAAACGATTTATCCTAACTACTGCAACTTGTATCGCACTTTTGCATAAATTTTAAATATAGTGTCTGCAGGCTAAATTCTTCTTATTATCATCTCTACATTTTGAATCGTTCAAATTGTTTCATAAATGGTTCAAAAATCATTAAGTTGAAGTAATAGAATAGGTTTTCAAAAATTCGTTCTACCGAAGACAACAAATGAATAAAGAATGAAATGATGGGCAAATGAATGTATTACGTATTACTTACTTACTTTTATGACGAGTTTCGAACCTCATATTCTCAGATGTGTGACCTATAATTACGTACCTTAGCGGTGTAGTAAAACTCTTCGCAATCCCGACTGTCAACGAACCTCATCTTGAAGAACTCTTTCTGCAAATCTTTGTGTTCTGTGAAAATACACGACCATAACTATTCAACTGATTATTGACCCATTGTTTTGGAAGTGGGTCTTGGGTCTCTTGGGTATGGCATAACAAGTTGCTTCCCAGAGCTTAGCTCGACTGGCCATAACGATAAAAGTAACCCATGTGTTTTTCTAGGTCAAAGAATATCATAGTACTTATTTAGGTTTTAAAATCAGTGGTATTCTGAATTTGGAGATAGTAGGGTAAAAATTTGGGACCTATACTTCATTTCTTGAATCGAGCTAATAGGAACAAAAATAAACGCACGTCATTGGTCGTCGAAAATAATTGTAATTCTCGTGATGGGCTAGATTGTCAAATCAATTGTCAATTGTCAAATATAGCCAATCCAATGAATTTCGACGACCAATCACGTGCGATTATTTTTCTTCCTATTAGCTCGATTCAAGAAATGAAGATTAGTGGTTCTATTTTTGTCTATGATACCTACCGTCTTTCTTTAATTTTCATGAGACCAAAATTTTTGTATATATTTGGAATTCATTATGTAAGTAATTTAAGTATTAATTGCATAAATAAATAAATACCATCTGTCATCTTAGCCGCGTAGATATTTGTGAAGGAGCCCGCTGTTTTAAGAGGTATGCAGACCGGCAACACGGGATCTAAAACCAAAAAGACTTGCAACAGTTTTTTGTAAACGAATGAATCTGAGAGACTTGTTGGTGTTTCCTGTCGACCCAATTCTTTAATACCTACTTATATACTCACTGGTTTTTTTCATGTTTATAGTGTTAAACCTAACTTATGTTAATTATCAATAAAATTTAAAGCTGCAGCAGGATTCGAACCCGCTAATGATGCGATCGTCATCCCGCCGGATTGCTGTAATCAACTTAGCTACGGATGATATTTGGCTAAGCACCAATTATCGCCATCTTCTCTTACTGGGGTTGTCTCCAACGCCTGTCTCTCCGAAGGTGATCAGCTCTAGCAGCGCGATGGTGGCCAGGGTACGTCCCTCCGTGTACTCCGGGTGAAGGATGTAGTCACGGACGTCCAACGCATATTTCAGAGTGTCACTGTGCCACATTATGAACTTGGTGTTGTTTCTGAAAGAAAAAAATAAAACACTAACAGTGCCGGGAAAATTATCGGTGAGAATACCGGGATCAAAAGTAGCCCATGTATCCAGGATACATCCTGGCACCAAATATTATTTCAATTTTCATTCAAATATCTATATAAATCGTCTACATACTTATATCTATCGACATTTGACCGTGCAAGAGTAACAAACACAAGAGTAATAAACACTTACACACCATTCGACTTTATATTATTGTGATTTGTTTATAAATGACACGCATTTCAAGAAGTTTATGTTCATCTAAATTGTTCCATTAAGACGAGACTTAACTCGCAACATTGACCTTTTTGTGACCGCTTCATTTAAGGTCGCGCTTGCAATACTTCTGCTGAGTTCTGCTTCAAGCTGTGGGTAAACCAAACATGCCATCAACATAGACCTTCAAGAATATGGTTATTTGAAGTTTTTTTTAGTGATCTATGCCTCCAAAATCACAACCAAGTGAACTTTTCTTGATAAATTTGTTGTTTGAAGTAGGTACCTTTTTGAAATTTAATTTAAAAATTCTCAATAACTACTTGAGTTGAAGTTAAAATTAAATGTTCATAGAATGGATAAACACTTTATCTAACGATTCAGTGACTCAAAATTGTCTTAGACCGCCTATTTTTCTCATAATTAAAAAAAGTTTGGATTTTAGGTGTACTACAGTTCTGTACCTAAATGAATGAAGTCAAACGTTTTATTCAAAATTGAACCTTATTTAGACGAACCTTCAAATTAAACGACAATGTCAATCATTCGTTCATGTTACTCTTTGATTCGTCCGCCGGACGCCGTCGAAGGAGGACCTTGCGCAAAATCGCTCCCGAATTGACATAAATTATTACGAAAATATTTAATTTCTTCATACAAAAAAGTTTGTGACAGAAGAATGTCATTTCAAACAATAAATTAATGGAGTTCGGTTTTCAACTAAATATTTTATTTCACATACTACTTTTGCCCGCGACTTCGTTCGACTTCCCTGATGGTGGATGGGAAGGTATGTTTTTTTTGCAGATTCGTAAACAAGTAAGAGCGAGGCCCCATTAGTGCGTTGCGCTGCGTTGCGTCGTCGCAGCGTCGTCGCTGCGTCGGTTTCCATATATTTTTTACGACATGACCCATTAGACCGTACGAGCGAGGCCCCATTAGTGCGTTGCGCTGCGTTGCGTCGTAAAAAATATATGAAAACCGTCGCAGCGTCGTCGTCGCTGCGACGGTTTCCATATATTTTTTACGACGCAACGCACTAATGGGGCCTCGCTCTAACTCTGATGAGTCTGGGAAAAATCTGCCTTTGCCCATTTTTTGCCGCCATCTTGCCGACCCCTGTCGTATCTCGGAAACTAGAGGACCCGTAATTTTTGTTTTATGTGGATTCGTATAGAGGAGGTCCTGGGAAGTAAAATTCGCTAATTTTTTTTGCCCCTCTTTTGCCCCCCTTTTGCCCAATCAGCTAATCTCGGAAACTACGTAATATTTTTGATCGTTTTAAATGGATTTGTATAGAGGAGGTTCTGGGAAGTAAAATTCATTTTTTTGGTTTGCCCCTGTTTTGCCCCTCTTTTGCCCTATTGATGGATCTCGAAAACTAAAAGAGATTTTGCATTTTTGAAAACGGATTTGTATAGAGAAGATTTTAGCAAGTAAAAAAAAGTTTTCAGATTTGCCCCCATTTGCCTCCCTCATTTTGCCGCCACGCGTATCTCGAAAACTGCAAGACTTGGAAAATTTTAGTTTTCAGGTTCAGATAGGGCATTACAAAGTTGATAAAACGTGGTATTTTTTTTTTCTTAATTTTGAAATTTTTTTTTTCTCCATATATTTTGTATGAAATTTCAAAACTTTTTGGGGGTAAATTTTTTTTTACTATAACCTTTTATTATGACTACTCGATTATGACGACCTCTGTGGCGCAGTTGGGTGAACGCCCGGCTGAGACGCCGAGGTTGCAGCTTTCGACTTAGTTCTGCAGCATACGCAGTGAAAAAAATACGTCTATACACAGACGTAGATACTGCTAGACTAGTCTACTTCAGCTACTTTCACAGCATTATGTCTTACGGCATTCTGTTGTGGGGGTGTGCTGCAGACATTAACACCGTGTTTGTGTTGCAGAAGAGGGCTGTTCGAGCAATTTATTGTATGGGTCCCAGAGAGTCACTTAGAAATAAGTTTAAAGAAATATTTATAATGACTGTGCCTAGCCAGTTTATATATGAAAACCTGATGTATGTACGGAAAAACATTAAATTTTTTAAGAAAAATAGTGATAACCATAATGTAAATACTAGAAATAAGGATAAACTCGCTGTTCCCACGATTAGGCTCGAAAAAGTTAAGAGATCATTTAAAGGGCAATGTGTACGCTTCTATAACAAAGTTCCAAGTGATTTGCAAGACTTATCAATTAACAAATTTAAAAAGCAAATTAAACGTCATCTTTTAAACAAAGCTTATTATAAAATATCAGATTATTTAGATGACAAAAACGCTTGGGACTGAACATGCTCCAACTCAGTTATTGGACCACTGAAAAAAATGCTAGGCCCGCATCACCAGGTTCTTGCCTGCTTCTTTCCCTGGTGTAGGGAATCGCGTTGGAACAGGCAATAGAATCCCCTAGTTTTAAGAACGTGACATGTCAAAGTGGTCTTATGATCTTATTGAATAAAATATTTTGACTTTTGACTTTTGACTTTTCGATCCCCTCTACGGGACAAATATTATGTTTGCATGTTCTGCAGACATTTGTTCCGTGTCTGGGTGTTTTCTATCTATACTAGTAGTTTGCCTCGAACGAGATCTCGCTCGACGGTGGTTGTGTATTATATTCTTTTTTATCTGTGTTTGAAAGAATTTACTTCAGAGGTCTACTAAAAAAAATTGAGGATCCAATGAGAACTAAGTACCTACCTAAAGTTTTTAAAGCCGATTATTATTCCTTTAATTAATAGTAAAGCGATTTTGAGTGTGCATTATTTACAATACAGGTTTTGATTAAAAACTCCATGAATATGAATTTAGGTTTGCATCTGTAATTGAGGTGTCACTAGATTTTAATTTAAGTTATTTTACTCTAAGCATGTGCTAGTGTACTCCTTGTTGATGCAACTAATAAATAAAAAAATAAATAAATTTAGAGTCAAACCTTAGGCTCTAAACCTATTTTATATTTAGTATGACATGTTTGATCCTGTCGTGGCACTACTTTCGATGACAAATTGTGTTACCCGCGGTTATTTCAAACATTGTCAAAAATCATTTTGCATTAATTTACTTATATATCTATAAAAAATATTTGATGGTATTTTTAAGAGCATAAGTTTTTACGAGGGTTTTTCGACTTATAACATTTTGGTATTTTGTTCCTTGTGAAGTGGCAGTGACATTGGTTCAAGAAAACTATTTACACCCGGTTCCTATAACAAACTAACGGATGTCCGTAGGACTTTCGCCATAGCAACGCTGTTATCTGTCAAAAAGTTTCATACATTTTATGTTGAAATAACAACGTTGCTATGGTGATGGACCTACGAACATCCGTTAGTTTGTTATAGGAACCGGGGGTTTGTAAGTTGAATCCTTTTTCCATTAAAAAGTCGTTAGGTTGTCAAAAAGAGTTAGGAGTTAGAAACACCAACCAAAATAATAAAGAAGAAGAAGAACCATTTTCTGTGCTGCGATTTCACCAAAACTTATAGAAATGGGAGCTCAGGTTATAACAGTCATGATTTTTTTACATTTATCGAAGTTATTCATAAACTTTACATCTTAGACTATAAAGTAAAACCATTTTGGAATGTAAAAACAAAGCCCTTTCATATGACACCCCACTCAATGTATTTTCACAACTTTTATTTTTTTCATCCCCTTCGGAACCAAATATTTAAAAAAATAACTTCGAAAAGTCATAATTATTATAAATCACCAAAAAATCACCTGAATAATTTAAGAAATAATGTGAAAAAGAAGTCTCCATCGGATATCGCGAATCGTTACATTGTCAGATAGAGTGTCATTTGAGCTAACATCTCAGAAATTATATTGTGCCAGGCCTGCTCTTAATGCGACATTTTAAGATTTGGAACGCATTTAAAGAATTTTACAAAAATGTCTGCCATGTCTTTTACGAGATAATAAAGAAATGTACAGCACATTTTGCATCTCAGAGAATGTCTACCGCGCTTCCGGGATACAACAATCATCTGTTTTTAACGGCTAGCAATTACAGAATGCTATGCAATAATACTACCGACAAAATACTAATATAAACAAATGACGAACTGAATGAACGAGTAGAAAATAAACTAGTAAATTACTAGCACAATTACATAAGTATGTAATCTGTTTTACTAGCAGCCCGTCCTGGCTTTGCACGGGTGTATTTATTAAACCCGGAACAAAATATAGACTTTGTTTATTCAGAAAGTCCATTCTATACATCAGTAAAAAAAATCGGATAAGTAGTTTCGGAGATTGCCCGTGACAAAATTAGAAACAAGGCAATAGAGTCACCTAACTTATAAAACTGTACATTTTTAAGTGCTCATTGAGGTCCTACAGAAATAAACACATTTTTATTTTTTTCTTTCTTTCTTAGTATACCGGTGTAAATGTTTAGCGACACTAGAGATCGAGCTAGGACTGCAAGACCACAACAGGTGTTTTGGCCTCTTCTGCATGTGCGAGCCACACAGAGACAGGAGACACCTTGTCTCCTGTCTCTGTGTTGCTCGCATATACTCGTACATTGCCTAAAGTCTCGCGATTTCCCGTCTCGGTCTCTTGTCTCTGTGGCTAACCTACCGCTACCTCAAGTCGCCCTGTAAGGTAGCTGTGCCGTTATAATTAATGTTGTAGAGTATCACTCTACAACCTATTACGTACATAATTATTGCCACTTGTTTTATTGAGAATAATTCTTTATTTTCCAACGGTCATTCGCAAAGGGCACAGACACACCTGCTGGTAAATGTGTATTGAATCTTTTTATACTTCGCTTACATTATAAATGTGATAATGACAAGAAATACTACACGTTTAGAAGGTAGGTTAGGTACTAACCGGTGTTGGGGAGCGAACAAATTATATAACCAACTTACGGATGTCCGTAGGTCTTTTGCTATAGCAACGTTGTTATCTGTCATAAAGTTTCATACATTTTTTTTGTAGTAAAAACAAGTTGCTATGGCGATGGACCTACGGACATCCGTAAGTTGGTTATAGAAATCGGGCATTAGTAAACTATACAGTGAAGATAAAACTTTTTAAACTATCATGGTTTTGAACATTAGACACACTTAAAACGGGATATTTACCATGATATCAACCGTGATCATGGCGCATGCAACTGTGCCGAAATATCGGGAATCTCATAAATCTACAAATCATGGTAATTATCCCGTTTGAAGTGTTTGTTCCTTTAAACGTACTTGAGTTGGTCGCGAAAGATCTTGGCGATGTCCTCGGCCGGCGCGATGGCGTATGCTGGATGGATGAGCACTCCGGTCGTGATGGCGAAACGGATCTTGTTACCAACAGCTGCAAACGTAGAAGTTGCAAATGGCAGAATTCATTAAAAATAACTGCTTTCAGTTTTGTCAGAATCCAGCAGTCTGGTTATAACTCCAAAGACCGTCATCAGAACCTTGAATTTTTTTAATGGCACCCCCTTTAGTAGTAGATAAGGCATTATTTAACAGTTAACTTGGCCTTTGTATGATGCCCGTCAAGTAGTCACTTGGACAATTCACGTTCATAAAACCAGGGGATGCTATTGCCTGGTGTAGGGAGTCGCGTTGGAACAGGCAATAGAATCCCCTAGTTTTAAGAACGTGACGTGTCAAAGTGGTCTCTAATATGACTTTATAGAATAAGGGACTTATTCATAAAAACTTGACAATTTAATACAGGTTTTAAGAACGTTTTTTTCTTGTCACCCATATGTCAACGAAAAGAGATAGCAACAGATTTAATATGCGTTTTAGCTAATACAGGTCGAATATGCATAATAGGGTAAATATATTTTGACTTTTGCCTGTTCTAATGTAAATCCCTACACTATAGAAAGAAGCAGGCCCGCCACCTGGTAGTATGGGCAATTGGGCATAGCTTGTTTCAGTGTTCTAATCATATTTATAAACGAGTTGAATATAAGACTCACTAAAGCTATGCTGTACGACTCCAAGCCAAGGAAACCGGCCGATGTTGGCGACTGTTCCATCCGAGCTGGTCTGGTCAGGGTCGGAGGAGCATCGGATCCTCTCCCAGTAGATACTGTTGCTGATGTTTACTGAGGATATTCAAGAAGTGACTTTACCCACCTATTATCTAGCTAGTACATAGATAATGATTTATAACTTCATTGAGGCATGTCTTGCTAGATTCGGTTACAGAGCAAGCGTTGGCAACAAAAGCTGGCTGAAGAATTGACAGTACCGCCCTCATTTGAGTGTGGCATTATCAGTAGAGCATTTCCGTAACGTGCCCTTTGAAGACGGGAAAGACAGGTCCCGGTTTTAAAGTCGTTAAGCCATGACTGAGGCTTTTAGGTGGCTTAAAAACTCCGTCACCAGAGTTGTTTATTGAAAATAGGCATTTATCTAAAATATTAAATTAATTTGGAAACCTCCTTTTGAAATTTAGACTAAAACAGATTAGAAAATTTAGACTAAAACTTTTCAAAGTCTCTAAAAAAGATACTAATTGTTATGCACAGAACTGTTGAACAAAACAAAATAAAAACGTATTCGAATTACTCACCGTTTAACTGAAAAGTGGTGAAACATAATAATATCTTCAGGAACAGCATTGTATGAACTAGCACAGTGGTCAGTTGCGTTAGCACGACTAGACAGTGAAATGCGAGTTGGGAATTTACAAATAGACATCGTGTTTACAACAACAACCATCGAAATCATAACTTTTTAGTATTCCCATGGGTTTTATTATTATTTCTGCATTTCCTTCCGCCATTACAATATTATTGAATGGACAAGTGTAAAAAGTGAAAGTGTAAATTCAGTTTCAAAGCATCAAAACTAAAAGAAAACATAAAAAAAGAAATTTTTGATTTTAGCAATTTCATATTTTTTACTCCATTACTAATATTGTATCTACATGCAAAAGTAACTGTATGTTACGATTTCATATGTTAACCACTTAACCGATTATGATTAAACTTGATGTAATGACTAGATCTTCGGAAAGACGTAGGCCTCATTTTGTTCAGATCCCACGTGTGGGAAGTCGCTGGGACCAGCTAGTATTCATTCCCAACAGTTATAGAGAAACTGTTAGCACTTTTCTAATAATTCTTTTAGCTAAAGATACACACAAAACTGATGTTTGTAGTAAGTACTGTTGTAGATTTAACATGTTAACGATGAATACTCGTGTGCTTTCTCTTAAACAAATAATTACTTCTACTTACATTGACATGAGATTTTCTACTTTGTTGCCTTACAAACAAAACTTTAACTTAGTTAAGATGATGCCATCCTTTTTATGAAACTCATCAATATTGGTTAGTAAACGAACGTTAGGGGCGTGGATTCGTGATTTCGTGGCGTTGAAAAGATCTAATGTGTTATCTGAAAGCGTTTGCCCTGTATTAGATGTCTTCTGGGTATTGTGTCTATGGCTACGAGAATCGAACGTGCAATCATCTCTTTCACTGTGGTGGGCCTTTGTCATAAAATAAATGATTATAAATACTTAGGTATAGTCGACAGAGAAATTAGTTTACCACTCTAAGGCTGAATATCATTTGCACGTACACAACATCAAGGGCTATTTTCGCTTGACAGATTAACCTGCTATGTCAGAATCTGTCATACGGTAATCCTTAGCGAATAATTATGTTACTGGGAGATGTCATCAAAAGTGGTAAACCAATTTCTTTGTCGACTATACCTATGTAGGTATAATATTATGCGACTTCGTAGTTTGTTTAAGATTTAGCGGTACACTATCTAAATGTAGATAACTATTCTAATTGGGAACTAACACACAGCTTATTGTTCTGTTTGTTTGGTTTGAACTTTTGAAAAGAACCACTGTTGTAGTTTTTTTTATAATCAGTTTTACATGTTCTCAGTTTTATACCTATTGTAATTATTACTTAGGTATTTACGTTTTATAGAACAGTCAAAAATAGAATCACCTATATGATCTTCTATTTGATCCCAACGGTTCTATTGACAAGCTTATTGATTTTGACACTCAAACTTTGTAGTAAATAACGTAAGGCTGTTAAAATAGTCACAATTAAAAAAAATACACATGCATAGGTACTACAGTGAAATATAAATAAATAAATATAAATATAAATATCATTGGACATTCTACACAGCTACATTTATAAAACTCCTTCTTTTTTGAAGTCGGAAACAAGAACCTACAATGTTTGAAAATCGGTTACTAGAGTTAATACTAAATTGACTCTACATTATAGGTCGGTAACTCAGTAATAAAACAGTATCCCACGATTTTTACGACCAATTTGCATGTAATTAGCACGATTATAACAAAGAGAGACTCAGACTACCCTCAGGTGTTCGCCGGAAGTCAACGCACTTTCACTATCAATGAGCGATTGTGTCACTTCCGGTTGTTTTAGACACCGCGGCACGCACGCGTGAAGATTACTATTATATAACTTAAACTATAGACAAAAATATAAAATGTTTGTCTATGGTTATACCTACCTACTTGATTATACATCATCAAAAGTATTGAAGCTGCTTGCATTGAAGAAGTGATATTCAGAGCATGAACATCGAGACAAGATATCTTGAAAAGCAAAAACTTACTTAATATGATATCCCACTAATTTCTTAGCCTACTAATATTATAAATGTGAGAGTTTGTGACTATGGATGAATGAATGAACTAGGTACTTATGTTTGTTACTCTTTCATGCGAAAACGAAATTTGAAACCTGGATATTGACAATTAGGCTACTTTTTATCCCCTTGTTCCCACGGGAGCGGGTCCTAGGTACATATGAAACGGCTGGAGGTAATTCATTTAGATAATAGGTAGATTTCAAAAATTGAGGATTCCTTCTTTGATTATGGCAAATTTCATTGAGTAAGTATCCAATCATAATCTTTACAACTTTATTCCCAGTATCTAGAACTTAGCATTAAAACAATAGAGCCATACCACAGTTTAAAGCACAGTGAGTGCAGGTTCGAATCGGTCACGACGCGACCGTCCAATTAACCCACGGCTTGTGACCCCAGGACCCCAGCTGTGGGATAAATTGAATGCTTGCCCCGGACCTGTTCAACAACCAGGAAGGATTTGCACTTCATTTATTTTGTTACTAATGTTAATTACATACTTTATTTCTTGAAGCGAGCTAATAGGAAGAAAAAATAAACTAACGTGATTGGTTGTCAAAAATAATTATCTATCTCATGATTGGCTAGATTGTCAAATCAATTGTCAATTGTCAAATCTAGCCAATTTCAGAATAAACAATTATTTTCGACGACCAATAAATAAATAAATAAATAAATAAATAAATAAATAAATAAATAAATAAATAAATAAATAAATAAATAAATAAATAAATAAATAAATAAATAGGTATCCTTGGACATTTTCCACACAGCATCATCAAGTCCCAAGCTAAACAACTTAATGCTTGTGTTATGGTAACCAGATGACTGATATAATACTTAAATACATTTTTTTTTGTAAATACATACATAATATAGATAGAAAACACCCAGACACGAAACAAATATCTGCAGAACATGCAAACATTTGTCCTGTAGCGGGGATCGAACCCGCAACCTCCGCATCTCAGCCGGGCTAACGCCCGGCTGAGATGCGATACACAACTGCGCCACAGAGGTCGTCAAACCAATTACGTGTGTTTATTTTCTTCCTATTAGCTCGTTTCAATAAATGAAGTATAGTTAGATACAAATTGTTTAGAGCAGACGTACGATTATGCCCCTATTTACATGTCATGTTAATTTTAGTATTCTCATGTGAGTGAATTGTATTCTTAAAAGAAATAAAAATCATAAACCAGAACATTTTGAAATTCATAGCAAGGACGCTATCGCGATGTTTTTATTTACTTAATCAAGAGGTCCAATTATCATCCACCAATCACAACATCCCAAAACAAACTACTTTATTCCATTGTCCAATCAAATTGTACATCCAGTTCACAGACAAGTGGCTAATCGAATAGCCGTGAACTGAACCAAGGAGTTTTATTGTGCTCGATTTCACGCCTGTCATGTTTCGTTCTCATTTAAATAATTTGTTTTGAATTTAACATTTCGTTTCATCCTTTTAATTTTTTTACCCATCAAAAAGAAATTAGACTCATTTTTAACGCACAATCAAATATTTCATCTTTTTAATTTTTTTTACCCATCAAAACGAAAGGAATCAGACTCATTTTTAAAATTAAAACTTCAATTAACGCTTCCGTCTGGCAGTGGTTTGGATCAGTTGAGCTACCTATAGACCGTTTGCAACGGTCCTTAGATGGCTCAACTGGTTCTATTTGTATTTTGTACAGTTATGTATTAGTTTAGTTTCTGTAAATAAATATTTATCTATTTAGTAAGTCATATTATATTTAAACTTCAATTATATAAATGCTTAAGAGTTTTTTTATCATCGTTCCAATGCAAGACGTAAACCTTTTCTTTAATCTAACGATCCTACTGCTCTACAATTTAGGTTTATGCTTACCATATTTTAGGGTTTAGTTAGATACCTATTCTGTATTTTAGCCCAGGGATACTTATAATTTCTAATAATTTATTAATTTTTTCCATCACATAGGTTTTTACAATTGGGAGGAAAACTGACTTTTGCTCACGCTAGGTGGCGCATGATCGACTGTACCTTTATTTGACATTTCTTAAGTTTTACTCTAACAGTACAGTCACACATCTATCTCAGTCTTTTTATCATGAATGACAGTGAATCATGAATGACTTGAAAATATTATTTTCAAGCACAGACTTTTTCAAGTCACACGTTTTGAAAACAAGTGACAAAGTCACATCATAACATTACTTGCCAATAACTGGCTGGATGCATATAAAGTTCGCTGCAAAACATTTACATACAAACTATTGCATAATCTGTGACATATTCTACATTCACTGCACGTTGCTGTGAGGTACTACTTGACTTTTAGCACCTTATATGATTTACTAGCATTTCAATACAACCCTTATGCTTTAACCTTTAGGTCGGTTATCCTACTGCAGTTTCGTTGCAAGAAACGGTGCATTGTGTGAATTTGTGTGGCTTCGGTGTTCAAATTACGAATTCGATTTTTGAATCCTTTGTTTTCTTTTTTAGCGGTCAATTTTTATGGCATATGTAATGAAATCAGAGTGAATGCTTGGATTTTTTCTATTCTTGGCTATTCAGTCAAAAATTTAAATTAAAAAAAAAGAATTATATAATAATGATCAAAATGAATTACATCAAATGTTATTTGGTTATTTATTAGTTTAGTAGTTCCTGTCTTGTATTTTAATAAAAAGACAAACGGGGCATTCGATTATAAACACTAGACCATACTAACTTAATAAGGTAAAATATAAAACCATAAAGACATAAAAAATCTAAAGTTCCTTGGGTATATAATGTAGCGAAACTAAACAGACTTGAAAACTAAAACAGAGTATGTAATAGAATAAACATAATCTATAAACAATACATGTGGCTTTGCTATCCTGTCAAAAAGAGTCATAGGTAAGTAAGCAAACAAAGTTGTTATTGTAATTCCTATACATTGAGAAAGAAGATGATTGCTCTGAGACATTGAGAGTCGAATAAAACCAGACAAGAGTAGCCATAACTTATAACTTTCGCGTCTCTATTCTGTGGGTAAGCTCGTACATCGCTGTCAAGTTTCATGATCTATTGTGGGCTTATAAATACGAATAAATCCGACAATTTATTCGTAGATTTCTTCGAGATTATTATAGATCTAGGTATGTAGAAAAGTAACTGGTTTCCTCACGATGTTTTCCTTCACCGTTTAAAGCTCGTGTAAAAGCGCATATAAATTTTTCAACACCAAAAGTTTATTGATGCACGGCTGGATTCGATCCAAACATAAAATAACCTAAAAATCCTTTCAACCTCCCGCGGAGTCTATTACTTACATCAATACTCGACTAGTCGACATAACAACCAGTCGACATCACATCCACTCGACATGACACCATAACTAACAAGAATTTAATGTCTCATTACAGACCTCGTCCTAACGAAGACATTTTTCACTAGATTCATTGCATTTCAATGTCACGATACTAAATCCTAATTAAATGTAGACGATTCTTGCTTCATAATGATACAGAATTCTTGGAATTTGAGTTAGCGTAATCTTGTTTTGATTGTAGTTAAAAGATAGGGTTGCGTTGAATTAGGCGTCAATCCGAATTTTAAATAAAAAAGTTGTCGCCGTATCCTTTTAATGGTATGGACAAGCGTGATCATAAAATTAAGATTATGATTATCTCTGTGGATGGGTGTAAAGAAGATATTCAACTCTTTTACCAAATAAATGAAATAATAAAACAGGCGCTTTATCATGAACACGATCGGGACAAGTGCAGACCTACCTGACCCTTAGATTGTTAGCAGCTGATTATAAAGAACCTTCTTTGTCTTTAGTCGATTTAATTGAATCGTTTCTTAGCAGGCATCCAACTACTTAATTAATGTAGGTAGGTATGTACCTAAGTGTTAACATGTTTTGAAACAGCAGTTGTTTTTTAAAGGTGTTTTATTTTGATAGTCGATTTGACTTCTTTTTAATTGGAAAAATAATTAAGTTATTTACCACAATCTTTTTTATCTTGTTACATTTTGATTCTTATTTTTGCAAAAGTATAAACAGATTCATATAAATACAAAGTCCTAATTTATATGAACGAATAGGCGTAGATCAATGGTACTTACTATATCCACCAGGCAGAATATTTTACGCCAAAAGTCATTGCAAATAACTTAGAGCTATAAATGTCAAAGGAGATTAACATGGCTATAAATATCGCCCAAGGCACGACTTAAAAGTATCATCATTCACTCGTATTAAAATATCGAAGCTATCACATCAATCGACATTAAAAAAACCCATTCGATATCGTGACAATACGTGCGTTAAAAAAAACCTCATTTAAATTCCACAGACGCGGAAGAATTGTCTATGATAATCTCGCAAGATGGCGGCAAAAACAATGTGGTTGTGGAGACTATTTAAATAATGATGTTGTGAGATGCGTGATATTGTAAGAAAGCGACTGGAAATATGCTATTTGTTATAATGAAGAACACGTTTTTATTTGTAAATGTAGGAAATCTGCTTCGCCGGATGTAATATCGAGTTATTGTAATCTTTGTTCCATATTTTCGGCTGATTCGTGATAGTATTCATTGTATGCTAGTAAAAATATAAATAATAAATTAAAAATAATAAAATGAAACCTGAAACCGTTACATAGGTAAAATTGTCAAAATTGTTCTATCCTACAATTTAAAACCAAATACTTTCTTTACGATGTTTACGCCACAGTCACTCTACCACCCATTTTCCAAAAAAATATAAGAAGTACTAGTGTTCATTCCTACTTAATCTTCGGAAGATTACCTATAGCTATATTAGTCAACGTAAGCCGTACACTATCAAAGTGGAAACATAGGTAAAACTCAAGCACAACTCAAGTTGCTTATTCAATAGGTGCCTGCTCACTCAAGCAAGACACACGTAACGTAAGTGACGTTACAAAAATCCCTGCACTATATGCTAATACAATCCATTGAACACTGATTTATTCAGCCTCAATTTTCACGTCGATTACACAAACGGGAAATGGGCATTCAGTGCCATCTGTCGGGAGCGCGGCAGTAAACCGACAAACGGAGGAAACGTCTAGATGATCAGCGGAAGGGCGCGGAGTCGGTCAACCGAGGATAATTCCTTATTGTGCTGGTGTGGTCGTGGCTGGGAGATATCAGCGGTTACTGAAAAATATACTGAGAATGGTAGAGTTCAAAGATGAAAGAAAAGGACAACATAATAACGGTCACCCACTTTGTGGGGAAAGAGCAGAAAGATAGACTTGGGAGATAAAAGCGGTTACTGAAAAATAAGTAGACTGAGAATGGTAGAGTAAGCTGAGAAAGGAAACATATTATGTTTTCTTTGTGGGGAAAGAGCAGAAAGATGGAAGGAAAACTAATTTCAATACATGAATTTTCTTAGATTAGTGTCAATTCAAATAAAAACAAAGCAAATCTTTTTGAGTATAAGTAACAACAGCTTTTTCTAATAATGATGGAGGGTAATTAAATAAAACTTCACTTCATTAGCAGTAGTGCCAGAGAAATTACCACAATAAGTTTACGAGAATCTTTATTCCCCTTTATTCAAGTGTTTGAGAAACTTTAGCAAATAGACAAGAATGCGAAATCTTGTAAAAACAAAAGCGTAGAGCGGCAGCGATGCACTTTAAGTGCAGGACAATCAGGGCACATGCCAAAGTGGCACAAACCACAGGTTTCCTTGCACGTGCAGATTATGTACCAGACCGCAAACTTTTTGGCCCACACTAGCCGCAGGAGATATGAAAGAGACATTTCTTGTACTTACTAGGTAGGTACAGGTACTAGTTTATTTAGTACAAGGCAAGGTGTACAGAAAACGCTTTATTTTCAAAAGGTTCAGACTTTCAAATGGTCCGATTTTGAAATTGGTATTTCATATCATCTCCCTTTCAAATCGTCAGAGTAAACACCGTGATGAAACTCGTGGCTGAGTCAGCCCAACACTTAGGTTTTAACCATTGTATTTTCTGTGATAAGGACGGCTAAGCTAAGAGAATAGTTTAGGTGCTGGGCAAGACTATTACATCTCAACAATGTCCCAGGCACTGGGTACTGATTCTGGATCTATAAATCATCTAGTTTACTAATCTTCATTTATTGAAACGAGCTAATAGGAAGAGAAATAAACGCACGTGATTGGTCGTCGAAAATAATTATCTTTCTCGTGATTGGCTAGATTGTCAAATCAATTGTCAATTGTCAAATCTAGCCAATCCAATTATTTTCGACGACCAATCACGTGTGTTTATTTCTCTTCCTTTTAGTTCGTTTCAATAAATGAAGTATAGTTTTGTTATTTTAGTTTTATAGTTGTTGTAGTAGTTGGTTATTTAAGTTTTACTTCAATCAAACAGAGTGGCCACTTGCTCATAGGTGAAGGTAGATGTACCTAAAGGCCAGAAAACCTGTGTTTTTGTCTCAATTTTAATAAATTTAGTGGTCTCACATATACGCTACCGCTCATCAATAAACTCACAGCACCTGAAGATCGATAAATGAGTGCAACACAGTACATTAGTTTAGTTGTAAAGATGTCGGCGTGTGCTTGTGTGCTGTGACTAGCTGTGACTGTGATGTACTAGCTGACAGATCATGTGGATCGGTGAGCTGTTCCTGTCATAGGAAACTTAGGTTTTAAGGTTTTTATCTGTAGATTCGAACTTTTTTTTGCTTAAGCATTGCTCAATTTGTGACGAACGTCGTTGCTTGTAATAGAAAACTTGTTTTTTTTGCATTTGAGTATAGCTCATTTTTTGGGTAAGGCTTTTTCACAAGTTTAGTGAGACGAGCTTTAAACGGTGCAGGAAAACATCGTAAGGAAACCAGTTAGCTTGCTAGCAGCGTCGATGAGCTTGCAATAGCTTGCAATAGCTTGTCGCGATGGAAAGTTAACTTCTGCGAAATGTGTACATGTAGGTAGTTGGACATTACCTTTAACTACCCCCTTGCAAAAAGATCTGTAAGAAATGCACACCGCTTCCTAGAATACAGTCGTGATCATATTTGATTTCATATTATATTTCAAGTTTACATTCAACGTCGGGTAAAACCGAAGGCCACAGCTAGTCCTAAAAGGCAATCACCAATGTAATGATAGCATCAGCACATTTGTAACATTTTATCAAGATGTATATGACACAACATTTTCTCATATTCTACTTCGTCCAGTAGAATATCAATGAACAGTAGCTTCTTAGAACAGCGTGGGCTTAAAACACTTCAATCAAACAACAAAACAAACAGTTTTTTGTTAGTAGGTTAGGTACGTTAAGATGAAATGTTACCAATCGTGCATGGCGATCCGACACGGCTAAAAACGTGGGTTTATTATTGATTATTCATTGTATGTTGTGTTACAAATTAAATTTTAATGGATTTATTGCATAAGAGCTTTGATTGATAAACCGATCTATGAAGATGTTTTTTTTAGAGCGTCAGTAAGTTGTCTAGTTTTTTATATAAAAACACGTAAAGAGAGTTGGCGGTGATTCGGCGGGGCACTGACTAACTAAAAATTCCTCAATTCGAGAGCTCTTATTTCGTTCACAATAAAGTTCAAATCAAATAGACCGTCTGAGTGACAGTTCTATAATTACGTATTTAACGTCAAATTGAGGTAAATGTGTGTAGTTTTAATCAAACATATGCGCTAAACATATAAAAAATCTTCCCACAATTTATTAGGTAATAATAAAGACAAAAAAATGCACCACTTACACTGCTTGTAACCATTTAACAGTTTTACAATAAATAATTACTTTACTTTACTTTACTTTACTTTACTTGCTTTTTTGACTCTTTACTTACCTATATTTTTACTAAACAAAACAAACTGAAAAACGTTTTTTAAGCACAAGAAACGTTTATTTTATTAACTTAAATACGCAACGCAGCATAACAAGCGTATATTACAAAACTGCAATAATTAAAAGATAATATTCCCAGTCAATAAAAAGATAGTTATAACTCCTCACACGTTTTTCATCTTATATTCTTCAACTAATTACAAGAAGAAAATGAATAAACATTTATGCATTCTCTTATAGAAATGGAAAAACGATTTTATAAAAAAACAGGCAAGTGCGAGTCTGATAATCGCGCACGTGTTCCGTTAAATTGTCCATACAGAAGACTTCAACGCGCTCTGCGCTTGTTATTACCAATGTTGAGTTAAACTTTATAGAAATAGAAATAGAAAAATTATTATTTTGACAAATTACACAATTATCTACAGAGGAGACACATTAAATTATACAATCAATTATATAATGACAAAAATGGTCGCTACTCAGCGTATTTTTTTTTCTTTAGTATCGCTACTTGCTATTTATTCATTCTAAACACATAGCACAAAATAAACACAACAGCGCCGCCCCCGGTAGCTTGCATGAACTAATCATTTAATAAATTTTAATACTTGACCTGTAAGCGAGGATAGTTAACTATACAACTTGAAAACTGATGGTAGGGCTACAGTAAGATACATTACATTCTACGGGTCTTATTCATAAAAACTTGACAATTTAATTAAGGTTTAAAGAATGTTTTTTGTTATTACTCACAGAACGAAAAGAGATAGCAACAGATTTTATATGCGTTTTAACTAATATAGGTTTAGTGGTCGAATATTCATAAGGAGGTACATTGCTAGCTGAGTACCCTACTTTAAAAAAGTTACAAGAGCCCATTATATAAGTAAAAGACAATAATAAGCATTATTTACTAACTTATTACAAGAATTAGATACACGTATTGACGCAGTGGGTGCCTGGCTACCCCGAGGTTGTAATTTAGATCATAATAACACCACTTGCGGTTTAAAATACACCTTCTTGGCGTAAACTAGCTAAGAGCTACCTTATTTCACGTCTCAATCTAATCTGTACCTTATTTTACTAAAAACAAAGTTAAAAGTAAGTTAATTCTTGTTTATTAATATGTTAAATAACTTTGAACTTTATCAGGATTGGAATAAGAAGTGATATAGTTTAAAGGGAGTATTCGTTAAGCTAATGATGCCCATTCGTGAAAACACTGTGATAGACTCTAATGGATGCAGATATTGTTAAGGCAGTTTTGTTCTTAGAAGTATATTTGATGCTGTTATGACCAAAATGTACCATAGACTAGGTAGGTACTAAGTAAATTTAGATTTAAGACTTTAATATTCTGTATTGTGCCAAATAAACGTTTCATTCATTCATTCATTCATTCATTCATTAACGTATTGTGGTATTGTTCCAGTGATGGTGTGATCCTGCATGAGTGGTGCGGGCGCGCTGCTGGAGGCGGCGGCGCGCGGCGACGCCCCGCGTCTCGCCACCCTGCTACACGCTGACAACAGGGACGTCAACGTCACTGATGAGGTACAATAACATACTACTTAACTCTTTTAAAAAAAACTCAGGCCTTTTACAGTTGTATGCCTAGGTATAAAATAAGTTTGAAGAAAGTTCTAGTTGAAAGAAAGAAAGAAAGAAAGAAAAATATGTTTATTTCGTAGGACCTCAAGGATCGCTCAAAAACGTTAAGCTAGACCTAGGTCCATACTCTACTAAAAGTAGAGTAGAGAGGAAGTGCATGATCCATGCTCCATGATCGCGGGATCGTCGATCCATAAATTGATCGTCCAGTGTGTATAGATAGCGCAACGAAAAACTTGTAAAAATAGCCAAGCACGAAGTTCCTACCTATAGAAAACGTTCCTACTTTTAGAGGTGCACAACAAAACTGCACAATGTATGCATTCTACTAAAAATACTTAAGCTTTCCTTTTTAAGTGACGTATAAATATAAATTCTATGATATGGTAGGTATCTACTCATATCTGAACGCCGCCGCAGGCACCAATCATTAAGCCCATTTATCATTATCCAACAGAATGAGAGTTCATTATGCTGTTAGAGTTCGCATGAAACGTAAAGCCACAACAGTGCACATCGCTCATATTCACAGCAACACATGACGAATGGGAACATGTTCTCCGCGGGTTATTTATACGAACAAAGCAGGTAGCGTCGCTCTTATGTATATGTTGGCACCCCACAGCGAATGAATTGGCTCGCAGAATTAATCACCTCATTATTTCAATTTCGAACCTAGCATTTTAAATTCAGAATTCCACGGCCCGCCATTTTGCGATATCGGTTTCCGAACCGTTTTTTAATCAAATTCATTACTTTTATCGAGTTTTTATTACTCCCACGGCTTTATAACTATATTTAAGTTAATTATAATTTAAATGATTCAATTTATTAAATAAGATCAAACGGTGACTAGTGTTATGGTGCCCTCGATTCTGTATAAACTATTTTTATCAAGTATTTTCAACCGCATAATTTTAACGTATTAAAGGATTTAATTTATTAGGACAACCACCTGTTATTCGCATCAACTTCCATAATCGATTAATAAATAATTTAAATCGATACTGCGATGGTAGCGATTAATCTCTATGTATCGTATAGACAAGTCTTAGTTAATAATGGTCTAAATGGCTTGAGGGGATTGTATCGTTTTACTTTTCAGCAACGATATACATAGTGGTTCTTCTTGTGTTAGATCTACTTTAGCTTGCCTATGTACCTACCTTCCTAATGCCGCCATTTTTTCATTATTTTGGAAATGCTGGAATCATAAAATGGCTACAATCATGCCAACTATTCTACACCATTAGACATAAAAAATATAATAAGTTGAAAATGTTGCACATTCCAAAGCAAGACCATCAATTAGATACTTATGTTCTTTTTAAACCAATTTAAACCTTTAAACAAAAAATAAAACAGAGCCTACAATGTGAGTACAATATAATCGTTCTGTTCCAATTATATTCGCTTCAACGCTACAATGTTCGTCATCCATCAATGCTCAGGTTATGGGCCCAGTTTTTCTTGTGTAATAAGTTTTGTTTGAAACAAAGCTGTCATAACTGTTGTGGTTGATTGGCTCCAGATAATAACGAGGTCGGTCTCTAACCCATCAGGAAATCTATGGAAGTAGACTTATAGTAAGTGATTATTTGTTTTTAAAATAAACTCAGTGTTGTGCTGTGTGTGTTGTGCCCCAATAAATGGGATGCCATGGAAAAAATGGGCCAAGATCGAATCAAATAAAACACTGTTAAAAAAAATATAATTTTTTACTGTAATTTTCTTTTAGTAGTACCTACACCGTGAAAAACTTTAATAAAATCGTTTCGGGGTAACCTAAGTACATAAGATAATAATGTATTCAAGATATCGGTGTAAAGACTAAAGTACTTGATTTATCGAACACAAAGTAGAACTAGATAACTAAGTAGGCTCAATAAATAAACCTACATTAGGATCTGAAATCTTTAATCGGACACGCAATTAATAACTTCACAAGCAAGATAAACTAGTGCTATTAATAATCGCGTCATTAAGACCAGTAGCCGCCATTTTAAGGGGAGAGCCGAGTTACTTCATAAGCTTTTATGAGTACTTACAATAATAATATCTTGGTTCATAAATGTGAACTAAATAAAACCTCCGTTAATAAGAGTAATACGAGTACACAGCGACTTTATTGTAGGTACTCGTAATTTATCATCAGTTAATATTGGTCGCGTCGTCGCGGGGCGACAATGGATGCGACTGGCGCAGGATCGTAGTGGATGGCACAAACTGAGGGAGGCCTATGCCCAGCAGTGGGTAAAGTCGGGCTATGGATGATGATGATGATGAATATTATTATTTTTAATTTAAGGTGTGCAATAAAGAATTTTTCATTCATTGTGGCCTAGTGAAGAATTTAACAATTTCAGTGTTTATGACACACAATATTATGTGCTTTTCTGCGAGCTGGGCTGCGGTCCTATATCCCTTCGAGAGCACAGCGGGACTAGGGTAGGCAAACGGTTAATCAAAACACAAAGTTCAAAGTAATAACTATACACCACTACACTATACTATATATCAAAGTAGGTAATGAATAGAATGTAGTTTTAACAAACAAAACAATAATTCCTGGGGATGTACTCTGCACAGTGAAAAATAGAGTCATCGATAAACGACCGATGCCCGCCTTTACTCTTATTAAATTGACATTACTCGTTTCGTGCGGAAACCGATCGAGATCTTTCACATTTCGTTCGGAAATGATTGATGTTGGCGGCTATTTATTCAGCTTAGCTTTGAATTGGACGTTATCATGACGGAAGCGATCGCCGTAGAAATATCGGCCACTAATAGCTTTAATGGAATTTTATTATGCTGTAGTGATACTGAATTATTTCTTCCGGTTATGTAACTTGGGCTCGTTTTGATGTATGGTTTTCTCTTCTAGAATGTATTTGCATGGTAATTCAAAGTAGAGCCTTGTGAGGACGACTTTCAATTTAAATTAGTTCGACTCAGCTAAGTTAACTTTATAAAATTCATTAATTATACTTAATTGGTAGCTTCTTCATCGGAGATTTATTAGACTCCTTTGAGTCACTTTTAGGTTAAATGAAAATAAAATAGGTCACTTATAAAGTTAATAAAAATAAACCAAAAGAATTGAGCAAAAAGTTCGAAACAAAAATATTATTTGATATTTGATCCTCCAAAATGTGTAGGCACTTGTAGGTGTTTTACAGAACCTAAGATACGACCAATTATTACCCACTAAAACCAATTGCGCTGCGCGTGCGCTTAAGCTCTGGTTCGACTCGTTCTTGGTAGCTTTAGTAGTTAAATTGAGTAAGACGTGGTATGTAAATCTGGAACTGCATCGTTAACGCATAATAAAATCTTTACACAGCCGCTGCATTCACAAACATGACAAGTTTCTCAATCTTTTGATCTACACCTGCGATGCTGACATGCTCACTGTTTTGTATTCTACGTTTATCTGTAAAGTATGAAACTGGTCTCTAGTCACTCTGTGACATCAAAGATACGTTGTGTTTTGATAAGGACACTTGGAAAATCACAATACAGTATGCACTTTGCTCAATGATATTTTCAAACTATCATTGTCTTAGATATCTTTTACTGAAGGCTTTTCAGGTTGTTTTGTTTATCAAATAGTTGAAGTTAAAAATACTTTCCAAAAAAAATAGGAACGGTAAAATTATTTGATCTGTCAGAAAGACGTCTTAAGAAGTTCTTAAAAACATGCCCAAATATCCGTTCAAAACTCTCGTAGCACGTATAAATTTTCCAATTGATTAGACCAACAATACGTTAAACCTCATTAGGTCAAGATGGCTTCCAATACATTATTCAAATACTCCATCACCAGAGGTGGCCACTTGTTCGTACGAACTTACCTACTTAGGTAGGAACTTTTTCTTAAATACGTAACCCAATCGGACAGAAAGCCAATGGTCCAATATTGATTTAATTTTCAAACAAACAATCAAAGCGATCGGTAAACATACCGTCTCGGATGTCGTTTAATGTCCGGTTTTAATATTCAATATATGAAATACCGTGTAGAATAAAAAAAATAATGTAAAATGCATAGATAAAGTTTCTTATACAAACTTAGCGAGAGATCTACAGTAGGTAATTAATAAAAAAAGATTGAAACCGAAAATAAGTACTCCCTTTTTCCTTTAAGGCCCGTATTCAGAGACTTTACTCAAGCATAAATCGTGACTTAGGCGGTGATTCATAACTCAGTTTTCAAAGAGAACTGTCAAAAATCGATGCTTAAACGTAGACTCAAGTTTGAGTGAAGTCTCTGAATACGAGCCTAAAAATACATTTTCAAAACGTAATAAAACCGTAACCGTAACGTAAACCTACTACCTTCAGACTGAAAGATATCTTCCAATCCGACACGGATCAGAGCCAGACAATTAATACATTGAGTATCTTGAGTTTATCTTGTGTCATCTAGAAGCCGCGCTCCCCATTAAAAAACTAGTTCTGTGACAACAGGTTATGGCACAATCCAATGTGCCAGCAGACTATCTGTTTATTGGAAAAAAGACGTGTGGCACTCGGGGACTGCCGCGGTAAAGCTATTGCATGCCACATAGAGGCGAGTTGCTGAACTAAAGTGACAGCGTTAGGTGATTTCGTTACGGAATTTCTGGATTCGATCTCCACGCCAAGGCCCGCGATAGAAGCTATGCAATAGCTTAAAACTAATTATTGTACGATTTTACTCCCTTTAAAATGACTCGACTTAATAGTAGATTGCTATACAAGGGGATAAAGGCATTTTTTCTATGCACGAGATGGTTTATCGCGCGAGCGTCAGCGAGTGCGATAATAGTTCGAGTGCATCGAAAAGCCTTTTCCCCGAGGTAAGCACTCTGCTTTTCATTACGAATATAAGGAAATTACCAAAAAATTGATGTAAAATTTAAATTTCACACACGAAAATTAGCTGTCACGCTTTTTTTTTAAATCGACTAGTTTAATATTGACTAAAAGCAGCTAACGATGGTATGGCATAGCTGCGTTCCAGATTTAAAAAAAAATACTGATTGGTAGAATGGCTATAAAAGTAGTAGGCATTCTACCAGTAGTTTTTTTTTTTGATGATGAAAAAATTTCAATAAATAAAATAAAATAAATAAATATAATATAATTAGTGCTAGAGAAGCACAAATTCGTGCAAGAGAGACATAATATCTAGCATCTGATTGAGTTAGAAGAACTTGAACACTTAGCATGCATCGACATGCCACAAAAGAAATGTCAAAAATGAAGTTGACATTTGACAGTTATTTACTTTCCTGCCCTAGGGCAGGAAAGTACTTGTTTTCCCTAGGGACAGAAAATGCTACTTTGAACCCTATAATCAGGCAACTTCGTGCGTACTTTCCGTGTATGAGTAATGAAAAATGGTTTTTCTCTTATTTCACCAGCGTAATTGCTGCCCATTCATGTAGAATATTTTAATTACTTAGGTAAGTCTTTTTCAAGTCATTTTCACTAAACTAAAAGACTGAAAGAAAGAAAGAAAGAAAATATGTTTATTTCGTAGGACCTCAAGGATCGCTCAAAAACGTACAGTCTTAAAAGCTAGGTGACTCTATTGCCTGTTAACAAATGGCGACTAGCGACTCCAACTAAATAGATAGGCTATTGCTTAAAACATCTGATAAAATAATTGTCTACCGTGTCTTAGGAATACAATCGTGATAAAATTTCGTATTTATTTCGTTTCATAGGCTGACAGCACTATATTTATTTATTCGTAGCATTCTGGCGACATACGTGGTTGGAAATGTTAGCGCAGTTTTATTTTGAAACGGATAATATACTCAGCGGCACAATTAACCGCCCACCTTGATTTTTCTAGTTTTCTAGTTTGAAATTTACCATACTTACAACTGATGCATACGAAAAAATAATGTTACAGGAGTAGTTTTGAATGTTTTACACACTTGACTAATATATGTTTCTAACTTACAATTGCGATAAAATCAAAACCGGCTACCTAAAACAGGTGGACGGTTAATTGTGCCGCTGAGTATAGTATAAATATGTTTTGGAATACCTCTACGTTTGTTTTATTAATTATTGTTTGCAAAAAACTTACAAAAAATGTAATTTTGTAAAAAATACTAGTTTTTATGATACTGTTGAGATCTCTTTATAAAGCCAATGAATTAATTGTTTTAGGGTTATTATCTGAGCCTCAGATAATAACCTTAACAACAATTAATTTCTATTGGCATAGGTAATCAGGTAGTAAACCGTAACAAACCACCTTTTACAGAAATTTCATCATGAGCTATTAAATAGGTATCTTGATGATAACTTCTAATAAGCGAACGATTAGATAATATTTCTGTAATATTTATAAGTAATGGCATACACTCCCACAATTACACTTCTCAATACAGTCTGTCGACGCATTCTCAGACCATAAAGAGTGTTAGACTAGCCATAGACAAGCAGAGTCGGACTGGGTATTTTACAGGGGGTGCAGGGGGGCCCTAGACTGCATGGGCCCTTAACGAGCCTCATGAGTTGGTAGAGTAGGCTAATGAAAATGCATAAATGTAGAATTTTTGTGTTTTATAAATTACTATAGCACGTCCCGGCTTCGCACGGGTGTACTAATGAAGCTACCGGGATAAAATATAGCCTATCACCACTCGGACAGTCCATTCTACACACCCGTGAAAGAATTTTTGAAATCGGTCCAGTAGTTTCGGAGATTACCTCCGTCAAACAAACAAAAAACAAACAAATTTTACCTCTTATAATTCTTCGATTTGTAGAGTAAAGGCAGCTCTACAGTACCCACGTTAGAGCAGTTTAACAATACCTTGTATCGTCAGGTTAGGGCCTACAGGCTAGGGCCCCGAACTAGCACCACCCGGGCCCTTCCGGCCCAGTCCAACCCTGTATACAACTATGTTAGTACCCGTTGTCAGACTACAAGATATCGGAAGCTATAAACCGCAAGCTGAACTGTGATTTACAACAAGAAAATAAAGCTTCAATTTCCAATACAGTTCATCAGAAGCGTGTCAGAATGCATCCAACTAGAGCAGAGTTTTTAGAAACCATTTCTAGAAGGTTCTTGTCTAGAGAATAATTTACATTAAAATGTCTCGGATGTTTCTAGAAATTTATATAGTCACCCAAGAGCTTGTGACGGAGCAAAAACGCACGGTCGCTCTCCATGTTGGGTAACAATTAACTTTTATAATCAACCTGTAGAATGCAATGGTGCTACTCTTAGTCTAGTGTTCATATAATAAGTCACTTGAAACTCGATAGTGGTTCAAGTGGACAAAATTATGCCAATAATTAAGTTAAGTAAATGTGCCGACCCCACTTAGTGGGATAAGGGCAGGGAGATGATGATGATGATGAATTATGTTAAGTAAATAGTTCATTTGTATTGATAAGGTTGGTTTGGTTTAATAAATAGGTATTGTTACAAAGGTACGGAAGAAGTTAGCTTAAAGATTAGACTCGGTGTTTTATTACATATTAGTATGTTATTTTATACTGACAATTACTCAACTCAACAGTTTCTCAAAGCAAAATACCACATTTTAATGAATTGGACAGAAAACTCCATAACCAAAGAACTCACTTCACTAGAGGTTATTTTTCGTTCGAGATATTAAAGTAGGGGTCTATTCAAAAGTCTACTTTGTCCGGTAATTTACGAGCCCATTGCAAGGCGAGCCTGAAATCGGTAAAAACATTTATCGATGGGTAAAAAGAACCCCATGTGAGCGGGACTAATCCTTGCTCCTAGGATCTTATTGATTAACTTGTTTACTGAGGACTATGCATTACTGCTTTACAAATTGGTTAAATTAGAACAGCTTGCTTATATTTACGAGTTTGACCAGACCATAATATGTTAAATTATTTATAATTTAGGTACCTACCTACTTTAATAGTTTTCTAACAAGACTGTAAAAATATTTATTTTCTAAATACTTAAATTAAGTAAATAAAGATGATAAGTTATGAATACAACGTAATCAGCTTTCGCAAATATGTAGATTTAAATTATAAGAGACAAATTTTAAGATTGAGATTATAAATGTACGATCTTAAAGTATCTTTTCAACTTTACCGATTTTAAAATGTTGCCTGACTAAGGTTTTGTAGGTCAATCGCAAAATTCATTGCTCAGATAAAAGTTGTTGATCATAATCTACTTATAACGACTGTATAGAAGCTTTTTTTACAATGCGAATTAGTTCATTGTAAAGTGGAATGTGCTCTAGCTTTCGCCACATCCGGCAATCTAGAAATAAAAGTTTCGACCGGCCTTGTTGGTTTAATTCAAGTTATCGGATTAGTCGTTACATTTATTGCTTAAAATTGATCAGTTAACGGTTTTTTATTGACTCTCGTCTAAATATATATATAGGTATATAATCTAGTTTAATTAACAGGAAGCAGTTGTTAATATGATTGATTTATAACCCTGAAAACAGCGTTATAAAAATAATTGGAAACTCCTTCGTCATTTTCACGCTTGGCAACTCAGATAACTGTCAAAATCAGTACCTACTTACCTACTTGAAGTAATTTTAAAGCTGTTCATTTGATAAAAACATGGTGGAATGTTTGAAATTCATTGTATTTATGTAGTTTCTGATATAAAACTTTGTTTGAATAAATAAATAATTAACATGAATTCAACGTTTATTTACGAAACTTTACGTTATGAATTAATATGTATTTTTATGTATTTAAGACCTATTCCTTACTTAAGTAGGTAGGTACTAATACTAACCCCATTATGCATATTCGACCTAAAACCTGTATTAGCTAAAACGTATATTAAATCTGTTGCTATCTCTTTTCGTTGACATATGAGTGACAAGAAAAAAACGTTCTAAAACGTTCCTAAAACCTGTATTAAATTTTCAAGTTTTTATGAATAAACCCCTTAGTGTTTTAGTTTTAAAGTTAGTAAATGTTTAAAGTGTTTAAAGGAAAGTTGGTAGGTATTGTACCATCATAATCTGCGAACATACTCGTACTTAATTAAAAGGCGAAGTAAAAAACGGAATGAACACGCATCTCTACATCACTTTTATAATTACACATAAACAATCTAAAACGGCTTTTAAGATAAGAATTCAATGAATTTTAACTACGGGCCCTAAATGGCCGATTAATTCAACATTCAATAATTAACAACGCAAGCAGCCATTACACAGGTAACTGTCTAGAAATCATTTCAAATCCAAAAGCACTTAAACTGGTCTTAAAGTGTCAATATTTTATCTGTGGTACAGTCATTGACATAAAATCTATTAATGAAAGCATTGGATTTGACATTCATAAATAAAGATCGTCTACTGGCTCATAAGCGCGTCAAGCGTAAAACTGTTGGTGCATTTACGAGTACATAATCTAAATGCTTTAATGTTTACAATAGAGGCGAAAAAAAAAACCTGTGTGCAAAACCGTTATGCATCAGATCTTTTGGTGAGTCAATGTTCCAAATGATCCTATCTTTATTCGGGGTATTCAGGCGTTATTGAAGTTCAGGCTTTAGGTATTTTAGGTACCTACCTAATTATAATAATACCTATATTAAAACAACATTCTTGTCAAATGTATATTGAGAGTACGAAAGCCAGAAAAACACACGATGTCTACAAAGTTCCCTTTTGCAATTCTACTACTTTTTCCCAGAATTTCGCATACTTCCTAGCACCTTTCTTGTATAAATTGAAATTGAATTGAATTGAAATTGTTTTATTATAAGGATATTGTCAAAGTTACTGAACCGTGTCAAAATGAGGCAAAAATACTTTTTATAAGTAAATAAAATTATCTTTATCTTTAATTATAAGTACCTAAGTTATATAGGAGTAAGTATGCAAACGAATCTACATGTAAAAGCTTATTCATAGCAGTTAACATTCATAAAAATGTATTTTAAAAGAGAAGAAAAGGTATTTTATGTTGACGAGAAATAAAACAAGTTTTGTCTGTGGTTGTACCTCATTAAGCATTTGAATGGTCCCAAAGTCTAAGGTCTTCGATTTTATGACTTATTTAGCTTATTGGAGCGATATCGATACAACTAACCTATACTTTATTTGTTTGTGTGTATAATGTAAATATTCAATCCATACTTCCATACTAAAATAATAAAAGCGAAAGTGTGTGTGTGTGTTTGTTTGTCTGTTTGTCCGTCTTTCACGGCAAAACGGGGCGACGGATTGACTTGATTTTTTGTGTGGTGATAGTTGAAGGGATGGAGAGTGACATAGGTTACTTTTTATACCGATATTCCCGCGGGAACGGGACTTACGCGGGTGAAACCGCGAGGCGCAGCTAGTTGATTATAATTATCTTTTGTAGAGCATCTAATATCCTTACATTTGCGCTTTTGGTTAGTTCCCAAGAACGAAAGCCTTAAAAATTCAAAGGAACCAGATAAACCAAGCTGATGCAAAACGGAAAAACCAATCAAGACGTTCTAAAAAGCCGTTCTTAAGTACCTCTGGAAGTACTTATTATATTTTAAGTAGTTTGTAAGCAATTCGCTTTTAAGAAAGTGTGATGTATTTACATATTGATGGCTTAATAATTGGAAAGTGTTGCATGTTTGTGCTTTTATAGCCCATGATTTGTAGCTCACGCCAATTTCCTAGTCGGAAAGTACCTACCTTTACATTTTTAACGGCTCTCTACACCGATTTTTCTTTGACGATTTTATGTTTGTGTTAGGTTAATGGGGATTTTGTTACTGATCAATAAATTAGCTGTGTTGGCTGTGTTTACATTCAGTGATGAGGTGTGTTGTTAGATTGAAATATGTACCTACGGCTCGTATTCAGAGTCTGTACACATGCGTGATCTTGTCTCAAGCGATGATTTATCACTCAGTTTACACAGAGAACGTCAAAAAATCTATGGTATGTAGGTAAATTATTATGAATTGATACCAGATTTACAAATAGGCACCAATTTTAGTAGCATCAGTATTTCGAAGTAAATCAGTTGAGCTACCTATAGACCGTTTGCAACGGTCCTTAGATGGCTCAACTGGTTCTATTTGTATATTGTACAGTTATGTATTAGTTTAGTTTCTGTAAATAAAGTATAATACTTTCGAAGTAAATAAGTTAGTACCGAGAAATGTAGGTTACTTACCTCCTTCAGAAAGTTCAGTTCAAAAATAATAAACAAAAATAACTAACCTTATCGCCAGCTGCGATCTCTTCCAGACAGCGTGCATTGTTGTGATTTGTGACGCCAGCGAGACAAGGACGCCAAAACAAGGCGAGCCGTGAAATACGAAGGGAACAAGGGTTATAAATAAGACGACATTGGCTTTTATCGACATTCTCGCATCACTATGCCAGTGTTGGGAACATTGCCAATGAATAATAAAAGTTAAATAAATACTTCATCATCATCATCATCATCCACAGCCCGACTTTACCCACTGCTGGGCATAGGCCTTAAATATTTACTTACCTAAAATAAAAACTTTTTCAACGTAAATGAATGACAAAAAATAAACAGAATAACGACTGCATTCCCAAGACACATTAGAAATCCTTTCATAGTAAGTAGGTACATTATAAGTTACGCAAACAAAATCCTTTGAAGATGTCTAAGGAGTAGTCAGAGGCACGTCCAATATTTAAGGTAATGCAAAGCGAAACATGCAGAAGTTATTATTTTAATTTATGTTGACAACTACGAGCCTCAAGAAGGTATTTAAATCGTTGAATTTAGAACCTTTTATAATGAAGCCAATCAATAAGTTGCAACATTTTACCAATAGATATCAAGTCAACAAATAAAATGTAGCCCAAATAGGTATCTCGTTTCTAGTTTCCAAAGAGCCAAAAACATTTTTAAAATCGATTTGACATATTTATCGTGTTCATTGAATAGTTTTGTATTCTCAATTCAAAAGTTTTCATAACCGAGTGATCAGATGCGCATAAAATTATAAAGTCATCAAATACCGTTATCTTGTAGGCGCATCTAGAAATTCTAGAAAGAAAGCAGGTTGTTTTAGCGCCACCTTGAAAGGTTTTTATTTAATTAATTATTCAACTCTGTAATTAAGCATGTACTAAATGTGTAGGTAATTGGACATACCTTTGATTACCCGGATGACTTTTCGGATATTTTACACCTGCCCCCTTATTCTCCAAATAACCATCTCTTAACGCGGCACGTCTCGGCGTTCTTATTTTGAAAAATTCTATGGATTTCAGAAAACAAAAGCTAGATAACGTGCAATCTCTTACCGCGTCATGGTTTAAATATGTTCAAGAATCGATCTCCTGGATGTTGATTCTCGAAGACTCTCAAAACATGACGCGGTAAGAGATTGCACGTTATCTTAGCTTTTGTTTTCTGATATCCATAGAATTATTCAAAATAACCACGCCTTAACGTGTCGCGTTAAGACATGGTAATTTGGAAAATAAGGCGGCTATAGTTGTCATAGTTGTGGTTTTCTTAAGGCTGGTAATCTGTTTCCATCATAAATGTTGTCAGGCGCAATCAAACGCGATTGTGTCCCAGCAATTCTCGTAGTTTCTACGCGCCGATTGAAGAAATTCCTGGCGTGGAATCTTGCCTATTCAAATACTAACTGAATGTAAATAATGAATAATAATATTTAATGTATAATTACCGGCCAACATTTTATGTTCTGACAAAAACGTGTTTGTACATAGCCACATAGGTTCAGTTTTAGCATAGATAGACAACATTTCTATTGTTGTCTATGGTTTTAGTAAAAAAACATTTGTTTCATTTATTAGTACATCATCATTTCCCTGCCCTTATCCCACAGTGGGATCGGCCCAACGGTCATTATTACATTCGTCCAAAGCTGGGACGTACTAGTAGGTACCATTATTTGTGAACTGAAGCTACATAAAATATGTTTTTATATCCGTCTAATTCCAATCTTAACACCTCAGCTGCAATTCAACTAGGTACTAAGAAGTGTTAAACCTATTATCTAGTTTGAAAGGAAACACGTAATTAGCATTCGCCGCGCTGAATGAAGTCATTAACCAAAGTAATGTTCAATTACAACGCTCGCGAATCTGTCCAACGCACTAAATAACACTAACATTAACTACCTACGCTCGTGGCTTCAATTTAAATTTTACGGGCGGCGTATTTCAATTTATTTCTTGTGTGTGAGTTTATTCTTCAGTACCTACCTATCTATAATTTGAATAAAAAATGTCCATTGGATCGCTACACGTAGCATAGGATTCTTACCCCCGGTTCCTATAACAAACTAACGGATGTCCGTAGGACTTTCTCCATAGCAACGTTGTTATCTGTCAAAAAGTTTCATACATTTTATGTTGAAATAACAACGTTGCTATGGTGATGGACCTACGAACATCCGTTAGTTTGTTATAGGAACCGGGGGTTATTAGTGGATCGCCGGATTTGATAAATAAAAAGACGTGTGGCACTTGCACTCGGGGACTGCCGCGGTAAAGCTATTATTGCATGTGACCTAGAGCCAAGTTGCTGAACTTAAGTGACAAACGTTAGGTTTTTTCGTTACGGAAATTCTGGATTCGGTCTCCACGCTCAAGGCCCGCGATAGAAGCTATGCAATAGCTTAAAAATCTTTAACGCCCGAATACTCAAACGGTAATTTTTTTTTTTTAATTTTATTTACCTAGTGATTTGTGGATTTATCCAACTGTGCTGAAATATATCGGGAAACCGGTAAATCCTGGTAAATATCTCGTTTCAAGGTAAATAATAAACTTCTAACTGCCTCCCAATTCTCTCTAATACCACTTAGGTAGGTAGGTACCACGCAATGCAATGCAATAGAGTTATGTACCTACCTACTTAGGTAGTTATTATAAATCTCACGGAAGTTTTGAAAGTGAAATAGTTTGAACCAAGTTATGAAATTGTGTAATTCCTACGATCCATAAAAGTAAACAAAAAGTTTCAATAGAAATAAGGCCCAGTTACTCAATCTTAGTTACGCAAGGTAGTTTGCAGTCGCGGTATTTCGTTTTTCTGTAATATTTACTGTGTCTGTAATATTAATAATTTCTGTCTTGTAGAAATAGGCGCCATGCTGCATGCTGCATGGCGCCTATTTCTTCATGCTGGTAGGCGCCTGTTTCACTTTGATTACTTAGGTACCTATGGCTATACGATTACCTATGTACATGATTGTATATTTTATAACACTTCATTGTACGTATGCCTCATATAAATAAAAAAAATCTGACACAAAATAACCTTTTTTCTATTCTATACTTCGATTGGACTTATTTACAAAAAACAAACTTACCTACGACTGTTTTTGTAACAAAGTTAATTTAAGCTATGACAAAACTACCGATACTTACTAGGTGAACCTACTTGGTGAAAAAAACTCATATTTTTTAGTTTTGTAGTAGGTAGTTAGAACATACCTACTGCTCTAGCTAGAGTCTAGATAGGTACCTAGTTTATTACAAGTGGACATTAACAAGACCAGTAAAGATAACTAAAGCACGATAAATATCTTTCGCAGATAGTATTTTTAACCAGTAGCAGTACCGGGTCCAGTCAATTACATTTAATTGGTCAGTTTATTACAGATTTGGTCGTTTCCCATAGAAATAGCAATTACACAATATGTTTTGAGAGCGGTAACGTAGGTATGGATGTCCGTAGGTCCATCACCATAGTAACTTTGTTTTTACAACATAAAATGTATGAAACTTTTTGACAGATAACAACATTGCTATTGCAAAAATCCTACGGACATCCGTAAGTTGGTTATAGGAACCGGCCGTTAATAAAAACTTTAATTTTGTTGTTTGTTTCAGATCGGCCGCACGGCGCTCCAGCGGGCGTCAGCCGAGGGTCACGTGCCGACGGTACAGCTCCTGCTGCAGCACGGAGCCGACCCCAACAAGCAGGACCATGTGGTGAGATACTTCCATACTCTTACACTTACAGGGAGAATTTAAGCTGTGTAGAAATCCATTGGCGTGATAGAAAAGAGGCAACCCAACAGTGGGTGTTACCAGCTGAGTAGATAGGTATCCATCGCCACACTTACAGGGAGAATTTAAGCGCCATCGCGCGCATCGTTCCAGAGTCAGCCGTGCGACGTGCGTAATGGAGGCCAATTTGCCTGCCAGCCAGAGCGGGTCGAAGTTCGACCACAGAACACTAATACCCTAGAGTTCGACCATCGAACATTGGCTCAAACATTGTTTGTAACAAGTTTTTTCTGGAATAACCTAGCCCACGCGGAAGTCAAAACACCCGCGCTTTTCTAAAAACAAACGGGCAGTTCTTTCAAGCATTGCAAGTTGAATAATCGTTTGTAACTAACAACATCTTTCCGTTCCAGTACGGCAACACAGCAGCGCACGAAGCAGCATGGAAGGGCTACTCTGGCACGGTGTGCGTGCTGGCGCGGGGCGGCGCGGACCTGCGTCTGCTCAACGGCGCCGGCTTCACGCCGCTCCACTTCGCCTGCCAGAACGGACACAACCAGTCCTGCAGGGAGATACTGCTCGCGGGAGCGCCGCCTGATCTGCAGAACACGGTGAGTAGCATAAAAGGTCGATTGTAGCCTATCTTTAGATGCTGCGGATCGCATAGGTGCTATTTAATTGATGACATTATGGCACTGTTAGAGCAGGGACAGACAATGAAAGAAATTGCAAAAACTACGATGCATCAAATCATTACCAATTAGACTTTTTTTTCGGAAGGAACTTTTTTGTTAAGTGGTTAGGATAACTTCACCAGACTTTGGCTAATTAGAGATCAGTCTGCCTTACAGTTTTTGAACAAGAACATCAACTTATATTTATGAACATATAAGAAGTATCGAAAATAATCTCTTAATCTTAATTCCAGTACGGCGACACGCCCCTCCACACGGCGGCGCGGTATGGACACGCGGGGGTCACTCGCATCCTCATCTCGGCGCAGTGCAAGGTCTCTGAACAGAACCGCAACGGAGACACCGCGCTCCACATCGCCGCCGCCATGGGACGCCGCAAGCTCACCAGGATCCTCCTCGAGGCAGGCTGCGACAAGTCCATCAAGAACCTACAAGGTGAAACCGCCCGGGACATCTCCACGAGAAAGGGATTAGAGGAAATTGTACAGATTCTGAATACCCCTGTTGCTAAAATCAAAAAGAAACGAGACAAGAGCAAGGACAGGACTTTAGATGAAGTAGACGCAAAGAAAAAGGACAAGAAAGATGGCAAGGATAAAAACAAGAAGAAGAAAAATGTACATTTTTCCGATAACCAACCTAAAGTCCACTGGTCTCCGTACGGTTGTCACTACTACCCCGATCCGAAGTTCTTCCCGGAACCGAAGCTGGCCTCGCTACCCACCGAACCCTTACAGAAAGGCGAGCAGTACTACTTAGATTTAGCGGGAAACATCAAGAAGGGGCCCATCGGAGCTGGCTACACTTGCTACTGCGCGCCATTCTTCAAACACATGGAGGACAAGTTGAACGAAGACAAGAAAGATCTAAAGAGGCATATCGATAGAGCTCACGAGAAGTTGGACCAGAAGGTCACAGATCTGGAGATGAAGACACAAGGACAGATATCAGAGCTGACTAGGTTTGTGGCAGCAGAGAGAGCCATGTGCAAAGAGAGACATAAACACTTGGAGCAATGGCTCAACCGAGGCATGATGTTCAGAGCATCTGAGAGAGTCAAGAAGCTGGAATACAGTCCGAAAGGCTCCCTAGACATCCCTCCATTGAAAAGAACGAGGAGTTTAGAAGTCTTGGATACAGATGAGTGGAATAAAGTCCACAGAATCGTGAACTCTTTCAACAGGAACTGTGAGAACTTCGAGACGCATACCAAAGACTTGAACGATAGTAAAGCTACCTCTAAAAGCACTGAGATTCTAGATAACCGATCACCTAGTCCTAGACGGAGACATTTGAAGAACTCTAAAAGTAGTGATCACCTTGATGCTGGGCCTAGTAGGTTGTCTAGGTCACCTAGAACTATACCCAGCCCGTCGCAAGACCGTAATCTGCAGAATGTGACGGCAGAAATCCATGTGAAATCCAATAGGGTTTCCCTCTCTCAATCTCCAGTGTCGATGGAAGTCCAAGGGTACAGGTACTCCTCATCTAGTCGTCAATCCGAAGCCAGGTCACCTGTCCGCCAACCTAGCGATCCTGAGGAAATCCAAAGAGAACCAGTGCCAACGTGGAAAAGCCAAGTGCTGCAAAGAACAGCAGATGATATAAAGAAAAGAGTAGAACTTGAAAAGGAAATGTCTGATGTTATCGCAAGAAATAATGCCAAGTCTTTGGACATAGCCCAGGACGGGTATGTGAAGCTACGGAAGCATCAGACGGAGGAAGTGATCAGAGAGCCAAGAAAGTCAGTCCAGGAGTTAGTAGCGCAAGTCGAGCAGCATAGAAGCAAAACACCAGAACCCAGAATAACCCCCACCGATTTAAAAGAACTGCCACCTATGCCACCGCTCGGACAACCAAGTCCGAGCATACTGAAAATGCCTCAGCAGCCACTCAGACCCGCCCCAGTGTTGAAGGAGAAACCACCGAAAAGCAAGCGTTTTAGTTTGCACAACCTCATACCCTTCCCAACCAGAAAGACCTACCAAACTCCCCCTAAAGACAACGGAAACCACTCTGAAAGCAGCGACGAAGAGGACAACCCGATCCGAAGCATAACACAACCTGGACCGATGAGGAACACGAATCTGCTGCAGACCTTACCTCTTCCAAACTACGAAGCGATGTCTTCCAAGTCCCCGACTCCAAGCCAGCCCGGATACCCAGACTGCCGACCGGTCGTGCCAAAAGACGCTTACTTCCACGAGATTCCAAACCGGCAGATGCCGTACCGAGACCTCATGGAAAACCCCCAATACCCTTGTCAAAGCTACAATCAGACCGGTCTACCGCAAAAACCTACAACTTGCCAAGTCCCGCGCAACAGGAATCCTCTATACCACCACCAAACTGAAGTCTTCGACGCGATGATGCAGGACCATATCATGCGTGAAATGGAACGAATACCTCACTGCTACAGCGAGCGATTGGACCAGAACACCGAAGTGGAGATTGCGAATCAGAACGAGCATTTTCGTGGGTACTACGATAACAGTGCGCCATACAGAAAACCCGACCATAATTTACTCCACACCAGACTTCAATCCCTCGCTATAAACACCCATCTGACGGAAACCCAGAGTCAGGCAGACAGAGAGTCGCACAACGACTCTGGGTATAGCACGAAGGTGTACGGAAGCTCGCAAGGGCCGAGCCCGAGTCTATCGGGACAGACAGACAATCTGTCCGGGCAGAGGGTGAATGTAGCGCCTAAAGCTATGGGACAGATCGGAGCTTCAAGTTTAGTTTAACCTGTTTGGGATCCTAGTGATTTATATGAAAAAATAATGTTCTGACCATGTTTTCTCTCTGTCTACCCCAAAAGAAGAAATGAGATCGCTATAATTGGTTTTTCAGAGCTTTCAAAAAGGATATTTATAAACTTATTTGTTTGAAAACTGATCTGTTTAAATTAGTTCACCATTTAAAACTATTCAATAAAAATTAGAAGAGTCAAAATTCACTTCGAACACATGTTAGAAAAACACATTTTTTCAAAAAACCATAAAATAATAAAAAAATGTATCTAAGTCACTGTTAGATTAGATGCTAATGGTAAAGTAAGTCACTTGCACTTATACTCACAGTTTATTGGTGGACAGTGGATTCCCAACGAGTTACACTAGATCTTGTCACTGTGTCACGTTGGGAATATTTTTACCGAGTCACTGTGTAACAGTGTCACAAGTAACAACAATATTGGCACCATAATCTTAACCTTTCGCGATCAAAGTAATATTTTTAGAAACACAAACTGTCCGTGTAAATAAATTAATACATATAAAAGATCCTGTGTCCATGTATTTCTATAATAATTTGTCACCATTATATATGTGTAGGTATGGTTGTAAAGAATGTAGGTATTATAAGTACTTATACTTCATTTATTGAAACGAGCAAATAGGAAGAGAAATAAACACACGTGATTGGTCGTCGAAAATAATTAGATTGGCTAGATTTGACAATTGACAATTGATTTGACAATCTAGCCAATAACGAGAAAGATAATTATTTTCGACGACCAATCACGTGTGTTTATTTCTGTTCCTATTTGCTCGTTTCAATAAATGAAGTATAAGAGAAGTACAATGTGGCCTTATCCGACACAATTGGTATTCTATTGCTAGGACTGTCAATTACAATTGTGTATTGCCATAATTTAAATTAAGTACAGTCATCTACAAAAGTCAGTTAAAATTTTTAGAAGTGAAGTTTGAGTTGCAATTATGCATTTACTTAATATAACTTTTCAGTTAAACTGTTCGGTAATCAAGTTCAAAAGTAAGTTAACAACTTACTGCTATAGGTACTCATCAACTTTTGCTGACTGTACAATCACAGTAAAAAGAGTCATTTTCATCATCATCATCATCCGGAGCCTGATCTCTCCCACTGCTGGGAATAGGCCTCCCTTTGTTTCTGCCATTTCTCACGGTCCTGTCCTATTTTAGTTACATAAAAGGCGGCCTTTAACCATTGACCAGTAATTTGATGCCTTACGTTCATAGTTTTAAGGTTTACAATGAGAACATTCTTTATAAGTACAAAAGTTTTATCAACTTTTAATATCAAATTGCACCGCGTTTTAAGAGAATAATTTGACTTTGTAAGTAGCTAACAAAATTACAAGCTGAATGTACAAAATATATACACTTGTGCCCGAACACTCGAATGATAATTAAATGGAACATTCAATAGAGTCACCAAGCTTATAAGACTGTACGTTTTTGAGTGATCCTTGAGGTCCTACGAAATAAACATATTTTAAGCTATTGCATAGCTTTTTTCTCGGACCTTGAGCGTGGAGACCGAATCCACAAATTCCGTAACGAAAAACCTAACGCTGTCACTTTAGTTCAGCAACTCACCTCTAGGTGGCATGCAATAGCTTTACCGCGGCAGTCCCCGAGTACCACACGTCATTTTTCTTTCTTTCTTTTAAATATAGGCCGTATTAATCTAAAAAGAAGTTATTTTATGACAGCCCCCTTATTCTCCAATTATCCATGTCTTAACGCGGCACGTCTTGGCGTTCTTATTTTGAAAAATTCTATGGATTTCAGAAAACAAAAGCTAGATAACGTGCAATCTCTTACCGCGTCATGTTTTAAATGTGTTCAAGAATCGATCTCCAGGTTTGTTGACAAATGTCAAATAATGACATAAATAAGCACCACTTTATTTAATTAGCATTTCAGTATTCGGGCGTTAATTAGTTTTTAAGCACTGATTAATAATAACATGAGATATTTTTCAGTATTTTATTTTAGATAAGTATTTTTGAAAGTGTTAATATTAATTTATATAATTTGTACGAGTGCCTATTTAGATTTAACTTTCCACGTTTGTACTTTAATGTAATAATTTAATTTATTGTTTATTTTGTTATTGTAATTAATTTTCTACTGATTTATTGATTCTAATAAACATCACTTCTGAAGTGTCACAAACTACATTTTGTTTTATTCAATAACTTTACAAATAATAATGTGTTATTTAATTCATGTTCAAATTACTTACCGCGACACGTTTTGAAAGTCGTCGAGAATCGACATCCTGGTTATCAAATGTTTTCATCATAATTATTTAATAACATATGCACTAAAAATGAAATACGTAGGAATATGTTTATTTCACAATAAGACCTAGAATATAGATTCGTAGATTCACCACATATTAAGGTTACAGTGATAATCTAGAAGGCAAAAATCTACGGATGGTTAAAATTCCGTTTCAAATGCTTATATTTTTAAAACTGTATGAATAGTCCTTAGACTATCCACTGTAAGAAGTTAGTTAGTTGGAGTGCGTAGTTTAATAAGTTAAAAGATGGATGCCGAAAGATATTATGTTTATTTAGTTGAAATTTTAAGTAAAGTAAAGTTAGGTAAGGTTAAGGTTCCGCGTAATCGAATTGGTGTTTCCGATCCGTGTCACCCTCGTTAGGTAGTTAGTTTCGCATTGTCTTTTATTGTTTTTTTTTTTTTACTTAACCTATACTGTCCCACTGCTGGGCAAAGGTCTCCCCTTTTATTGTATCATGAAAATATAACGAAGGCGTAAAATGCCGACTCAGTCACATACTTAATAAAGATTGTACGTGACCGTACACTGTATTTAATAACAATATCAATTTGGTAAGCGAAATATGTATTAGACGGTATTTATAATGTGATACTAACTTAACAACACAAATGTATTATTGGTGAGACCAAATATTTTATTTTTAAATTTTCTTTCATAACCTAACAGCCCTTCTTTCCCCCCAACTCATATCTCTATAGAACTCTGTCAAAGTAGTGTGATATAACGGTACCGCACTCAAAACTGAAGCTTTTGCACCCACTATTCTTACCGCTACGTAATCTCCATTTTTAACCCCTCTTTTTTCAACCCCTGGGGGGTACACCCTAATTTCACCCCCATTGCTACCTGTATATTCATTTCCTGTTAATCTATTTCCACTATTAAATATGTAATCTCGATTTTCACCCCCAAATTCACCCCCGACTGGTATCTCCATTTGGTCGAATACAACTTTAATATAAAGCTCATTTCTGCCTAAAATCTGTCCAGTTTTCTTGACAATTCCTTCGACTAAGACTAAATGTGTGTTGCCTATTTCTTGTTCGTTTAGTTTCTGGCATTTAGTTCGATATAGTTCTATCATTCGGTTGTGGCGTTCCTTTTTCACTTGATCTGGGACGTCGTCTTTGTAGCGGCGGTAGGCTGTGGTTTTCTGGAAGATTAAATACCACGTGAGCTTTCTATCCTACTTCCTACTAATCCTACTTCCTACTCCTACTAATATTTATTAATATGAAAGTTTGTGAGATGTATGTATGTTTGTTATTCTTTCACGCATAAACGGCTGGACCGATTTCGTTGAAATTTGGTATGTAGATAGGTGATATCCTGGATTAACACATAGGCTACTTTTAATCCCGATATTCCCGCAGGAACGGGACTTACGCGGGTGAAACCGCTGAGCGTAGGAAGTAGGATAGGATATTAGTAGGATGTAATTTATTTGCATTGTAGTCTCACCTCCCTCATGCTGTAAGGGAACAGGAAGGCCACGTTGTACTCCACCTCCTCCATGAGGGAGAGACTCTCCCCGAACTCCTCCTCCGTCTCCCCGCAGAAGCCGCAGATCATATCCGTGGAGAGACCAACTGGGAAATATTGTACACGTTAGTCAATATTTTGTAATTACATATGAAATTACGTATGGAAAGTTAACTTCTGCAAAAAGTGGGCATGTACCAAATATGTATTTGGTTGGACATACCTCTGACTACCCCATTAGACAAAGGATCTAAAGATCTGTAAGAAATGTCTACCGCTCCTGGGATACAGTCGTGATCATATTTCATTTTTCAGTCATGATCATTAAATATGAAATACGACTGTGTCCTAGGGATCTAGATCTGAAAGATTTATTAGATCCTTTAAATATGTCTAATGGGGTAGTCAAGGTATGTCCAAATACATATTTTTATTTTTATTTTATTTATTAGGAAAAACAAACAATTATGTTCAAACATGTTGAGTACATCTAGGTAGGTACTAATAGTAGGTAATTAGTAGCAAATTATTATGAACATAATCCACAACGTTTTACACAGATTAGTTTTATCCTCGTTGTTTAACAAAAAGCAGCTAGAGAGGCACTTAGCATACCTAAATTAATTCTAAAAGAGGTAGTTAGAGTAATTAATAGTAACTAGGTTTTACACTAAGCCGTAGTGACTTAAAACATACCGAAAACAAATGATATATTTTTTTTTAATTTAAACAATATGAAACAGAAACAACAAAAAATAAACATAATAGAACAAAGGATGTAGCAGTTAAGCTGCGAGTACATCCGCATCCAAATAGGAAAGCGCTTCACTTATAGATTTCTTAAAGGTATAATAGGAGCAGTAGAATATATCAAAAGATACAAAGTTGGTGTTATATGACTCGGTCATGCGTCTGATAGGATTACGCAGTCCCGAGTTTGTCCGGCAGATGTTTAGAGCGAAAAGTGGTTTAGAGCGGGTCGCTCTAATGTGGCAGGATCTCGGGGCTGCGTACGAGATACAATTAATAAGGTTGATATTTGGTACATACCTTCATTTTGCAAAGTTAACATTCATCGTTTTTCATCTGATGCTATGTTCAGATGCACAACGTGCAGCCCGGCGGGCTGCCTGGCGAGCTGCGCGGCATGCAGCCCGTGCCCGGCCGGCGAAAATTCAAACTGTTCACATGCACGCAGGCGTGTCAGTCAGTGCTAGCATGTCGGGCAGCGAGGATCTCGATGTTGTTGCTGCCTTAACCTTTGGCTTAACTTATTTTTATTGGAAAAAGAAAAAAAATGATACACGATTCGTTTGACCATTCGACCATGTTAGCAACGGACGTCCACTCGTCACGAAAGCGCGAGAGAGACTGACTGCACGCGCGCATGTGAACAGTCACCGGGCGCCCGCGCATTCATCCTTTGAACTTTGCCCAAAAACCGCCACTCGCCCGGTTCGCGACATTCACGTTCACGGGCGCGTTCACGGGCTCGGGCGTACCGTTTACACGCGCGTGCCCGTGAATGTGCCCGTTGAATGTCTAGTTGCACGCGCGCGTGTGAACGTACTATTAGAGTTATTCCTATGATCCCATCTGATCACGTGATCCGTTTGTGGTTACATCCGATCAAACTAAATGTTAGCAATGGATCACCGATCATCTTACTTTTAAAATATTAGTGTGATATTTTCTTTCAAAACTATCGTGGGTTGTACTAGATATTTTATTAATACACCGGGAAATTACTCACGTAAAAATATTGTCGATTTAAATACCGACACTGTTTCGATTCTTCCGGAGAATCACACACAGTGTGCGACGCGCCCGCGAGGAGTGACCATACTCATACCCAGATGAAGATTCTCCGGAAGAATCGAAACATTATCGGTATCTAAATCGACAATATTTTGACGTGAGTAATTTCCTGTTGTATTAATATAATGATATTATCTGTATGAGTTACCTGCCGGTATAGTGTCCCTCACATGTCTCACGAGGGTGAGATAGGCCTCCCGCGAGTACCCGCGGCGCATGCGCTCCAGCACGCGCGTGGAGCCCGACTGTATAGTTACCTGCCGGTATAGTGTCCCTCACATGTCTCACGAGGGTGAGATAGGCCTCCCGCGAGTACCCGCGGCGCATGCGCTCCAGCACGCGCGTGGAGCCCGACTGTATAGTTACCTGCCGGTATAGTGTCCCTCACATGTCTCACGAGGGTGAGATAGGCCTCCCGCGAGTACCCGCGGCGCATGCGCTCCAGCACGCGCGTGGAGCCCGACTGTATAGTTACCTGCCGGTATAGTGTCCCTCACATGTCTCACGAGGGTGAGATAGGCCTCCCGCGAGTACCCGCGGCGCATGCGCTCCAGCACGCGCGTGGAGCCCGACTGTATAGTTACCTGCCGGTATAGTGTCCCTCACATGTCTCACGAGCGTGAGATAGGCCTCCCGCGAGTACCCGCGACGCATGCGCTCCAGCACGCGCGTGGAGCCCGACTGTATAGTTACCTGCCGGTATAGTGTCCCTCACATGTCTCACGAGGGTGAGATAGGCCTCCCGCGAGTACCCGCGGCGCATGCGCTCCAGCACGCGCGTGGAGCCCGACTGTATAGTTACCTGCCGGTATAGTGTCCCTCACATGTCTCACGAGGGTGAGATAGGCCTCCCGCGAGTACCCGCGGCGCATGCGCTCCAGCACGCGCGTGGAGCCCGACTGTATAGTTACCTGCCGGTATAGTGTCCCTCACATGTCTCACGAGGGTGAGATAGGCCTCCCGCGAGTACCCGCGGCGCATGCGCTCCAGCACGCGCGTGGAGCCCGACTGTATAGTTACCTGCCGGTATAGTGTCCCTCACATGTCTCACGAGGGTGAGATAGGCCTCCCGCGAGTACCCGCGGCGCATGCGCTCCAGCACGCGCGTGGAGCCCGACTGTATAGTTACCTGCCGGTATAGTGTCCCTCACATGTCTCACGACGGTGAGATAGGCCTCCCGCGAGTACCCGCGGCGCATGCGCTCCAGCACGCGCGTGGAGCCCGACTGTATAGTTACCTGCCGGTATAGTGTCCCTCACATGTCTCACGAGGGTGAGATAGGCCTCCCGCGAGTACCCGCGGCGCATGCGCTCCAGCACGCGCGTGGAGCCCGACTGTATAGTTACCTGCCGGTATAGTGTCCCTCACATGTCTCACGAGGGTGAGATAGGCCTCCCGCGAGTACCCGCGGCGCATGCGCTCCAGCACGCGCGTGGAGCCCGACTGTATAGTTACCTGCCGGTATAGTGTCCCTCACATGTCTCACGAGCGTGAGATAGGCCTCCCGCGAGTACCCGCGACGCATGCGCTCCAGCACGCGCGTGGAGCCCGACTGTATAGTTACCTGCCGGTATAGTGTCCCTCACATGTCTCACGAGGGTGAGATAGGCCTCCCGCGAGTACCCGCGGCGCATGCGCTCCAGCACGCGCGTGGAGCCCGACTGTATAGTTACCTGCCGGTATAGTGTCCCTCACATGTCTCACGAGCGTGAGATAGGCCTCCCGCGAGTACCCGCGACGCATGCGCTCCAGCACGCGCGTGGAGCCCGACTGTATAGTTACCTGCCGGTATAGTGTCCCTCACATGTCTCACGAGGGTGAGATAGGCCTCCCGCGAGTACCCGCGGCGCATGCGCTCCAGCACGCGCGTGGAGCCCGACTGTATAGTTACCTGCCGGTATAGTGTCCCTCACATGTCTCACGAGGGTGAGATAGGCCTCCCGCGAGTACCCGCGGCGCATGCGCTCCAGCACGCGCGTGGAGCCCGACTGTATAGTTACCTGCCGGTATAGTGTCCCTCACATGTCTCACGAGGGTGAGATAGGCCTCCCGCGAGTACCCGCGGCGCATGCGCTCCAGCACGCGCGTGGAGCCCGACTGTATAGTTACCTGCCGGTATAGTGTCCCTCACATGTCTCACGAGGGTGAGATAGGCCTCCCGCGAGTACCCGCGGCGCATGCGCTCCAGCACGCGCGTGGAGCCCGACTGTATAGTTACCTGCCGGTATAGTGTCCCTCACATGTCTCACGAGGGTGAGATAGGCCTCCCGCGAGTACCCGCGGCGCATGCGCTCCAGCACGCGCGTGGAGCCCGACTGTATAGTTACCTGCCGGTATAGTGTCCCTCACATGTCTCACGAGGGTGAGATAGGCCTCCCGCGAGTACCCGCGACGCATGCGCTCCAGCACGCGCGTGGAGCCCGACTGGGCCGGCAGGTGGAGCATCTTGCAGATGTTGGGACGAGACGATATCACTTGCAGGACCTGGATATCAAATAAATAAATAAATATCCTTGGACATTCCACACAGCGTCATCTAGTCCCGAGCTAAGCAACTTAATGCTTGTGTATACTTGTGTATATTTTTCTTCCTATTAGCTCGCTTCAAGAAATGAAGTATACTTTGCACAGCAAAAAGCAACAATGGAGTGACATACCCCCGCCACTTCCTTCCTCCGTTTTTTCTACATGACGCGTGTACTGACCTCATCAGGGAAATCCTTGGGATGCGCAGCTGTGAATCGGATCCTCATCTCGGGGTCAACGGCCGACACGCGGTCTAGGAGGTCAGCGAACCTGAGACCGCCCTTCTTGGCCTTGTACACCGTTCTGAAACCTAACGAAAACCACAATAATTAATCTATTTTCTATAGTATATATATTTTTGTAGTGTTAAACCACACTTAGGCATTTCATTTATAAAGAACAAATCTTACTAAAAGTTTTAGGCTTCGGGATTCGAACCCGCGAGATACAAGAGATCATCCTCCGGACTGCCTTAAGACTCGGCCACAAAGCCCTAGTGTCGTAGCTCGAAACTATCAGTAAGATGATATTTTTTGGTTTAAGCACCGACTAGCGCCATCCTGGATTAACACAAAGTATAATTAAACAATTCAGTTTAGGTTCTAACTCCTAAACTGAATCGCTTTTAACGGTCATAGTAAGCAGGCAGGGAACGGGTACTATTCAGTTGCAAAATCCTACTCTTAACTTACCAGGTGCAATCATCGTCTCGGACCCCTCCTCCCTGACATCCCTGTAACTGTTAACATTCTGTCCGAGCAGCGTGACCTCCCTGACCCCCCGCGCTGACAGGTCGCGCACCTCGTCCACGATGGAGGCGGCGGGCCGCGACCGCTCCCGCCCGCGTGTGAACGGCACTATGCAGTATGTGCACATGTTGTCGCAACCACGCATTATTGAACTGGAAAATAGCGTTACCTACTTCAGAATATAATAATACTTATAACCAAAGATGTTCTATCAAAGAAGTTTATAAGGAACTAGATGCTCCCCGCGGTTTTACTCGCGTAAGTCCCGTTCCCGCGGGAATATCGGGATAAAAAGTAGCCTATGTTACTCGCCATCCCTTCAACTATCACCACACAAAAAATCACGACACTTCGTTGCCCCGTTTGGCCGTGACAGACAGACAGACACACACACTTTCTCTTTTATAATATTAAGTATGGATGGATTTTGCGAAAGTTGTACCTAAAAATGAGTGTGTTTACGTGTTTATTTTGAGACTTACATAAAAGCAGAAACGCTGTCTTGATTCAATCTAACAGGTACTACATCAGCGTAGGTCTCATCGAGTGAGAGCAGAACGTTCACAGCTGTCTGCCCGTTCTCTGTGACCGCTAGCAATCTGGGAAGGTCTCGGTAACTGTCTGGACCAGCCACTGTGAATAGAATATGTTGAAGTTAGTATAGGTATGTCTGTGCTTCTAAGATACTAACTCAGATGACAGAGAACATTTTTTTAACCAATATCAAAAGATTCCTTACCAATATCAACAGCTTTCTCCTTCTCAATTAATTTTTCTTTGAGTCGTTCTGCCATACAGCCTAAAATACCGATTTTAACATTCTTATTTTTATTTTTAGCCATAGCTCTCCTTTTGAAGCCTCGAAGATGATCAAGCCTGTGCCATATTTTACTCTCAGCCCCTTCTCTGATCGCACACGTCATAACAAGAAATATATCAGCCTCTTCCTCAATTTCTGTCTTCTCAAAGCCCTCTTTCTTCAAAATTGACCATACAATTTCTGTATCATTGAGGTTCATTTGACACCCATACACATCGAAGAAAACTTTCCTTTTCGTCGTAAATTTAAGATGCTCAGGCAGGTATGGGATATTAGGACGTTCAGTAAGAATCGGTTCAGTACTTTCAGTGATAAAATCCTTTAAATCAGGGCCAGTTTTTAATTTATCAGTGATAGAAGTTATGCGTTTGCCATCCGAATAACATCGGCACTTTTTGTATGAAACTCTATTAAGATATCTTAAAAAACGATACGGTCGTGTCACAAATAACATGTTTATGACTTTTAGGCCTAATACTTTGTAATAACCACTAATTTTATTACAAAAATCAACAACAGCATAATAACATAACCTCAAAAGTATGAGAAGAGAGAGAACAGCTGATTTTGATTTGTCCTTAGGACACTGACAAGGTATGACATTGATTGCATACATACATATTATTACCTTATTGGTAGTGATAACCTTCATGCTTATCACAAAGTTAAATTCTAAAGAATATTTTGGTGAATTTAAAATATAACGGTTTTACAATAAAATAAAACCGATATTATGTGCCGGAAAGAAAACATACAGCATTGCTATGAAGAATGCATCGTGTATTTACGCCCTTAACCTGCGGTTCTATCCATAAATTCTGAGTTTACCTTGGTCGGCGCCGTGAACGGCGCTAGTGTGCCAGCAAGGGCGGGTGAGCCCGCCATAGTCTATGGTTTTCATAGTCTTCACCAGGAAGAACTTCCTGCAATGCTGTATGTTTTCTTTCCGGCACATAATATCGGTTTTATTTTATTGTAAAACCGTTATATTGATGTGCCTTCGGAAAACATACAGCATTGCTATGAAGACGTGTTTGTTATCTGCTGGTGAGATGAATATTGTATTGTCACAATCACAACGCTATGATGAAGTACCTGTAGGGTAACTGCTGTAAGATTCAAAATTTAGTTAATTAACACATCATTGACAATCTGGTAAATGTGTAATAGGTACCTATGTACCTACTTACCTATCATGGAAATTGACTCGAATCCATGAATAAAACCTATGTAGATTACATTATTAATCGTAATACTGAAATGAAATTGTCAAACATAATTTGTGACCATAGTACACACATAATAATAACATATAATTCCAAGATACCTGTAGGTAGTTATACTATTTGCCTAAGGCCTACTGAAAGTAGGCCTTATCTTACGCTAATAATGAATAAATAAAAAAATAAAAAATTGTTGGAGGATTTATAATTACCACAAGCTTTGCTAGCTAGCATCGATTAACGAGCTCGTCAATCGATCTATTATCCCACCATAAGCCCCCAATAGGAAGGCCTTTGCTGACATGTACCTATACAGCTTCCCGGTGGTTCACTGAGATTGTTACAGTCAGGTCACGTAGAACTGTAGGTAGGTACTCATTCATTTTCGAACAGCGCGAAAATCTGAAAATCTGTTTTTTAACATTGGCACTATTGTTAATAAAAGGTTAATCATGTTAAGTTTTTAGGTCTTTTAAAACTGCGTTATTTAGTTAGTATACAGGATCTGATTAATGAGACTAGGCACGTTTTATTTTTGTTATCATGTAGTTTACTCTCTACGAAGATCGCTATGCTCGTGCGTAGAGCCGTAGATATCGGTTTAAGACTCGTATTAAGAGACTCAACAAACTTGAGTCTACGTTTAAGCATCGATTTTTGACATTTCTCTATTAAAATTAAGTTAAGAATCACCGTTTGAGAAACGATTTACGTTTGAGTATAGTCTCTGAATACGGGCCTTAGATACGAGACTGGAATTGAAAATATTTGGTCACATTGTATAAATTATCGAGAAACTGTCTGCCAGATTTGGAGAGCCATGAACGCCTCGTCCTTAAGCAAGTAGCAGTTATTGCTGTTCTTAAAGCTAAATAAAATGAAATAATTACTTCCCATACTTCAGACGACAGCACTTATTACGATTGTAGGTCTCATGAGCTTAATTACTTTGTCATTTCCGTTTTAGCTATCCTGAGGACGAGCTAATAGTAACCATTTAACTTATTCAAGGCCCACCGCCTCGAGGTGCAGCATCTGCACGAGGTAGTGCGTCCGGGGCACCCAACGTGTTAAGAGGCTCCTTTGTTCTATGCTCAAATAATAGCTCACTATAATAACAGCGACTGCACAAGAATTGTGCTGTAGATATTTATCTGGTACAAATTAGGTACTGATCATTGATCTGGCCACGTTAGTGTAAGGAAGGTGGTAGGCGAGTATTAAGTTGCGCCATATTGCCTCCCCCAATCTTTTTTTATGTCCAGCCAGAGTAAATGACTACTTGTGCCCGAAATTGTGATTTCGTTGGAGATATTAAAGAGATCCACAGAGTTCTTGAGCTCCTGTTTGTACATGGGGATCTAGTAGTGTCCCCGATTTAAGGTCTTGTAGTCGGAATACTAGGTTAGTTTAGCTACAGCTACTTAAGACAACTGAGTAGGTATTAAGGGAGTGGACACGCCCGGGCTAGCCCGTCGGTCTGCTGAATGTAGTTTCGATTTGCAGTCTATTGAGATTTGAGACGTAGTTCCGCACTACAGCAGTCTCTCTTTTGAGTAGGTACTCTCACATTGTTTCCATTTAAACCCATTTCCAAATGACTTCCGCAGTAGTCTGGGGTAAAAGATATACCTAGTTGTTTCTTTACCTGAAAGTTTCAGAATTTCTGTTCTCGCTCAGTCTATCTATGTTATCGTTTTGTACGTATCCAGGAAATAAATTGTGCTAAATGTCAGATTCAGCAATATTAGTGATTTGGGCTCTCCTTCTGTTCGTGAAGGTTAGGTATACCCGATCAGAGTTCGGTAATTAGACTGAAAACAATAGGTTAAACTAAACCGTGTAATTATCGCGAGATCTTGTCATTATTTGTGACTACATTCTGGTGCTTGTGAAAATTGCATAGGTACACATTCGTCATGTTTCTGTGTCATCTTTTCTGATTCGTAACAAACTGTTCAACAAATTGTTCCTCTCAACATCATGTAGGTAATATGATACCAGCTGAGGACCCCAGCACATCCGAAGCGTGTGTTGCTGGTGAGTGATGTGTGGTTCCGCACCATCACATCATCTCTTGGTGAAGTTTCTAGACAGAAGTCGTAAGGGCGACGTATTAGAAACATTCGGGCATCTGAGAATTGCGACCATGTAGGTAGGAAGTCAGCTTCGCTCCCGGAATGACATTGCGAGTAGCTATTGACTCGGTGGTATCTGTAACTACCATAAGTTAATGCTATTGTTCTTCCCAGTCTACCAATATTTCAAGTTACTAGATATTACTAGTTAACCAGTTTATTCCAAATCTGTGTCAACACAGTTTAAAAGATTTATTTTATTTTTTCTTTTTCAGCCAATTCATTCCAAGTATTTCTCTATCACAACTTCCATAGTCTGAGAATTAACTATCGTTTGATTTGTGCACTACAAGGAAGACGTCCGAGTATATTCGATTTTTCTGCCGAGGCATTCCCAATGTCTTACGGCTTTTAACTAGGATTGTTCTTTGGTTATCTTCAGTTGAATAGATTTCCCAGGTGTCTCAAGTGTCTCGAGGCTTCCGCAGCCGGAGATTTAACTTGGTTTGTTGTTTGTGCACCAGAAGAAAGTCGTCTAAGTAGATTAGCCCTCGACATTTCTTCACATGCATGGTCTCCGCGACCAGCATGTTACAAAAGAACAAGATTCGGTAAGGATAAAGATCATCGCTTACGCAGCCTGAGATTAACCCTGGTTTTGATGCAAGACGAACCCGAAGTTAGGTTACGAGCTCTGGTAACTGATAGATAGTACTCGGAAAAGAACTGTGCGACTTTCAAGTCTTCGCTCTTATTCAGTTCACGAAGATCGAGTATTGGATCCTTTGATTCATCGCTTTTCTTCCGCAGTAATTTTAACTAGGAATCTGCCTTGATCCGATAGTTAGGTATTTAATTATTTGAAATGCATTAGACTGGTTCCAAATTAAAAATTATTAGGCCTGAGTAAGGCCGTCTTCTGAGAGAAACAGAAAGGTATTCGTGTGCTCTCACACTTGTATCGTTTTGAAAATGTGTACAGGCATAGCCAGTGGTGAAGCCCCCCTGAATTTGTCGTAACAGCTTATTTGTAAATAAATTAGGTACCTACTCAATAAGCAGGGTATCCTCCGGGACTACCTTTTTGCATCTGGTTCTTACCCATTCAGATTTCTTACCACAAACGACTATTTTTGAACGGAGGGAACGATTCACTCAAGATCGCACACATCATATTATATTTATATACTATTTTTAGATAGTTGTAGTATAATCGCCTTATCCAAGCATCTACAAGGTATTATTGTAAGCCTAATTGTAATCCTCTTGATGTTTGAGGGTTGCATTGGCAAGGCATGTTTAAAATAGACAGCCTTGTTCGTAGGTCTTCAAGAAAATTTTGCCTAATATCTTAACTAGAAGGTATAGTAAGTCATTAATTTTAGACTGACAACCCTAGAGTCACGTCATTTCCAAAACCAAATGTTGCGTGGCAACGAACTATAAACACAATTAAAAAAAAAAAAGAAATGCAAAATTCACGGAGCATTGTGAGTCCCCAGGTGCCAAAAGTTAAGGTTATTGTTAACTGAATCGACAGTATTTTCACGTGAGTAATATTCCGTGTAATTATAATAAAGTAATTGTCATTCAGTTTTTAACCGTTTCATTCAATGAGTGAATGTATCTAAAGTTCGTTCAATTTGTACGGTACTCAACGGGAAATTAAAATTTATTTCCACTAATTTAATGTGAAAATCAAGTATGTGTAGGTGCTCTTAGCGCATACCATAGGATAAGAAAAATTCAAATTTATATTATATGGTATCTTTTCCACTAATAATGGGTATAAAAAACACTTTGGCATCATTAGGTCATTTTGCCCAAAATTCGATTAGTGACTTATTCCACTACAGCGACGAAATTTTCAAAAATTTGATAACTGACTTTGTTAGCACTGGCGTTTTACTATTAGGCTCACAACTCGGTTACATTAGACAATTTTTGAGAAACTAACCTGATTGTACCACTTTTATACTCGTTCGGATCAGCTGGCCCCTTTTCTACTTTTCCCGATGTGGATTTTTTCCTTCATCGTTGCTGGAATCGTTGGGGCTTAAGTTTTCTTCATTTTCCCGGCACGGGTTTTCTTCAGGAGATGAACTTAGGACCCGGTCTTCCTGTGAGACCTGTCCCCATCAACATCGCGATTCCGATCACGAAAAAATTACGCTCACTGATTAGAATTTTTGTTTTTATAACGTATTTTAATAAAATATTGCTTGTTAGTATATATTTTAAGATATTTGAGTGTAAAACTAGAATATTATAAAGAAATATTAAAGGAGTATTCTGATTTTTGTGGATTTCGACCATTCATGGCGAAAGGCCGAAAGTACACAACGCTATGAAAACCATAGACTATGGCGGGCTCACCCGCCCTTGCTGGCACACTAGCGCCGTTCACGGCGCCGACCAAGGTAAACTCAGAATTTATGGATAGAACCGCAGGTTAAGGGCGTAAATACACGATGCATTCTTCATAGCAATGCTGTATGTTTTCCGAAGGCACATCAATAGGTAATCGTAAGCACAGAGATTGAAAACCACTGAAAACTTGAGAATTCTAAACCTAAACTGGCAACATAAAAATGACAATCAGTCAAGTCAAACTAGTCAAATAAAAAAAAACAAAGATGGCGGAAAACCTAGCGATTCAGAAGTGAATGCATTTTATTTACAATTTCTTGCGTATATCCATGAGACAACAAATCGTTTACTCTAATTGTTCATAAAAAACAGAACAAAAATGAGTGGCAGATACAAGGATCATAAAGGTATTCGGTAGTAATAACTGACTAATCAAACCCAAGCTGATAACATCGCAGTATTCGCAGTTCTATCGCTCAATATTTTTAAGTTACTCAATTCGTATTTTTATTTATCTTTGCCAGTGTTTTCACATTGGCAGGGTCGTCTCGATCAGCGCGTGATGATTCTAGGCCGCAGAAGGAGCGGGAAAGGTCCCGATCCCCTCAAAGGCGGGTCAGTCCGCCCTTGCCTTCAAGGAGTCGATATTCTTCATCACCTTCACCACCGAGACCTTCATCCGACAGTCGGGATCGGAAAGAAAGGAAAAACCGAGGTAAGTTATTTTACAAGCCAAGTCAACACTTATGTTCTTACCTACTTATACTTATCAAAAATAATCTTTCAGATGCTAAAGTCATCAAAAAAGCAGAGGAATGGGAGAGCTCTGAGGAAGAAGTGCCAGCGCCTCCGCCCCCGCCCCGCATTTCCAAAATATCCATGGGGTTCTCCAAACCCAGCGCACCCATCAAGATGAGTATTGGTGCGCCCGTGAAGGCTGCGCCTAAGAAACCAACAGTTGCGTCCGTGTTCGCTGCTGATGATGATGATGATGAGCCTGAGGAGATGCCGGCCGAGGCCAAGATGAGGATGAGGAATATTGGCAGGTAAATATCACATTTTTAAGTCTGCTCTAGTCTGCTAAGCTATACTTTAGTCAAAATCAATGTAAACAAACTGACTCACTTCACTTCACTTCTTTTGTTTTGGCTTCTGTGACTTGTTTGTTGTCACAACTCTGCCAGTGTCCGTGTGATGCTAGTATCATAAACTTTACTGGAGGTAGTGCTACAGAAAACTCATAAAATTGAATAGCTTCGTAATGGTTGGTTGGTCATATAAAAAAGGAGTGGTCACCCCCAATAATTGAAAATACCCAGACACAGACAAATGTTTGCAACTCACAATCATTGGCCCTGTGGCAGGAATTGAACTTGCAACCTGAGTTTCAACCTTCACCCACTGTGTCACAGAGGTTATCAGTGTTAATAATGCTCTAACCCCATTATGCATATTTGACCTAAAACCTGTATTAGCTAAAACGTATATTAAATCTGTTGCTATCTCTTTTCGTTGACATATGAGTGACAAGAAAAAAACGTTCTAAAACGTTCCTAAAACCTGTATTAAATTGTCAAGTTTTTATGAATAAACCCGTAAGTGTATTAATTATATTTTCTGTCATGTTTACAGAGAAACACCAACCTCAGCTGGTCCCAACTCCTTCGGAAAAACCAAACAAGGCTTCTGCGATGCAAAGAAAGTCTTTGAAAAGAACTTAAAACATGCCCTAGAGACTGTTGAAGGCCGGAAGGGCATCCCTAAGTTTCCTCAGACCATATACAAGATCAATGGTGGGTCTAACTAACTTGGTGCCTGCCATATTGATTTGAACTTAGTGACTGTTGAAATATTACTTGTACTATTACTTGCTTGTATTCAGAGACTTCACTTAAACTTGAGTCTACGTTTAAGCATCGATTTTTGACAGTTCTCTATGAAAACCGAGGTATGAATCACCGCTTGAGACACGATTTAAGCTTGAGTATAGTCACTGAATATGGGCCTTAGAATTTGAATAATGGTTGGATGAACTTTAGTTGACTTGAATGTAATAAGGTTCAAAAGAGAGCCTAAACAAGACCTATAATGTATAAAATTGGCTAAATCCCGCGACTTTGTTCCAATTTCGTTTTAAACAACATTGTAATTTATTATTTGAATAATTCTGCTGATTTTAAAATCTGAGCTATCTCTTTGTTGGTTTCATATTAACTTTGCTAAACAAAGAACTTTGAAAATCTAATAAAATTGTTAAAACAATGTAGTCAGCCCTAAGTTTGTTGTTTGATCTAAAAGTGTTGAGATTTCTGTACAATTATGTAGTTTAGAGTTTACTGTATTTTTTAAGAACTAAATCTTGTGCGTACCTTTTTGGCAACACTCAGGTGCACGAGTTATTGCAACTGAACAATTTTCCTATTATGTGTAAGGATTTGTCATTTTAATATGAATTTAAGAATGTTTATATCTTGTTGCTCTTATGTCAATGAAAAGAGTTAGCAACAGATTTAATATATGTTTTAGTTAAAGTAAGTTTACTGCAACTTGGTGCCTGCCATTATGGATAAGACACCTATAAGTTATTTGTGGTTTAAACGCAAATATCTGACAAAAGATCAATACATCCTAAACTAATTTCTTAACACTGTTGATAAGTGGAAACTAACTTAAAATTGTTCAGTTGCAATAGCTTTAATAGAAGTTCACTTAAATTTAATTGATCATTGTCATTTATCAACCATAAGCTACTTAAATAAAACCCTTACTACCTTATTCATAAAACTCTTTTAGAATTGTTTTGTAAATTGGATAACTTTTACAAACTTATTTCAATTAGAAAGAATTTTTAAATGAAAACATTGTAATATTAGGTTTTGTTATGATGTAATAGTACAAGATCAATACAATTTTTAAAAACGGTAGGGGGAGTAAAAAAGCGCCTCTATGGCAATTTTTTTTTTCTTTTTTCTGAAATCCATTGAAATATATTTTCCATCAGGCCACTTGCTGACATTATTTTAGTTATTAGTTGAAAATCTAATTTTCTTAGGCCTGTGGTTTGTCTTTTAGTTACTTGGTAATAAATATAAGAAATCTGATGAATAATAATAATAATGTATTGAATTTAATTTTGTTTTTAATTAATTGTTCTATGAAAACCACTATTATTACCTATGTACCTACTCTTTCTTATATAAACAAGGGTTTTTAGGTCCTCAAGGTGTAATACTGAATTACTAGTTTACTCAAGCGCGGTTTCGCTGTGGTACCTACCTAGTGGTAGACCTCAAATGCCTTAATATGTTAGCACCAGCTATATTCCAAGATACAGCCAATCTGTTGTGGCATCAGCTCACTTTGAAGTCTATCTGAGATTAACTTATTGTCATAAATAAGGCTAAATTAAAACAATCAGTTGTTTTTATCTTTTATTTATTAAAAGTTACTTCCTCTGCACATTCTGTCCGGGGCGGTTCATGTCCCGAGGGAAGTTGCTCTTGGGCGGTGTGCGGATGCGCCTGTCCTTCTTAGACCTGTTGCGCACCACTTTGCTGTGGATTGCGCATGACACGCAGTAATGGAGCTTTGCATACAACTTGGGCAGCTGGAATGCTGAAAGGAGAACAATTTGTTAGATCGGAGCGACAATACTACCTTGTCCTAGCTAAAACAAACTGGTAACCGATAAATTGAGTGGGCGCAACCTATTGGAAATGTTCTGAGGATACGATAACACTATGAAGTCAATGCTTATGTGATAAGATTGGAGCTATGATGAAGGTACTTTCTAGGTTATTTCTCTGATGATCAAGTTTCAGCTATGAATGTAAAACATGTTATACACGCGAGGAAATTGATGTGTGGAACTTACATGAGTAAACGGAGGCTTCATTGATATCCCTGACGGCAGCGGCTTCGACAATATTCCTAATCACAAACTTCTTGATGGCTTTGTCTTTGGGCACGCATCGCGCGCAGTTGGTGCACCTCACGGCCTTGACGTGGCCACGGCCGTGCTTGGCGCGTCCTCCATTACGGCGCTTACGAGTCTGAAAATAAAAATACCGTACACTGAAACCACATGTTCAACACGACAAAATGACGCTGACGAGTGCATCTCTCACACCCAAAAAAACTCGCGGGTTGTATCAAAAACTTAAGTAACACATCACTTCTATTCGATTCGAGCACTTCTGTACAGTTCTTTGCATCAATTTGTGTATTTATTTCCGAAAAGTTACGCACCATGTTTCTAACCTCCGTTCGGCGATCAAAGAACGAAAGAAAAGAAAGAACTTAGCTCAAATGTCAATAAATTTCCATAGACAAGTGACCGAAAACTGAACGGTTTCCGTCTGAAATCAAATGTTGCCAGTTTTTAGCAAACAGTTTTCAAGTTTGTTTTCGGTTACAGGAATGTTGGCATCTTTAATTTACGTTTAAGTTAGTACCACTCCAACACAAATAACCTAAATTCTCTAAGAAAAAAACATTTTACATGTTAATTGTTTCGACTTTTCATGTTTTTGTTAATTTCTATCGAGTTTTTTTTCGTATTTTTCTTCAATTTCATAGACAAACAAAATTAGTTTACGTTCCACGCGAGTGTGACTGATTCACATTCATTTCGTTCAGCACTTCAACATCCATCATCATCATCACTCACACAATCAATCAATCAACAGAAAAAAATAATCGACTGTCACGAAGAATTTATTTCATTTTCATTGTAATTTATTTTTGTTGCAAAGTACTAGAACTAACAAAATAAATTAAGTTACGCTTTTTAGAATCCCCTAAATTTGGTAAGAACTTACAACGTTATGCTCTCGTGACCAACTACGTATTTTTATTTACATCGTCATCGTGTGATGTGCCCTGTGCTAGAAAACCAACTAAAACAAAATCGTCCAGAATTATTTGTGTAGTGAAATGTTGTGCAAATAGTTTAAAGTGCAACGCTTGTGAAATGTCCCAACATGGATGTCCAGAGAGACTGTCGAACAGGTCGAAAGGTTTCCAAGAGGATGGCCCCAGCCAGCCCACGATGGAGGTTCTCGTGGAGACCCTCACTGGCACTGCCTTCGAAATGACGGTGTCGCCGTCCGACACGGTCTTCGCCATCAAGTCGAAGATATTCAGGGTGGAAGGTGAGTTCCGGATTCTTACGCGTTACACAATCTGTTGTCGAGGCTCGATCGTGCCATGTGCACTGACAAAGTGCGTCGCGATTTTTAGACCGTGCCCAGTTTACAAACAACTGGACAATTAAAACATACTCTCTACAATAATGCAAACAATCAAGTCAGCTACAAATTTTTTGTTAATAATTTTATTATAATTATAATTAAATTATGCCAGTATCAAGAATGTCTGCTAGTAAACATTACAGCTAAAGTACCTATATAACAATGTACTTGAGGTTATTGGAGAATTGACTTGAATCTGCCCGAGCTATTTATAAAATGCATCAAAGGCATTATCTGGAATTATGAAGGATGATGGATGTATAGCTTTTACCTGGAAATTGGGTATGGTACAGATGTTATTTTAAACATAAGGCATAAGCATCACGGCACGTCACAGTGTGGTTATTTTGAAATATTCTATGGATTTCAGAAAACAAAGCTAGATAACATGCAATCTCTTAACGCATCATGTTTTGAATGTTGTCAAGAATCAAGCAAGAAAGAAAGAAAGAAAAATATTTATTTTGTCAAAAACACGTTACACATTAAGACACATTAAAATAAGTTGGACATTGACAAAATTGGCAACTACTCAGCGTATTGCTGCGACAGAAACCAGAGAATCTGTAGCAGCGCTGGTCTTCCGTAGCGCCGTAGGATTATGTGTGTGCTGCGGCCTTGCAAAAAACACACATTTTAAAATAATATAAGGTAGGTTGTAAAAATAGAAACAAGCAGCAGGTCATGTTAGTGGTACATGGTACTAATTATATCTGACTTACCTAGTTTCAACTTAATTGAACCCTGATAAAAGCAAATTGGTGTTGAAAATGTAAACAACCAGAGATCGAAATGAAATTGGCAACAAATCAATAAGATTTGACCTCCATTATTTGAACTAGATTTTACGTGTGGGCAGTATATGTACTAAGATTAGGTATGCCTAATCTTTTTACAATTTGTTTTTTTTTGTTCTCTAATAAATAGACTGTTCTAGATAGTGGCTTACAAAAGCTGTCTAATTAATTATTTGAACATAAGTCAGTATAGCCATTTTGGTATCTGATTTGTTTTAATTGCACTAAATGTAATTTTATAAATGGATGTACCTATTTAAACAGATTTTTATGAATCTAGCTACAAAAATATGGAACTAAGATAAAGAAAGACCAAAGCTTTTATAGAATGGAGGCAAAAATGCAAAACATGTTTACCTGATTTTTTATTTGTTATTGCACTTATGTAAGTTAGAATGTTTGGGACAATCTGTTTATGATCAAAAACTGAATTCTAACCATCTCAGTATAATTTGATAAAAGATTATGTGCCATTTCGATACACAAAGAAAATTTCTCATTAGCTTAACTGGCCATTAACTTAAGTAAGTACATTCTTGATAAAACTTTCCACACTATCGTAGTTCTTATGTAAATTGTACATATCTCTGTTCTTAATCTTAGGGCCCTCCTAACCACTGTTTGGGAAAACCAACCTCATTAAACAGTGAAAGTATACCTACATCAACGCACAAACCTCTGACTCACTTAATCTATATTATCTATACTATTATTATAAAGAGGTAAAGTTGGTTTGTTTGTTTGACTGAGGTAATCTCTATATTGAATTAAATTAATTCAATATACATTTATTTACAGAAACTAAACTACTACATATTTACATAACTGTACAAAATACGAATAGAACTATAGGTCTATAGGTAGCTCAACTCATCGAAACCACTGCCAGACGGAAGCATGCCCAAGACACTGGCCGCACTGCCATGCTGAATTAATTGATTTAATTAAATTGAAGAATCAGAACAAAATACAGTTTTGGTTCAAAATAACCTTGAAGAAAATTAGCCCCACACACCAGGTCAACCTATTAACACCAAAATTGTTTCAATCCCAATCTAAAACCGCCAGCTGTTTGTATTTTTAGCGAATAAGTCATGCTTTTAAAAATGCTTCTGTCAATGTTATAAATCTAGGAAACTTTGATGCTTTGCCAAAACAATTGATGTTGGGTAATAGTTGATTTATCAACGAGTTTTGTAAATTGAAATGTTATTACATGTAATTCTACTCATTCTTCGTAAGTGGCCAAATCTGGTGACGGAGTCTTAAGGCCGCCTAAAGGCCTTAGTGGCTTAACGACTTTAAAAGCCAGGACCGACAATTTTACTTGCCCTCCGAAGCACGGAAGCGCTCACATGATAATGCCACTTGCTTAACTTCGACCATCTATTGTTTTTATTACTTAAGTTTTTTTTTGGTAAAAATAAATTAAAACTATTAATTGTACTAAAACAATGGTTGTCATCAAAACTTTCCAATTAAATAAGTACTAACCAAATTTTGCCCACTACCTGTAAAGTAGGATGAAAACAGTGATTATCTGAAAACAAACTATCATGCGTCATCTTTACAAGGTGAATAAGATATAATTATCAAAGCTAGATATATATTCGATCACGGGCCCAGACAGTTTAAAATCATTTCATCCCTACAAGACTAGCCAATGTACACATTAACAATGCCAACTGTTGAGTTTGGTTGTTTGAGCCAAAATTATATCACTACTATAGGTACTCACTTGTTACACTGTAGGTACATAGATTCTAGTTAAATTATATTCACTAAGTACTTTTTTCAATCATAAAAAAACATTATTTTGGATATATATCTATTTCATATCTCTTAATTTAATTTAATATTGTTTTAACAAAATTGTATTTGTTGCATTAGTACACTAGTAGGCTAACTATGACCGTTAAAATTGATTCAGTTTAGGTCCTATTATGAACTGCTTTTGACATAAGCTAAGGCGCTGACCTAAAGTTTGGTCAATTAGAACCTAAACTGAATTGTTTAATAATACGTCATGGTAAGCCTCCTGTGCCAAGCTAGGATGCTTGTTGTAGTAATAAACGACTTTATACATAAACAGTAGCACGTCCCGGCTTCGCACGGGTGTACTAATGAAGCTACCGGGATAAAAATTAGCCTATAACCTCCTGGACAGTCCATGCTACACACCCGTTAAAGAATTTTTGAAATCGGTCCAGTAGTTTCGGAGATTACCTCCGACAAACAAACAAACAAATTTTACCTCTTTAAAATATTAGTATAGACTTTATTACATTAAACGACTTCATACATAAGTAAGTATATTACACGCTAGGTATAATCTCCTAAAGCTTCAGCAAACAAAAAAGTATCTAGACACGGTTGTATCATCAGAATTCGTACGCCAACTTGTTTACTATACAAACAGATAATTATAGAGCAGGAAAATCACGGAAAAGGAAAGTTGATGTGATGTCATCATCTCTTTGGCTTGAGTCCAGCTCATACCACCTGTCCCGCTGATGTGAATGACTCTTGGACAAACACCTGGTTTTATTCAATGTACTGGATTTTATGGAGAAATTATTGTTTATAAATAAAGCTGTAGGATGAAAATAAATTTTGGGCGACCTTTGTGGCGCAATGGGCGAAAGCCCGCCTGAGATGCAAAGGTTGCGGGTTCGATCCCCGCTTCGTAGTCCGTTGAAATGTTACATTTGCTTTGCATTTGTTAGAGGACGCAATTTTATTATTGGGACATGTGTGGGGGGTCAATAGGAGCTTAACCTCAAGTTTGTGGGGTCGCAGACCTTGTTTCCCGGCCGCCATCTTGAAAATAGGGGTGAACACGATATCTCACAAACTATGCGCCTTACAAGAAAATTGTCAAGCTATAATTTGTAGTAAATTGTATGGCCTACAAATATGTTTCTATAACTTTTTGCCCTAAATCAAATATTTAAGAAGTTATAAGCAAATAAGTGAGAAAAATTTTCTATTTTGCTCTATAACTTCACGCAAAAACGGCTGGACCGATTTAGTTGAAATTTGGTATATAGATAGGTGATACCCAGGATTAATACATAGGCTACTTTTTATCCGGTTTAAGTTGTTGCGCCCCGCGGTTTCACCCGCGTAAGTCCCGTTCCCGCGGGAAAATCTGGATAAAAAGTAGCCTTTATGTTAATCCAGGGTATCACCTATCTACATACCAAATTTCAACCAAATCGCTCCAGCCGTTTTTGCGTGAAGTTATAGAGCAAAATAGAAAAAATTTCTCACTTTTTTGCTTATAACTTCTTAAATATTTGATTTATAGCAAAAAGTTATAGAAACATATTTGTAGGCAAAACAATTTACTATAAATTATAGCTTGACAATTTTTCTGTAAGACGCATAGTTTCTGAGATATCGGGTATACCCTATTTTCAAGATGGCGGCCGGGAAACAAGGGTGGCGACCCCACAAACTTGAGGTTAAGCTTCTATTGACCCCCCACACATGTTCCAATAATAAAATTGCGTCCTCTAACAAATGCAATACTCGGCCCTCAAATTGTAACATTTCAATGGACTATCGGTAGTCTGGGTGTTTTATGTACCTATATTATATACTAGATGCGCCCCGCGGTTTCACTCGTGTAAGTCCCGATCCAGCGGAAATATCGGTATAAAAAGTAGCCTGTAATAAATCAACACAAACAAAATGCTTACTAAATAACACAAGGTTTTTAGATAACAGGTGATTTTAATTACGAAGGCATTGCATATTAGTGGCTTCTCTTCGTACTTCCTTGTTGTAACTGTAAATATAATACTTTCATAGTCTTTCAAACAGAAGATTTAGCCTAGTTCTAAACCTATTAAATCTAGACCTATTAAATAGTACAAGGGCGGAAGAAATGATGAATCTATTTTTTAACTTGGAGAAAAGTTTATTTGCTTAGACGTCATAATGTAAATGTATACATTTCAGATAATTTCGCTTGCATTAGATCTTTTAACACAACGAATTTTAATGCGGTTTATTTATTTATTTATACGAGAAACGTTCCCGTTTGGCATTGGTTTTGAACCCATAGATGTGAATCTATCTCAACTGGTTCTAATTGTACATGTATATCGTTTGTTCGTTTGTATGAGTGGCCAACTCTGATGACGGAGTTTTTAGGCCGCCTAAGGGCCTAAAAACATGTCTTTTAGGTTTATAGTTTGTGTAAATAAATGTATCATACTTTCCAGGTATCCCAATATCGCAACAGCACCTACTCTACAACCTAAAGGAGCTTGATGACTCATCATCTCTCCGCGAGCACTCCATCACAGACGGCGCCCGTCTGAGACTAGTGCTGGGCATGCGCGGCGGGCCTATATCCACCCGCCGCCTGCCGCCGCCCGCGCCCGACCATGCTGAGCCGTGGCCTGATATTGAACGACTGTTGGACTCTAATAGGTTAGTACATTAACTCTCGCGATCAGTATCACTCCATCAGACGGCGCCTGTTGGACGACTGTTGGACTCTAATAGGTTATTTGGGGGTGTACTAATGGAAGTACCAGCATAAAATAGCCTATAACCATCCCGACAGTCCATGCTACACATCGGTGAAAGAATTTTATAAATCGGCTGAGTAGTTTCGGAGATAACCTCCGTCAAACAAAGAACAATTTTTCATTACCTCTTACTGCCAGTCTCCGAATTTGCTTACTGTCGGTAGATATTTGACACATTTTGTATGAAAGTAATGTCAAATATCGACCCGCAGTAAGCAAAACTAGAGACAGAAAGGTTATTGAAACTGGCAGTTAATAATATATGTATAGATAATACAATGTACCTGATATTTGTTCCAGAGATGACGGCGACTGGTCAGGGTCGGGGTCAGGGTCAGGGTCGGGCGGCTGCAAGGTCACGGTGCTGGTGTTCCGCGACGGGGAACGTGTTAACATGCTGCGCGTGCAGGGGAACAGAGACGGGACATACTTCGATCATGCCAAGTGTAAGTTGCTCAGAGAAGTGTTTGAGTAGAAACTAAATCAAAGATAAGTTATCGAGACTAGCTGTTAGATGTCAAGGTGAAGGTCAGGGTCAGGATGCAAGGTCACGGCGCGGCCTGTGTAAGGTTCTTCGGCTCTATGAACAGAAATGCACCTCGGGGAGAGTAGGAAATTTTGCTCTTAGGCATTTGAAGTCACTTTAGTAAAACCCTATTCCATCTCAACGATTTCCCAGGCGCTACAGTGTCCCGTTAAGTGTAGGTAAAGATTGTATCCTGACGCTGTATAGATCATCTAGTAAAGATGTGTAAAGGTCTGAATATTATTTTAGTAGGCCTGAGTAAAAAATAGTTTTGTTACTTTAGCAGCTAAAAATCCACAGCCAATAGTCTTAGGGCGTTATCATACTAGCGGTTTGGAAGCGGCTGCGGGGCGGAGCGGACGCGCAGCGAATGCGTCGCGAACACGCCGCGGCTGCGCAGCGAGGACGTCGCGGACGCATGGCCGTTTTCGTCGCGCGTTTGTAGCAAATTATCGCCGTACAATACACTCAGTTACAAAATGGATTGATTGATGACAATGGATTGATGACACTGCTGTTGATTTTATTACTTCGAAGACGCCGGAGACGAAAACGAAAACCCCCCGTAAACGAATCCCGTTGCGCGTCCGCAACGAATTCGCTGCGCATGCGCGACGTGTTCGTTGTGTGTCGGTAACGAATTCGTTGCGCGCCCGCTCCGCTTTAAAGACGTTCGCAATCCGCTAGTATGATAACGCCCTTAATTTCCCATCATCATAAAACAACCAAGCGCATTTACATCGCTAGGTTGTCACTTGATCACTTTCACTTCATATTGTTATTCAGCAAAACGACGTACCCCTAGGTCAGTCACTGAACGACTGTCCTCTGTGGACGGATACCGGCCTTTTTATATCCCGCTCGCTGTGAGCTCAACTTGTAACTACCCGCAATTTAGGTTAGATCAAAACAGCTACCGTTAATGACTAGTGTCGTTTTATGATTGAAAATATAATGTTACAATCACATTCCAGATTCCCCGCTAACTCAGCTGGAGGAGACTCCTCGCGACAGGGCTGCGGGCGCGGCGGGCAGCAGCCCGGGAGCCCTGCAGGAGAACGCGCTCACGCAGACCAAGATGATGGAGATCAGGCGACGCATGGAGACACTGTCTCTGCAGCGACACACTGATAACAACAGAAAAGGTAACTACACTGATACTAACAGAAAAGGTAAAGGCAGTTCACCGCTGGAGAGTAAAAACTCAGGCCTTTGCATCTATAGTAGAAAGAAAGAAAGAAAGAAAGGAAATAATTTATTTAGACACACACACTAATAGGGAGGAATACAGAAAAAGGACCAGAAGAACAAAGCAAGTAGGTAGATACAAAAAAAGAAATAATGTATATGATTTATACAGCGTCAGGAGGCAATCTTTGCCTACACTTAACGGGACACTGTAGTGCCTGGGACATTGGAGAGTAAGCGATTTATTTATAGACCTAAATAGTACCTGCCAGGGTATTAGTATTGCTAGGGACAAACTGGTGTGACCGGTTACTGTTATTTTTGATTTGATACAATTTTGAAACACTTAGACAATCGGGGGGCAGAGCACTAAGGGGTACGTAATGAGGGACAATATAAAATGCTTTCTCTCATAAAAGTGTTGTATCTATATTAGGAAGAGGTAAAGTTTGTTTCTTTGTTTGGAGGTAATCTATGAAGCTACTCAGCCGATTTCAAAAATTCTTTTACTGCTGTTTGGAGTGGACTGTCGAGATAGTTATAGGCTATATTTTATCCCGGTTGTTTCATTACATCCGTGCAAAACTGGGACGTGCTTGTATACATTTTTCATTCTTTATATTTCCAAAACTCCGTTCCAGGCGACAAAGCAGACATCCAGAAGACGCGAAGCGAGGAGACCCTCTCCATCCCCTCTCTCCTCGACTCGGAGCCCTACCGCCACTCGGAGCCCTACGAGGAAGATTCCTTCACTCCGCTCTACGATGGAAACTACACGAGATATGACTACGACTGCACATTCGATAGGTTTACCTTGCCGCCGCTTATATCGCCCATTGGACGGCCGATTAGCGATCAGAGTGATGAGGTAAGTATATCGATAAGACGACCTCTGTGGCGCAGTTGTGTTAACGCCCGGCTGAGATACGGAGGTCGCGGGTTCGATCCCCGCTACGGGACAAATGTTTGCATGTTCTGCAGATATTTTGTTTCGTGTCTGGGTGTTTTCTATCTATAATATGTATGTATTTACAAAAAAAAAATGTATCTAAGTATTATATCAGTCATCTGGTTACCATAACACAAGCATTAAGTTGCTTAGCTTGGGACTCGATGACGTTGTGTGGAATGTCCAAGGATATTTATATTTATATAAATGACTTAAAATTAAATCAATACTTTACTTATACTTATATCTACACTAATATTATAAAGAAGTAAAATTTGTTTGTTTGTTTGACGGAGGTAATTTCCGAAACTACCGGACCGATTTCAAAAATTCTTTCACGGGTGGGTAAAATGGACTGTCCGGGAGGTTATAGGTTATATTTTATCCCGGTAGCTCCATTAGTACACCCGTGCGAAGCCGGGACGTGCTACTAGTAATATTATAAATAGGAAAGTGTGTGTGTCCGTCTTTCACGGAAAAACGAAGCGACTTATTGACGTGATTTTTTAAGTGGTGATATTTGAAAGGGTGGAGAGAGACATAGGCTACTTTTTATCCTGATATTCCCGCGGAAACGGGACTTACGCGGGTGAAACCGCGGGGTGCAGCTAGTAAACTTATATTTATCCAGTGTCCCTCGTTTATCTATCTATACCTATCTACTACTAAATAACCTAGTTTTAAATAGATACTCTGTATACGTACGTATTTATGACGAATGTGAGTGTCTAGACAAACCTGTTAAGGTTTTTAGATACTTAATTAAGCTGGAACATGTATTCTATTTTACGTGAAAAAATAAATAAAAATAATAATAATAATATATAATGGAATGTTTTTAGGACTTGAAACTGAGCGATACGCTCGCTGGCTCGATATTGGTGAAGAAAGACGGCGCCATATTAGAGGAGTGTGTTGACAACGAGGAGTGTAGGCTGCGGCAAGGCACGCAGATAGCGGAGAGCCTGGCGCCCATCACTGCTGAGTATGGTGAGTTATAAGTTTTAGCATGATATTACTTTGCATGTTATAGAAAATTGAAATAACAAGAATGTAATGAATAAGAATAATTATGTACCATCGGGTCCCTAATGGTCGGTATTGGTCGAACGTAAGGGGGTTTATATTAACGTTCTATGATACCTAATGTGTTATCTAAAAGCGTTCGTTCTTTATTAAGTGTCTATTTTGTAGGGATTTGTACTATTTTATTTTTATTTTTAATTGATAGACGAGCAGCTACTGCTGGTATGTCTATATCACACAGTGTTGGAATAGTCTTTTTAGTCTATGTTTCGTTAATCGTTTTGAGCACCGATTTGCCAGATCGTAGCCAGTTGTCGAGCCTGTTTTTAAACGCATTGTTAGAAGGAGCTGTCACAACGTCGTCTGGTAGTGCATTCCAATTGTCACTATCAGCTACTTGTGCCTTTGCGAGGGAAAATAAATAATATTTTAAATTTATTATACTATCATGTCTCTCTCTCCCGCAGGTCCGCTAGTGGGCGGTGTGTCGTGGCGCGCGGTGGGTGCTCCCCCCCGCGCCCCCCCCTCCCCCCCCGGCGTGGTGGCGGCCCCCCCGCCTGCCCCCCCCGCCCCGCCCCGCGCCCCCCGCGCCCCGCACTCACACTCCGCGTCCTCGCTGCAGCTGCGCGCGCCGCCCCCCGCACCCCGACACCCGCCGCTGTCTGACGCATTGTTCAGCTCATCGACTTCTGAGCTAGAGAAACTGAAAAGGAACAGGTAACTACTGCGGCACTTATGTGCGCCTGGTACTTATAGCCCAGAAGTTCAGTGCCCGCGACGCGCTATGTATGGATTGTGGCCTGCGACGCCAGCTATCTAGAAGAGGGAATGTTACTAACGATTTCAGTGAAAAAGAAGACCGGCACGCGGACACCGGCCGCTGTCTAACGCGTTGTTGAGTAGCTCCACGTCAGAGCTGGAGAAACTCAAGAGGAACAGCGCTTGGGCGTCTGCGGCGCCAACTAAACTAACTGTTAAGCTGTAGCTTCAGCTGTTTAGCTCGTCGACGTCAGAGCTAGAGAAATAGGTAACTGCTGCGGCACTTATGTGCGCCTGGTACTTATAGCGTGGAAGTTCAGTGCCCGCGACGCGCTATGTATGGATTGTGGCCCGCAACGCCAGCTACTAAGAAGAGGTATATATTAGCCCACTTTCAAAAAGGAAAAAGATCTCAATTTAACTGTATTTTATACTTATGTTTGTAATGTTGTTTGTTTATTAGTTATGTTGTTAGTTGAGTGCAATTTGTAAAGCAAATCTCCGAAAGCTACTAATCTTCTCCGTGTAAATCGTACGTAGAACGAGATATTTATATGACTATCTTTTGCGTGATCCGCCGATACTCACAAGAGAAGTGAATGTAAAGCAGGTTTAGATCTTACCTACGTTTCTCTAATGATATTATTTTGTTTCAGCCGCATCCTGCCCGCGCTCAGTCGTCACCGCAACCGCGAGCATCTGCATCTCAGTGACGAGGGCCTGCATCTGCATCGAGGGACGCACAGGACGCAGGAACTCAGGTAACACCCGCCGTACTATGTATAGAAGTTGGAATGGAACGTTAACCATAAATTTCAACTCTAATAATAATAAATAATAATAATATAGCCTTTCATTCAGATCACTTAATACTAAACATTTTTAAACTTGTAAATACTCACATTAAAACTTAAACTTAACACTTGGGTCGGTTTAGACTAAGATTTGTTGTTTGGTAATCTTTCCTAGATCTGTTTGCCAGTCGGCAAAGGCCTCCTCCAACCTTTTCCATTCCTTTCTTTCTTGAGCCACTCTGTTCCATGTGACTCCTGCCACTCATTTCAACTCTACAAGCCTGTTTTGTCTATGACTAGGCTGTCTATGGTTGCTCTACTTTTTGTAATGTCGTATTCCTTTGCTTCAAATACAACTGTTACTGAACTTTACTATTTTGCGTATTTCATTTAAATTCCACAGTCACGTCATGTTAAAAGAACGCTGTGGGGAAAAGCTGGTAGTAGTTGATTTTTAGGAGTCTTTGGTCCGATTAGTGGAATAGTAACGCGGCGCACTTCATACCATTGATGTAACTCGTGCTATCGTGACGTACATCTGGCTACAAACTGATGTATCAAGTTCACTCACTGCTAATGAGATGAGGGTTTGTCGGGCTTTAAAGCGCGCTTCTGGTGATAGTATCCGCTTGTATACAAGGTCACCTAAATCTAGATAATAAACTGTTGATATGTTTCTCCTCAGATTGGAAGAATTCAGCGAGCCGACTCCGCCGAAGGAACGCGATAAGAAACGAGTCCGCTGCGCAGCTTGCCGCAAGCGACTCTCCATCGCCACCCTCCACACCTGCCGCTGCGGGGCCTTGCTGTGCGCGCCACACAGGTCATACATACATACATACATACACGAGTCCGCTGCGCAGCTTGCCGCAAGCGACTCTCCATCGCCACCCTCCACACCTGCCGCTGCGGGGCCTTGCTGTGCGCGCCACACAGGTCATACATACATACATACATACATACATACACGAGTCCGCTGCGCAGCTTGCCGCAAGCGACTCTCCATCGCCACCCTCCACACCTGCCGCTGCGGGGCCTTGCTGTGCGCGCCACACAGGTCATACATACATACATACATACATACATACATACACGAGTCCGCTGCGCAGCTTGCCGCAAGCGACTCTCCATCGCCACCCTCCACACCTGCCGCTGCGGGGCCTTGCTGTGCGCGCCACACAGGTCATACATACATACATACATACATACATACACGAGTCCGCTGCGCAGCTTGCCGCAAGCGACTCTCCATCGCCACCCTCCACACCTGCCGCTGCGGGGCCTTGCTGTGCGCGCCACACAGGTCATACATACATACATACATACATACATACATACACGAGTCCGCTGCGCAGCTTGCCGCAAGCGACTCTCCATCGCCACCCTCCACACCTGCCGCTGCGGGGCCTTGCTGTGCGCGCCACACAGGTCATACATACATACATACATACATACATACACGAGTCCGCTGCGCAGCTTGCCGCAAGCGACTCTCCATCGCCACCCTCCACACCTGCCGCTGCGGGGCCTTGCTGTGCGCGCCACACAGGTCATACATACATACATACATACATACATACATACACGAGTCCGCTGCGCAGCTTGCCGCAAGCGACTCTCCATCGCCACCCTCCACACCTGCCGCTGCGGGGCCTTGCTGTGCGCGCCACACAGGTCATACATACATACATACATACACGAGTCCACGGATCTTTACTTGCTACAATCCTGACTGACCTTATTTGCTCTCATTACAATGCTTCTTTATATAGCGTAACCCTAACCTAATTGTAATAAAAAGTATATTGTTCCAGGTACGCGGAGACGCATGCGTGTGCGCACGACCACAAGGCTCACGCCAGGTCCTGCCTGCAGCGCGACAACCCGCGCGTCGCCGCGCCCAAACTGCCCAAGATATAGTCTACAATAACTGCCACTGAACCCCCTGCTAGCAAACAATCCGCCTGCCCAAGATACAATACATTACAGCATGATGGATCGCTCGCGCTCTAAACAGATACGTTTGACGATTTTGTTAAATAATTACTAATTTTCGCAGATTTATAATTACTAGCTTCCTCTATCAGTTAAATTTAATAAATAATAGGAAACTAATTGAGACTTCAAGATGATTAAAGGCTTCTTATAAAATCAACGTATGGATGTCAGTATGTCCATCAACATAGCAACTTTGTTTCTAACACAAAATGTATGAAACTTTTTGATAGATAACAACGTTGCCATGGCGAAAGTGATACGGTCATCTGTAAGTTCAAAGAGCATCGAACATTTTGGCATAGTCCACTCATCCGCCATTTTGAAAAAATATATACGTTCGTTTTTATTTTATCTAAATTAAACTCAAATAAAATTGTCTCAGTTAATGTGACACATCGTTCGGAATGTCTGTAGAATATATAAATTAGTTTGTGCAATAAACTAAAACTACTTTTACCGTAAATATATTGGAAACTGCACTTAATTGTTGTACATATTGTACATAATGTCATTGTGCAATTGTAAACAAACTTACCGAAAATGGTTGAATATTGACTACGGCCTTTTCTGATTCGAGGCTCCTATTATAATGGTGTCAGATGAACTTAAAACATTTCACCAACGTAAGCTGAACTGTGCATTTTGGCACTATATTTAGTCCAGAGATCTCCAAAGTTACGTAATCCGTATATTTGACAGCCCTTTTCTGTAAAAATCCTTTTGAACAGAAATAAACTGACACAGTAAATACGTTTTTGTAAATTTTTGACCCACGGGCTAATGGAAGCAATATAGCCCGTCCCGTCCAAATATGAGCATGCTTAAGTGTAGTTAAATTATAAACTACGATTTTTCTGTTAAGTCACCTTTCATTTAGTTGGTTCACGCATTTTCGTTTAAGTTTATGTAAAAACTTATAATCTATACACTATTGGTCTTGATAGAGATTTGGTTTTGCCTGTCAGAATGAATGGTTTAACCGGAGATTAACGTTTGATAGACTCCGGTATTTATGCTTATACTAACTGATGTAGGTAACGTTGTTCTAGTTTCGCCCGCAGGGTTTTGAAATTGCAGGCCCAGAGTCTAACGATATGTGATATGATATTTTGACCTAAAATTAAGATTAAAATGTTGAAAAAAATCATCTGCCATGTGTGTGTTTGTTTTTGTAATGAAATAATTGTGAAAAAAAATTGACAAAAAAATTCAAATGATTAAATTAGAGTTCCGAAACGGCCCTTAACGATTTGAGGTGCTTTTTGTGCTAGATCACTGTATGGTTTCTAAGGCCGTGGGCACATTGGTACTATAACAAATTGTTATAGTCCTTTTCAATGATTTCATTATACAGCGTTCTATGTTTTCTGTTTTGCGTATTGAATTCACGAAGTTAATTTTATGTTCTTTTTCTGAGATAAATAAATGAACAATTTGATTTGTTTTGATTCTTATACTTATAATTATAAATGTATAATGTCAAAACTTTATTTTTACTTATTGATAGAGTAGCAAAACAACAGCAAGGCAAACTCGCCGCGAATCGAAATACGTCGCCATCACGTATAAACCAAACATGACAGAAAATCACGAAAACTGTCAGATTTGATAGTTAGTCGCGATGGCGATAAACCTTAGTTAATCTGTCTGTCTATAGTTTTGTTTACTGTTCGTTCTCTCGTTCTATGCAAGTGGCCAACTGGTGACGGAATTTTTTGCGTACTGTGTGTAATTATATTTGATATTTCTTCCATACATAAATGACAGCTACTGGCAGTAAACAAAACCAAAGATAGATAGGTTATTTAGACTGGCGGTTAGGTAGTAGCCACCTGTATGGCTTTATATAGATATCACAGAAAACATACAACATTTCAACAAAAGTTCCTAAACAACAATAACAATTTGTTGCAGTACTTCAGTGTGCACCCGGCCTATTGTTGTTGTATATTACATTGTAACACTAGTGTTATACGAATGCTTTATAATTAAATATATAATTGATTTATAATTCGTATTACCTATGGATTATTTAAGATGGCATTCTTGATTAAATAAATTAGTTTTAAAATTTGTTATTTAGGATCGGTATTACGAAGGCTGTTATAATATTAGTCCCAATTTAAAAGCCTCTTGCCTCTGACTACATTTATAATTTCCTAGAATGTTTTTAATGTGAGATAGTACCTATATCTTTTATTTTATTATTTTTTAACTAAAAAGTTGAGTGCTTTGGTAAATCAAAGTAATATCTCGAATTTTTTCTTGAATAAATCTGCTAATCTTCTTTCTATTTTGTTTACATATTTTAAATTCAAAATAACTTTGCGTTTGATGTTGTCTTTGAAAACATATAGAATTTATTTACTTACAAATTTTTATAACGAAATTCACTAAAAATACATTATAGAATTCAACAAGATAAATGAATTATAAAGATTTACCTTCGTACTCTCGATTCTAAATAAGGTAGTCGTTTCCAATATCTTCATATAATTTCGCCTGATCACTGTGATATCTCAACATGAAAGAGGGTACAAAATTTCGCGTAGAATCCACAGGATGCCATCTTGGATATTATTTTTATAGTGTGGATTTGATCACTAAAATTCATCGCTAAATTTTAAACTCTGAGATCTAATTTATTTATAAATATTAACGGGACTTAGTCGCGTTTTAAATCATTCTATTTACCTCGACGTTTCGGTGGCGTTACAGTCACCGTGGTCACGAGTAGATTAAGTCCCGTTAATGTTTATAAATATGTTTCTGAGATCTAAATCGAGCAACTTTGTCACTAATTGTTTAGATTTTAATTAAATACTTATAGTATATGATTTAGTATGTTTGATTTTCATTATCTTTTTAACTGCAACTACAGTAAATAATAAATTTGTGTACAAGTTATTTGAAAGGATAGATATATAGATATATATTTCGAGCTACTTGTGTTAGATTGTGATCTCGCAATGTCTACCTACTATACAAAAGACCTTCCATTTACATTTAGTATTAACTATTAGGCTACTGACGCTCTAGGGAAATATATAAACACTTTGAGAAATATGGGACTCAATGACACTTCGGGTATAATGTCACCATCGCCTGTGACCAGTGATATGCACAGGTAAATAGTAATTCAGACACTAAGGCCCGTATTCAGAGACTATGCTCAAGCGTAAATCGTGTCTCAAGTGGTGATTCATTCATATCTCATTGTCAAAAATCGATGCTTAAACGTAGACTCAAGTTTGAGTGAAGTCTCTGAATACGAGCTTAAAATACTCAAATTCACCATAGACAAGTTGGGTCAAAATACTTTCCAGTTTCTCAAAATGTAATATTTAATTGTGTATACCTACTATTTAATAATTCATCTGGCCTTTGATTATAATCGTTAGTGTCAGGAAATTTGCCTACTGTTTACGGGACGATGTAACTCTGAACTGTATTTAGATATAGTTGAGTTAAAGGGAAAGGCATTATGGTTGCTTCGTTGGAATGTGTTTGACTTGGAAAAATTTGTTTTACTATTTCGATTTATTCGTGAATGTAGTTTGTTTTAGTAAGGCATATCAATGCACGTATGTACCTAACTGTGGTTATAATGTTATTTATGTAATTTTTATAAAAATTACGAGTGTTTTGCTTGTGGTAGGTGTAATTTGCGTGCTCGTCTTAAAATTTTTTTTGTTTTGTGAATTATTTTCCTAGGATGTAGTTTAAAAAATACATATTTTTATAGTATGAATTTCGTCGTAACTAGTTGGTAAGTTGAATGCTTTCTCATTTTGGTGATCAAATCTTACGGCTCTAATATCGATAAGGCACTAAACGTTTCAAGTTTGAACACATAATTATTGTTGTTATTCAATTTTGAACTTAATCTTAGAGCGTTTTTCAGTTTACATTTGGGAGGTCATCAGTACATTATCTGTAGGCGTAGACAGTGTAGTGGTTGAATGTTTCGAGATAGAAATTCTCGTTTAGTTGTATTTGTTTTATTAATTATACTTTACTGCGGGCTTACCATGACCGTTTATAGCGATTCAGTTTAGGTCCAACTACGAACCAGTTTTGACGTAAAGTAAGGCACTGACGTAAAGTTTTGACAGTAAGGCAGAACCTAAACTGAATCGCTAACACCTCATGGTACGGCTCCTGAAAGTAGATTCGGAACGCGGTTGGTTTTGATAACTCAAAGCATCATCACGTTAAGATGTCTAGAGAAAAATAAGTTAGCACGCCGCTAAAAGTAGCTGTCGAACGCATCATAACACTTATGTTAAAGTAAACTTGCGTAAAATAACAAAATGTATTGTATCGATGATCTTTCATACGTTTGATTATTTCAATGTACTCTATACACAGTCAAATCGTATAGAATTGTATTTTTAACCAAAATTTGACTTTGTATAGATAAATTTGCCTTCATACTAGATTTCTATATTTAAGTTTATAGTTAATTTTTATTTGGGATATATAATTTTGGCTGATTTATGAGAAATAAATATTTATAAACGAAAGCGAAACTATTTATTTACAACCTTAAAAGTATTAACAAAATATACATTTACTTATAAATATTTGGCATTGGATAATAATAAATACATTTTGGAACATTTGGAAGATTATAACCATATAAAGTCAGTAAGTACAAAGTCATGCCATCGTCAGCTTAAGTACCTACTTAGGACGAATACTTACATATTTTGATATGGTCAGGACACCCTACCTTATTTGAGCAATATTATATAACATACGTTTCAACTAATAAGTTCATTGAACTTATTGACTATTTATGTATACTACCTTAGACCATAGACAAAAAACACTTAATAAATTTTTGTGTACGTTAATTTAACAGTGGAAAGAGGGAAGGGAGGCCTTTGCCCTACAGTGGGAAACATCAGGCTTATAATATAAATATATATACCTAATTTAACGGATGGTAGGTAAAACCACAGACAACAGAGAAATTACTTTAGTATATGGTAAAACTTATACGTCCAAAATGTTAAAGTTGAGATATCCTATACAACTTGATCAACTCACTTTCCATAACTCAACAACTCTCAAACTACAAATTCAAAATTTTGAAATATGTATCACAGGTTTTACCTTATTTATTCCCGACGCTAATAAGGTAAGTTAAATAAGGTAATTAACGTAAAAACCTGTGCTTACATATTTAAAAATTATAAATTGTGATCGCGAAAGTTTAAGAAATAACATTACATATTCAAATCTTTGACAATCCTAGTATCCTACTCCTACTAATATTATAAATGTGAAAGTTTGTTAAAATGTTTGTTATTCTTTCACGCAAAAACGGCTGGACCGATGTGGTTGAAATTTGGTATGTAGATAGGTGATACCCTGGATTAACACATAGGCTACTTTTCATCCCGATATTCCCGCGGGAACGGGACTTACGCGGGTGAAACCGCGGTGCGCAGCTAGTCTCAAATAATCTGATCATTGGTCTCTCTCAGAAAACCCTCAAAAATCTCCACCAAACTCTCTATCCCCTCTTTGAAGTTATCATCCAGGGCTTTCTCTTCATCATTGAAGAATGCGTGAGCAAAGTCTATAACTTTAACCGTACCCCACGGATTGGGGTGTGGGTTATCGTTGGACAGCTGGTCCAGCATCGCGCGGTACTTCATCTTGATCTTGGACAGCTTGTCTTCGTAGTTGTGGTCGAAGGAGTGGTTGTGTTGGAGTCGCTCCCACAAGTCGTTTGAGTTCGGCGGGTGAGGGGAGAATGCCTGGAATATATTTATACATAATTAATTTTAATTGAAAGAACACATTCACAAAACAGACAGAAACAAAAAATAGTAATAAATACATAATTACTTCTTTATATTTTACTAGCTGCGCCTCGCGGTTTTACCCGCTTTGGTCTCGTTTCCGCGGGAATATCGGGATAAAAAGTAGCCTATGTTATTCCAGCTACCTTTATTCCAAATTACATCGCAATCGGTTATGTAGTTTTTTCGTGAAAGAGGAAAAATACATCCATACATATCCTTACTCACAAACTTTCGCATTTATAATATTATACTTAGTAGGACTTACTAGCTGTCCAGGCAAACTTCGTTATTTCCTGGAAATAAAACCTCAAAAAAATCGAATTATGCCAAACTACCTACTTTAGTTTCTGTCATGTTATTCTATCCAGAGGGCTGATTGTGAACCGTTTTTTTGACGGAAACTGAAAGCAGTTTCAGTCAAATTTGACAGATTTCCTATAGAAAATCTGTCAAATTTGACGGAAACTGAAAGCAGGCATTGTCAAAGAAACGGTTCACAATCAGCCCTCAGGTGTGTGACTGAGCTTGCAGATGGCTTGGTCAGTTTGTCTGTGTGTGGGTTGTTTTAGTTACCTGTGTGTTCATAGGCGAGACGCTAACCGGAGTTAGCTTCTTATAATGCGGTCCCGCGGCCGTCAGCTGACCGCTGAACGATGATGAGGGGTGCAGGGAGCGGGGGGAAGGGGACGGGGAGTGGAGGGAGGGGGAGGGGGAGTGCAGGGAGCGGCGGCGGGCAGGGGGCGCGGGGAGGCACTCCATACGACCACTGTAATACAAATACTATTCTATTTACTCATCCTACTATCCTACTTAATCTTATAAATGTGAAAGTTTGTATGTATGTTTGTTATTTTTTCACACAAAAATGGCTGGACTGATTTGGTTGAAATTTGGTATGTAGATAGGTGATACCCTGGATTAACACATAGGCTAATTTTTATCCCGATAGTCCTGCGGGAACGGAACTGACGCGGGTAAAACCGCGGGGCGCAGCTAGTATATATATATATATAATACGCTTGGAGTTACCTGATCAAAGAGTTACCGCTAGGGGCGAAAAGTGAATATGTTTTCAAAAAAGGGGGGTTCAAAACGTCATTTTCAATATTTTCAAATTTTTTGGCATTCTAGGCAGCCACAAATGTATTTGAGCTAATAGGTAATTTCAAGTTTACGATTAATAAAAAAAACAATTACCTACCTATTGGCTTGTCAGTTTTTAAGCGGAAAAGCAGCTATGCCGTTGTAACTTTTATTAGCGAGTAGCGACAAAGCCCTATTATTAAAAAAAAAAAAATACTATTATGTATTTCTTATTTAACTCACCCTTGCTCCCCGCAGCACTCCCTCTGCTTCGCTGCATCGTGCACGAGCAGCAGTGAAGCGCTGTAAAGCCGCAGCGTCGTCTGCCGCCGCGCCCACGTCTGTATCCGCCACAGCGCTGCAAGCAGCTGGAGGACTAGCGCGCGGCAAGGATGGCGGTTTATACCGTTCAGATAGTTCTTGATGGCTGGAAAGACAATTATCAAATAAGCTGCCTTATTCTCCAAATATGGCTGTTCTTGATGGTTGGAAAGAATCATTAAATAAGCCGCCTTCTCCAAATATGGCTGTAATCACAACCTTCAATGGCGACGTCGTTATAACCTCCCTAATGCTTCCACCATTTCCATCAAACTTTAAAAACCACTCACGTAGCTCTCTGTGAGTCGTACTTAAAAGTTCGCACTTGTTGTTGTTGTTCGTATGAGCAAATGGCCAACTCTGGTGACAGAATTTTTAGGCCGCCTAAAAGCCTCACGGCTTAACGACTTTAAAAAGCCGGGACCGACGATTTAACGTGCCATCTGATGCACGGAAGCGCTCAGTTAATAATGCCACTTGCGGTCACCCATCTGGGTTATTTTCAAAATAATTGTACAGAGTGACACAAAAGAAACACAAGAGAATTGTTACACACAAGAAAAATGTTACACAAAATAATTATAAGCCACTGTTCATAATGATTTTATTTTTACCTATAAAATTGAGTAGAAAGAAGCAGGTACAGTAAAAAGTTTTTCTGACGTTCTGCTGCAGTCATCCCCATTATTTTTCGTCACCTAAAAATAACCCATTTAAATTAATACTAACAGCCAAGTTTTGCACAGGTTTACTTTTGAAAGGATAATAAAAAAAAATCTATAGGTACAAACAAACGAACGAACAATCTAACTTCACCTCGTTATAGGTAATATTCCTTAAGTATATAGGGCTAGTTGTGTAATTTGTAAAAATTTACACCATTTTAATTTATAATAGTATCTAATAGATTATTCATCACATTTTCTATTCCCAACTTAAAATAGTTATTTTATGCTTTGTAAATGCAGCTTTACCTATGATTTTACGTCACACAAAAGAAATGTAACGGAGTATGTTACACATTGGAACGAAAAACCAAGATGGAGACACAATAAAATATTCGTAAAAAAAATTATACCGTCAATTATTGCAAACTATCATCTTTACCATAATGCTACTGAATAAAACTATACAATACATTGTAATGCTTGTGATTATCATCAGAACTTAGCAAGATATCTCGTTACACAGACACAATAATTTTTTTCATTAAAAACCTGAACCACCACATTTCGTCGAATAACAGATAAACCACAAAGGCTGCGATTTATTTTGTTAGGTTGGCAGTTCCGTGCAGTGTTGCAAGGTTTGAAAAATTATGGATGCGTTCACTACTCGCAAAATATTTCGATTGGGAACAGTTACAAACTCCGTTACACAAAAGAGCGAAAAACGTGACCACAACTTTAAACTTAATTAAATATATGACATTTTAATATTTTAACACCTTTGTTACCGATTTGAAATAGAACAACATTTTGACTAATGGTTTAAAAACTTTTTACAGTAATATTTAAAAAAAATATATATTAATTCATGCATTTAAGTCGTCCGCACCGACGTGACCAACACCAAATTTGTACTGAGAGTAAAATTGGCAAAATTTTCTGTGTTGATTTAAATATAGTAATTAATAAAAATAAAACTAAATAATGCATTAGATTTATAAAACGATGTTCAAGCAACAAGAACCTACAATTTTGAAACCTGTACACCACCCAGTTTTTTTTTTATTTCAAATTGAATCCGTGACCATAATTTTGTGTAACTATGTACCTACAATTATTTTGAAAATAACCCATCTAAGTAGTGACCGTTCAGAACGTTGCTTAACTTCGACGATTCACGCCCGTCTTAGCAAGCTTCGCCAGGAGTGCTTCTAGCCTCAAAGCCCTTAAAAGTAGTACTTAAAAAAGTGGTGTAGGGAATTGTTTTGGAACAGGCAATAAGTCAACTAGCTTTTAAGACTGTACGTTTTCGAGCGATCCTTGAGGTCCTACGAAATAAACATATTTTTCTTTCTTTCTTTCTAAAACTCACCATCCTTAACCCCCTGCCCCTGTAGTTTCTTCCCCTGTTCCTTCCCATACCTGGCGCGCCGCCCCCCCCTGAACACCTGATACCCGGGGATGCAGAACGCGTACTGTTGCTTGCAAAGTGCGTACTTAGACTGCTCCTTCTTTATCTTCTCGTCTGTGGCGAGAGGGTCCCATGTTCTACGACCTGATAGTGGAATGAATATTAACATCAAAATAGGGCGTTATAAATTTAAGCTATTGACCTATACTTCATTTCTTGAAGCGAGCTAATAGGAAGAAAAATAAACGCACGTGATTGATCGTCGAAAATAATTGTCTATTCTCGGATTGGCTAGATTTTACAATTGACAATCTAGCCAATCACGAGATAGATTTTTGACGACCAATCACGTGAGTTTATTTTATCTTCCTATTAGTTCGCTTCAAGAAATGAAGTATAGTGTGACTGACTGCGGGTATCTCTGTGAAACCGGCGCGTAGCTCTAGAAAAAAATATACTAGCTTTCTGGCAGTATTCTTTATCAAAACCTGTTTAGACATCATCAATGGATATTCAATTTCTTTCAGATTTGATAGAACAGCTCCTAACTTTGGTCGAACCTACTTTATAGATCCTACTAGCTTTTGCCCGCGGCTTCGCTCGCGTTCGTAGTTTGTTATTTGCAAAGGGTACCTCGGGGGCTATAGATAGATAGATATAGATAGATAGCTGCGCCCCGCGGTTTCACCCGCGTAAGTCCCGTTCCCGCGGGAATATCGGGATAAAAAGTACCCTATGTCACTCCATCCCTTCAACTATCACCACACAAAAAATCACGTTAATCCGTCGCCCCGTTTTGCCGTGAAAGAAAGACAAACAAACAGACACACACATCTCACACACATGTAAGTAAAGTAAGTATAAGTATATGGATGGATATGGATTTTGTACACTTACCAATCTTAACATCCATGATACACGGCTCCATCATCCTCAGAGCCAGGTCTTCCATCATAATATACTCCTGGAAGTGTCCCGCGTAGCAGTACCTAGTTGTACCAAAGAACCTGGGCACTAGACTCCGCAATTCCACCAGATCTGGGTCCTTTGCAGACGCGAGTCGTCTGTAGAAGTCCACTTCTCTACGCTGGGCTTCCTTGATGATGGGTTTTAGGATGGTACCGTTGCTGCATTGGAGTAACCCTGGGAGTTTTATTATTGTTACTTTCTGTCAACCTTCTGAGATGTGCGGGAGCGGGAAAGTGAGCGCTTATTGGTCAGTTCAAGGTCACGGACAAATCATGACAAATCAGAAATGTTCACGGGTCACTAATCTGGTCGAACGTAAGGGGGCGTGGATTGTTATAAGCGCTAAAACGCTCATGTGTGAACTAAAAGCGTTCGCCCTTTATCAGGTGTCTACTGGGTAAGACGTCAATGTCTCCTCCCCTCTCTTACCTAGATACTTGGTGTCCTCACTGCTCCTATGTCCCGCTACTTGCTGATGGTACTGAGTGACCTCGGGCGAGCCCGCGCGTCGCTGTAATGGTCTCGCCGTCATCTCCTCCCCTCTCTTACCTAGATACTTGGTGTCCTCACTGCTCCTATGTCCCGCTACTTGCTGATGGTACTGAGTGACCTCGTGCGAGCCCGCGCGTCGCTGCAATGGTCTCGCAGTCATCTCCTCCCCTCTCTTACCTAGATACTTGGTGTCCTCACTGCTCCTATGTCCCGCTACTTGCTGATGGTACTGAGTGACCTCGGGCGAGCCCGCGCGTCGCTGTAATGGTCTCGCCGTCATCTCCTCCCCTCTCTTACCTAGATACTTGGTGTCCTCACTGCTCCTATGTCCCGCTACTTGCTGATGGTACTGAGTGACCTCGGGCGAGCCCGCGCGTCGCTGTAATGGTCTCGCCGTCATCTCCTCCCCTCTCTTACCTAGATACTTGGTGTCCTCACTGCTCCTATGTCCCGCTACTTGCTGATGGTACTGAGTGACCTCGGGCGAGCCCGCGCGTCGCTGTAATGGTCTCGCCGTCATCTCCTCCCCTCTCTTACCTAGATACTTGGTGTCCTCACTGCTCCTATGTCCCGCTACTTGCTGATGGTACTGAGTGACCTCGGGCGAGCCCGCGCGTCGCTGTAATGGTCTCGCCGTCATCTCCTCCCCTCTCTTACCTAGATACTTGGTGTCCTCACTGCTCGTATGTCCCGCTACTTGCTGATGGTACTGAGTGACCTCGGGCGAGCCCGCGCGTCGCTGTAATGGTCTCGCCGTCATCTCCTCCCCTCTCTTGATGTCGTAGTGAACGTGGTGGATGGACCGCTGTCTGCGGACGGTGCTCGACTTCTTAACCACATCGCTCATTTAGAATGCTTGCTGGAAACAAAAGGTAAAACAGTTGTTGTGTATAGGATTCGTGGTCGACGGGTGAAGCGGTCCGCGTTAAGGACGATCGCTTCTATCGACGCAGGTTCGAATCCTGTCAGAGTCGTGACTTTTTATGTTTTTTTATTTATACTTAATGAAATTTAGATGTGGCTTTGTTTGACTGGCTCCTTACTGAAGCTTTACTATTGAGATTGTTAGGGGATCAATGTAAAAAGAAGCTAGGTACTCCTGTGTTTTAAGCTGTGACGTCACCTAATTGGTTGACGACACATCTTATGATAGGGGATGCATAATGTCCCTGTTACTTTGCGTACGATTATGTTATACCTAAAGATATATCCTATAATATGTAACGTTTTTTATAACATAGTTATCTAAGATTAGATTAATAAAGTCATTATTTAAAATACCTTCTTAGTAGCAAAATAAACATGTTTTAATTTGATAAATGCATACATCAATTCGTTTAGGAGCAATGATATTAAACAAACCAAAAAAATTGGAATTGGGGATCCTGTATGCAAAAGTTTTATCACAGATAAATATATTTATTACTATTTTCATACCCATAGTGCAAAACTGCATATTTTTTAAACACTTTCAGACAGGTTTATAGATTCTTATATCACACAAAACACTAGGTCATTTAGGTCTAACCTTAGAGTCAATAAACTTGTTTACAAAGATAACTTTACTTATTCTACAAAAACAGAAATGACACAACCAATGAACACAACAAACAATGAATAACTGTCGCATCTATTGTCCTTCATGAATCACACCGTCAATGTGTTCTAAATTGTTAAATCAATTAGTTATTTACCTTGAAAGGTGGCGGAAGAAGACTGAAATCACAGCTAGATCAAAGATTGAAAGAGAGATAAATTGTCTTCGTACGGTTATAATATAAACGCGAAAGTTGGAATGGATGGTAGATTAATATTTGTTACTAGGTAACGCTAGTTAACGCTTTTAACTTTACGTTAGTCGCTGGCTAACGTAAAGTAGGTATGTAGCAAAAAGAATAGAAACTACATGGTACGTTGTAAGTATTGTTTGTCATTTGTTTTTTTTATTTGACGGGTTGAAAGAGACTACCCTCAATAATACTTATAAAAGTGGCGCCATTGAGACAATATAAGTTCGTTGATAAGATAATACTATTTTTAACATTTTCCGCATAAATTGTATTGATAGCGGTTTGATTTGACGATTTTGAAGTATGAGTAGGTATTGTAAGTACTTGGGTACTTTTCATTTGCCCACTTCTGTTTTACTGGAGTGTTTTAAACGAAGTAGGCGCCTGAACAACTTACTAAGTCGAATAAAACTACATAGAAGTATCAAGTTTTTGTTCGTATGCTGAGTTCTACAGATTTATTTTCCAGGAAACCCCTCAAGAATGTTAAAACTCCATTCAATTCGTTTTTTTGAATCGCATCTGTGTGTCATACAAACGTAACGTACCTTTATTGTTTAAATAGCCTTAAAAACACATAAAAATTTTACACAAATAAAGTTTCACGACAATGATTTTGATTTAATTAAGAGCACACCAACACCACAACTAAGTAAATGAAATGAATTAACTTTTTATATGAACTGTATACCAATAATAACGTCAATGATTTTGATTTAATTAAGAGCACACCAACACCACAACTAAGTAAATGAAATGAATTAACTTTTTATATGAACTGTATACCAATAATAGGTACATACTACTCCGTACAAATAATGGTGACTAAAATATGATCGTAGGTAAAATACCTTTTTAAAAACAAATAAATAAGAACTTGCACACAAGATCAACGGAGACAACTGAATTCGCGAAACTACGTAAGTAAGTGATTGATTTATCTAATCGGGGACTATAAATCAAGATTCGAGTGATATCTATGGACATACATAAGTCACTGAGTTTACCGTAGGTACCATTGAATATATATTCTCGATACAGAGTCAAGTATTACAAATGCAAGAGACTAGCAGCACGTCCCGGCTTCGCACGGGTGTATTAATGAAGCTACCGGGATAAAATATAGCCTATAACCTTCCCAACAGTATATTCTACACATCAGTGAAAGAATTTTTAAAATCGGCTGAGTAGTTTCGGAGTTTACCTCCGTCAAAAAAACAAACAAACAAATTTTACCTCTTTATAATATTAGTACCTATAGATATAGAAAAAAATAAATTTATTTTAATAATCGGTCCTATAAATGTTAGAGGGTTTTGGTCGTTTTCCCCAACGAGGACCAATCGACCGATGACTAAAAAATGTGATATAGATGCTCTTATGGTAGGTAGTAGGTACAGTAATGCTAGCGATTTATTTCAATGTACCTAAAGATGAAATTGTGACGCATAAAAAACAGTAATAAGTAGGTACCTACTTACCTATTTAATTTCAAATTTTCCTGGTAATTCAACTTGGCAGTAATTAATTTATGGAGTTTGTATTGTATGAACTACAATGGTACAACAATAGAAGAAATATCTGTCTTCTATTGTTATAATTCTAACATAGGTACTTATAGAATTTGATAAAGATAAAGATAAAGATGTTCACACATATGTTCTTGCAAATAAATATATCTTTATCTTTATCTTTGAGTAATAGTTTAATGTATTAAAAGTGGTCCAAAACTAACTTAACAATACAGTAAATGAAAAGAGATAGCAACAGATTTAATATCCGTATTAGCTAATATAGATTTACTGGTCCATTATGCGTAAGGGGGTAAAGCTAGAAATGTGTACTGACATTGGCAGAGGTATCTATGTATTAGCCAAAATAAAACAAGCTATTATATTATACCTACTTTATTTTCCTTTATAAGTAAAAACTAAAAACTATAATTAAAGGACGACAGAATCTTCTCGATATACTTACTGCCAATTTCAATAACCTTGCTATCTCCGATTTTGCTTATTGCGGATAGATATTTGACATTACTTCCATACAAAATGTGTCAAATATCTACCGACAGTAAGCGAAATCGGAGATAGAAAGGTTATTGAAATTGGCGGTTAAACGTGTGGGGGCAGTCCCTAAGTTAGATAGAGGAACAGGGGGTTACTCATACTTATATATCCCTTCCCCAGTCTTCCGTCCAAACTTCCCATCTTGCACCAGTTTATCCAAGAGTGGTATGTTTTCAAACACCGGCTGTTCTGTCTTCTGTAACAATATCCTTAGTATGGACTGCTTGAGGTCCAAGCTAGTCATGTCGGCCAGCTCTAAAGGACCCATGGGGTAGCCTGCGCCAAGTCGCATCGCGGTGTCTATGTCTTTGGCTGACGCGTCACCTTGGGAAATGTTACTTGTTTTAATGAATGTAGGTACTTAATGATTAGAAATATCTTCTTTTAAATATAGGTACCTCGACGTGACATGTCAAAGTGGTCTTTTTTATGATCTTATTGAATAAAATATTTTGACTGACTTTGACTTTAAAATTTTAAAATCCAGATTTAAATATTAACCTTATTTTATTTTAAAATGGTCTTTTTCATCAGCTAATAATCAATTAATACAGCTTCGTTAAATCTATGGTATATTATTAGTAGTAAAATTAGTTATAATTAAAACTAATTGTTAAAAAGAAAATATACTTTAAACCTGACTTGTGTTGGACGTATGTTTTCATAATTCAATATTGATCAATCGTGATCATATTACTTATTTCCAAATATTAAAAAAGTCATAGGACAAAATTGGGAAAAGATTATCTTTGTAATAAATAAGAACAGTTAACATTTTAATAATAATTTATTACTTCAAAAACATTGTGATAACATTCCCCCTTAAAAAAGTTATACAAAAATACATTTCTTAAACAATTACTTCTTGTTAACATTATATTTATAAAAACCCTCGCCGACCTTAATCCCCAGTTTGCCTTCTTCCACCATTTTGTTCATCAACTCTATAGGTCTAAAGACAGGATCTCCCGTCATTTCGTACATGACTTGGAGCGCAAACTTGTTCGTATCGAGGCCTGTGTAGTCTGCCAACTCGAAAGGTCCCATGGGGTAGCCAGCGCCAAGCTTCATGCCTATATCTATATCTTCTTTAGTCGCGTCACCTGAAATAGATATAAAATTAAATGAAATAATGATCACGACCGTATCCCAGGGAACGTAAACATTTCTTTTAGGTCTTTATGTAATTCTTTAGATCCTTTGAATAAATTTGGTAATGCGGCCAGTGTCTTGGGCACGCTTCCGTCTGACAGTGGTTTGGATCAGTTGAGCTACCTATAGACCGTTTGCAACGGTCCTTAGGTGGCTCAACTGGTTCTTTTTATATTTTGTACAGCAATGTAAATGTGTAGGTAACTAAGTTTAGTTTCCTTTGAATATGACTAATGTATATTCAAAGGCACTAAACAACTACATATGAATATAATATTTTTTTTTATGATTTCTTTAAAATAAATATATGAACTGGTAACTGGGTATAGGCCTCCACATGTTTATGCCATTCCTCACGATCTTTTAGCTCGTCCCATTTCGCCCCACAACGTTTTCAATCGTCCACCAATCTCGTAACCGAAAGACCGACATTTCTATAACCATCATTATGTATTATGAATATTTAATTGGTGAATATTAGTGATGAAATGCTGAATTTAACTGAAAATTATTTTGCATTTTTGTTAAAATAATAAGCAAAAAATGGTAGTTAAACTTACATGAAAATAGCTACTATGATTAGAAGTATTAGCTATTAATATACTGTAATTAGAAGTACTCACAATTAAATAACATTTTCAAACTAAAATCCAACACAAACGGCTGTTTAATTTAAATAAAATAGAAGACGAAAATAAATCGTAAATATATGAATATTATGAATAATAATACTTTTTAAGGCCGCCTACAGGCCTCCGTCATGACTTTAACAACCAGGACCGACAGTTAACGTGCCCTCCGAAGCACGGAAGCGCTCAGATAATACCACTTGCGGTCACCCATCCAAGTAGTGACCGCGCAGAAAGTTAACATCGACGTGTAGATGTAGATTATCTATCTATCTACACTAATCTACACTCAATATTATGAAAAGGTAAAAGTTTGTTTGTTTGACGGAGGTAATCTCCGAAACTACTGGACCGATTTCAAATAATATTTCACGGGTGTGTAGAATGGACTGTCCGGGAAGTTATAGGCTATATTTTGTCCCGGTAGCTTTATCTACACTAATATTATAAAGAGGAAAACTTTGTTTGTTTGTTTGTTTGTTTGGTTGTAATGAATAGGCTCAAAAACTACTGGACCGATTTTAAAAATTCTTTCACCATTCGAAAGCTACATTATCCACGAGTAACATAGGCTACTTTTTATCCCGATATTCCCGCGGGAACGGGACTTACGCGGGTGAAACCGCGGGGAGCAGCTAGTTAGTATATATTTTATCCCGGTAGTACACCCGTGCAAAGCCGGGACGTGCTGCTAGTATATAGATTCGTGTGTAAGTATTTACCTCGTTCATACATCCTCAGTGCCTCAGCGCTATACGGTCCAAGCAGCCTGTTGACCACGAAGCCGGGCGTGTCCTTGCATGTGATGCAGGTCTTGCCGACCGCAGCGCCCCACTGCATCATGGCCTGGTAGGTGTGCTCGGAGATGTGGTCGCTTTTAACTACCTCTAGTAGGCGCATCACCGGCACTGGGTTGAAGAAATGGAGGCCGCCGAATCTGGAGATTGTTTTTGACATTAGTGAGTGATTAGACAAGGATAAGGAACGGCAGCAGTGAGAAGAACTTAGTCATGTTTACTTTGTTCTAGATAGAGTAACACGAATTTATTTATAAATTATTCATCATTAATTTTATCGCAAGAACTAGTTAGTTTAACCTGGATCATGGTGCATGCAACTGTGCCGAAATATCGGGAAACTCATAAATCTACGCATCATGGTAAATATCCCGTTTAAGTGTTTATAATGTTCAAAACCATGATAGTTTAAAAAGTTTTAATATGTGCTCTGTTACGCTTATGATGTAAAACATGTGACAGAATTAAAACAAGGCTTATTATGTGGTGCCTACTCCTGCGTAAAAGAGCGCTGAGTATTAAATAAGACAATTTGTTATATGACTTCACTAACTTGTCTTTCCGCTTGATGCCGGCGCCGATGGCGTTCACGGAGATGGATGACGTGTTGGTAGCGAGAATGGTGTGCTCCGGAGCTAGCTGGAAATTTAAATTATATTATATTAATATACAGATAAAGTTGGTTTGTTTGTATTGTGGATAGATATTTGGCATTTCTTCCATACAAAATGAATCAAATATTCAATACGTCTTACGTAATTTTAATACGTCAGTAAGCAAAACAGAGTTAGTTGTGTTATTGAGACAAACCGTTAAAGACGGGGCAAGGACACCTGTGATGAAGAAGACATCACACTAACTTTATGCATCATCGCGTGCTTTACACACGCGATACTTTTTATCAAATTTAACGACACTTGAATTTTAATGCTATTTAACGCACGCTTAGAATTTAATAAGGTGAATTAATTCACAAAATGACTTGTGTCATTAATCAAGCAACTTTTTAAATAATGAAAGTTCTCCCCATTAAACCATTGCCACAAGAACTTAAGAGGTCGTCAATTATTATAGATAGAAAATATCAACATTCGTCCCGTAGCGGGAATTGAACCCGCAACCTCCGCGCCTCGGACAAGCCTTCACTGCGCCACAGAGGTCGTCAAAATAATTACCTGATCAAGTTTATTGAACAACTCCTGCTTAGCATCAACCTTTTCAACAATAGCTTCCACGATCAGATCAGCTTCTACTCCATCTTCCACCTTCGTTGAGACCTTGATCCTGTCAAACGATTCTTTAACGAAGCCCTCGATCTTCGCCTTATCATCTTTATGGATCTTCTTGGCCACTCGGGTCAAGTTGCCTTGGATGGACTTCTGAGCTTTCTCGAGGAGTTCAGGCTTCAAGTCCACGAGGGTGACATTCTGGCCAGCTTGAGCTGCAACCTTCGGGGATGAGGTGCGGTTAGTTTTATGTTTTACTGCGCCCCGCGTAAGTCCCGTTTCCGCGGGAATATTGGGATAAAAAGAAGCCTATGTCACTCTCCATCCCTTCAACTATCACCACAAAAAAATCACGTCAATTCATAGCTATGTTTTGCCGTGAAAGACGGACAAACAGACAGACACACTTTCCCATTTATAATATTAGTATGGATGGATACTTGCAGACACTTGTATGATTTTTTAAGACAAATTGGTAATGCTGATAAATGTTTGTTTCATATCTAATCTATTTACTTTTCATGAGTTTGAAGAAGTTCATGTTTAAAAGAATAATAATACAAAATCCTGTTTTCATGAAAATAGTTCTGTTTCATAATGTAAAACTACTAATTTGTTGGTATCATTCTATTTATAATAATAGAACCTATTTACTGGGTTTTTTTTATAGTTACACAGATAAAGATGTAGTACTACAAACTTACTTAGGGTACTTACTTGGAAAACAATCAACAAGTTGCAAGTCCAGAGGTCAATGTACTTTAGAAAGTAACTTAACTACTAATGTAGTATCTTAGGCATAAAAGTACTCTTACCTGTGCGATTCCCGAGCCCATAAGCCCACCGCCGACTACCGTCACATTCTTTATAGCGTTCAATGTCGGTGAACTTGAAAACTGTCTCGAAAAACCTGCTAATTTATTCATGATGACGAGTCGACTGGGCTGGGCAAAAACCGGCGGCGAAATGACGCGAAAATAAACAACGATTCACAACTCACTTCGCACTTGTAAAAGCGGTTTAGAGGTGGACTACGGATTCCGAACAAAGGTATGAAATAAAAGATAGCGATATCAGAGTTATGAGATAAGTATGTTATTTTGGTATGACTTACATGCAATATAAGCGCTTGGGAGGCGGCATGATTACACAACACATTTTGATAAACCAAGATTAGTGATAAATTCAGCAAATACCTACAAAGTAGGGATGGTGCGTATTTACGCGACCTGGTGTTTACACCTGGTGTTTTGTTGCAAGTGCGTAACCCTGGTGCGCCCTTTTGACAGCCCTGGTATTTAAATACTTGCAAGACTTTCAAAGTGCGAGCGAGCGAGTCGGGGCGCGCGGCGTCCCTCTCATAAAAACTTTTAAAGAATAATGACCCCTCTTCTCATTAGCATAGGAAGCATATTTGCGTGCGTTTTCAGTAAAACTTCGAAGCCAAAAATACTTGGAATATGTAATGTGATAACATTGCTTTTGCTCTTCGAACATACACACACATACCTACATAGTATCGCACACTAAAGTTTTACCCCCTTATGCATAATCGACCAGTAAACCTGTATTAGCTAAAACACATATTAAATCTGTTGCTATCTCTTTTCGTTGACATATGAGTGACAAGAAAAAAACGTTCTTAAAACCTGTATTAAATTGTCAAGTTTTTATGCATAAGGGGGTTTGATTACAAAGTTGTTTTAAATAAAAATGGAAGAAATAGGTATTATTTATTTCGGCAGCATGTTGTTATAAGAAAAGAGAGACTAGAAAAGTTATAATTCATTTTATCAGATTTTTTTTTTATTTAATTTATTAAATAATTGTCAAGTCTATGGATCGTCCTAGAGTTACTATGGTTTGGTTTTTGAACGCACCTTTGTGTGTTTTTGTGTTGGTATATATAAACATGGGCCATTGCGCCAATCACAACGCTTCGCTCTTTGTAAAGTTAGTTTTATAATGTTAGTCAGTCTACGTTTGTTTGAGCTTGATCCGATTGGTATCGTTTGATTGTTTGTTGTAATTTCTAAATCTAAAAAAATTACTGTACTGTGTTTCCATGCGACCCTGTGATTTAAAATAAACTTTGTGACTGTGAGAAGTTGTTTCTCTGAAGCCAAAGCCGTTATACAAGTAATTTAAATGTCAACTTCATTTTTGACATTTGATATTTTACATAAATATTATTATTCCCGTTTTTTCTATAAAAATCATTGACAAAAATTTTGCTTGCAACCCTCTGTTAATTATGACATTTAAAAGTTCCGTCACTGTCAAGTCAATGTCAATGCAAATACAATATAATGGAAGGAATGGCACTAATGAATGGAAGGAATGAATGATGATCGGAAAGTCCATTAGACACTGACATAACGTTTCACTCAACATGACGGTGACATTGATCTTAATCCTTTTAATGTGTCACAGAAGCCAGAAAATAAAAAGAAGAAGAAGAAGTGGTTCAGTGTGGCCGTAATGGATTAATTTGCAACTTTTTAAATATTTGTTGTAGAAAAATCGGGGCGGTATTTAAAAAATATGATTTTGTTCAAATCGGATTGTAAAAAAAAATAGGTTTCCAATTAATTAATTTGTACTTCTTCTTTTTTCATCAGAATAAAATACCACTTTGGAACATCTCCTTTCAACAATTTTTTTGGTATCTAGGTAATTTTCTCATATTCGTAATGAAATGCATATTGCTTACCTCGGAAGAAAGACCCTTCGATGTACGAGATAATTTTATCGAGATGATATTTTTTGTTAAAGTTCGAGTTTGAGTTCAAGTTGACGAAATCGTGCGTAGAGTGCGCGCAAGATAAGTCTGCGCGCGGCCAAAATCGGAACTAATTTTTATGCTAGTGGCAATAACTTATAGCTAAATAATAAACTTGAATTACTTTTTATAAAAAACTTAGTATTGATTTTAAAGTAACTAAAATATTTTTTACTTTCCTTTATTTGGAGGAAAAAATATTCTAGTTAGTCTGGCACGCCACCAGCGCCACCCGTCGCGCGCAGACTTATCTTGCGCGCACTCTAGTAGCAACGAACGAAACGAAATACATCCGAGAGAAACGTTTCGTTTGCTTGGTAGTAGAGGGCGCACTTCGTTTGCTAGAGTCTATCGAGAAAAAAAGTCAAATTATTTATGTATTTGTAATCTTACTTTTAGGGTTACCTAACCTAAACTAACCTTAACCTTAACGTAAGTAGGTAGGTACCTACTTAAGTAAGATCTACGTAGTACTAATGTAATCTGTGGTAGGTACTACCTAGCAAGATCTTATTGTTCAAGCCCCTGATGCATTTCCTTAGCAAACGTCAATACGTACCTAATGCTAGGCTTTCAGGCGCCTATTACTTTTTCTAACAATCACGCTCTGTAATATTTTACAATTAAAAATATAAATTAAGATTAATGTCAAATAGCTAATAATGCATTGTCAAATTTGTCATCCATTTTACATTTTTTCCAATCGGTAAAGGCGTAGGTAGGTAGGTACCTACCTATCTAAATAATCGCAAACATAATAAAATAAATATTAACGACTAATTGAGAAACACCTCCTTATTCGAAGTCTGTTATAGGTACCTACCTAATTCGAAAAAAGTCAAATTATTTATCTATTTGTAATCTTACTTTTAAGGTTACCTAACCTAAACTAACCTTAACCTTAACGTAAGTAGGTAGGTACCTACTTAAGTAAGATCTACGTAGGTACTTATGTAATCTGTGGTAGGTACTACCTAGATCTAACTTTTAAGGTTACCTAACCTAATCTAACCTTAACTAAAAAAGGTAGATAAGATCTACGTAGGTACTAATGTAATCTGTGATAGGTAGGTACTACCTAGCAAGATCTTATTGTTCAAGCCCCGGATGCATTTTATTAGCAAACGTCAATACGTAATTACGTACCTAATGCTAGGCTTTCAGGCGCCTATTACTTTTTCTAACAATCACGCTCTGTAATATTTTACAATTAAAAATATAAATTAAGATTAATGTCAAATAGCTAATAATGCATTGTCAAATTTGTCATCCATTTTACAGTTTTTCCAATCGGTAAAGGCGTAGGTAGGTACCTACCTATCTGAATAATCGCAAACATAATAAAATAAATAATAACGACGAATTGAGAAACACCTCCTTTTTCGAAGTCTGTTAACTCTGATAAAGGTACCTAATTCGAAAAAAGTCAAATTATTTGTAATAGTAGTTCGCGGGTGCCCCCAAGCGGGCCTCCCTCCCGCACTCGTCCGCGCGGCCCCGCCCCGCAAGCCGTTGTCAACTTGTCTCCACTTGTATGCAGAAAAACTTGCAAGCCAAAAAATACTTGCAAGCCAAAAAATACTTTTACAGAATTATAATCTCTTTCTGTATTGACCTAAGAAGCATAATTGCGTATATGCAGAAAAAACTTCCAAGCCAAAAATACTTTCAAAGAATAATGATCTCTTTTCTCATACACATAAGAATCATAATTGCGTGCGTATGGAGAAAAATACTTTTTCCCGAGCCCCGAATGACGAAGAGAGCCGGCGCCCTTAAAAAATACTTTGAAGGTATTTGAACCCTGGTTTTTGGAACAGGTTTTCATTCGTCTACGCACTTGCAAGCCCTGGTACTTGATTTTGCAAGTATAACCCATCCCTACTACAAAGCTATATTTATTTTGAAACACTCCGAAAGTTTACAATTTTACATCTGACTCACCGCTCCATTCCACGTATAAGCGAATAATTATCAAACTCAATGGATCAAACAAATCTTTTTGTGGACTTATTGACTCAATTGACTGATAATTACTTACATATTTACTATTTTTTAAATATTAACGTTTTGACTCTAACTAGCCTAATCTTATAACTTTTGTAGAGTTAAAATCAAAAACCATCCTGAGGTCTATTTTCCACAAACAAAATAACACATCCGTAAAATGGAACGTTTAAATTTGGCATTGACATTGACAGACAATGACATTCCTAAAGCTTTCTAGCATGAATTCAATTTATCACCGAAATAAAAAAAACTGTATTTAAAAAACTGTTTATTTTCATGCTAGTGGAACTGGTGGAACACCAACTTTCCTTGAACTTTGGAACAGAGTTCGCTAACTTTTTATTTCAGATTTAATTTTTATTTCTTTAGATTATTTAAGTAATAGCTGTAAGAATAAATGATGTCCAAAATGATTCAATTCGGTGTTATTGCTAGGAACTTCTCAAGTACTTCTGTTGTGCAAAATGCGGTTAAAAATGTTACTGTTATCGGTGGCGGCCTGATGGGCTCGGGAATCGCGCAGGTAAAATAAATCAAATTCAGATAAAACTACCCTCTTCCTTCATTCAAGTGTCAACAACACAACTTTCTAGAAAGCCATGAAAAACTTTCTTCCATCTAGCTACCTAGAAAAGAAAGATAGCTCTCGAAAATCCTAGACCTTCCTAGATTTTTGTCAACATGAATGTCCCGCCTTGTTCCAGGTTTCAGCTCAAGCAGGCCAGCAAGTAACCCTTGTAGATGTGAGCTCAGAAGTTCTTGCTAAGGCTCAAAAGTCCATCGGCAACAATCTCGGCAGAGTGGCCAAGAAGATCTACAAAGAGAAACCACAGGAAGGAGAGAAGTTCGTGGCGGAAGCTCTTGCCAGGATCAAGACCAGCTCCGACCCAGTGGCAGCCGTGAAGTCCACAGACTTGGTTGTTGAGGCGATTGTTGAGAATTTAGCTATTAAACATGATCTGTTTAGAAAATTGGATGCGGTGAGAATTTTATAATTTTTAGTTTAAATATTATATGCCGAGCAAAGGTCTCCCCCAAGATCTATCGCCCCTATCGTTGGCGATCTCCCACCACTCTTTCTCAAACACGTCAAGATATCCCGCCAATGCTTTCTCGGCCATTCTATTCTAATGTGATAAATGTATGTTCCAGGCTGCCCCTGCCCACACCATCATGGCATCCAACACATCATCGTTATCCATCAACGAGATTGCTGCAGCCGTCAAGAGGCAAGACAAGTAAGTTGGTTCACATAGGTACCTTATCTTATTATTGTATCTTGTTTTTCGCGATAGCTAGTCAGGCTTCTGGAATAACAAAAATAGGCTACTTTTATATACCACGCGATCTAGATAAACATGTAATAAGAAAGGAATTAATTATCAATCAATCCGTCCTAATGAAATGTCCACCGCACCCTGGGAAACAGTCGTGATCATATATTTATTCCATTCTAATCCAGATTCGGCGGCCTCCATTTCTTCAACCCGGTGCCAGTAATGCGTCTGCTGGAAGTGGTTCGAGGCGCGGAGACCTCGGACAGCACTTACCAGACCATGATGCAGTGGGGCGCGGCGGTCGGCAAGACCTGCATCACCTGCAAGGACACGCCCGGCTTCGTGGTGAACCGCCTGCTTGTGCCTTACATCTGTGAGGCTATCCGGCTTTATGAACGAGGTATGGCTAAGAAATAGTGACTATCAGTCACACACGGGAATTAGATACATACTCAAGTTAAAATATCGTCTCTAGCAACCGATTTCCCGAACGCAGGCTATGTGTCTGTATGTGTGTAAAGTTATTTGAGCAGCATAGCATGTTACATAAATTCCCTCAAAAGTAATAATAAATTATATTAAAATATTATTACCCTCCTGACATGCATAGAAAAGTATAATCTGACACACACTTAAATAAAAAAATATTTATCCATTTTCAGGTGACGCGTCTGCCCGTGACATCGACATTGCCATGAAGCTTGGCGCTGGCTACCCCATGGGTCCGTTGGAGCTCGCAGACTATGTCGGTCTGGACACTAATAAGTTCATCTTAGACGGCTGGTTCAAGAAGTACCCCGACCAACCTCTCTTCAAACCAATCCCGCTGCTGAACAAACTGGTCTCTGAAGGAAAGCTGGGAGTGAAGTCGGGAGAGGGATTTTATAAATATGAAAAGAAATAAGAGAATCGCTTTTCAATAGTACAAGGGCCTTTGAAAGTTCATATCATATGTGAAATGCAATAGTCTGTCTATTAAACATAGTCTAAAAACTCCATTTTCCGTTGTTGAAATGTTTCCTTCACCATAACTCTAGATCTAATAAATAGACACAGTTAAGTAATTTAAATCAATATCTTTTTTGTAACTCCAGTTTAAGTCCTAAAAATATATTTTTATACAATGTTATCCTTGTTTTAAAAATTATGTATTTATGTCTAGGTGAAGCTGGATTGAGAATTCAGTCATCCACAGTGTATTTGCTGTTTTTAGATGAATCCTATGAATGTATTTTTAATGAATGTTTAATAAATCTTAAATTATATTTTAATTGTTTTATTTAAAACAATGCAAAAAAGAACCTGATAATTTTTCTAACAACCTGTCACATTTTTAATACATAAGCAAAATGCCAAAAAATGTTTTTGGACATGTCTCAGACTATCCTCTGAGATATCTTTCGGTATGAATCTCATGCGTAAAACTTTTCTAAATATGAATTATGATTAAAAAAGTTACAGCTTTACAATATTTTTCGATAATTATGACAGAAATTGAGAACACTCACCCAGCAGAAAGACAGCATAAATGTATAGTCGACAAAGAAATAGGTTTACCACTCTAAGGCTGAATATCATTTGCACGTACAACACATCAAGGGCTATTTTCGCTTGACAGATTGACCTGCTACGTCAGAATCTGTCATTCAGTAATCCTTAGCGAATAATTATGTTACTGGGAGATGTCATCAAAAGTGGTAAACCAATTTCTTTGTCGACTATACAATAGAAAAATGACAATTTCTTAAATCAATTTATTTCCTTATCTAACTCTTAGTAACATAACAATACAAATTTAATCTAGTCTACATATCATAATCATCATCATCTCTCTTCCGTTTGAGTGAGGTCATGTCGTCCACGTCCATCTTAACTTGTGGTGAGGGGCCGGCTGTCACTCTTACCGCTGGTTTGGCTACAATCTGTCAAAATACAATATTAGTTAGAGATTTGCTTATACAACTGACTCTGATACAAGTTCCAAAATTGCTGTGGAAGTTTGTAAAGGACTAAAGACTTTTTAAGTGTGGATGTAAAAATTTGCTCCTACAAAATTTCTTTCTTTTCTTTCTTTCTATGATGATATTATGTGCTTACAGCTAATAGTTGAATATTGAACCTTAATCTCACCTTACTAGTAGAGCTGAATTTCAGTACAGGTTTAGGGACCGGAGGCTTATTGCCAGCAACATTGACAATGGCCCCGGGTGGTCGCTTCATCACTATGTTCTGTGGTTTGGCCGTGGTGATGGTCTTGATGGCCGGGGCGGATGGGGTTGAGGTCTTGGCCGCCATCTTCCTGGTGGCATTCTTAAGACGGTAGTTGCAGGCTGAGAGGCAGTATCTGTAAGATTTAAAAGTTTCATTTCATTTTTTTAAATATCTCTAGGTTTAAGGTAGTTAAAATAGAAAATTTAAAGAGTATCTTGGATTTATGCATGTTTCAAACATCAGTTTCTGAGTTTATCCTAGTATCATTTAATTATAATGTATAGTAAAATTCAATGCAACTCAATTCAAGATGCTTCATTATCAATTAATTTTAGGAAGAATTTATGTTGTGGTGAACCAAGACTGGTTAGTGGCATAAATGTAAATATTAGGGAAGAATTTTATGTTTTCAGAGCATGCGTACCTGTCGGGAGGCAGTCTCAAGCCACAGTGGGGCTTTATCAGCGGCAGCGGCGTCACATTCTTTGACCTAGCAAGCTCTAGGAGCACTTCTCTCGGCGGGGGACTCGTGAACGTTTTATCTAACTGTGTTTGAGCAGCCAGTCTCACATCTTCCAAGTCTATAGTTTTCTTCTTAGAATGTGTAGCGAACACTCTAGCATCGTCTAACACTGAGGTTACATATCGATACGTGAATTCTAGGAGTTGGTTCACAACACGGGGCTCGTAATCTGTGATGCCGACCTCTTTCATGATGGACATGATGACATGGGCATCTTTCGGCATGTGTTTCGTTTGGTTGTTAGCTTTTGATTTGTCTTTGTCCGACATGGTGAGCGTTTTATTTTATCTTAAATTTTTAAACAACAAAACAAATAACATTGTAATTTTAGCAAAACAAACGAAACAAGGCTCGCTCGCTCGTCCACTGTCCAGCCAATTTCTTGCTGACTGACTTTGACATTGAGATAACCTGACAGGTCTGGGAGTGAATGACAGTGAGTGTTTCCTTGTAATAAAAAATCTACTAAAATGGTAGATTTCGTGCTGTTGGTTCGCTAACTGAAGGGTTAAGGTAGAATTCTAAACTTTTTTAGAATAGTTATAGCCTTACTGCTTCCTCATTGGTTATAGCAGATCAATTTGCAGCTTTAAAAGAAATGTACCTACTTATTTTTTTGCATGTAATAGAGAATATTGTCTTTTTAACAAAATAATAGTAATAGGTAGGTACACAATTTGTACCTCCTTTGAAACGGTGCGATGGTTTGTTTGGGCATGGGTATTCATAGGTGGAATAAAAGTTAAACAAGGTAAATAATAACCATTTTGATTTATTCAGTTAAAATATGAAATAACTTACGTGTACAGTAAAAATAAGTTGTTATAAGATAGTCATCGAAGTGTTAACTCAAGTATTTATATCGCTAAGAGCCGCGCGGCTCGCGTTCAACGTGGCGACTACCTTAACACATTGTTTACCAAGTGTACTAAATACATTCTAAAGATTACATTATTGTAATTTGTATTAGGTACATTTTAACGTATAAATGGACATTTTGGACGAACAGTTGTGATTTATTTACTATAGTGATAAACAGGTGTTCTACGGATACAGTTACAATGCTTATAAAGTTCCAAAAAATGGTTTATAAACGAGTAGGTATATAGGTACACTAATCTAAACTTTGAGCAACAAGTTCAAAAGCGAAATTTGAATTGTTGTGAATTTTGTTTCTGACTATAAAATGTTATCATACACATACCTACCCGTCAACCAAAATGGAACAAAATAAAGCAAGACTACGACCGAGCGACCAAAGCATCGTGCATGGGAATGATGTCCAAAATGACTTCCTACTCCTCTAGCATGACCACTCGCGACTATAATTTATCTACGGAACATTACAGACAAAATACAAGAACGAATGAGTTTTAAAAGAGACTTTTTGATTGACTGACCTCTTTGCATTTCTCAAACATGATATTTTTATTTTATTCGACAGATACATAAATAATTGCCAAGGGTTATGCTAGTGGTGGGTCGTCTATGATATGTTGACACAAAAATAATAATGATATCTACACTTTGATCGCTCATAAAACTAAAAATAACAGGATGTATTATTGCTCTCGTTTTAACAATAATGATTATACAAAAGACTCGCCAATCACATACAGTTAACCGCCCAGCTTTAATCTATAGCTAGTAAATTGTGCTATATTCAGAAACCATTCGATACGACTATCATCATTCTTTATTATCCTTATTTCATATTTGTATCACCTATACTTCATTTCTTGAATCGAGCTAATAGGAAGAAAAATAATCTCAGTGATTGGTCGTCGAAATTCATTGGATTGGCTAGATTTGACAATTGACAATTGATTTGACAATCTAGCCAATTACGAGAAATACAATTATTTTCGACGACCAATCACGTGCGTTTATTTTTGTTCCTATTAGCTCGATTCAAGAAATGAAGTATAGTGAGGTTAACCTATGCTCCTCACACGTTGTACACAAATTAAAGAGAAAAAGCTACGTAGTTGTTTTACCGAACATAAATGCATTTTCGAAATTTCTATACTTCATTTATTGAAACGAGCAAATAGAAACAGAAATAAACACACGTGATAACGTGTGTAACGTCGAAAATAATTATCTTTCTCGTTATTGGCTAGATTGTCAAATCAATTGTCAATTGTCAAATCTAGCCAATCCAATTATTTTCGACGACCAATAACGTGTGTTTATTTCTCTTCCTATTTGCTCGTTTCAATAAATGAAGTATAGCTAGTAACCGATCCAAAGAACATTTTCAAATAATGTTCTTATGTACTTATACTATATAACCAAACCATTGATATTACAAGTAATTATTATCATCAACGACTATGAGCTATATCGAGAACTCGATGTTAATTTACGTATTTTATTGATTCAGTTCCTAACGGCAACGTGTGAGGCGACCTAAAGAGACTACTTATGTAGAAATGTACTTACCTACTGCCTCGCGGCCAATACAATTATTATTATCAACAATAAGATCTACTTACAAAAAACTATGAACATCACAAAATCCCAACTATTTGACGACGCGTATGGCTAAGAAATAAACTCACTTTCAAGAACGTATCATATTCACAATTGCAGATCCTTTAAAACATACTGTTACATGACAAGTACCTATTTATGGCATTAGATCGTTAATGGCACTGCACTCAAAATTCGATTAGAAAATTTTACAGGTTATTGGCAATTACGGAAGTGAATTTGCAAAAGTGATTAAAATCATAAGATAACAAATCATTCAGATAATTCATAGTTTAAAAATATTGATTGCACAAGAGATAGAAAGTAAAATCATAATTTACAATAACATACCTAAGCTCAATACCAATAGTATAAACATTCAATGTAATAAAATAATTCAATGTACAAAATAAAACATAATAGTCTTTTGATAAAAATATTGCATAGGAAATAACTTCCATCGTTCATTTATTAAAATGTCCACTTTACAAAAATATCCAAACATATCAAAGTCAGTCCACAAGCGGAAATCACCAACTTTATTAGCAATTCGCAAAAGGCACTCCTTAATGCAAATTAAGTTCCAAAATTCATGTAAATCGGGGGTGGGGGCTTAGGAACCGATCGTCTAAACCGTTGAGCTTATCTTAAAAGCGTTCCATAACTGTTAACTTAACTCAAAACTTACAACTATTTTATATTCATAAGAAACAGGAAGAAACTACAAGTAGACAAGATGATAACGCCATAACGGTTTCCAAATGATACAATAATAACAAACCATTACGTAAATAGTACAATGTTACGTCAGCTACTTGCGCTACGGGTTACGCTGCCTAACCTTTAAAAGTATCTGAAACATTCACCTTCGAGTCGCGCGGGAAAATGAACGAGTCAAATTTTACCTTTAACTTTGCACTTGATTTCATTTTTGAATATTGCACATAACATTTCCACATTAAATATATACAACAGTTATTGTATGCTAACAAGGTATATTAGATCACTTTAGCTATAAGCCCGCCGCTGCGGCTACTAGTGTAGCCAGCTTTACACAACTCTTAATGCTCAGAAAATTGTCTTTGCACTATACCCTTAAATTAGATCTCGGCGGACACTTCAGCTGATACCTGAAATGTAATAAAAATAAATTAGATTTTGTAAAAATTTTAAAAAACAGTAAGGCAATGGTAGAACTTAAAAAGGAATTCATGCAACACTGAACAACAAGAAGTATCTATCTAGGAATGAGTTTCTGAACTGCAAGCAATGCAACTGATTTTTGGCGGGGTTTTGAAAATGAATGAATGATGGTGGCAGAATAATCGCGTGAACGTGCATGATTGTGGTGTGGGCAAATTAGAACAAAATTGGATAGCATAGTATTTCGAGTTTCGTAGCACAATAATAATAGGTATGTCGTAAACTGTACACAAACTGAAAAATGTTCATAAAACAGAAGAACATAACCGAAAAATAAGCTATACTACGCTCCACACCTTGTTTGTTGCCTGATTCTTTCCTGGTGTGTCGCGATGGAACCGGATCCTCGAGGTCAATCTGAATAAATTAATTTTAAATTGGAATTTGACCCGGCGAAGCCAAAAAAAGAAAAACACCAAGTTAGAACTTTCATGAGAAAATACATTGATTGCAATTCAAATCTATAATTATTAATTTGGGCAACTATTCAAATAATTATTTCTTAAAGTTATTTTATGGCCGATCACGTGCTTCCAACATTCCATACTATATATATATATATATATATGATAAATTTATATTTTTAGCGAGGTCACTACTGCTTTTTGACTATTATATATTTTTTATTACACCTATTTGGCAAATGCATCCCGGGATACGGAAACGGGACGGGGCGTTATTTTGTGACCGCGACATTTTTGCAAAATAAATACCAATATTTTTTTTTGACTAGATTTTGTACACATTTTTTAAAGAGTATTTTGTTTTTTTGGCTACGAAATATTTTATTTGGTCATTGACAATTTTTTAAACATTTTCTTTGGCTTTTTTTATGGTCTGAAATGCGAGTTTCTATTTTTAAAACTTTTTTTTGGCTACTGTCCATATATATAGTCTATGGTCATCGGCAATTTCTCAACTTTTTTTTGGCTACTGTTCTATATTATAGTCTATGGTCGGACATCGAAAATTATTTTTAAACATATTTTTTTGGCTACTGTCCATATTTAGTCTATGGTCATCGTCAATTTTTTAACATTTCTTTGTCTACTGTCCTATCGTATGGAATGTGGGTAGCACATTGTGCCGGGCCGGGCGCCGCCGCCCGCCTACCTGTCAGCACAGCTAGGTGGCGAGGGGCTGCGGCGCGGCGTCGGGCGGCGGCGCGGGCGGCGCGTGCGACACCGGCGAGCAGTACTCCACCACCTCCTGGTAGATGAGGCCCTTCCACTGGTCCACCGTGTGCTCGCGCTCGTCCACCGCGTGGTCGTACGATAGCGGCGCCGGCTGGAATATAAACATACTATATAAACTTTTGAAATCTTTAGATATTATTTATATATGAAATTATGGGACTGAATCACATATTTGAAAAAAAAAGTTTGAAAAAAGTTTATTTAAAAAGTTTGCACAATACATAAAAACGAGTTTCCTGTGGTAGGAACAAAAATAAACACACGTAATTGGTCGTCGAAAATAATTGTCTACCTCGTGATTGGCTAGATTGTCAAATCAATTGTCAATTGTCAAATCTAGCCAGTCACGAGAAAGAACATTATTTTCGACGACCAATGACGTGCGCCTATTTTTCTTCCTATAGGCTCGTTTCAAGAAATATAGTATAGAACACTAAAAAATGTATGTGGGTGGGTAATTGTGCCTGTATATAATATGTTGGACTGACCGCGTTGACCTCCCCCTCGTCGTACCACACGTTGATGTATGGATGCACGAGCGCGTCGTCCACCGAGATGCGACGCTCCGGGTCGATCACCAGCATGCGGGACAACAGGTCGCGCGCTTGAGACGCCTGACACACAAATAATAACATAAAAAACTATGGCATCGATTTAGTTTTATAAGCTAACTTATGTAATTTTTGTAAAGAAAACTTTGAACAAACAATGGTAAAAGAGGTAGGTAATGGTCTTGAAACGGATAGGAACCGTACGGTTCCTCTTTCTGGGTATTAGGTTCGTTGCACACTTATGCTACACTATAACTATATCGGCTAGCTAGGCACACTACCACGTCTGTACCGCACGGCGGTTGACAAGCGACTGACTACCTCGTGCCCGCGTGGTGTGTCCGTACTAGATGACAGACTTACCCTAATACATATTTATATAAATATTATTGTTTATAATTATACCATACTAAAATACATAAATCACAGTGATTTTACCGGTACACTACAGGAACCACTGCCATAGACAATATCATGGTATCCATAGCATAGTTAGACGGTACCTTGATTTGCAAAATCTATGTGGTAGTTGGCAAGACGTGGTGACGGCAGGTGGAGTAGGGCCTTAACAGAATGGGAACCCAGGGGAAATAAACGTAGTGCTGGCAGACCACCTGCCAGATGGGTGGACGACATTGTCAAGGTCGCCAACAAGACCTGGATGCGATCAGCCCAACACCGGAAGGAGTGGCAGAAATTGGAGGAGGCCTACACCCAGCAGTGGGTTGACACAGGCTGAGTATGATGATGATGATGATGTGGTGGTACCTATAGTTCTATGTGACGGTACCTTGAGTCTGTTGTGTTCGTTGCTATCTGACGGGAACAGTATGTCCGGGAACAGCCTCTCGAAGCTATAGCCGGCGTAGCGCGGTCGATTCTCCACGTAGTTGCGCACTGTGGGCTGCAGGCGCGCCATGAACGCAGCCGACGGCGTGCCTAGTTGCTCTGTTATACAAATAAAATATAATAATTTGTTTATTTTCAAAAAAGGTATTCCAGAGCATAATTTATAGCTTATTATTATTATTCAGCCATAATCTTCCCACTGCAGGGCAAAGGCCTTCCTTCCCTTCTTCCACTCTTCGCGACTCAGCGCGACCACAGGCCATGTGCTAAGGTAGGAGTCAAGTTCGTCGCGCCATCTCATCCTGGGTCGTCCAATTTGTCGTGTCGCGTTGAGTGGGGTCCACTCTGTGGTCCTCAATAACTTATTACATTTTTGTAATATTTAAGAAAAAATATTACAGCTTGTATTTGTGTTGTACAGTAAGTAAAAAACCTGTGTGCTGTCAACGCGTTTACTCCTCGTTCTAAGTAATAATTTGTGTAGACACGAGGGGCTCTGCTTCGGCATACTCAGGGAAGGTTAGCTTGGGACTAGATGACGTTGTGTTGTGTGGAATGTCCAAGAATATAATTTTAAGCTATTGCATAGCTTCTATCGCGGGCCTTGAGCGTTGTGACCGAATCCAGAAATTCCGTAACGAAATCAACGCTGTCACTTTAGTTCAGCAACTCGCCTCTAGGTGGCATGCAATAGCTTTACCGCGGCAGTCCCCGAGTGCCACACGTCGTGATAAACATGCCATTGGTCAGTTCTCATGATAATGTATATAAGCTACTGACCAATAATCTTGTTCCACTGGTCGATGTGGTCGGTCCCTGGGAAGAGCACTCCGCCGCGGATCATCTCCCCCATGATGCAGCCCACGCTCCAGATGTCCACGTTCTCCGTGTAGCCCATGCCGAGGATTACCTGCAATATTTCAGGATCACTATCAGATTTTTTTTTTAAATTATAATTAGGCTGTTGTGTCCCACTGCTGGGAAAAGGCCTCCCCTTGATCTCTCCAATTATCGCGTTCCAGTGCCATTTGGACCCACGCTGCTCGACGAGCTTAATGCCTTTAATACAGCTTAGGTCCACTTTTACATAGCCTGCAATATTTGAGGATCACACAAAAGTTCTCTATCGATAGAGAAGACAGAAACTTTATTTACACACTGGCAGTACACCCGGCTTTGTACGGGTGTATATGCAACTACCAACTACCATCCCGACAGTCCATTCCTCACATCGGTGAAAGAATTTTCGAAATCGGCTGAGTAGTATCGGAGATTACCTCCGTCAAACAAACAAACCAACATTTACCTTTTTATAATATTACTGAAAATTGGGGGAGACCTTTGCCCAGCAGTGGGACAATATAGGTTAGGAAAAAAAAAAAAAATTACTCGTAGTATAGACGTAGAGGTCAATAAAATGATTTCAATACGAGTTTAAGTCCCGATAATATTCCTAAATATGTTTCCAAGTTGCGATAGTTAAAAAGAGTCTACCTATTTGTTGGTACATCTCTTGTCATGTAACATTTTTATCTTTCTTGAGCTACATAGTTTATTAACACACACTACTTAAAAACTTTTTATATGTTGCATGATGTGTTTAGATACTGTAGAAAACTGTGCGTTTAGTTCATAATTATTTGGTTTGTAAGCTGTGTTATTATTAGGGTAGCAGTTGTTGTAAACCAATAAATAAATAAGTAAATAAATACATACCTCAGGCGCGCGGTAGTATCTGGTGACGACGTACGGCGTCATCATAAAGGTGGTGCCGGCGGTGCGCGCCAGACCAAAGTCCAGGATCTTCAGCGTGCAGTCACTCTTCACCACTATGTTCGACGGCTTCAGATCCTGAAATATACAAATGTTTCAACAATTTTTTTAACAAAGCAAGAACCTAGAACATTATGAGGAATGGAATAGAACAGAAAAGCGGTGTTATTTTCCATCAGCGTAAATGAACAAATCTCATGGTTATTATTACTTGTGTAAAATACAAGTAACCAACAAACCATGTTACTTCATTACTCATACACAGAAAGTATGCCTTACAAACAAATTGTAATTTGGTATGGCCCCAGGGATTCACTAGACCTCTTGGCAGACCACCTGATGGATGGACGACAAAGTTGCCGTGCAGGGTAAGACCTGGATGCAAAAGGCCCAAAGCAGAAGTGTTTTAGCAGTGGGTTTTAACAGGCTGAGAATGATGATAATGAATGATAGCACTACACAAAAATTATAAGTGCTGTGTATGATAATGATAGATAACATAAACATACCCGATGGATAATCCCAGCTAAATGCAGATGCTTGATGCCGCACAGCATCTGGTATAGCAGGTAGCTCATCCGCTCGTGGTCTAGATCCATCTGTATGACCTGGCACAGGTTCGCGTCCATCAGCTCCATCACGAGGTACACATCCTGGAACTCCTCGAGGCTACGCTGCGGCGTGAAGGCGTTTAGCAGCCCGATTATCTGGAAGAACATCATACATTAACTAGCTAGCTATGATGATTTTAGTATTAAATGATTGACTTTAGCCAAGAATCCCGTATAAAACACGGGTTGATATTTGATAGTTAGATACTGGTGTTTTATACGGGATTTTATCCAGACTACCTACTCCAGAATTATGGAGATCCGTTGAACAACAACACCGCTGTAATAAAAAAAAGTTAAATCTACGTTTTTATCGTAGTTTTTTGTATTTGGCATTTAAAAAAAGCTCTTGAAAAGGGTTCATTTGGCAAAGCCTAACCTAATTTACATAATATTTTTAGCCCCGACTTTAATCCCTTACATTTGAATAATATTTTAAGCAACACGTTCGGGTAAACAAAAGCCTTTTACTCTGTTAAAAAAATATCCTTTGAAAATCTGAACTAGACATTTACGAATATAAGTTTTCACAGCAGTCGTAATTTACTACAGTTCAAGATAAACGCAGACGGCTGATGTGACAAAATTAGAAATGCCCCGCGTTGGGCGCCATTCTCACAATATGGCGCCCCAACAGAGTTTGTGAACTCGTACTGTTTCATCGCTGCGGTGACGTCTTTTAACAATTTACAGCAAATACGAGCGTTGGAGAAATACATTCCAGCGTAAAGTTTTAAAGCGTAAAACGCATAAGTTGGCCAACGAATTATAATTAAAGTTGAGAACGATACTTGTAGATAAAACCTATTCAAAATTCTTTGACGCGACGTAAGTAGGCAGATTAACTTTAATAATGTGACTTGATAAGTGCCGCTGGTTTTCGTATATGTGTTACTATCAGAAAAACCTTCTACCCGCCACTTCTAGCTCTTCTACCACATCAATTCTAGTTTAAAATGAGGTTGAGGTAGGCGCTGAAACATGCTAGTTCGCTCTTTAACGCTTACACCATTTTGAATTTATTCATTGTTCAACAAAACGTCAAAGGTTTATAGCGCTAGCTCGCTGGCTCGCCTATCGATCATCCACTTTAAGTATTCAGATGGAAGGATCTAAAAGCGTAGTTTGGTCACGACATTTCCAGGGAATGCTGAAAAGACTAAAAACAATTTTATAGCAAACTCACATTTTTATGGTTGACGAGTTTCATCAATTTGAACTCGCGGTAAGCGCGCTTCGCGTGTGTCACATTCTGGAATGGCCTCGATAGCTTCTTGATGGCGACATTCTGTTGTGTCACCGTGTCGTATGCGGCACTGCGAAAGAAATATCAATTACAGCGAACAGTTTATTTTAGACTGAAAACACGAAATAGGTCACTTACATAAACAGACAAATCGATAAATAATAAGCCATTCGGGATGAAATTAATGTTACATAATGGATGCCAGAAAAGGCTTATTCAGTGATTGACTGAATATGCCTTTAGAAGAGAACTAAGGTTCGTTTTAGTTAGTGACTGATGGTAGCGTTTCATGGTAGTTGGTTATGACGACAGTAAATATCGATTAATCATTCATTGTTATAGACTTTGACCGAGGCAATGGACAGGCTGTTTACTTCACAAAATTGTACCTAGCTGTAACGACTCAACACATTTTCAAGATTTATTCCAAATATTACCCCACGAAGAAAAAATAGCGGTCTTAATTATGTCCGTAAAACGTATTTGCGCCTGTCCATTTAATTACATCTTAATTTTAGTTTCATGCGTGCTCATTCGCATAAACTTAGGTGAATGAATTAATCAGAGAAGTTATAGAAATCTCAGAAAGAAGATTAGTATTGGAAGCGTAAGTCAAACAATCAAAGCGACCGTCCATTATCCAAAGCCGCCATCTTGTAAGCCGCCGTTTCCCCAACAAAATGGCGGTGCGTCCTTACCACACCATTCCCTGTGCGCCTGCGCCGCGGCCCACTAGCTCAGTGTACCGCGTGGGCACAGTGAACACAGTGTCCCCAAGAGTCACTGAGTAATACGGAACCATTGTCTACTGGTTAAGCAAAACTGCATCAGCTATAAAAGAAACAAATTATATTGTTGTTGTGTACGCGTCTACTGTGTGCTGTGCAAAAATAAGTGATTTGTCATGGAATAAAGTTTAAGATCCGTGCTGAAAGTTTGAAGTTCTTGATTGTTCTTCAATCATTGAAATTGGATCTGTTTTTGCCACTGTTTATTATTGGGAGTGTAGTGTGGTTTGGATGTGCAACATGCAGAAACAAGTGCGTGCAACTAATAAAATAAAGTAATAGAAACAGTATAAAACCGAACTAAAGTGTTGGAATGGATGCACCATATACCTACTTGCATGCTGTATAAAGAAGTTTATGGCAGAATATAAAATGAACAAGATTATGTAAACCCAATACATGATAATGTACAATGAAAACTTTATAACACCAGTTCTTACGTATGTACCTACAGTCGATAAAACGTGAAGAGATTGCATATTTATGGTTCACTAATGGCCTTACACAAGCATCAAACTATTTAGGGTTTAAATGGGTATATCATACAATGGTTTTCACAAAAATTGGTACAATATAGATGCCATGACGTGACTCTCTTAGATGATAAAATTAGTTTTTGCGCAATCACTGTTTGCTCATTTCAAGTACCTAAGTACTTGCCAAGAACATGGTTTTATAAGAGACCATAATAAGGTATATTATAAATTTGAAAAGATATTATCTTTGTGCAAACTTTTGCCAAGGTAGCTAAGCAGATTGAAAACCTGCCTTTTTTCATGAATAGAACTTGATTTTATGTAATACCTACGAATAAATAAAAGTAAGAAGATAAATATTAGTTTTCGTCGACTTCAGAAGTCTGAAGTTAATAAAATAAAACCTGTGAACAGAATTGAATACGACATCAAATCAGAAATTTCTCATTTCAGATATTAAAATCAGAATAGGTAAAACTTTATTGCCTTGCGACTTTAATCTTAAGAATTTCGAAGTAGGAGTTAGAGCTCACGTATTTTGGTCTTTCGAACCGGATGCAATAGGAACAGCAGGTAGAGTCCCCTAACTGAATTTACAATTGGTCCTTCGAACCTGATTATGAGTTATGATGAGTATAGCTTACCAAACAATGCCCTGTGCCCCGGAGCCGATGGGTTTGAGGTTCTGGTAGCGCTTGAGGATGGTGAAGCGCGTGTCGCCGACCTCGACGGTGTAGAAGTGCGGGTGGCGCGGCGTTGCCGACATGGCGGTGGCTGGAGCCGCGTGGGGCATGGACCACCCCGCTCTGGACATCACATAAAAGTATAAATAGGATAAACGCAATAAATAACTTTGCTTTGATTTGATGCGATTTATGTTTTAGAGAGTATTTAGCTATGTAGCCCTACCATCAGTATTCGTGTTGTATAGTTAATCCACTTACTTTAGATAAATATCTTTATAGAAGTGTGTATGTCTCCATAAAGTGATTGCGTTATTGTCGGCAGCAGGCGTCGGTATCACAGGTTCAGTCTTGTGGCCGTTTGGAAGACTACGGTACGCTGATTACGTCTGTGGACAAAGAAAACAAAACTACTTTAACCATATGGCAAAATATTGAGTACATTTAGTATACCATAACTAAAATATTAAATAATTGTTTTTCCAAAATATAACCACTAACCAGACTTTAAAAACGACACACAATAAAAAAAATAGGGTCTTTTAATGTTTCGTAATCTATTCTCCCACTGGTATCACAAAAGACCTGAACTTTTGAATTGGTTCAAAACTCCGCGAATATTCTCGAAGTATTTCCCTCAGTTGTGCCTAAACTATCAATTCAGCGTTAGCGAAAGCTTAGAGTACATCGTTATTTCAGAAGAGGTTCGAGGCCTCTTACTCCTATTTACAGTTTGACAACAACTTGAGTTTTAAAAACATCGTACATTGTTCCGTTACAGCACTTTGGGGAATGGAGGGTACATTTAGTTTATTTTGAGATTTATTACGGTAATTTGGTTTCTTATCTTGTTACTTGATTTTTGAGGCGCAACTTTTAAAGAAAAGTCTTTTGAGGCTAAAAAATGTAATAAAAGTTGAGAATCATCTTCTTACATTATTAAATAATATAGGGCTAGGCATGGGAAGCACCTACCTATATTTTCGTCTCAGCAAACCCTTTACATATTAATTTAGCAAAGTTTATTTAATAATATTCTTTCTAGTCACACAAAAGTACAAAAGTAAGCTACCTAAGCTTATAAAAAGAAAACGGCACTTATTTTAACAACCATTTGAACTTTAATAGAAAGTCTTATCCATTATGAATATTAGAGTTAAGCTGTAACGAGCCAAAAATTGCCAATTATAAATGAAAATTACTAATTTAAGTACAAAATTACTTTTAAAATTGCAGAGCGTTGTTGGCGCTACATTATGTAGGTTACCTACCTACCTCCATTTTATAACCTACGTCCTTAACGAGTTTCACAAACTGCCAAAGCTTGCCAAAGGCACGTTTTCTGAACCCAAAAAAAAGCAATTAAGTAGGTATGTACTTTACTTATTTGTTTCAAAATCACGTTGACTTTTAAGTTAATCTATTTTTCAAGTCGTGCCAAGCACGTTGCTGAGTCTACGCCAACAAAGTGAAAGAGTTGCACAACTTCCCAACTCTGTTGGCGGGTTTCAAACACGTTTCGAGTACTGTTTTAGTAATCAGGTAATGTTTTGGGTTCATAGCAGTTATCTGTGTTACCTCCCAGAGTTTATCTTTTAAATTATTTTCTCATTGAATAAAAGAAACTGAGACCTTTACATCTGATTTTTACACCTGACGCTGTAAAAATATAGGCAGGCAATCTTTGCATATACTTAATGAGACCCATACAATATAGGGCAAATGACATAGGATTCAGACTAGGCTAAATATAGCCGAAGTCGACTTCCCTCAGTTTCCGCCCACTTGACATTTATGTCACAACATGTCACTTATGTCACGGGTATGTGGCATCAGTACAGTCAGAAACAATAATTATATAATGGTTTTAGTTTTGCCAGTTGTATTAATCAATAAAAAAATCAGAGCTACTAGAAAATCAGGATTATTTTATTTTACTTATAAAAAGAGGTGTGTCAAGAGAAGAGTGTTTTACCACTAGCAATTTAAAAGAATCTTCAAATGCCTTTGCCTAAAATGTAGGTACTTATATCAAATGGCAAAACATTTCATTTGCCTTATAATTTCACTGCAGTGCAGACTTAGTAGGCAAATCAAGAAAAAAGTTAAGCGCAAGCTTTTGTTACTTTTATAATTCGATAATCAAAAACTTTATAAACTTTCAACTTCAACAAATTGTTTTTGTTTCGTAGTAATGACTCATTAAGGTTTTTGTGCTAAGCTCAGACCAAATCTACACTAATATTATAAAGAGGAAAACTTTGTTTGTTTGTTTGTTTGTTTGGTTGTAATGAATAGGCTCAAAAACTACTGGACCGATTTTAAAAATTCTTTCACCATTCGAAAGCTACATTATCCACGAGTAACATAGGCTACTTTTTATCCCGATATTCCCGCGGGAACGGGACTTACGCGGGTGAAACCGCGGGGAGCAGCTAGTAAAAAATAAAGACGGAACGCTGCGAACAACGAAGGTGAAGCAAGTTAAAACTACGCCTTGCTGTGTTTGACACACTTAAACACACACACGCAAAACGAAACTACACCTTAACTTGTCAGTAGCTACCGCGGCCCTTGCGAGCACGTCACTTTTTAAAAATTTAAGGTGTAGTTTCGTTTTGCATGTGTGTGTTTAAGTGTGTCAAACACAGCAAGGCGTAGTTTTAACTTGCTTCACTTTCTTTGTCGCAGCGTTCCGTCTTTATTTTTTATTTGGTCTGAGGTGCTAAGTAATAAAAAAGCTGGCTTATACAAATGCAAATAGAACTCAGAAATATAAAAGTGACTACAAATTGCAAAGCTGCATGGCGACGTTCCTACTGCACTTAAGAATATCAACCTTTGAAAAGTGCATTACAGCTATCTTTACACTGAGACAGTAAACAGTCGAGTACGATAGTACGATACTAGTAAGTTACTTATTTTCTAACTTAAATATTTAGCGTAAAATCCGACCGTTGTTTTCGCGGATTACGGTAATTTTTGATTCGCATGAATTTGATACAAGTTAGATAATGCTGGTTACTGAGAACATTGCAACTTGATCGGACTATGGTGAGAGCAGAGGCAGCAGAGGTTTCAACGCCAGACATTTAAAAGCCGCGGGCAGCAGCTCGTACTAGCCGATGGCCTCAGGGAAGTAATTCATCAGCAATAGAATTTCCACCCAGACTTTTCTATATTTTTGTATACTTAATCATATATGTGTGCTACTAGACTGAGGTTAAGGCGCATTCACTCTCTCCAGCTACTCGACTCACTTGACACAGTTGCGGCACTCGAGCGAGCGATGCTGGGAAGTGCCTCGCACTCATTGTACCATTGAATACGCCAAACAGAACTGAATGGAACGAACATAAGCCATAGCGAATAAAACGATCCTCATTTAGATAGTGGCGTTTAAAACTGGCACACAAATGGGGTATTGCAATTTGGCACTTTAAATTCTTAGGAAAAAGACCATTCGAATAAAGCATCGATAATGCAGCTTTGATCGAATTAGATCACTAGGATCATTCTACTTCTCTACTCTACAAACCGAAAACGATGCATCGCGTGCCAATTATCACGCAGGTCAGCGTATGTTGGTGGAAGCTGAATTCAAAAGAATAACCAACAAAAGCTGACCTGCAATAATTGTCATTGCAATGACGATAATAAACAATTCAATTTAGCTTCTGTCAAAACTTTACACGTCAGCTTTAGCTTACGTCAAAAGCAGTTCATTAAAGGACCTAAACAGAATAGCTTTATAAGGTCATGGTAAGCCAGCAGGTCTACACAGCTGACACAACTACTAAAAGCTCATCATATCATCTAAGTGCCCCATATCTTCCCAAACGAGATGTGACGACATGATTGTCCAAACAGAGCGTTGGCGGAGGTCCAAGGGTGCCGGCGTCGATGTGGAAAGTATAAAAGTCATTGCTATCGATATTAGAGCCAATACACAGAAAGATCTAGACGGGGTTTAGATATTATTGAGGCCTGTATAGTCTAGTAAATGAAATATAATCATGACTGTATTTTTAGGATGTGTTAGGCAAATTCATTCGGATTTTTGGTCTTAAATAAATAAATGTCCTTGGACATTGTACACGTCGTCATTCTAGTCCCAAGCTAATCAACTTAATGCTTGTGTTATGGTAACCAGATGACTGATTTACTTAGATTATTTCTTTGTAAATACATAGACCCAGACACGGAACAAATGTCTGCAGAACATACAAACATTTGTCCCGTAGCGGGGATCGAACCAATTATGTATAGCAATTAGGTAAGCGTTTTCGATAGTGTGTTGGTATCATAGAGGAAGCAGTAAGGGGAGGAGCCATCAGTTTTATTTTCTATGACGCTAAGAAGGTCATTTTCTGCGAGGGACGAGGAACTATCTGTCAATAAGTAAATGTCAATTTTTGTGTAAAAATCATAGTGCTTGAAGCTATCGATAGTTTATTATCGATGAAAGAAAGAAAGAAAGAAAAGAAAGAAAGAAAAATATTTATTTTGTCAAAAACGCGTTACACATAAGACACATTAAAATAAGTAGGACATTGACAAAATTGGCAACTACTCAGCGTATTGCTGCAACAGAAACCAGAGAATCTGTCGCAGCGCTGGTCTTCCGTAGCGCCGTAGGTTTATGTGTGTGCTGCGGCCCCGCAAAAAACACACATTTTAAAGTAATATAAGGTAGGTTGTAAAAATAGAAACAAGAGAAGAGAACGATGAGTGCGGCCAATACGGTAGGTATTGGTTGTATGACAAATTTTAATGTTATTGACAAATTAAATCACAAATTGATTTGATTTTAAGCTATTGCATAGCTTCTATGGCGGGCCTTAGCGGGGTGACCGAATCCAGAAATTCTGTAACGAAAAATTCAAAACTGGCTTTGAACCTTCTTTTTTCTGATTTTTTTATACTTAGATCAATATTTAAGCCTTTTCTGTCATCACAGCGTCTTTTGGCGTGGTTTTACGTGGTAGCCAAAGGAAAAATTATATATTTGTTTCTTTAATTTTAGCTTAATTCGTAAATAATCGAAATACAGGCGAAATTATTTTTTATCTTGTTTTTTGAAGTTATTTATGTAAATGTTGATAATACGATGAAAATTGAGAGGTCCAAAGTTGTATAAAATCACAACAATTTTGGTTCTCATTCATTTTTGTGTGGGTGTAGGGAATTGTTTTGGAACAGGCAATAGAGTCAACTAGTTTTTAAGACTGTACATTTTCGAGCGATCCTTGAGGTCCTATGAAATAAACATATTTTTCTTTCTTTCTTTCTTTCTTTTGTAAAAATCTAATGTTCTAGTCGGATTGGTTGAGTTTTTCGATTAAGCTATAAACAACACCTATACAATCATTGGCGGAAAAAAAATCGTCCTTTAATCAATTTCAGGTTACCCCTCTACTGGTGAGCTAATCCGACTGGGCTGTAAGTCAATATCGATAAGTTATTTTGAACTGTCCCTTCACTAATTTCGCTGCAGTGACAAGCAGTGTGTCCAACTAAAAATACCTATTTCCGCGATATTGTGAGGATGGTAAATATTTTTTTAATAAAGTTTACCTATGATTTTAACAGAAGTTTAACAGCCAGAAGTTTAACTACCTACTTAACGTTCTGAAAGCTTACGTAGGTATATAATTAGTAAGTTGGAGGTATAGGGGTGGTATAGATACCTAATTTATTGTGCACCGATAATGATAAATCTAGATAAAAAGTAGTATTTTGTTATATGCACATTTTTCGATGCACGGGATGATTTGCAAATATTTTTTTTCAAGTGCATTGAAAAGTCTTTCTTCCGAGGTAAGCACTATCTACTAGTTTTGAAGTAGGTAGGTATGTAGGTGTTTTGTGTACCTACATACCTACCTATTTGTTTGTTTTTTTACTCAATGCAGAAATATAATGCTTTTATCTATTATAACGAGTACGAGGAAATACAAAAAATTCTAGGAACTTTAATTCGTTTAATTAAACCGACTTGCAAATATTGACCAAGCAACAGAAGATAGAACAGCTACTTTTCAAATTAAAAAAAAGAATAAAATATAAATATAATATGCCACTAAGAGTATTATTTTTCATAATTCGGGATTCGTGCTAGATAACAAAATAAATAGGTAGCATGAATATGAGTGATGGAATAGTGCGGATTCAATCCTACGCCTTTCGGATCAAAGTCGAAGTAGCAATCCACTTGGCCAACTCGGCGGCATAGCAAAATACGCTAAAATGGAATCTGTTACGATTTGTTGGCAACATTATATAAATTTTAGTTTTATTCAAATTTAGTGCATTAATTGTTAATATTTAGAGGAATGAATACTTGCAGATGGAAAGTCACATCATCCTTTTGTAACCTGAAAGTTTCCAATATTTTAGGATATGCGAAAACTCTGCAATTTGGCATTTTATACTTATATCCTTCCGCGTGTACCGTGATTGACAAATGACGCGTAACCAGCGGCGCGCGGGGTTTTACATATGGAGAATGATTGTTGGTCCAAGGACCTTGGCTGCGGGGAAAGCATGTCAAAAATTGACAATGTCGTCTCCTTCTGAAGGAAGATAATTGCTCTGAGGTTGGTATCGACTACCGGAATTTACCGCATTGCCTAGTAATATAACTAGGCGTAGCCCGTGATTCCTCTTGTGAGTTACCGCGTCGAACCGCTAATGTTCAGAGAGCGATGTCGGTTATCTCACCCTAGAGACGTGCTCATTTATTCACAAAATAAACGGTTCTTCTGTTCAGAAAATGGCCACTGCAGGGCTATAGACATTCACCTTTCTTTTCCATTTTTTTCGTTTCTATTTTTGTCTATGGTACCTAATAATTTTTTTTTTTTTTTTTTTTTATTTTATTTATTTATTCAAACAAATAAATGTCTACCGCTCCCATCCATTGAAAATGTTAAGCTTTATTGCTTGTTTAAGTACAATATAAATAGTGATTATAGCTTTATTGTTTTTCATAGTGAATATAGGCTTCATATTCCAATACCGTCAACTATTATTGTTCAAAATAAGTCTTTTCAAGTCTCTTTTGATAGCAAGACTACTGTAAACTGCATTCCCATTAAACTTTCAAACTGGCAAACCCATGGGAATTTGGATCTAACGACTTTGTGCATAAATGCGAAAATGCAATATATCTGTTCTGGTGCATTTTGCAGTCATTTCCCTGGGCGCAGATGTTAACTAGACCAAAGTTTGGCTTGCACATGTTTGTAGTTTACCCATAGATTTATATTTACCTTACAGTGTGTAAGTTCCAATGTTATCTAAATGGGGTTTATTCATAAAAACTTGACAATTTAATACAGGTTTTAAGAACGTTTTTTTCTTGTCACCCATATGTCAACGAAAAGAGATAGCAACAGATTTAATATGCGTTTTAGCTAATACAGGTTTAATACAGGTTTTAGGTCGAATATGCATAATGGGGTAAGTGTTTACAAGAGCTAAATAAAACGCCTTTAGACTTTTACTAAATGATTTATAAAGCCTCAGGAGGCAATCTTGGCTTACGCTTTACAATATATTACACTAGCAGCACGTCCCGGCTTTGCACGGGTGTACTAATAAAACTACCGGGATAAAATATATCCTATAACCATTAAGACAATTAATTCTACACATTGGTGGAAGAATTTATAAAAATCGGCTGAATAGTTTCAGAGATTACCTCCGTCAAACATGTCAAACAAACAAACCAACATTACTTTATAGTATTAGTATAGATTTCGATTTATCGATATCTATTTTTTTGGGCATACATAGAGGGAGACTTGCGCCCAGAAGTGGGCATTTATAGGAAAATATAGTAAAAAAATATATATTTAGGTATTTGACTAACCTATAGAATCAAATTCAATAGGTACACTCTCCAAATATACATAAAACCTACGTACAGTATAAACCCCTAATGAGCACACAATGCCGTGCGGTTGGGCCCCGCTGGCTCGGAAACAAAACGTGAGATAAAAGGATGGAATTCCCTTAAAAATACGGGGTTCTTTCGGTCGAAATCCAGACCCTGTACTCTCGATTATTAAAACGCATTGTTTTATTATTTATTCTCCAAATACTCCAATGTATGGAATAACACATAGGTTGTAATTTATACGGGTAAGGTAATAAGCGAGTGAGTGTCTAGGGTGGACACTTTTAGCATTTATTATTGAGAGCAAAAGATTACTGTATTTGTATTTTTATCCATTTAAATCCTTTTTCAAATGATTGTAAAACAGATTATTTTAAGCGCACTAATTATTCACGGGACGTACTCGAATATTCAAAAGCTTGGATCTAAATATAGCGATGCCGGCTTATCATTAATTTAGCAACCTTTACTAAGAATAAATAAGTAATTAACTCATTTGGAAGGTGATATTTAATTGAACTTTCATTTTGATATAAGCTTTTATGTAGAGGTACTGGTAATTATTATTAAACATGTCTCATTTACTTTTGGATAGTAATTACTATAGGACTTACCATAAGCTCCGTAAATTCATTTTGGTTTACAATTTATCGTATTTGTTGATCACCATCTGAAACAATCCAATGAATGTTTTAAAAAATGTAATGTTTCATATTATAGTTTTAATTAATCTAATCACAAATGAATAGGCCATAATATGAGACCTATAGTTAGACCGTCTTCCAATAAGATATAAAGGCCAGTGTCCAAGCCAGCGTCCAATTATTCCGAGCGAGCACACAGGAACCCGCACGATTAGGGTTCCTTCGCAAATTGATTCTCCGCCGGCTCAGCTCTATTCAATAAGATTTTATTGGAATAGTTCGTTTTGTCTTTGAAGTAGTCTAGATAGTCTAAAGTAGATAGTCCTGATGTTAAAACTCGGAATAATCTCGAGCTCAAAAGCATTTAGTTTATTAAAATCTTAAAGGACTTGGAATAGATTAAGTAGTTTCTCGACAAGGATTATCCAAATTAAATATTAAGCAGTATTTCCTTCTAGGATTAGAACATCTGTCAAATCTTGAATTAACATTTGATTATATCGGTACCTATTCACTATCATTGTTAGGAGTAATATGACTTTAAGTAGTGCCGGTGTAATTTATTACACCATACTTTCTTTACCAAACCATTCATTAACAAACTTTCATTGCAGATATTAGACACAATGATGCATTATGTGCATTGATGAGAACGTAGCGTATAACGCACCCTAATGCTGCGTTTCCACCAAAGATGTGCTACGAAGCTATAAGTTAAATAAAAATAGAAATACTAAAACCAATATATTTTACATCTTATTATTGGAATAAGATGAAAATACCTCAGATAGGAAGGTATAAAATCATTAAGCCAAAGGTAGTCTTGGTAACCAATGAGAAAATAAATATCGGTGTGCCTGGATAATTTGGAGAAGACGATATTTTAGGAAGGCCGTTGCTTAGCGACGCACCTTCGAAATCCAGAGGTCGAAAATATACAGGCAGATTAATTAGGCTATTTTTATTGGAAGTTGTTTTTATTTTAATTAGGATGATATTGTGAGGGCGGTAGGAGAGCAGTGGATGCGGATGGCACAACATCGCCAAGAGTGGCGTGATAGAGAAGAGGCCTTTACCCAGCAATGGGTGTTACCGGCTGAGTAGATAGATAGATAGATAGATAGTTACAAAACAGTGAAGCGGGTAATTGGTGACGAATTTGTAAAGATAAAGTCATTTTAATAATGGTTATTCTTATGTTGTAGCTAATGGATCACAAAAATGTTGATTTCAGCTATGAGACTACAACCTGTGTTTGAAGTAAAAATAGTTTTGTAAATGGACCAAAGGTCAGTGGAAGTACCTAACCTTTTCTACTTACTTGGAGTTTATCGAATAGGGATTAGGGGTTAATTTAAAATATTTATGTAGAGATTAAAACCAAACCGATGTCTGACCAAATTGTATTTGTAAATGTATTAAAAAAAAACGAAGGAATATATAGGTACTGATTCGTAAATTGAGTGTTCTTTTACCGAACAACAAAAAATGTACGGAACATTGCGCAGCTTCTATTGCGTCACTGATTTATGACGTCACAAATCATAGTACTTTGTCTGCCTGTCAGGCAAGTAGAGTACCTATATAAGTACTGCGACAGAAAAACGTTTTTCTGCCACGCGATTGTTTCAATACAAACCACCAATAAGCTAACTAGTAAAACTATTTATAAATACTATCGGGACTTCTCGTATTGACGTAATTGTCGCGTATTGTAGTAGTAAGTAGTAGAAATTATATTTATTTTATCTAGCGCGTTGAATAGGGCGAATGCGCTAGATAAAATTTCCCAGTGGTGGTGTGGCCAGGCTGTTTTATGCAACACTAGTAGCACGTCCCGGCTTCGAACGGGTGGTCTAATGGAGCTACCGGGATAAAATATAGCCTATAACCACCCGGACAGTCCATTCTACACACCCGTAAAGGAATTTTTGAAATCGGCCCAGTAGTTTCGGAGATTACCTCCGTCAAACAAACAAACAAACAAATTTTACTTAATAATAATATGCAATGCAACATTAAAAGACAAATATCGTCCTATCCTCATTAAATACCGAGCCTGAACTCCCTCTTTACGATCAAAAGGACAAAAACAACTATAACAACCCCTGTGTATTTGTTTATTCATAGAGCACCCTTCAGCACGTTTGAAGGGCACGGCAGCCTCCTAGATAATTCACAAGACATCCCGCACTGCTGATCCCCAATTTTGCGACATTTTCATAAAAAAAACAATATTTTTAGACAGTGATAAGTGATTCACTATAAACACGCTGGTATTAAAACGTATAAGGTACATAATAAAATTAAAAACCTATTTTTTTGTGAAAAGCGCTTTCTAAAAAAAAGTATTTTCAGATGCTAAAGATCTGAATGAAGTAAATGGCAACCGATCTCTGGAAATACAGCCGTGATCATAATTATTTATTTTATTGAATAACGCCAGAATTCAATGCATTGTCACAGTGCCCATGTAATTTAACCCGCAGTCTAGTATAGTTGTACGGGCCCAGTTGGACTACGTACAGAAAAAAGTTAGTTGGCCGTTAAAGGAAACGATACACTTTCGTTTTAAGTTTATTACACACACAGTTTACAAGTAGGTTAAGTTATCACTCGCGCGTGCGTCCGTCGCAAAGTTTATAATGTGCACTGACTCGGGTAAACATTTTTGCTGACAGCATGTACTTCATTGTACATACTGCCAACCCCAAAAAGAAATCGAAGGGGATGCAAACGGGAGTGAGAGTAACAAAGTAAGTATAAGTTTAAGCAAAAGTTTCAAAGCATATAAAAGGTAAAGTAAGTCACTTAATGTAAAATACAAAAAAGTAAATATAAAAAGTATAGTGTAAATATAAAAGTTCTTAGCTTAAAAATCTTATAAAGTCAAATAAAAAACACAAAAATAAATGTCAATCGAAATTAAATTTGATGTCTTCTTGCTTGATGTTGGGGTGTTCCTGCCGAGGCCGGGGCTGGATGCGCTCGCCAGGCGGCGCCACCGTCGGCGTTGCCGCTCGTTGCTCGTTCTTGCGTGGGCGCTCCTGCAGCGAAAACGATCTGCCGAGTTTATGCCTTTTTCGGGTCTGCATCTCGAATGTTTCATGTTTTGGAGATTCGGCAGTAGTTTCATAAGTCTCTCTTTTATTACAGCAACCTCTTTTCTTCATAATCCAAACCAAAGCTGTGATAACAGCGATTGCTAACAGTGTGTAGCAGACGATATATTGGTGTATATCGTGAGTAGTTATAGCGGCTGGTAGTTGATACTCATTAAGTTTTTGCTGTTCTAGTTGTTGCTCTACCTTTGATAGGTTTTCCTCTTCCGATAACAGTTGTAGTCGGGTTGTGTGCTGTGAGTTAAAGATGTGATTAATAGATTTTTCTAGTTGTGGTGGCTTTGCTAAGTATAAGTTTACTTTCGCATTGCTATGATATAGATTGTGAGCATAGATACTTAAATCCTTATTTTGTAGGACACATCCTTGTTTTAGAGTCACAAGACCTGAAGTGTTTATTTGGTGAGTTGTGACTTCTCCATTGCAAACAGTACGTATATTGCATGATGAATCGCAGCACACAGTCAACCAAGTATTTGTGGAATGCAGTTCAATCCAGCTAGCTTTACATTCAGTTGTTGTCATCATGCACGGCGAAGTCGTTTGATGGTTTAAGAGTTTCGCTTCGCAGGGTGCATCTTTTCCATCCAAGTTTCTTATAGGTAAGCTGAGGCTGCACACAAAGTTATCCATCCGTCGTTGAATACATTGCTGCAGTCCGTCTTCATTTAAGCTGATGTAGGAGTTTTTTCTAAAGTTCACCGCTATGTACTTCGCCGACACACTTACATATCTTGTAGTTTCGATATCCTTTTTAACCGTTTTCAGAGGTAAAGGAATAACTCGATGTAGTGAAAAATCTTCGTCACTAGTCAACGGAATATGGATCTCAAACATGAAAAAGTTATCCGTGACTCGAGCTTTAACGTAGAGTAGTTTATAGATATCTTTTATTTCTTCTTCAATATTTTCTACAGGAAACGTCAATGTTTTAGGTAATTTTCCCGAGATCTCATTAAGTTGTTTTATCAGGTTGACTGGGGTCAGGAGATGAACGTCGATGTGGCCTTTGTAGACATCCACAATGGCGTTAAAAAGCATTTCTTGAATGTTCTTTACGTTAGTTAGTAGTAAGTGTGCAGTGAGCGACGCAGAGCTGAAGAAGTTAGTGGCCATAACAGTTCCAATTTTTGACTCGAGTAGTGAGATTTTCGCGTCTGTGTCGTTCATATACTTGTTCATTAGTATAAATTGTCGATTAATGTTTTTCTCAGTTTTCTTCATGATTTCGTTTTCAATTTCAACAATGGTAGTTTGATTCTTCATCAGTTCTAGTAGGTACTTTTCGTTAGTCTGTATTGCTTGAATATCTTTTTGGTATTTCTGTGCGAAATGTTGATCTAAGATCCCAAACAAGCTATTCGCAATGTAGCCCACACCATCAATTAGAGAGCGTTTTCTACGATCCGATAAATGTTTATGTGGTGCTAGTAGTATGTTGTTATAGTGTTTCAGTAATTCCAGTTGATGCAATAGTTGTTGCATGCTACTTGCGCAATATCTTGAGTCCAGCTTTTGACATAATTTATCCAAATCGTTTAGGTAGTTTTCGATATCTTGAGTAGCTTGCCAGTACGTAGTTAAGTTATAATAGGTGAGTAGTATCCATTCGTCATGAATAAGTTGTATTTTACCGATCGTATCATAGTAGATAGGGCGCTCGCGGCCAAGGTTAGTAATCTGAGCGCTCGGTGTCATCGTACTCTCACTGTCGTCAGGAACAATGCATTGCGATCCAGTAATCAATGCAAATATTGTAAGAATATTCATAATGAATGCGACTAAACCTTTCCTCCGGTTTCGGTTGCGTGTCTTAGTCGGCTTTGGACTCGAAGTTGTATGTAAGTTAGTTAAGTCTTCATCTTTCTTTTGCGAGCTTTCAGGTACATTTGGCAATAATTTTGACAATTTGACGACCGGTCTTTTGATTTCGCCAGTTTGAGTTTTTAAGGTGGTGACCCTCACGTGACCATCTTCGCCAGAATGTGTTTCTATTACTCTTCCCATGATCCACTTTCCCGGGGGAAGATTGTTCTCTTTTACAAGGACAATGTCCCCCTTTTCTATATTTTTAGTAGGTTTTTGCCATTTAGTTCGTGTATGAAGTTGAGTTAGGTAGTCACTTGACCACATTTTCCAAAATCGCTGCATCATGTGTTCCGTCAGTTGCCATCGTTTCTTTAAATCCACATTTCTTTCATTTTCATAACTTGACAGAGGTAGTGTCATTGTAGGACTTCCAGTAAGGAAATGGCCCGGAGTCAAGTAGTTATAAAAGTCTTCCGGGTCTTCAGTTAATGGGCATAGAGGCCTCGAATTCATACAGGCTTCTATTTTAGTTAATAGGGTCGCAAACTCTTCGTAAGTTAGTTTTTGATCACCTAGAGTTCTACGTAAGTGGTGTTTCATGGATCGTACAGCGGCCTCCCAGAGGCCGCCGGCACTTGGCCAAGCCGGGGCATTAAAATGCCACTCTACTTCCATTTTTCCTATCTCATGGAAGAACTCGTTTGAAAGTTCAGTCTTGAAAAGTTCGTATTCGTGCTTCAGAACCTTTGAAGCTCCAATAAAGTTCGTACCGCAGTCCGAGTACACATGTTTTGGCGTTCCGCGTCTAGCACACATTCTTTGGAAGGCGGAGATAAAAGCTTCAGTACTTAGATCCGATACCAATTCGATGTGGACTGCTTTGGTCGCCATGCATACAAAGATTGCGATGTACCCCTTTGATGTTCTTACTCCTCTCCCCTTGCTCAATTTGACATCTACATGGCCCGTAAAGTCCACTCCTGTATGAGTGAAGGGGCGGGAAGGAGTCGCTCGTTGCGACGGGAGATCTGCCATGATCTGATAGTTTTCAGTTGGTTTGTACCGCAGGCAGCGCACGCAATGACGTAGTTGAGTTTTCACTACTCGCATGCCACCAATAATCCAGTAACGTTGTCTTATGAAGGCGAGTGTGAGACGCGCTCCGCCGTGAAGTGTAGTTACGTGAGCCTGGTTAATAACAAGTTGAGTCAATCTCCCAGTTTTTGATAAGATGATAGGGTTCTTCATTCCTTCCGGTAAGTTAGTTTTATTCAGACGGCCACCGACGCGCATAAGTCCATCTTCGTCCAAGTAAGGATTCAGTTTGTAAAGTGGGCTCTTGTTGTTTACGCCTTGTTTTTTAGTTAGTAAGTTATATTCCATTTCAAATTCATAACTTTGAATACATCGGAGTATAAATTTGTTTGATTTAATTAGCTCAGTAGTTGTCAGGTAGGTAGTTAACGTCTTATCGGTACCGGCGGTGTCAGTTTTCACCATTGTGTTCCGAACGTTTGAAATAAAGCGCATAATCCATGCTACTATACGTATAGTACGTGACAATGAACTGCATTTGTTTATTATATCGTTTATGAAGCTCTGATAATTATTTCTTCGTAGGGTTGTCACTTCTTGTTTTTTATCGATCTCCGTTGTAAATAGGCAGTTAATAGTTTCAGTTTTGTCAGTTTCGGTAAATGTCTTTAGTATGCTCGGGCCTTTCCACCACAAATCGAAGTTAAGTAGTTTTTTCGGATCTACTCCTCTAGTCGCACAGTCTGCAGGGTTATTCTTCGATTCAATATAGGCCCATAGTTTGGCAGGTATCACTTCATTTATTTTCTTCACTCTGTTCTCCACATATTTTTCCCATTTAGTCGTTTCTCCGTTCAGCCATGCCAAAACTACTTTTGAGTCGCTCCATGCTCTTAATGTTGTGGTGTGTTCATTTAGTGAGCTTTTTGCTTTTTTCATTAGTTGTGCTAACAGTAATGCTCCACAGAGTTCAAGTCGAGGCAGAGTTAGTTTCTGAGCGATTGGGGCAACCCTAGTCTTAGCGACGAGTAAGTTCAATGTCGGCTGTCCCTTTTCGTCAATAGCTCGAGTGTAGATTACGCAAGAGTATGCCTTTTGACTTGCGTCACAAAATCCCAGTAGTTCTATTTGTTTTTCAGTACTTCCGATCCATCTTTTTATTTCAATAGATTTTAATATCGGTATTTCAGTTCTCAGTTTTAACCAATCATTTTGTATATTCGTAGGTAATGGTTCATCCCATTCTAGTTCTTGTTCCCAGACTCGTTGGAATATAAGTTTTCCAGTTACTGTCACAGGAGACAGCCATCCGAGCGGGTCATAGAGTTGTGATATCTCCGAAAGTAGTGCGCGTTTAGTTAGCGGTATTTTCGGGTTTTCATTAAAGTTCCAGTTAAACATGAATGTATCCAAGTTAGGGTTCCATCCAAGGCCGAGAGTTTTTGTTGAGTCTTCGTGTTTGAAGTCAAAAATATTGTTAGACGAAATTTGATTTTCCGTTAAGTTTTCCAGCAGTTCTGGGTAGTTAGCTGTCCATTTTCGTAGGTTCATTCCACCTCCGCGCAGTAATTCGATCAAGTTTTTTTGTAGTTCTTTCGCTTCTTCGAGTGAGTTATTTCCTCCCACTAGGTCGTCATAATAGAATGAATTTTCCAGTACTTTTGCGGCGGCCGGGTACATGTACCCATCGTCCATTGCCAGTTGTTTTAGTGTTCGTAATGCAAGCCAAGGCGCGCACTTTGTACCGTATGTCAGTGAACATAGAGTATATTCTTGTAAGACTTCAGTTACTGAAGGACGCCATATAATTTTTTGTAGTTGTTGTTGATCTTCCGATAACCAGATGCATCTGTACATTTTTTCTACATCTGCTGTGTAGGCGTATTTGTAGGATCTCCACTTTAAGATCAGAGCCTGAATGTCCTTTTGTAGGTTCGGGCCCTTTTCCATCAGTGAGTTTAGGCTTTTGCCGCTTGAAGTTTTGCTCGAAGCATTAAAAACCACCCTTAGTTTAGTTGTAGTGGAGCTTTCCCGAAGAACACCGTGATGAGGTAAGTAGCATTCTTGACCTTCAGTAGTTGAGGGGAACGATGGCTTCATGTGCTTCAGTTCATAGTATTCGTTAATAAAATTTTTGTACATAGTAGATAGTTTTTCATTTTTAAGTAATCGTTTTTCAAGTTGTAAAAATTGTGAGATCGCTATTGGCCTTGATTTTCCGAGTTCAGTTTCATAGTTTTTCATCATAGGCATTTTGACAATGTACTTGCCATCGGCGGCTCGTTTAGTAGTTTCTTTGTAGTAAATTTCGCACTGATCATCCTGATTGATGTCTTCACTCCCTTGAGTTATGTCTTCACTTTCCCAAAACTTCGAGATTTCAGTTAAATCAACGATAGTAATGAGGCAGTTAAAAGTTTGAAGTTTTCCACACAAAATCCAGCCAAGTTGGGTTTGTTGTGCGACTGGCGAGTTCTGATCTCCCTTTAAGACACCGTCCATTAAAATTTCTGCGTAGATGTCCGCGGAGAAAAGTAGGTCTATGGAGCTGCTTACATTGTAGTCTGGGTCTCCAAGTTTCAAGTTGTGTAAATGTGGCCAGTTGGCCTTTTCAAAAGTAGATTTAGGTAAGTTTTTAGTTAAGTTTTTCAGTATCAGAGCTTGAGTGTTGAAAGTGTAGTCACTGTGTATGGACTGACAGTTAAGTTGTACACTGCCTTTGCAGTCACCAGATACGGCTCCTATTCCGGTTACCGTGGCATTGAGCTTTTTTCGTGGAAGCCGTAGTCGTTGAGCGGCGTTTTCCGTGATCAAGTTTACTTGCGATCCTTGGTCAAGGAGCGCTCGCAGAGTTACAAAGGTGCCATCGTAGGCCTTGACCTTTATTTGGACAGTAGTTAGTAAGACTTCCATGTTCATAGTAGTTAAGTGATGAGAGCCTTGTTGAGTTGAAGTTGAAGGCTGAGAAGTAGTGTGGTTCTTCTCAGGCTTGGTAGTTAGTTCATACGTTCTTTTAGCAATATGTAATAAAGTGTGGTGTTTTAAATTGCATTCTTTGCAAGTCTTTTCCGATTTACAATCGGTAATTCCATGGCTGTATAAACAGTTTTTGCACACTTTCAGTTTCGCAACGATACTGTTGCGCTGTGGAATGTTCATGTCAACAAATTTAGTACATTGCATCAATACGTGTTCGCCGTCACATAAAGGGCATTTTCCGTATGCAGTATGAAATGTTCTGGAATAGTCCTTATTTTCTTTGTATAAGGTTGGTTTTTTAGCCAAATTCAGTTTGTAGTTGTTAGGTAGGTATTTGTTTGTCGGCTTGAAGCTCATGTTAGCGAGTGGTTTCTGGGAATTGTTTGTTAAGTTTTGACGATTCTTTACAGTTTCGAAGGCCATAAACTTGCTTTCCAAAAATTTTAAAAATTCTGTTAGATCGGGTAGCTCCCGGTTATCTTGGATCTCTTTAGTGTATTCGTTAAAAGTTATCGAATCCAACTTTTGAGCCATGTAGTGTACGATAATCGGGCCCCAGCTTGAAACATCCACTTTCATGTTAGTGAGTCCATTCAGGCTTTCGGTGATGACGTCATGAATTTTCTTGATATTGTATGCGTTAGGCTGTTGGATGACGGGCAGCTGTTGCATAGTGTTCATGAAAGATGTAAATTGAAGTCGACGATTGTCATACCGATTGGATAGTATTTGCCAGCAGGAGTCGTAGTTTTCGGCACTAACAGTTAGGTGTTGAATTAATCGTTCAGCTTCACCTTTTAGTTTTGTTTTCAGGTGTTGCATTTTTTGCGATTTTGAAATAGTTGGGTTCTTGTGGATAGTTTCTAAGAAGAGGTCCTTAAATGAAATCCAGTTCATGTAGTTGCCATAAAACTCAGGTATTTCAATTTTAGGTGTAGATTTTTGATAGTGAATGTTTGACCAAATCTTGTTGTTTAGTTGCTTCCGCAGATCGTCATATTTTTTCTCGATGCTATCAAACTTAGCGGAGTAGTCTGTGTTCAAGTTAGAATCTTTCAGTGCCTCTTCCAGTTCCCAGTGAAGTTTATCGATTGCGTCCCACTTCAGCTTCAATGTAGAGAGATGGTCATCCAGTTCCCATTTCTCAGTTATCTCGTCGATCTGTATTTTCGACATAACTCTTTCCAGAGCTTTAAAGTTGCATTTTTGTTGACATACCAATTTTTTAGTGCTATCATTGGGTTCATCTTCTAAAATTCCCGATAGGTCGAAATCCATACTCATTTCAAGTTTCTGGCTTTTCTCTTCATTCTCCTCTTTTTCTTGTCTTCGGAGAGAGATCAGCAGATCCATAATATTCTCCTTAGTAGTTTCATACAGCTGTTTAGTTTTTCCGTAAACGTTTGAAGTAAAGTAATTCACTTGAGCTTTATCTTCAATTTCCTGAACGAGAGTTTCATTTCTCTCGTGAAAATCCACCCATTGTTGTTCTAGGGACTTAAGACGCTTCTCTAGATAATCGACAGTTTTTCTAGATAGGCTGTCTTTCTTGTAGTTAGCACACAAAGTTTTTATGCTTTCGAAACAACTTACTTGTCTGGCAAGAAGTTCCATTTTCCAGTAGTTAAAGTAAAGTAGTTAGTTAGTTAAGTATCAGTAGTTAGTTAGAAATCAGTTGAGTGCAGTTGAGTTAAGTTCCAAGGTGTTGGTTCAGGACACGAAGACTGGTCGTAGTTTCCTCAGTCTTCTTCTTCAAGTGTTTTCCGTCACTCCTCGTAGTTTACGATAGAACTTCGGTAATGCTTGAAGATTCCAGTAGGTACACTTAGCGAATCTGCAACCCGCCGCTACGAAATTTGCGCCTTCTCAATTAGCCTGGTGAGACCCGCTGGTGGGAGGCCAGGTAACCGAATCGCTTTCGCAACTTAGAGTCACAAAATACACTAAATGTAAAACTCGAAGGACCAAATGTACGGGCCCAGTTGGACTACGTACAGAAAAAAGTTAGTTGGCCGTTAAAGGAAACGATACACTTTCGTTTTAAGTTTATTACACACACAGTTTACAAGTAGGTTAAGTTATCACTCGCGCGTGCGTCCGTCGCAAAGTTTATAATGTGCACTGACTCGGGTAAACATTTTTGCTGACAGCATGTACTTCATTGTACAATAGTGCATAGATATTATCACCTATTTGACCTGAAAATCACCTCCATTGAGACAATCATGTTGAGTACAATGGTCTAGGAGGCGCACAAAGCCTAGGTCACAGCGTGTGGTCTAGGTCATAGATTACCTAGGATAGGTCAAGTGTGAAGTTGATATCGATAATAACATTTAGTTCCGCTAAGCTAAAGGCCGGTTTCAATAACCTATCTATCTTTGGTTATCCTTACTGCTGGTTCGTTTGTATAATGTTGGTTGTTACATGTTTTAAATCTTGTCATTACCTATTTACTTCGCAAACGGTTGAGTTGAGAATACTTGTGGGATATCTTGTTTCGACTCATTTATTAATTACATTCTTCATACAATCACACTTTCTACTGTAAGCCTAAGCGCATACTAGGCGACACGCGACAGCGACAGCTCGGCGACTAGCCGCGGCAACTTGTCGCCCAGTGTGCGATGAATCTTCCTATACCTTAATTCGTAATTTCTTGTTAAAACAATGCAAACTTTGCATAACACACATTGAACATAGTCATAACTAGATCTTATTTTACTCAGTTAACCCTCAAATTCCACTAAAGATTTATACATTCCGCATGGAGCTTGTACAACTCTAAATGGTGCATATTTCGGCAGTTAACCCTCTCCCGCCCACGGTAATTATACACCGCAGTTTCACATATAATATGCAAATTGACAATTTGCAGTCGGCCATTTTGTAAGTCAGAAAGAATTAACCTGTCAATGTAGATGGAATTATTGATGGGGTTGGCGTGAGAGCGGGCCGAAGTGACCCGTTTCGAAAGTAATTTATTGTTATTCAACAGATTATTTAGAATAGGTTTAATCAATCAATGGTTTGAGTTTAATTTATTCAACTTGGTATATTTGTATTAGGAAAGTGAATACCTAATTCTTTTAGAATTTACTGAATTATGACACGATGAATGGCAACACACCAAAACTTTCAGCACAACATTGGCGAATGGTGTTTACAATTGAAAAGAGATCCCTTTGCCTTTTCAGTTTGAAATGAAGCCACCACAGCCTACCCAAGATAAGCACTTATCGTTTAACATTCCTCTGAAACACGCGTCACCACTCGCAAGAAATCTGGCAACGTCGCGTTTACGTCACCAGTCCAATTATGCATTCCACCCCCGTCTTGCGTCTCGCTTGCACGGGTCGCGTTCGTTCTCACAAAATGCTTTCACAGAATAAATTCACAAGACATTACACTCTGGTGTCAATACTCTATGAGAAGTTTATTACCATATAGATTTTAATAAGATGAAAGCCTATTCAATTTATAATATTGACAAGTTTCGCGATGATTGGATTGCTATTCAGCAGAAGATGTCTATCTTGATTTTAGACAATTTTAAACAAACATTTTTAATATTATCTTTTTTTTATCGAGCACTATAATGATTGCCACAAAAAGTAACACACGGTGTCACTTTTTGTGGTAATCGTCTAGTGTAACGCGGCCGCAGCCGCGCTGCATTTAGACGAGCTGGAAGTTGGGCCTTGAATGTGTTAAATGCTGTTTATAGTATAAATCGAAGTTCAAGTCAAAGTAAGTCTAAGCTCCGTATTCAGAGACTATACTCAAGCGTAAATCGTGTCTCAAACGGTGATTCATAACTCAGTTTTCATAGAAAACTGACAAAAATTGATGCTTAAACGTATACACAAGATTGAGAGAAGTCTCTGAATATGAGCCTCAGTACTTGTACTTTGTATTCTGGTCGCTACCCAAGTCCGGTCACTACTTCAGTTCGATTGTTATGCTTATAGTGCGAAGTGGAACTTTCAGGCTATTCGATACATCTCGAAGGCGTGGGCGGCCAAGCCATAATGGCAAGTGGTTTATCGGTAACGATTCAGATAATGCCTTGGTTTTATTGTGCTCAGAAACCGATAGTCGTAGGTTTTCAGAATGATCGAGGACTAGTCTTTAATCGGGTGCTAGATTGTAAACATAGCTCAAGGGCTTGAGAGTTGAGCTCTTGTGAAATGATATAAGCAGAAAATATGAGTTTAGCGTTTATCAAACTAAATCTTGCTAAAGATTGCAAATGTCTTTAAATGGTGGTGTATCTTTGAATGGTTGGAAGGGTTTATTCCCATTTCAAAGACTAATCCCAGGAGCCTGTATATTGAAGTAAAAGGTTCTGCACGCTAGGTATCATCGAAAAGCATAAACCAATGTCATTTCTGTATCAACTTTGCGTGGAGGTAGTAAAACAATGCCTAAATCTTGAGAATCTCCCAATTTTTTATCCACGCTACAAACAAAGCTAGTAATAATGCCGGCAGCAAATTACGAGCAGTATCGAAATCAACAATTAACTCGCGAACACACCAGGCAGAATAACCTAGTAAAAGCCCGCAGCTTCGCTCGCCCCGGGGTGAATGCGATCACATTACCGCTCCCGGATATTTCCGGCGCGAACCAGTTAGTTCCGAATCTGAGAGGGGCAATCCCCAATTTGTGCGAGGGGGACAGAGAAAACGTGACTCCGCTTCCCCTCAAATACTTTATGGGAAATATTATTTTATAACACACGCGAAAGCTTTTTGAGGTTAGAATTTTAAGTCAACCAGAATAAACCACTGAAACTAATGAAGTACATAAAAAGTGGCATTAAATTGCAAATTCTGTAGTGAAAGAATAATAAATGCTTGAATATTAAAAGCCAGTTTTTGTTGAAATAAAATAAAATACTTGATAAGGGTCATAATGACCGACGAAGTTTGAAGGTTAGAGAAAATTTATTGCTGTTTTGATTATAATCGGACAGCAATTTTTCGTAGTCACAAGTTCTCATTTAATGGCTGAAATAATGCTATTAAATATAATTTACGAATACATTTCAGTTTGACGAGATACTTTTCTCAAGATTTGAAGTAGTGTCTACATTTGCATATAAATTATTGGATAATTGGACTCGTGCGAAGCCAGGGCGGGTCGCTAGTAGATAGATAATAGCGAAAACAAAACTATTCCGAGTATACCCGAAGGCAACGTAACTTACAACAGATGATCGTATGCACTCCGGTGGAGCACATCAAAGCATAACCCTCTGCAATGGGTCATTAAGACCCGACCCCGGCTTTGAGGGTTAAAGTTTAAGACAAAATGGAGATACTTCGGTTATAATATGGTATTTTCACGATAAAGAGATAACATGGAAAACAGTTTTGATGTTATGTGTTAGAATTGGTGCAGATCCAAACTATGATTAGTCTGTGGATGTGCTGGTAGAATGTCACTTTAGCACTGTAGCCAAATCTGTCATGCATATTTATGAGAGTTTGTGAAAAGATAGATTACATTATGGCGGTAACGATGACAGGTTGAGTCTTGATATGTAAATTATTGTAATGAAGCTGTAAATAGAAGAATATACTGTAAAACATGAAGAAAAGTATTTGATTACTACGCCCCTGAAATTGAACTGTAATAGTTCAGAAGTGGGGATCTACGCAAAGAGATAATAATTTGGTTGGATCTACGTGACGCCGGACGCTTGGCTGATGGTTTGTTGGTTTACAATCCAGGTAAAGTGATATCTTTGTTATATTTTAGTGAGTAAAAGGAAGAAAACTAAGTAATAGTGATCCTGTGTCCCACTGTAAGGATATTAACAAGAAAAGTTTTTCGATGACCACATGATTTTTGTTTGAATGTAGAATGATTTTAAGGTTGGCTTGGCACATAGACGGGTTGAGAAAAAATATTTTGAGCTTGTAAGATTGAAAACTAGATACTCCTTTGATTTTGTGACGGATCTACATGTACCTAAATAAGTATAGATGGTACAGTTACTACCTGATATCCCCATAATCAAATTGTTTTTATGGACAAATCTAAAGTTCTAAAAAAAAAAAGTAAACTGCCTACTGCTTTCTTGACTTAGTTAATGACATTGTGAGTTGTTTTGAAATAAAATTATAGCAGAGAAAATTTGAGTTTCAGAACATGAGTGACAGTGAATGCGTTGAAGGGGATCGGCGCAGCCTAGCGAGCGCCACAGCCGCAGTGGCTGCCGCGCCCGAGTGAGCGCCGCCTGCCGCGGCCTAGCGAGCGCCGCCTGGTGCGCCCCAGTGAGCGCCGCCTGCTGCGGCCTAGCGAGCGCCGCCTGGTGCGCCCCAGTGAGCGCCGCCTGCTGCGGCCTAGCGAGCGCCGCCTGCCGCGGCCTAGCGAGCGCCGCCTGCTGCGGCCTAGCGAGCGCCGCCTGGTGCGCCCCAGTGAGCGCCGCCTGCTGCGGCCTAGCGAGCGCCGCCTGGTGCGCCCCAGTGAGCGCCGCCTGCTGCGGCCTAGCGAGCGCCGCCTGCCGCGGCCTAGCGAGCGCCGCCTGCTGCGGCCTAGCGAGCGCCGCCTGGTGCGCCCCAGTGAGCGCCGCCTGGTGCGCCCCAGTGAGCGCCGCCTGCCGCGGCCTAGCGAGCGCCTCAGCCGCAGTGGCTGCCGCACCCCAGTGAGCGCCGCCTGCTGCGGCCTAGCGAACACCGCCTGCTGCGGCCTAGTGAGGGCATGATTTGGCATATGACTTTGCCGCCCAATTAGATTTAGGTAGGTGAGGGCATGATTTGGCATATGACTTTGCCGCCCAACTAGATTTAGGTAGGTAAGTGAGGGCATGATTTGGCATATGACTTTGCCGCCCAATTAGATTAGGTAAGTGAGGGCATGATTTGGCATATGACTTTGCCGCCCAATTAGATTAGGTAGGTGAGGGCATGATTTGGCATATGACTTTGCCGCCCAACTAGATTTAGGTAGGTAAGTGAGGGCATGATTTGGCATATGACTTTGCCGCCCAATTAGATTAGGTAAGTGAGGGCATGATTTGGCATATGACTTTGCCGCCCAATTAGATTAGGTAGGTGAGGGCATGATTTGGCATATGACTTTGCCGCCCAATTAGATTAGGTAGGTGAGGGCATGATTTGGCATATGACTTTGCCGCCCAACTAGATTTAGGTAGGTAAGTGAGGGCATGATTTGGCATATGACTTTGCCGCCCAATTAGATTAGGTAGGTAAGTGAGGGCATGAGTTGGCGTGACTTTGCCGCCCAAACCTGATGATAGGCCCACTGATTTGATTGTGATAGTGAAGTTATGACTGGCCTTCTGCCTGATAGGCCATTATTAAATATTCATAATGTTAAATTATTTAGCACCCACTGGTTGTAAAATTGGTTTGTAAAAATAACCTAAGAAAGAAAATATGCTCAAAGTTACATGAATTCTGATTTTTGTGATATTATTTAGAAATAGGTATGTACTGATTAAAATAATGACATTATGTGAAGCGTGAATGAAAATGTAACATGTCCACAGACTTAAATCTAGGTTGACTGAACGAAGAGGCTCGTTCTACACATAAGATGGCCGAATGTTAGAATTGGTGCAGATCCAAACTATGATTAGTCTGTGGATGTGCTGGTAGAATGTCACTTTAGCACTGTAGCCAAATCTGTCATGCATATTTATGAGAGTTTGTGAAAAGATAGATTACATTATGGCGGTAACGATGACAGGTTGAGTCTTGATATGTAAATTATTGTAATGAAGCTGTAAATAGAAGAATATACTGTAAAACATGAAGAAAAGTATTTGATTACTACGCCCCTGAAATTGAACTGTAATATACACACATCAACAAGTTTACGCTGAGCGCGGATCGCTATCGGACGTGTACAGGTTATGCTGTGTGCGTGTGGTCGCAGTGTACTTCCAGTTAACCAGAATCTAAATACTATCAAATTATTAAAAAAATGGCCCCTAAAAAATGTGAAAAGTGTAAAAAAAACATAACTAAAAAAGCTCTTGGCTTGGAATGTAGTCGTTGTAACAAAGTCGTCCACGCAGACCCGGTGTGCTCAAAATTGTCCAATAAACAGCTAAATACTTTACGGAATTCAACGGGTATCGAGTGGAGTTGCGAAGATTGTCTGGCTAATATGTCTCGCAGATCATCATTTATAATTCCTGATGACGATGATGAAGATTCGGAATCGGGCACCGTAGTGAACGCCCAAACCTTCGATACAGCCAAATTAGTCAAAGACATAAGCCGTGAACTCAAGAAAACTTTTCGACAAGAATTGAGTAGTCTGGAGTCATCACTCGAGTTTTTGACTGAGCAGATGCAAACAATGGAACAATCCGTCAAGAAACAAGATTCTACTATAAAAAATCTTGAACAACAGAATCAAGATTTAAGAAACAAAAACAAAAACTTGGAACTCAAAATGTCTGTTCTTGAACAGAGCATGAATAACATCGAGCAGCAATCGTTATCTTCCTCTTTGGAAATTGCCGGTCTACCCGAAGTTTTACCTCGCGATGCTGACAAAGTACTGGAAGTTATTGCATCGCAGTTGAACGTGAGCGAGAGTGACATATTAGCTACCCAGCGACTACCAGGTAGCAGGGAGAAGCCCGGTCCTATCTTAGTGGAGTTGTCGTCAAATAAAGTTCGTCGGGAATGGATTGAAGCCAGCAAGGAGAAACGTCTCACCGTCGGAGTCGTCATGCCGGACGTGGCGAAGGAGAAAGCTGATTCCCGGATCTTTGTTAGAGAAGCGCTCACGAAGCATACAAAAAACATCTTGTACAGCACTAAATCTCAATTAGGACAGTGTTCCCAGTTTATTTGGTGTAAAAATGGCAAGGTGTATGTGAGAAAGAATAGCAATAGCAAAATATTTTGCGTTCGCTCACTTCAAAATATTACCGAAATAGAAAAACAAATTAAAGCGCCTGCTAATTTTTCTACACCTACAACAAGTCAGTAAAGTTTATTTACCTAGATAAATTTATTCTAGCTACCTAAGTACCTACCTACTTTTTTTACATACCTAAATAATATGGATGTAAATGAATTATTTATGTGTACATCACCCAATAACTTCTTCCAAGAACTACCAATAAATACCCATTTAAATATTACATTCCTACATATTAACATAAGATCAATAATTAAGAATTTCACAAAACTACTACAAATTATTCACAACTGTAACTTCCCATTAGATGTCATAGTAATTACTGAAGCTAACATATCCGAAAATATTGTAAATCTGTTTAATATATCTGGCTATAACATGCACTTCCAATTACGTTCAAATAGAAAAGGCGGAGGTATTATTACTTATATTAAAAACCATTTAAAATTTACATTAACTCAACATAAAACAACAACGTTTGAAAATTTCACTGGTATAATTAAAGTCGACTCAGAACAGGACGTAGTTGTTTGTGCAGTTTATCGGCCTCCCTCAACGAATAGAAGTATATTTATTAGTGAGCTCGAAAAGTGCATTTCAAAGTTTAGCTCAAAACAAAACTTTTTACTGATAGGCGATACAAACCTGGATCTTAAATCGAATTTATCATACGTAGATACATATTTAGAAACACTCAGCGAGCACGGGTTGATGTGCGCGATTTCAGATTACACACGAATAGAATCTAGATTAAATAGTTCAACAAATAAACCCTATATCACGAAATCATGTATAGATCACATTTTTGCTCGGTTTCCCGCACTACACCCGTACTCGGCGGTGCTTGACACTGTACTGGCTGACCATCGAGCTGTTATCTTCGCTTGCGTTGACTATGCTTCTGCCGAGCGTATACAGAGTGTTAAAAAACCAGTAATTAATTATGATATTTTCTACAAAGAATTAAAAAATATAAACTGGTCAGAGACGGAAAACTTGCATTCACCAGATGATATCTTAAAGTTTATTAAACATTCTTTTAACAATGCGAACCAAGTATCATTAACAAACACAACCTGCCATGATCGTAAAAAGCCTTTTAAACTTCCGTGGATTGACGGCAATGTTAATAAACTTTGCGAAAAACGTGATATGCAGTATAAATTGTGGAAAAATAGTTTAAACGATCCTAAGTTAAAACTAGATTATAATATAACTCGAAATAAACTTCATAAATTAATTGAATACAGAAGAAATACCTATTATACTACTTATATACAGGAAAATTTTAAAAATACTAAAAAGGTTTATAAAATAGTTAATCAAATGCTTGGACGTGTACAATTATCCATAGATTCCGCTATTCTTAAAGCGTTTGCAGCGCAAGGCATAAGCACAAAAAATATCGTTAACAATTTTGCTGCAGGCTTCGACAAAGCTATAAAAGATATACTTCCTAGCTGTAGTGTAAATCTAACAAATCAAAATACCTATACTAATCCTATTAATTCTAGTATCTATTTCAAAAAAGCAACAGGTGAAAATATCCATAAAATAATTAAATCATTAAAATCTAACAAAGCTCCTGGATGCGATAATATCAGGGTTTCAGATATAAAATATATAGGTAATGGCATATCAAAGGCCATAGCCAAACTGATCAATAGCAGTGTAAAATCAGGTATCTACCCTGATGAACTAAAAGAAGGTTGTATTAGACCAGTATTTAAAAAAGGCAAACGAAATGACTACTCCAACCTCAGAGCAATTATCTTCCTTCAGAAGGAGACGACATTGTCAATTTTTGACATGCTTTCCCCGCAGCCAAGGTCCTTGGACCAACAATCATTCTCCATATGTAAAACCCCGCGCGCCGCTGGTTACGCGTCATTTGTCAATCACGGTACACGCGGAAGGATATAAGTATAAAATGCCAAATTGCAGAGTTTTCGCATTTCCTAAAATATTGGAAACTTTCAGGTTACAAAAGGATGATGTGACTTTCCATCTGCAAGTATTCATTCCTCTAAATATTAACAATTTATGCACTAAATTTGAATAAAACTAAAATTTATATAATGTTGCCAACAAATCGTAACAGATTCCATTTTAGCGTATTTTGCTATGCCGCCGAGTTGGCCAAGTGGATTGCTACTTCGACTTTGATCCGAAAGGCGTAGGATTGAATCCGCACTATTCCATCACTCATATTCATGCTACCTATTTATTTTGTTATCTAGCACGAATCCCGAATTATGAAAAATAATACTCTTAGTGGCATATTATATTTATATTTTATTCTTTTTTTTAATTTGAAAAGTAGCTGTTCTATCTTCTGTTGCTTGGTCAATATTTGCAAGTCGGTTTAATTAAACGAATTAAAGTTCCTAGAATTTTTTGTATTTCCTCGTACTCGTTATAATAGATAAAAGCATTATATTTCTGCATTGAGTAAAAAAACAAACAAATAGGTAGGTAGGTAGGTACACAAAACACCTACATACCTACCTACTTCAAAACTAGTAGATAGTGCTTACCTCGGAAGAAAGACTTTTCAATGCACTTGAAAAAAAATATTTGCAAATCATCCCGTGCATCGAAAAATGTGCATATAACAAAATACTACTTTTTATCTAGATTTATCATTATCGGTGCACAATAAATTAGGTATCTATACCACGGATACCACCCCTATACCTCCAACCTACTAATTATATACCTACGTAAGCTTTCAGAACGTTAAGTAGGTAGTTAAACTTCTGTTAAAATCATAGGTAAACTTTATTAAAAAAATATTTACCATCCTCACAATATCGCAGAAATAGGTATTTTTAGTTGGACACACTGCTTGTCACTGCAGCGAAATTAGTGAAGGGACAGTTCAAAATAACTTATCGATATTGACTTACAGCCCAGTCGGATTAGCTCACCAGTAGAGGGGTAACCTGAAATTGATTAAAGGACGATTTTTTTTCCGCCAATGATTGTATAGGTGTTGTTTATAGCTTAATCGAAAAACTCAACCAATCCGACTAGAACATTAGATTTTTACAAAAATGAATGAGAACCAAAATTGTTGTGATTTTATACAACTTTGGACCTCTCAATTTTCATCGTATTATCAACATTTACATAAATAACTTCAAAAAACATGATAAAAAATAATTTCGCCTGTATTTCGATTATTTACGAATTATGCTAAAATTAAAGAAACAAAGATATAATTTTTTCCTTTGGCTACCACGTAAAACCACGCCAAAAGACGCTGTGATGACAGAAAAGGCTTAAATATTGATTTAAGTATAAAAAAAATCAGAAAAAAGAGGGTTCAAAGCCAGTTTTGAATTTTTCGTTACAGAATTTCTGGATTCGGTCACCCCGCTAAGGCCCGCCATAGAAGCTATGCAATAGCTTAAAATCAAATCAATTTGTGATTTAATTTGTCAATAACATTAAAATTTGTCATAGAACCAATACCTACCGTATTGGCCGCACTCATCGTTCTCTTCTCTTGTTTCTATTTTTACAACCTACCTTAAATTACTTTAAAATGTGTGTTTTTTGCGGGGCCGCAGCACACACATAAACCTACGGCGCTACGGAAGACCAGCGCTGCGACAGATTCTCTGGTTTCTGTTGCAGCAATACGCTGAGTAGTTGCCAATTTTGTCAATGTCCTACTTATTTTAATGTGTCTTATGTGTAACGCGTTTTTGACAAAATAAATATTTTTCTTTCTTTCTTTTCTTTCTTTCTTTCTTTCATCGATAATAAACTATCGATAGCTTCAAGCACTATGATTTTTACACAAAAATTGACATTTACTTATTGACAGACAGTTCCACGTCCCCCGCAGAAAATGACCTTCTTAGCGTCATAGAAAATAAAACTGATGGCTCCTCCCCTTACTGCTTCCTCTATGACTCCAACTATCGTCCAATCACGCTACTTTCATCAATTAACAAAATTGTCGAGAAGTTTATATGTAAACAGGTTCATGACTTCTATAGAATAAATAATGTCTTATATGATAAACAGTTTGGATTTCAAACAGGCAAAAGTACCACGGATCTCCTATGCCGATTTAGCGATGAAATAAATACGCACCTTAACAATAAAAAACTCGTTTTCGCGCTGTTTATTGATTTCTCACGCGCTTTTGACACTTTGGATCATAAGCAATTAATCAACAAACTAGACAACTGTGGTATTAGAGGCCCTTTACTCAACTGGTGCCGTAACTACTTAAAAAACCGGAAAAACTCCGTTAAAATAGATAATACTTTTAGTGACCCTACAATTACTACAGAAGGTGTTGCACAAGGATCCGTGACAGGACCCTTAAATTTTTTATCATACGTTAATGATATGAATAAATGCATTAAGCATTGTACCTGCTATCAGTTTGCAGACGACACATGCCTTGTCTCAGTAGATAATGACCCCCAAACAGCACTTAGTCTTCTGCAAACTGATTTTGATAGTCTACAGAGATGGTGCCATGACGCCGGACTAGTTCTAAACGCTTCTAAAACGAAACTACTTATCATAAAGTCTCCGTATGTCAAACAATCCCAATTAAACAGTTTAGTGGCTCATGATCACAACTGTTTACACGCGCCTAATAATAATGGATGTAACTGCCAATCAATAGAAATTGTTTACAACTATACCTATCTCGGTTTAACAATTGATAGGAAATTCAACTGGTACAGCCATATTGAGCGCGTATGTACTAAATTACGGCAATTCTTATCAAATATAATTATATTAAAAAATCGTATTCCACCCAAAGTAAAATTAATGTTATATAATTCCCTTGCTGATTCCTATGTTCAGTATGGACTAGCATGCTACGGAAGAACCTACACGACCTACCTAAATCAAATCTATAGACTCCAAGTTAAAATTCTAAAAAATATTGTCCCAAATAACATTAAAATCCAATTTCAAAATAGTGAAATTAATCTATTTAAGCATTGTAAAATCCTACCTGTTCACTCTCAATTTAGTTATCAACTTTTAAAAGAAAACTTTTTTAATGAAGCGTACAGAACTGAAATTAAGCATCCTGTATACACTCGAGCAGTTGCTCAAAACAAGTTAGTTACTCCGTGCGCAAACAACATGTACGGCGAGAGGACAGCTAGCTACATAGTTCCTCGGCTTATCAATAGCCTACCAATAGATTTAAAAAACAACCTAAATGTAAAAAACCTAAAAATTAAGCTAAAATCTTTTTTTCTATCTAACATTTAAATTCGTAACCTACTACCTACTACTGTTAGTACCTACCTACCTTAACTATCTTTTATTTTTATTGTAAACTCGTATAGCTCACTACAAACCTTAGTGGTTTTTTGATGCTGTATTAATCTTAGTTTATATATTTAGTTTTTTATCCGTTAAATAAATTAAAAAAAAAAAAAAAAAACAAAGTCTAGGGATATTGTACATTTCATTAAATATCTAAAAATCGGTGAAGAATTTTTAAAAACAGTAAATGGCAAAATGGTAGGTAATTTTAAGGTCTATAATAATAAAATAAAACATTATGTAATTCTTTTGTTTTTAATATTAATAATATTATTTTTTTAACTCCATGGAAAATTTGTATGATAAAAATAATAATTTCTTACTGTTTTTTTTATTAAATTTAAAATCTAATTTTAAGTTATTAGTGTTGCTACCTCTTACAATAATTACACATCGATATTTTTGGTTGATACTTAAAATTAAATTGCCAATTTCTTATTGCGGAGTTGTCGGTGAGCGGCCGCGCGGTATGGACATTAGCATTATCGTGTTTGAGTAAAAGTTCTTAGCCCATTTGGATTCCGTGAGGGATAACGACAGATTCTAGTACCTCCTCGTGGTATTTTTATGCAGTCATATTGCTTTGGATCCAAACGAGCTGGGTTCGTGCGCCAAGATGAATTTCTGCCCAAAGCGTGATTGTTACGCCTTGGTATGGGGGGACCTCTTGAGGGTGCTGCAGGCGACTAACTCGTCCTAGGGTTTGGCAAACGCGTGTTCTTCTTGAATCCGGATGAAAATTAAACCGGAACTCATCGATGAACAGTACCAAAGACAATGTTCGTCACTCGATGTTAAATGCTCCCGAGCTCGCTAATGCAGCCGACCGCGATTGCCACGTCGCAACGCTGTAACATGCAACGGTCTTCGAACATGAAGACCAACTTCATGCGACCTCATTTGCACGGTTTGGACGCTTATCAGCAGCTGGGGGTCCCCCTAGAGCCTTTTTACTAGTTACATCGCTGTAAAATTCAGTGGTCTTCTAGCGGTCATTTGGAAAAATCAATCGTGTCTCTGCGTAATAACACCGAATCTAACCTTGGGCAGTTTTACTACATCCCTATTACTAAGATAACGTGATCACAATCCTGTTATCACGTCTTGGCTGGCGTGTATGGCCTCAGCAACAACGCGTTAAATAGCACCATTTTCTAACGTGCCCACGGCTCACGGGTTTCATCTCGACTCAAATGACGATGTAAAATTGCTCTTTAAACTCATACGGCCCAACAAATCATAAAATAAAAACAATACAATCCCTTTTTCAATAATTAATTTCAATAAAACAATTTAATTTTTTCTCGTCGAAACACACCTCTAACAATTTTGCCTCCGAACTATTAATTATTCTTTTTTTTTTTAATTTCCATTTAAAAAAATTGAAAATAGAATAAAAGAGGTTTCAATCGGTATATAAACTTTTAATGAAAACAAACAAGATTTTAAAATATCAAAGCGAAAATAATGTGGTACTAACATATCCCTAGACTTTGTTGATGTGTGTATGATAGAGCAAAATGTTGTAGGTATATTTATAAACAAGCGTTTAAATATTTTATTTTTCTAATTAAAGCAGAAATAAGGGTTGTCTGTGACACACTAGAAACAAGATAAAACATTCTGCCCAGCGACTGAATGCAAGATGTGCATACTGGGCAATGAACGTGTTTTTTCATAAATTATTATGATAGGTATATCTACTGTCCATTTTTATATGAACACAAAGTAAATAAGTAAGTAGGTAGGTACTTAAATAAAGTTAAATTTCCTCTTTGCATGCACAAGCTTGAAACACAAGTGGTTTGGGCGAAGCAAACTATTCCAGTATTTGCGCTTTGTTGAGTTGTGATGTACTATTTGTGTATTCGGTATTACATATTCGTTGGTACTATCTCACGGCTTCGCGGAAACTTTTCCAATAAATCAGAACTATTTGAACAAGATTTGACGTTCTGATTCCGTACTTTTGTATTGTTTGAAATACCACAGATAACGCTGCATCATTACTTACTCAACTTATTATTTGGTGCTGATGTAAAAGTTCATTCATTCATTTCATTCATAATTTTCATACACTATTTTTTAAGTTACAATGAGGTTTTACTTTAAAAATAAATTTCCAATGAGGTTTTACTTTAAAAATAGAAATTGCCAAAACAACCTACATCTTATTTATAACATGGTATACGTTACTGTTATCGATATTAACCTATACAATATTCAACAGACAGAATTATTCATCTTTTTCACGGTTTAACACAGGCTTTCCTAACTTTATTTCGCAATACCCCCCACCCGTAATCCTGGTCTCGAACGGATATTCGAATGTCACTGTCAAAACTGTCAAAATTCCCGCTTCGAATACTTTGAAACGTTCGAATAATCGCGGTTGAAATGTTGCCGGCAAGCCGCTGCAGCGCTTGCATGAAGCGCTATCTAGCGACATGAAGCGCTGCTGTAAATCCCAAGGAAAGATGTACCGACGCTGCTTATTTCTAACATCGTTTCGGTCGCGGATCAGAGTAACCGCCGATGGATTTTAAAATTCGATCTGCGAGTAAATTCGATTTTGAGGCGCCGCGGCTAATGGAGCGTGTATGGTTTCATATTTTACATGAAGCCAATTTCTATGAGAACATTTTCAACTTTTTTACGAAGGGACGCGTAAAAGCTGTTTTGGAATTTTAGAGTGAGGTTTTTAGTGTTAAAAATAAATATTTGGCAAACGCACATGTTTATGGGTTCAATGCTTTCGTAGGGCGTATGTATTGTTTATGTATAAATAATAAGTTTTAATTTAAGGATGGCTAGAACTAACATTACAATTCCAGCTAGTAAGTGGCTATGTGTGGACTACTGTGGAAGTTGCCAACTGATGTGACATTAACTCTTTTCAACACGCTTCCGAAATGCTCAAATTAATTTAGGTACTTCACCTATGTTTTGCTCATCCATTTAGATGGCACAGCTCGTTCAAATGTACTTATATACTTAAATATTCTGTAAATCCTACTTCCTATCCTACTATTCTTCCTACTATCCTACTTCCTACTATTCCTACTAATATTATAAATGTGAAAGTTTGTGAGAATGTATGTATGTTTGTTATTCTTTCACGCAAAAACCGCTGGACCGATTCGGTTGAAATTTGGTATATAGATAGGTGATACCCTGGATTAACACATAGGCTTTTTATTCCGATATTCCGTTAACACATAGGCTACTTTTTATTCCAATATTCCGCGGGAAAGGCACTTACGCGAGTGAAACCGCGGAGCGCAGCTAGTAAATATATAAACTCAATTGTAGTAGAAACTAACCAAGTAATCCTATTACGTAATTGAATTGCGGGTACGCGAGTTCGCCAGGAGGCAAGAGGCTAGGCAGCCAAGTTGCTCGTTAGTAAGCCGATTGTCTTTCTTGTTAATATTTTAATAATTTGGCTATTGTGAGGCGAAGTTTACGTGATTTATTAATCATGCTTACGAAACAAAAGTCCATTAGAAAATGCGAAGGAATTCTGAGATAAACACGATTGACTTTATGTTTAGATATTTTTATAAAATATTATACATTGTAACGCGCAGTACCGGCTTTCATTCAAATTTTAAATACATAGACCACGGCGCGACGAAACAAAACGTTTCCTCTTCCGGTTCGCGCGCAAATCCCTTGACGTCTAGCGCCGCCTCAAGGCACGCGCGGGAAACACTACAATCCGCGCCCGCGCGCTTTTGCGCATAGTGACAGAGAGGCGAACCAAGCGTACGCGACGCGCGACAATAGACTTTTGTTTTACGAGTTATTCAGTGGTTTTCTATTTTATTGACTTTTTATTGTGTTTACTGTTCTTTTGACTGTCCCTGTGTGTGTTTTTATATTATACTTTATACATTTTACCTCTTGTTTGAACTCACCTAACCCCCTTGGAGCTAGCTAGCCGGGCTGGCGCTAAACTGGCTACCCAAGCGAGGGCCTAAAAACTTTGTGTCAGTCAGTGTAAAGTGAATTTCCGGGACAATAGTTTTAACACACAAACAATATGCCACGAACTCGCCGTCAATCACGCCGTCAATCGGAGTTCGAGGACGCGGTTGAAACCGACTCCATTCCGACGCCGACGCCGACATCAGTGAACATCAATGCCGCCGATGTCGCGTCCATTATGGCATCGCAGACCGCAGCATTTGAGCGCCTGCTCGACAGAGTTTTATCGCACGAATCTCGTCGCGAGCCGCCATCACCGACGCCTGCAGCGGCGGCGCCTTCGCCCGCCAGCTCGGCGTACGCGCCCGCTCACCACTTCGGTACTTTCGCGCTATGTACAGCGCGATTCAGCGGAGCGCCCGGTGGAGACTCGCTCGACGGATTTTTGGATGCTGTGGAAGCATATAAGGAATGCGCCTTCGTGGGAGATGATAACGCCCTGCGCGGCTTATCCATGCTGGTGACAGGAGACGCAGCCGTGTGGTGGCAAGGAATAAAATCTACCATCACCTCCTGGACCGAAGCCGTGATCTCTCTACGAAGTGCCTTCGGAGACCGCCGTCCGCCTCATCGCGTTTATTTGGAGCTCTTCAGTATGTCTCAAGGACCGTCAGAGAAAACAGAGCTGTTTGTCGCCAAGGCGAGAGCATTATTCGCCCGCCTTCCCCCCGGCGACGTCTCTGAAAAAGTTCAGCTCGACATGCTATTCGGTCTTCTACACCGTCGCTTACGAGAGCGCCTCCGTCGAGACGAAGTAACTTCCTTCGACATGTTACTACGAAAAGCTCGACATGTTGAAGACGCAACAGACGAAGTTAACGAGAGCTCACTCCAACGCCGCCGTAATATTTCGCCTCCTTCATCAACTGCGAGCGATGACCTCGCCGTAAACCTAACGCTGCCGCCGCAACCTAGTGGGTTCGCGCCGACGACGCCGCGAGTGACACGCGGACATCATACGTCGAGCGCCGCCGGCAGACATCAGCATAGCAACAACGACGCCGCCGCCCGAGATTCTGCACTTCCCTCGTCGCGAGACGCTACCGCGCCGCGACCTGCAGCCGACGGCAATCGGAATCGATTCTGCGTCTATTGTAAACGATACGGACATTTACGTGACGAGTGCCTTAAACTAAACGGGAAAATGGACAGCGCCGATCTACAAACTGTACCTACGTGCTATGGTTGTAATGCGAAAGGTGTAACGCGGTCCCAGTGCTCAAAGTGTAACGCCGCCGATTACTACGCCCTCGACGCGACGTGGTCTATTCCCGCACTCGATTCTTTTACCGGTGAGGTAAAATCTCTGGTAAGTCCGTCTAAATTTTCAAAACATAATGTCTCAGTGCCTACTTCCCTTCCAAGTATAAAATCACAAGTTCATAAACACGAGCAAACCCGTGTGCGCGACGCAACTTACTTGCCTACACAGTTCAAAGCCGTCATTCCTACGTTTAGCTCAAAATACGTAGCAGATTACGTCCCGACCGATTTTAGAGCGATTCTCCCTATGCGCTTTTTCGGTACTATAGATAAACGTAATTCAAGACCTAACAGCTGTTCTAATTGTAGTCGTAAGAAGTCCGCTACTTGTGATAATTCCTACAGTGCAATACCTACGCGTTATTGTTGTCATGCAAATGCGAGTACAAACTCGAAACAACTCAAACAGCCGAACAATAAAAATAGGGCGACCATGATGTCGAAAAGTAGGGACTCCATATTAAAGTCAGGACATTTTTCCAAAGTGGGTTTTAATGACAAAAGTGTTTCTCCGAGTGACTCTTTTGAGCACCGGACTAGGTTAAGACCTATTTTAAGCATTCAGATCTTAGGAATTAGAGGTAGGGCTATGTTGGATTCGGGCGCTAAAAGCAGTATTGCTGGTGCTTTACTTTATGATCTGCTTCAAAAACACAATCACCCCTGCGAAAAAGCTACACGTCGTGTCAGGCTTGCTGATGGATCAGCGCGCACTCGAGACGTACTTCTGACTACGTTAGAAGTAAGGATCACTCCCGAAAGGTCAGTGACCCTCGAGTTCACGATATTCCCCGATGTTCAAGGTAATGAAACTTTGCTAGGGATGGACTTTTTAGTGGCAGCGGGTCTCGTACTTGATTTCGCAGAATCGACCTGGCACTTTTCAGGTAAGAACATAAAGTTTCCGATTGAATACGAAGATCCAACAAGACCGATGACCTTTTCGTCAGCTGATTTGTTTATGCATGATTTCGATGAGATCATGACAAGCTCTGTTGGTAAACAACATCAGTCTAAAAGTTTTCAACTGCAAGGGGAGCCTGAGCCTCCAGCTCTGCAACGAGGAGATGTTCTGTCGATCGATTTGTTCGGTCCACTCTCAGCTGGAGACCAAGGGGAGCGCGTGTGTCCCGTGACAGGTAAGACCCCTGCGTTCATGACCTTTGCTCGTGAATTGCGTACACCATTCGTAGGTCAACATGGTTCACGCGTTCTGGACAAAAATATTTCTGTCCCGCAGGTTACGCACAATGTTAGGAAACATGTCAAGTCTCAGGACTTTCGAAGGACTACCCTTCCAGTCACACCCAAAGGGCGCATAAGGAGAGCTCCTCGTACAGTTTTAAGTCCCAAGTTGGACTCGGGACGAGCTCCCAACTTGGAAGGGGAGTATGTAACGCGCAGTACCGGCTTTCATTCAAATTTTAAATACATAGACCACGGCGCGACGAAACAAAACGTTTCCTCTTCCGGTTCGCGCGCAAATCCCTTGACGTCTAGCGCCGCCTCAAGGCACGCGCGGGAAACACTACAATCCGCGCCCGCGCGCTTTTGCGCATAGTGACAGAGAGGCGAACCAAGCGTACGCGACGCGCGACAATAGACTTTTGTTTTACGAGTTATTCAGTGGTTTTCTATTTTATTGACTTTTTATTGTGTTTACTGTTCTTTTGACTGTCCCTGTGTGTGTTTTTATATTATACTTTATACATTTTACCTCTTGTTTGAACTCACCTAACCCCCTTGGAGCTAGCTAGCCGGGCTGGCGCTAAAACATATATAAAATCACACCTCTTTCCCATGGGGGTAGGCAGAGACCACGGATCTCCAGTTACTACATAAAATATAAATTTTGTAAATACTCAATTTGTAAAACATGTGAGGTTCATCATACTAACATAAATTACATATGTAATTAATTTACCTTTACCCTAATAAGACATGGTTATGTTATTGTATCACCGTTTGTTTTGATATTATATTACTACATCTGCGTACTATGATCTTTCGGAACGACAGCCGAGATAAACCCACTTTAACCCTCTTTACTATCCCACTAAGCCAACACGGTTCTTTATTTCAAAAATTCTCTATTCCATAATTCGAGCGCCATTCCATTTGGACAAATATTTCGTTTTATAAAACCGCGGGAATACCGCAACACTATCTTGCACTTCGTAGAGCAATGTATTCTCAGGAACTAAATATACAATGCCTTTGGTATTTCCAACTTTCCTAGGTATTTGCCTAGCACATACAATAGTACCCCAGCTTTTTAATTTAGTATATTAAAGGATTGAGAATTGAGCTTTTATCCACTTTAATAACTACATTTTTATTATTATTGAATGTCAAAATTGAGCCAATATCGAACGCACAAAGCCATAATCGTAATTTCGTTTTATTTCATTTTTCAAGAGTAGTCATAGAAAAGCCGATAAAATGGAGAGTCCAATTAGTTTCGCAGCACCCCGCTATATTTCATGTGCGGATGTTTGGGCAGTGGACCGGCACTGGTTTCTAGTGCTATCGAACCGATAGCGAGAACCATTCGACAAAATCATCTCGAATGTTTCGAGTGAGTCTCTCAACTTTCGATGCGATGTTTGTAACTTTGCATCTGTTGATGGAGTTTTCGTTTCGGAATAATATGAAAGAAAGAAAGAAAGAAAGAAAGAAAGCATTTATTGATGACACAAAGCCAATACACAAAAAAAAAACCTTAATGAATACTGGTAAGTACATTGTGTCACAAATAGGCGTATTTATATAGAGGAAAACATCGTGAGACAAAGAAAATCTAAATGTAACGTGGGGGGCCCCAGTAGTGCTGCAGTGGGTTAACACAAATAAAAATTTTTGACGAAACCTACTGCGTTTTTTTGCATTAAATAAAAAACACAGATATTGTGCTAAAAATAATTAAAAATAAATAAATATCTTTGGACATTCCAGACAGCGTCATCTAGACCCAAGCTAAGCAACTTAATGCTTGTAAATAAGCAAGGAAACGACCGGAAACCCCAAAAATCCTTCGCCCCGCCATGTTACCTTCCAAAACACATGGCTCATCGTGTCCGCCGACGCGAAAACTCCAATTACTGCATTGTTCGACTGTGGGCTCGACTGTACTTTACTGAACAGACGATTATACACGTTATTACAACGAGGTTAGGGTTTATTGCGGTGTGCGAGCCTGAGATAGGAAGTACAAGGAAATGTTTAATATTATTACCCGGTGTCAGCAGGAGGTAAATAAGTATAGAAGCAGATTTACTTCATTTCAAGATATAATTAAGTAATTTTCTACTGAAAGTAACCACCTTCTTAGAAGAGGGTTTAATTATTTAACCATGAAAATTCGTGGCTCTAAGATAATGTACTTTCCGTGTCTGAGGTCGATTATGCTGAGATGATGGTTTAGGTGCTTGGCAAGACTGCAACAATATCCTTGGCACTCCAATTTTATTGCTTTATATTTTTTATGCAGGATTGGTTTGAATTCTGACCATGTTAAATCATCCATAGAACCTTAATTTTCTTATCAATTAATTTAGACGCAAGGGGGCATTACATTCATTAACTCATACCTCATTGTGTGAAATGTCCAAGGATGTGTATTTATTTAATTATCTTATTTTGAAAGTACTAGCCCGCGTCTTCACCCCTGTATCTACTTGGATAAAAAGTAGCCTATGTATTTCAGGGGTATTCCAACTACGTGTATTCCAAGTTTAGGTAGATTCGCGTAATGAGTATACAAATATCTATAAATCGTAAGTACAACTTTAGCGTAAGTATTAGTAGAAATAGTAAGATGCTAGAATATTTGGGAGTTTCACTTCTAAGCATATTCTAAGTTAAGCATTCGGTGGTAAACTCAAGGGTTGATGAACCTTCAGAAGGGAGCTGAAATGGTTCTGAACAAATGGTTATTTGGAGGTATCTTTGGAATTAGTTTGCGAATTAAGGTGTTATAGGTAAACATAAACTCAGATTTGGAAGGGTTGAAGAAAACTCTTAAGAGCAAAGTCACTTTTCACTTTTAAATGCTATTGGTTTTTTTTGCATAAATTGATTGGTTTGGATAGTCCACATAAGCTACCTAACGTTTGTAAGTCTACTGCTGCACATAAGCTGCCTAACATTTGAAGTAAATTTTAATGAAACTAGCTTATTCGCCCGCGGCTTAGCTTGCGTGATATATATATGATACGCCTGAATGAAGCCTGAAAGAGCAGCTTGTCCATATTAATAATCTCTATGGCACGGAATAAAATTGTTAAAACTGTATACTTTTTATGATTGCAGCCGCCTTATTCTCCAAATAACCATGTCTTAACGTGGCACGTCACGGCGTGATTATTTTGAATACTTAATGCTATGGATTTCAGAAAACAAAAGCTAGATAACGTGCAATCTCTGCCGCGTCATGTTTTGAAAGTCGTCGAGAATCAAACGGCAGTTAGATTTTCTAAATTCAATAAAACTCTTTGCTTCGTATCACGCTGGTTTAGCAAGGGGTTGAACCGCCAACCATAATACTCGTAGCGACCAGACAGACAGACTGCATTCAAATTGCGCATGCATTATTCAACGTGTGATCTGCAACGCAATCGAATTAACACGACAAATCACGGTATAAATACATACTAGGTATCAATAAGAGGTATTGCGTGCTTTAACTATTAATACAAGGTCGTTAGATAGTCGTTAAGCCATGACGGAGGCCTTTTTAGACGGCCTAAAAACTCTATATATTTATATATCTCTCTATATATCTCTAAAACGTATGGAAAGTCAACTTCTGCAAAAAGTGGGTTTGTACCAAATATGACACATGTATTGGACATACGTTAAGCCATGACGGAGGTCTTTAGGCGAATTAAAAAACTCCGTCATCAGATTTGGCCACTTACTCATAATTACGAACGAACGATTTAAATAACCATATTGGGCATGCGCGATGGGCCGACGCCTTCAAAAAGACCATAGATTTTGTAAGCGTGTGGCACGGGACAGGAAAGAACGGTAGAATGAAAGGCCTACACCCAGGTGATGTGAGGGTGATGATATAGACCATTAAACACCTTTAACAATATCTATTAAAGTACATATATAAAGGCTTCGTCGATCCAATTTATCGGATCTGAATAGTAGCGCCTGTCGGCGTCCTTTCACAGGAATTAATCAGGGGATGGTCGGCGGACTGGATTTACATAGGGTTGAAAGGATTGCATTATGTATGAAACGTTGTCGTTCATGATCTACCAATCCTTATCGATGTCTGGCTTCTATACATTGTAGAGGTTATGTTGTCTCTACTAATGTTATGAAGAGGTAATGTTTGACGGAGGTAATCACCGCAACTACCCAGCTTTCAAAAAAATATCTTATATGTGTAGAATGGACTGTCGGGATGGTTATAGGCTATATTTTATCCCGGTAGTTTCATTGGTGCACCCGTGCAAAGCCGGGACGTGCTGCTAGTCTACCATAAAGTAAGCAAGCTCCTCGAAAACTGATAGTAAATAGATGTGAGCAGACAGCCTGTTAAGTTATTCATAACCTATCAATAAACTAAGCGGGAGTTCGGAATAAATGTACTCGTGAATTGTGGGTTTATCGCGTGAACAAATGTCAAGGCTGTATATAACCACAGATAATATACTATACTAATAATATAACCTGTTAGATCACGCGACGTCATAACTCGGACGAACTATCCTACTTTTTACTGAAAAAATAGTATTGCATATACTTTTGCGATCACAATTCATATTTTTGAAAATATAGACAGTCGAAACGTCGGGAACTAAAATAGGTAAATATCGCAATAAAAACCTGTGTCTATTTCAAAAATATTTACTGAAAAAAGTTTGTAAAGAGAGTTTCACTTTCAAAACTATCGTGAGTTGTACTAGACTATATGAATACAACGGGAATTACTCACGTAAAACTTTTACGTGAGTAATTCCCGTTGTATTCATATAATGTCGAGATGATAGTTATTTTTACAAACCCTACTCAAAGGATATGAATTTTCACAGTGGACATTTCGACCCACGAGTTGACTGAGGTGTGGGATGATTGGACCACTACATCGACAGTGATTTATCTTTTAAATAAGTTTAAAAATGTATAAGTAAATAAATTATACTTTGTAATACTAAATGTATATTCCCTTTGTATGCAAATGTCTTTGTTTTTTCCAATCATCAGGTACTTTTAATATAAGAAATCATTTTTGATATTTGTCAAATACGAAACATCTTACGGTAAAAATAAATTCGTGTGTGTATTTGTAGTATGACATGTATGTAGGCGTGTAAAGTGTGGGGTGTGAGTATATATCTGTAAATATATGAGTAGGATACATCAAACAGAATTTTCAATAAACTCACAAAATGTCTACATTATAAAAGCATGTTATCGAATCAACACTGATTCTGGAACACACAATTCGACCTAAATATCAAAATCGATATATTGTATTATGATAAGTTTTATTTAGTCGCAAATGGTATATAGTGTAGTGTAGTGTAGTATTTCATTAAGCTATTGCATAGCTTCTATCGCGGGCCTTGAGCGTGGAGACCGAATCCAGAAATTCCGTAACGAAAAAACCTAACGCTTGTCACTTAAGTTCAGCAACTCGCCTCTAGGTGGCATGCAATAGCTTTACCGCGGCAGTCCCCGAGTGCCACACGTCTTTTTTTTATATCATCATGATGATGATGATGGTAAATTTATAGCAAACAAATCTAGAAAATTATATTTTCATATAATATTTTTATTTGTGTAATTTCCCATTGCATTAATATAATGTCATAAGCGTATAGAAAGAAAGAAAGAAAGAAAAATGTTTATTTGTTTCACTCATATAGGATATACATTGTCTTAGATATAGGTAAGGTAGGTCATTTTAGCGACGTTGAGTGACGCAAATTGGTCATCACTCAGCATGTGCTTAGTAGCTCAAGGAGCTACTGAGCGCTGGTTTTCAGTGACGCCATACGAGACGCGCAACAAAAACAGACCACTTATAAAATATTACAGAACATAATATTAACGTATAGTTGGCAACTCAGCCGAATCAAGCGATGCAGAATCAATGGCCTGTAGATACGAAGCGCAGATAATATTGTAAGCACATGAGCTGCCATACGAGCGACTGAACAAATCACAGCTACAAACTCATCATCCAAAGCAACCTACACCTACACACCACCGAAATAAAGGTCATATTTTATTGCGTAAAAATTTTTCAAAATTTGTTGAGCCCCTAAATTGGAATTCACACTTTGTGTAGATAGTAATAAGGGATGGTTTTGTGTGGATAGTCCACCCTCTGGGATGATGATTGATCGTCGCATTGACAAAGTACAAACTCATTTGGGTAGTTATTGATAGGGTAGCAGTCTATAGTTAAAATTACTGAATGCACTAATAGAGCGTGGGTGAATGTTAAAAATACGTTTTAACCTCTGAATCAAAAAGAGGGGTGTTATACATCGATTAAAGTTGTCTATGGTGTCTCAGTTACAAGATCAAAGGCGAAATTGCTTATTTATAAGTTACAAATTAATCGCTAAGATATAAATAATTTATTCTGAAGCTACACCCAGTTATCACTTACAGCGAATTATTCATGGGAAAATAAAATCATGGTGTAAAATTTCTATGTTAATAGAGTATTTAAACTGATGAAGGTGAAGCTCGATAGACTGAATTGCAGCGTAGTTTTAGCAATAAAAAGTAAAGAAATTACAAAACTAAAATTAATCAATCAATCAATCAAAATATTTATTTGTGAAACACAGGTTAAGTTGTTACAAAATAGGTCAATACTTGTATCACTGTGTTCTGCCCTAGGCGTACAAATTATTTATTATTTATTTTTACACGTCAAGAAGTAATATAAAGATTTAACGAGATGAGTTGTTATTCGTTATTAATAACTTACCCGATACTCTCCAGTTGAATTTGCAGTTATCTGTAACAAAAATATCAAATTTACAACCTTTTCTGTGAACAACACATTAAATTGCTTAGCTTGGGACAAGATGACGCTGTGTGGAATGTCCAAGGATATTTATCTGTTTAATAATAAATAAACAAATTTTTGACGACATTGTTAAGACCGCAGGTCGGACTTGGGTTAGATTGGCGCGGGACAGGGGCGAGTGGCGGAAACGAAGAGAGGCCTATACCCAGCAGTGGGATGAGAAAGGCTGATGATGATGATGATGATAATTTTAATAATCGAAAGATAGAAGACTAGCAGCACGTCCCGGCTTTGCACGGGTGTACTAATAATGCTACCGAGACAAAATATAGCCTACAGTAGATGGCGCTAGTAAAAATGACCCGTTTCTAGATCGCACTGACGAAAACGCGCGGCGCGGAATGACCTCCCCATACAAACAAACCAACATTATCTCTTTATATTATTAGTAGAGATAAGTCTACGCCGTAGCATTTTCGTAGCACCTTCGTAGCGTGCGTGATGTGTGGACGCATTCATAAATGACATTAGACACACACGACTGAACAAAGAACACTAATAATAGAATGAACTTTCAATAACCATTCGATCGATGCTAGTAACATATATATAAAGTCAATTAGTAATATTTTACTGAGAAAAAAGCATCTATGGAAACCCTCACTTACTTGATTATCAAACTTCTAATTAACTAATATTATAAATAGGAATGTGTTTGTCTTTACGGCAATTTTTTTTTAAATGATGATAGTTAAAGGGATTGAGATTGTGACATAGGCTACTTTTTATCTCGATATTCTCACGGGAACGGGACATAATGGTGGATTTGACATAAAATTAGTAGAAAAATTGAAAAATCTTAACAAAAGATACGACTCCGGCAGGATTCGAACCTGCAATTATACAAGCGATCGTCTTTGAAATTTGGTAGCTGCAGAAATACCAGGAATGCAACAAAGAGCAAGAGGTATTAAAGGCTCGAGCAGACCGGATGCGTATGCGTAGACGTAAGCGTAGACGTGCACGTACCACTGAGTTGTAATGTATCGAAATGTATGAGACAGGCCACACCGCTTGCGTACGTACGCGTAACGTAGACGGCGTCTACGTTACGCAAGCGGTGTGGCCTGTCTCATACATTTCCATACATTACAACTCAGTGGTACGTGCACGTCTACGCTTACGTCTACGCATACGCAACGCATACGCATCCGGTCTGCTCGAGCCTTAAACCAATAGCTATACCGCAGTGGATTCGTAGACATGCGTTATGTTGATTTGACTGTCTGGCTCGTGTTTATGAATTCATTAAACAGATAATGTATGTAGGTTTGCTGCCTAACCCCTTGGGAGGATAGAAGATTAATATGCATAGATTTAACATGTATAGGTAATATACTCGTGTATATGCATGTATGTACCCATTGAGGAAGATGATTGCTCTGAGTATGTACCTCTTTATTTAAATTTTATTTATTGTAATTTTTTTTCTTTTTTTTTTTAACCTATACTTTCCCATTGCTGGGCAAAGGTCTCCTACAATTGTTCGTAATTAGTTCGTTTGTAATTTAATTATCATATTATTATTTGTCATTCCAAAGTAATAAAAACTAAAGCACATACGTAACGTAACTTGTGTTTGTATCTTTCTTGAAAATTTCAAAATTTCGATTCCTATATTAATGTACAAGGACAAAGATAGACAAAGCGTTTTTACACGGCTTTGCTTCATTAAATCCCCACATATTCACATCCATAATACAAATTGCACGAAATAACAGACATGGCGACCATCCGTGCTTTATCGGCTTCGATAAATTAAAAAAGTTTTCGATTGCAAAAATGGAAGCTCGAATTTGAGAACAATTTACGTTTGAAAAAACATTTAACTGTGCTTTTAATTTAACACACATGCTTAAAAGTTATAAATATTTTCGTTATAAAAAAATAGGCGAACATGAAATTTGTTTAAATAAAAATATAAACGTGTGTAGATATCGATTCTCGACGACTTTTAAAACGTGACGCGATAAGAGATAATAATTTTAAGTCACAATAGAACAAAAAAAAAACAAATATACTCCATTTATTTGTTAACTCAATTGTTTTCGTTTAAATTCACATTTTGCACTCTGTTAAAAATTCATTCCTATTCAGAAGGAACATTTTGTATTGTTACCGCTACGTTGCTGCTACGGCGTAGCGTAATGTGCTACGGCGTAGCACTCAGCGCTTTTAGCTACGTAATGCATAAAATTAAATGTAAGTTACAGCTTTGGTGCATAAACGGAGGAATAAAAATTTGCATATGCACAAAAAGGATGAAAGAAAGCTTCTAGGAGTAAAGTTATTTTAAGAATATGTATATAAAACTAATTTTAAAAGATACGAACTTTGTCTACCGCTTTAAAAGTTACCTGAGCTTTTAGTAATTTCTATCTTGTCACAGTCCCACTGGACTCTGTTTCTTAGTATAGTGTACTAGTAGCACGTCCCGGCTTCGCACGGGTGTACTAATGAAGAAACCGGGATAAAATATAGCCTATAACCACCCGGACAGTCCATTCTACACACCCGTGAAATAATTTTTGAAATCGGTTCAGTAGTTTCGGAGATTACCTCCGTCAAACAAACAAATATTACCTCTTTATAATATTAGTGTAGAAATGTAGATAGTTAAGATTAACTAGCCCTTCAATACTAAACACAAATATTGTTTCACTTCGAGGATTCCGACAAAGAAAAATAAAAATGGGTATAAACCCTCAATAAGCGAAGAATATTTGCACAACAATACAAAAATAATTTCTCGGCGCCAACATTTCATCGGAAAACCCTATATTTTCTGTGAATTCAATTGGAATTTCTAAATGATTGAACCAATAATTGTTGTACAACTGTATGTCTGTTTGTCAGTAGTTTTTCACTATTTTTACATTGTAGGTTCGTTTTCACGATGCGAAACGGACGATTGATTTGCAAAGATAAAATGCTAACTGAACAAAATATAGCCTATCCTAAGGTCTTTATTATCCCAAGGTCTAGCTAGACTATCTCTGTTTATCAAAATAAGTACATTGGTTTTGAAAGCGTAACAGACAGACAGACAAAGTTACATTTGTATTAATATTTGAAACGATAAGAACAAAGCAGGCAATTGTCCCGTTAAGAGAAGGAATAGATTGTTTTTTTTTATGAACCTGTCGTGTCCCACTGCTGGTCAAAGGTCTCCCCCAAAATCTTCCACTGAGATTTTGCAAAAGACAGTAATGGGCTGCAATTAATTTTGTCTAATTGGTTAATTTGGTTTATTTTATCCGTAACAGCCATATTTATTAAATAGAAGTTCAAATTAATTTTGAACAAACGATGACCGAAACAAAAATCCAAACCATTGATTACTTACATAGCTCTCTCGACCGATGTCTATTTAATCGGAAAGAATGATTCAAAATGTTTTTACTTTTCAACTGAATGCCTCGAATATGTTTTATTTGCGTTAACAAAGGGAATTCGTGAATTCTAAGAATTTTCGATTCGAGCTTTATTCAAAGTATTTTAGAATTGCCTTTTCTATAACAAAACATTTTGTTACGCTAATTACAATCTAATCTACTGAGTGAGCAAGGAATCTTTTTTACAGTACAATAATAAAAGTAAGACGTCTTTTTCATATAAAAAATAATAAATATCTTTGGACATTCCACATATTAACTTAAAAATAAATGATCGATCGTTTATTTCTTAAATAATATTTTTCATTATTTTAACACTAATAACTAATACTAATACTTTTTTTTTTATAATTTTTATTATCTAAGTTCCGACTTGGTTCTGCGGAGAAGTACCACACCATAAATGATTTATGATTATGATTAAATTATTGTAAATAGAATATATATCACAAATTATTTTCATACTAGAGCCCACTCCAAAAAATGTAACTGCAAATAAAAACCTGCCAAAATTATAACTCAAGTTTATAAAATGTAGTAATGTGGAAAGGTCTCCTGTTATTTTAGAGGGCTGGCTGTGCAAGTCCCCTTGCACAGCCAGCCCTCTAAAATAACAGGAGACCAAGGACTCCAAGGATACAATACAATGTTTTCTTTGGCCGTCCTCTTGGGAATTGATTTTTGTGAAGGATATAAATGTATAAATGACAAACGCTTGCAACACTTTGAGAGATTCTTTTGTTGTGTTACTGTAACCATCTGTCACTATAACACTTGCTTTGGAGATCCTTTTAGAAGATAAAATGATAGAGATAAGAAATAGATATGTACGAGTAGAGTCCTCAAAACGAATCCAAGTCTTACGGAAAAAGCTAAAATCATAAAGAAAACAGTGACCATATCTTTAATATTCTCTATCTATCTTTTCTAAGCGAACCTACTTATTCTCAAACAACAGAACAAAAAAACAATAGCTATGTACCTGTAACTTTCTAGGCATATCCGCAATATTATCCTTCCACTTTGTGCCAAGCAAAACCTACAAAATCTATTTGTTTATTGAAATCGGGAAACAGTTGCGATGTTTCCAACAAAGTGGAAACAGAAAAACCTTCGGCCCCTTGAACACAAACTACTTTATATATGTCTAATATCTCGGCGTGGACTATCTATCATATCAACACATCTATCTTACATATCAAAAGATATTGATATCAGCCCTCGGGAAACTTTCAATTTGGATCAAAATAAACTGTTTGAACGCAAACGTTTCAGGCACTTAGATTTATTAATATCCTCAGGTCTAGACTTGGTATTTTATCTATCAATATGATTAAACAAGCCATATAGATCGAGTTTCGATTTAGATTTCCCTCTTAGAAGTGTAGGTTTTCTTAATCGATTTTGAAATATGGCGATGTGGAAAATATGGGAGTTTTTATTTCTGTTAATAAGACATTATTATTATTATTTATTATTCCTTGTTTATATGTATATATCAACCTCAAGGTTTTAAATTATAATTTTACTGAATCATTATCGCGTCAGGACACTGTCTCTATTTATTAAGAAGTGGGCTTCCTTATTTATAATTTCAGTTCCATCAGATAGATTATTTTTTTAATGAATAACAATTACAATTACATTTTAAACTGGTTCTCACCGTATAAATCGGCGAACACGTTTAATAGAATTACAAGTACTCGTATAATCCAGCAGAATTAAGAAACCCATTTATCCCTTGATAAGTCTTAATTTCATCACGCGACACGGTCCCTTTTGAACGTATATTAAAATGTAATATTTCATAACGAATGCCTTTTCAGCAGCTTATTTATAATGAGAGTAATAAAACGACTGTGAATTTAAATTGAAAGAGTAATTATATTTTAATTATTATTGAAATAGATTTTATATAAGTTAGTAGGTAGTTCTTCATGTGCCCTAGTGTTAATAAGTTAATCTAGAATTAAACCCTGAATTCACAAAAAAGTATAACGCTCATGTATGTTTTTTCTTTGTCTTATTAACTAATGCCTTTATATGTAGATTTAAACCGTTTCGAAGCAACGAAAAGACTTAAAAGACAGCATACAGCTGAACGACTTATAAGTTCGAAATGGCCATTCTTTACATCGGTGAAGGAATTTTTGAAATCAGCTGAGTAGTTTTGGATATTACCTTCAACAAACACGCTAACTAACAAGCGGACTTTACTTCTTTATAATCTATATACTAATATTATAGAGGTAAAGTTTGTTTGTGTGTGTCGAATGGACAGTCGGGATATTTATAGGCTGTATTTTATTTAGGTAGTTTCATTAGTAAAGCCATGCAAAGCCGGGACGTGCTGCTAGTATTAATATAAGTATAGTATAGATTAGTAAATATAGTATAGATATAGACAAATATGAAGATACATAGAAGAACATAGTCGGCTAGACGGTTGCACCTGATTCAGCAAACGTGCCCCGAGGGACCAATATACAGATCCTCTGTAATAGGGGATCGTCGGCGACGGAATTGTTTCCATCCAATGGATTGTTTTGAAAGTTTTGAGACTGAATTAAGAAATTCTTTTGACATTTTAGTAATTTTATCAATCGACTGTGTAATCATATACCTAGGCTGTTATAAATTGGGGTACTGCGATACCGTTTGCTAATATGATTTCGAAAATTATTCATAAGGAACTATACTTCATTTCTTGAATCGAGCTAATAGGAAGAAAAATACACTCACGTGATTGGTCGTCGAAATTCATTGGATTGGCTAGATTTGACAATTGACAATTGATTTGACAATTTAGCCAATTATGAGAAATACAATTATTTTCGACGACCAATCACGTGCGGTTATTTTTGTTCCTATTAGCTCGATTCAAGAAATGAAGTATAGTAAACTTACTTTAGCTAATTCTGCTATTAAATACGTTGCTATTTTTTTTTCATTTAAAATATTAAAGTAACTGAGTGTGCTAGTTTACACTTTCATTGACTTTGAGCTTCCATAAAATCCGCAATTTAACTACATCGTGGAGTTTTGTTATATTTTGTTCAAAGTCTAAGCGAATTTTATGACAAAATTGAAGTCAACTAATGTGGAAGATAACACCCGGTACCCATGTCAAGTTGTCAACCTCTCAGCCGCAAGAGACATGCACGATGCATATTTAAACCATTCATAGCACCTTAAATTCTCGCTAGTTTATTATTAAAACACTCGGTGCTTAACACAGGAACACTAAACAATGGAGGTTATTTATAATGGAGCTTTTACGTTAGGTTTAAAAGGTATTCAATTAATGGTGAATGCAAGGTCCAGGCGCGTTAAGCCTACATATTTTCGTACCGTAATATCTGTGTTATTTCGGATTAAAAGCTGAAAAGGTATGATTTATGTCCATGTATAACTTTATATATTACAATATGGGTACACAGTAATTTTTGTGGTTTACACAACGCCAATCATGACCAAAATATTTTTTTTTTGTACTCTTTGCTATGGTATTTATTTACATAAACTAAACTTCTACAAAATATTTCATTTGGTTTTATTAATCAAAATTATAATCAATTAAAATAATCGATCGCAGATCATAATATTTATTTGATATTCTTATCCAAAACGTGGCGCAAAAACAAGGTTTTTGTCTTCCTGTTAAACCCAACTGAGCTGAAAGTATCTTTGAGTACTTACGTGTTTTTTTCACAAATTATTGAAACACATTCTGTGTTACAAAAAAAAACATTTATAGTCTTGAGACTAATCAGTATGATCTTTCACATTTCTATCATAAAACTCACCATTAAAAGCTCATTTCCTAACCGCCACACATCATACCCCTTCATAATTTATTAAAAATAAAACAATTCTTAACAGCCACAAACCAGCAACTATTTTATTCATCTACTAACCGTCATAAACTAAGCATAAACAAACTTTACGAGCACTCAAAGTCTAGAACCCTAGTCACAATGGACTTAGTTTCGAGGCATACCAACTTGTCATCTTTATTATGAATAATGGTAGGCACTTGACGGAGGTTGTGTGGTTATGCTAATTAGACATTCCTGTCCTAATTTCGGTTATATTTTAGGCCGCAGCCCGGTATTACCTTTTGTTTTAACGTTACTAAGTACGAGCATGTGGCCAACACTGGTTAACGGTACTATATTTTCATGAATACGTACATAATAAATACTGAAACTTGATTTAGTTACGTTACACCTATCGGCGTCATAGTTGTACTTAAATGTACAGGATCAACCAGGTCTAAAGAAGAAAAAATATACAATAGAAACTTCGTGCGAAAAATGTATAAGCCCAAAATCGACATCTTAAAATAATTAAAATTTCTTCTGTTAAGATTAGTATAGCGTAGTTTCCTATTCTATACTTTAGCACTCCTACGTTATCAGAAAGCTAACTAACTTACGATATACCGCAAAAGCCAATACCGTGCACGATTTGAATACCACACGTAATGAAGCTGCTGCGAGCCAAGTTGTAAATAACGGTACCGATGCCAAACGTTATTGAATGCATACTAGAATAGAGCTATATTGTGTCGGGTAGTTATCACTAAGTTAACATAAGGAATATACCAACAAGCATGGAAGATAATGAAAGAAAGATTTTTTTGTAATTTCGGAACTACCTTTTTTTTTGTACTGCCTAATTTAGGACCTCAAAGATTGCATCGACATGGTCTAATAAGTTAGGTGATTCTAGTATTTCTATTTATAAAGTAATGAGGGTTTATTTACACTACACATAACTCCGAAAGTCATATAACTAAGAAAGTTATAAGTATGAGTGTGGATGGACATACAAGTAGAGGAAGGCCGAGGAAGAAGTGGATGGATTGTGTGAAAGAGGACATGAATGTGAGAGGAGTGAATTCGGAGTTGACGAATGATAGAGATGAATGGAAGAAGAAGACATGTTGGGCCGACCCCACCTATAGGACAAAGGCAGGGAAATGATGACATATAACTCCGAAACCACTAGACCGATTTCCAAAAAAGCGAAGATTATAATTTATCGTGTAGAAAGGAAACTTTAATTTGTGCAACCAAGTGTAATTGATGAAGTTTACTTATGAAGATTTTGTGCCAACTAGTGTAAATCGCTTGGTTCATACAGTTACACTTCGTGGTAAAAAAACCAGCTGTCTAGTGTCGTTTAGTTAAGCGCTTCACGGACCGCTGCGTGGGTTCGCACGGTTCCTTTAGCACTAAATTAAGTTTAAGCACAAAATAATGTTTAATAAGCGTAACTGTTCAGACTGCAGGTTTCAGCGGTCACTCAGTCGGGGTTTAGGTGCTAAGTTGTAAAGATAGACGATAAAAGACGACCTAGGTATAAACTATTTTTCAAATTCTACTCTGCTGCCTAGTATTTTTACAGATTAATTTTAAACACCACGAGGAGTCCAATGTAGAACAAAAAAGCACAAGATTTTGATTTGCAAGTCTTGAGGCCACCTAGATGCGTAATGCTTTGTATGGATATGTTTGTAGTATTCGTCAAAGCGATGGCTTGAAAAAGTTCTCACTACTTTTTCTAACATCGATTTGAAAATAGAAACAACTTTTAAACTTTCAAAACTATATCCAGCCATTCCACGCCGTCTGTGAGTAATTGTCGATAATCAAAAGGGTATTGTTCCCCGGACGGTTGAGCTTGAACGCGCGCCCGGGACAAACGTGACGTCATTCCAAGATGGCGTCACGGGCATGAAACGAGATACCGAACGCTCTTTTGTGGGGTGAAAATAGTTACTATTTCATCTATTTCACTTTCAAAACTATCGTGAGTTGTACTAGACATTATTATAATTACACGGGATATTACTCACGTAAAAATACTGTCGATTTAGATACCGACAAAGTTTCGATTCTTCGAAAGTTGCAAACATCTTATAAATAAGGAAGGTAACCGCAATATATCCTGCGCACACATTCTCATACGGAAAGTGGCAGTACAGCTCTTCAAATATTTACATTGCGTTCAGTAAGTTGGCAACAATGGAATTTTTCCACGAAGAAAATTTACGAACACATTTACATAATCTACAGACGTTTGTTACTGGGTGATAAAACATGAGGGATAGCGCAGAATCGGAATAAATGGCAGACGTTAATGATGTGCCCACTGCTGGGCAGATGCCTCCCCTCTGACCAAAATTAGGCACAAAATGGCTAATAATAATAATAATAATAATAATAATAGTCATTTATTTCAGAATTTGATTCCATACAATAAGGTTAGTTAGGGCTTAAAATTATGTTAGTACATCAGATTTAATTTAAGATTTAATTTAATTCATAAGAATGTCAATGCTTTGCTTATAAAGCGGGCCATCAAGCTTATCTACTATCATCATCAGGATGGTGTTGGAACTCCGACGTAATCTGCTCAGCAGTGAGGCTGTTTTTTTCCGCATACAGGCAGCAAATGCGTCCGTGCGCGCCTCCGCGAACATACCGGACGCGCTACAGAAACGCGGGAGCCCCAACAACATCCTGAAGGCATTGTTGTACTGGACTCGAAGAGCGTTCACGGATTTTCGCGTATAGGTGAACCACAGGCTGCTCGTGTAAAACGACTGGCAGTATGACTTAAAAAGATTAACTTTCACGTCAACTGAACAACGAGCAAACCTGCGGGCCAACATATTCGCTCTCACCGTCAACGCTCTTCTTTCCCTCTCTAAGTCCTCTTCGTCTCTTAGGTTATCCACAATTATATGTCCTAGGTATCTAAATTTATTAACTCTATTTATTGACGTGCCATTTAGCAGGACAGGAGGCACACCGTTCTTTGTTTTGCTAATAGACCCGAACACCATATATTCACACTTTTTAACATTATACTGCAGGCCATGGCTTGCAGCATATGACTCACAGTAGCCCAGAAGGGACCTAAGAGCCCCAATAGATGGCGCCAGCAGCACCATGTCATCAGCGTAGCTGAGATTATTGACAGACACGCCGTCGATAGTGCATCCGACCGGTAGGCTGCTGAGACCATCTATAAGGTTGTCAATAAATAAATTAAAGAGCTTTGGGGATGTCACCCCCCCTTGTCGAACGCCACACTTCAGCCCATATACGTCAGAGTGAGCTCCTGCCCACTTTACATAGTTACTTTGATGCTCGTACCAATATTCAAAAACAGAACAGAGCTCCCTCGGTAGTGACGTGTCACGAAGCTTCTTCCACAGGATGTCATAGCGGACTGTATCAAATGCCCGTGACAGGTCGAGGAAACAAGCATAGACCGGAGTCTGCCTATCCACATAATATCTCACCGTGTGCTTAAGGCTTAGTATAGCACTTTCTGTAGACAGTCCAGGTCTAAACCCAAACTGCCCATCGTGCAGATGTAAATGCATTTCTAGGTGACTATCCAGGAGCCGATCAAAGACCTTAGCTATTATTGTAGCTAGTGATATTGGTCTATAATTAGTCTTATTAGAAATATCACCCGTCCTATTCTTGACTATCGGTACTACAATGGTTTTCATAAAATCAGATGGTAAATATCCATGACTGATACATAATGAGAAAAACATCGCCAGTGTCCTCGGTAAGTGTACCCCCGCATGCCGAAGATGTTCAATGCTAAGCCCGTCATGCCCCGGTGATTTACCAGTACTCATGGAATCAATTACTTTCTTAACTTCACTTGCAGTAACTCTGGTCAGGGTAATACCGGCACTACGACTAAGCTTTTCATCGAACACCCTCGGCACAGTCGGCACAGCAGACTGTATTGATGGTACACTGAGGTGTTCTCTAAACAAGTTAGCTATTTGTTTACAGTCAGAGATACCTTCAATATTTGTTGGGGGGCTAGGTTTAAGATCTAATTTCTTAATGCTTTTCCAAAATTTAGAAAATTGTTTATCTTTTTTAAGGCTTGCAATCATGTCCATTTTTATTTTTTCCTGATTATTTTGACACCATTTTAAGCTAGATTTAAATGTTTTGCGAGTATTACACATTTCTTCATGAATAGGTCCACTACTAGGTCTACCATATAGACACCATAAATTAAATTTTTCTCTAGCCACTCTGTGTGCTAAACTTACATGCTTATTCCAGCCAATAACTCTCTTGTTCTTAATAAAACGTTTTGAATTAGATGTCAACTTAGCTCCTGTTACCAAAATTTGAACAATGTTATGGTATAAATTATCAATTATAGATCTATGTGAAATGTCAGTACAGTTATCAAAGGAACAAGATATAAATTCATTCGGAAAATCAATTAATCTTAAATTATCATTACAATATTTAGAGTACATCTCAATTTGAGAGAATTTTGATAATGATAGGTGTAACAAAACATTCCTTAATTTTTACCTATGTGTGGTTTAACACAATAATAAAAAGACGTGTGGCACTCGGGGACTGCCGCGGTAAAGCTATTGCATGCCACCTAGAGGCGAGTTGCTGAACTAAAGTGACAGCGGTCAGCCGAAATTTACTTTACACATTGACTAAAGAAGTTGTAGTAACTTCTTTAGTATTACTTTGTATACAGTACACGAATAAAAGTATAAAAGGCTATGAAAGCAACAATAAAAGTGGGACATCGGAAATTAAATTCCCCATTTAATAGTATTACGGGATTACATCGGCCGGCGCGCATCGATTCCACGAGTCCTTACTAATCAAAAGTATATTACAGTTATTTTATATCAGTTTTGTAAGTGAATTGTCAAGTAGGTAAATAGAATGTAAAAAAACAGTGTCCTTTAAAGAAAGAAAGAAAGAAAAATATGTTTATTTCGTAGGACCTCAAGGATCGCTCAAAATAGTACAGTCTTAAAAGCTAGGTGACTCTATTGCCTGTTCCAAAACAACTCCCTACACCGATGATTATTAATCGATGGTATGCAGCAGAAATCTGTAAACTTTAAAGCTAACCCTGTAAAGTTTTAAATTGTCATATCTACCGCTTCCTGGGATATAGTCGTAATCATACTTTTTTTCTTTAATTTCAGATTTGGATGGAAATATAACCTTGATCATTTCAAAAATTACTAAATTTTAGAAAGTATTTCCTCTAGTATAACAATAAATCAGGATGAGTACAATCTCAACATTTTTCCACGGCCGACGGGCGGGAATTTATCTGCGAACCACAATTTAGAGGAAAGTACAATTTACCGTGCATTGTGCTAGCCTGATTTTAATGTGATTTATACGTTTTATTCAGAATGGACGTAGAAATATGATAGAATTATAAGTATAATACATAATAAGGGTAGGGGTGAGCCCTAACAAGCTGAAAATGAATAAAATATAAAATGCCTTTACATTTTCACATGGGACATTGTTAAAACGAGTAAGCTTGTCCAGCCTATGTGCCTTGTTTTTTTTTATCATGGGACACAGCTTCCCTTATGCAGTAAACCTATATTACCTAAAACTAATATTAAATCTGTTACTATCTCTTTTCTACGGCATAGGAGTAACAAGGAAAACACATATTTGAAATCTTTATTTATTTTGGCAAATCTTTTTGAATAACAGTGTTATGTTTTGATAGTTATTGTTATTTCTTTAACTCTCAACATACATAATTATTTATTGAATAATTTGTTACATTCATATTTTATAAATAATGAAATACTATTTGTAAGTTATAATTAACCTAATAAAGACTAATTGATTCGCACTTAAATAGTTAATTTTAAATCTACATTAGCATTAAATATAATACATTTTCAATATCAGAAGTTTCAATAAAGTTGTACAATAAACGGTCGTAGCAAACTGCTACGGCGTAACCGCTGCTACGACGTAGCAGTCGCTACGAACTTCTAGAACTTTCGTTCTATTTTTACGATATTGAGTTTGAATTAGTTTGCAACTGGAATATTGTTTACTTGACTTCGTCCAGTTCATCTAGAATAAAATTAAAATTAAATATGATCACGACTGTATCCCAAGGAGCGATTTTAATAATTCTTTCACTACCCATTCCAAAGCTACCACCAGCTATCCACGAGTGACATAGGCTACTTTTATCCCGATATTTCCGCGAGAACGGGACTTACGCGGGTGAAACTGCGGGAAGTTGCTAGTATGTAATAATTTTAATATCTATACTAATATTATAAAGAGGTAAGATTTGTTTGTTTGTTTGACGGAGGTAATCTCCGAAACTACTCAACCGATTTCAAAAATTCTTTCACGGGTGTGTACGATGGACTGTCCGGGTGGTTATAGGCTATATTTTATCCCGGTAGCTTCATAAGTAAACCCGTGTGAAGCCGGGACGTGCTGCTAGTCGGTAACTGGATATTTATATCTACGAATCATGGTAAATATCCCGTTTTATGTATTTATAATGTTACTGTTGACTACTGTGTACGTTCAGTGTTCAAAGCTGTGCCCTAAGAGCCCGCACAAATTCCATTACCTGCTATTAAAGGCTTTTACAATGGAATCAAAAGCGCCTCTCATAGTTCACAACAAAGTTAGCCTAGATACTGACGCTAGCACGAGTTTATGGTTATGTAGAGTAAATAAGAAGTCTTATTTTTATAGTTTTTAAATTTTTATAGTGTTAAGCTACACTTAGGCATTAAATTTATAATCGTAAATGAAAAATCTTATTATTAAAAAATCTTAATTCTTACGTCGAAGGCCAAAACTATAAGTAAAATTTTTCATCTCTTTTTATTTTAAAAACTATCGTGGGTTGTAACACAACGGGTTAATTTACTCACGAAAAAACTTCTTGTTTCACGACTGTATCCTTGCGAGCGGTAGACATTTCTTATAATTTTATGTAATTTTTTATAGATTAGAGGTAGTCAGAGGTATGTCCAAATACGTTTTTGGTACATGCCCGCATTCTGCAGAAGTTAACATTTCATACGTGACAGATTGCAGCAAGAAAAACGAGATTGGGGCTCTATTTCGCAGCCAAAGGAGCCGAGCCTGGAGTCTCGCCCCGCCGAACGTGGACATACTTCCCTCGGCGGACTTTCGAGCCACGGCGCAAGTTCCACATCCACCACCTGAGACTGCCTCCTCTAGCTTCAGCAGACCCCCGGACTACAGGGAAGTGCCGTTCCAAGTGAAAGCGATAATTAGGCGGGCCCATAGATCCTACGACCCACGTTCTAAAAACGCTGACTAGTGACGCTGCTAGAAAGCTAATGGTAGATAGTTGATGATAATAGTAAAATGATCTACTGATACTTGACTAGTGCTAGGCTGTGCCACAGGGCTATCGCCGGCAGTTCATTACGGCCTGAAAGGAAACACCATAAAGTTGATTACACCGGCCTACGCAGCGTGTGGACGCCATTAGTCAAAATCAACTTTTTACAACCAAATATTACCTTTATTCGTAAGTTAACAAAGTAATACTCGTATACCAATTTGAAAGAAATATTAATTTAAAATGAATCGCAGTAATGTATGTTTTAACCGATAAAAATGAGGAAAGTTACCAAAAATTTGCGGCTTCGACGGGGTTCGGACTAGCGAGATACAAGCTATCGTCCTTAAGCCGGACTACCATACCACTAGGCCACGAAGCCGATGACGCTGAAGACGAAACTATTAATTGCTATATCGGTTTTTTTACCGCGGTTTACAGTCCAGCAAGTATAACTTGGCGCGGCTGTGCGCCACTGTGCTCAATACCAGACAAAAATTGACGAATCGAAATCGAAATTGACAATAGACTTGCAATTGTCAACATGATTTTTCAAGATGGCTGCTTTAGTTCCTAAAAACGCCACCGCCAACTTATACTGGTGGCACTGTTCCGTTTGCTTGCGTGTTTGCTTTCCGGTGTCGATTTGTTCCTGACTGTCATGGCATTGTAAATTGAAATAAGTAAATAAATACTTGAGGCTCCAATGACTTCTTAAAACATTTGCTGTCTTACCCACGTTCAAGGTTATATTAGCCTCCTTCAAGTCTCACAAAGACAGCTGCGCACATACACACAAATAGCGCCTATAAATAAATCAATAGCATCAAATTGCCTCTAATGGACACTCGCGTGTGAGGGTATTGAAAATGTTCCGTGGAAAGCATTGATTTTTAATTTTCCTTCGGTTATTGAGTAGAATTTTATTTAGTAACGACTGCGGGCTTGTTTATGACGACCTCAGTGGCGCAGTGGGCGAAAGCCTGGCTGAGACGCAGAGGTTTCGGGTTCGATCCCCGCTACGGGACAAATGTTTGTATGTTCTGCAGATATTTGTTCCGTGTCTGGGTGTTTATTGGTTGGGTGCTATCCCAAGTTTCAGGTAAATCGAAACATTATTTTGTAATACGAGTATAAACCCGTTTTTCGAATTGAACAAAAAAATATGTATAATAACCTCTATGTACTTCTAAGAACTATTTTATACTTATAGAGTGTTCAGTAAATTTGAATAATTAAATAGAAGTCTCAGAGGAACATTCGATGCCTTCACTTTCCGACTAAGTTTCGGGAGTGCGAAGTTAGACTGGACTCAAGTGGTCTAGATAGCAGGTGCTCGTCCAGTTTGTAATTTATTATGAAGTGAGAGGCATCTTAGAGCTACGATGGCTGCTAAATTCATTGCAAAATACAACCTCTGTGGCGCAGTGGGCGAAGGCTTGCCTGAGACGCGGAGGTTGTGGGTTCAATCCCCGGTACGGAACAAATTTTTGTATGTTTTGCAGATATTTGTTCCGTGTCTGGGTGTTTTTTATTTATAACTAGCTGCGTAGGACGCCTCCATTTCCATTCATGATTCCGTCTATTTTATGTCATCCAATTAGGACCTCTTTCTAAAGACGTCATGTCTTCCCTTTTGTGATTCATTTCGCCCATCGGACACAAAAGTTAGAGAAACGATTACTCATTCAACATTATGTCCGGCCCAATTCCATTTCAGTTACCTTACGATCACTGACATTTCACATCCTCCCACGTCCTTTTACCTTATTTTTTTTCTGTAAAGGCCGTAATTGTAAACCTATTATTTACAATGAGGTGGTAGATGTATAAGTCAAAATGGTTTATTTTCGTATTGATAAATTAGAGATTGGAAACCTCTTCAAAAAGTACTATTCAAAAATAAGGATAGAACAATATTCTAAAACTTCTGAATGTTTTTGAAACAGGTTATTTAATTTCGCAGACAAACATGGGTTTGCCTTTTACACCCACATATAGGTGGTAATTAGGTAAAAATGTATTTATACAAAACGAAAGAACAAATACCAAAATATCTCAAAATATATTATATATATTATAATTATATATTATTTAATTATATATTAAATAGTATAGATTACGGGACTTTATCACGTATTTACCTTATAATAAATTGTACTATTCCTTTTCCAAAATGTCACATTTCGTCCAGATATGTTAGTCTTGGTCTTACCTCCGTTATTTACATGTTTACATTACAGTATAAATTCGAGATCGTATCGAGAACAACTAGTATCCAATTAGCACATTACCAGTGATGCATCGCCGGAACAGGTCGACAACCGCCGCACCTCGGTTGAAATACGGCTCTACAGTAACACGGATTTATAGTCAAACGTAAAAACACCACGATGACGCACTGACCAATAATTACGAGAATTAATCCATGGATAAGTTCTCGAAAGTTTAAAAAACGAAACATTTAGGAAAGGCTAAGGTCAGGGGGCAATCTTTGTCTACACTTAACGGGACACTAGTGCCTGGGACATGGTTGGGATGGAATAGGCTTGCCCAGCACCTTAATCCATCCTCTCAGCTTAACCGACCATATCCACAGGAAAGACAATGGTCAATACGTGTGGGGCTGACTAACCGCGGGTTTCCTCGCAATGTTTATTACTAAAACATGGTTTAATTAAGCGATACATATAATGTAAGTTAGCTTCTGCAAAAAGTGGGTTTGTACCAAATATGACATGTATTTGGACATCCTCTGACTACCCCATTAGACATCTTCAAAGAATCTAAAGGATTACATAAAGATCTGAAAGAAGCGTCTACCGTTCCCTGGCATACAGTCGTGATCATATTTTTTTTTTTTTTTTTTTTTACATTTAAAATGGTTGCTATTTGAATCGTGCATCGATAATTACGCAATGCAGATATACACAGGCACACAGGCAGATATCACAGGCTTATCGTAAACCATTTTGTCGACTAATTGTCTATTAATCTAATTAATGTACAGATTTTCAAAATACAGAAGCAATTTAACTGATATCATTTGTATCAACACGATAGCTGCGATTTTAGAGATGGAATTTTGATCAAAGACTTTTAACTCGAGTTTTTAGGGCAAAGGCACATTTAAAAAACTTCTTTGATTTTTAAGTCTATGTCGAAATATTGTCTCTTCTTTTTCGAGTTTTTGTTTGAATGCTTGCTTCACGCTTGTCGTGGGTACTGAACGCGTATATAGTTATATAGTAGTATGGCTGGACTGGACAACGACAGACATTTATTAAAAAAAATAGTTACAAACATTACGTTTACAATCAGGGAAATGAACCGAACTTTAGAGAATCTGAAAGATATTCACACACCTCATCAGCTTTAACTTTCATCAACTTTCAACTTTTATTGTAAAAGTCGCACAGACGAGGCGCTTTAATCATCTTAATACTTTCGCTAATACTTTTAAACTTTCTTGTGAATGAAGCACAATATTTTGCTTTATTTTGACTCGAGTTTGTTATCCGAAGTCTTCAACACTTGTGTCATGGTAACTTGATGAATATTATACTACTCTATTTACATAATTTATTTATATTATAAATACTTACATAGAGAAGTCATTAAAAAAAAAATCTGTCTCGCTCGATACAAATGTTAGCAGATTACACAAACATTTGCCCCGCGGTGGGATCGAGCCCGCAACTTACTGCTAAGGTAGGCTTTCACTCACTACGCCACAGAGGTCCTCAATATCAAAGCTAAGTAGTCTATTGAAGTCTGGCCACACGTTAAGCATTCATCTACCGCCATTATCCAGTGGATGGAACGCTTTAATACGAAAAGAGGTCACTAACGAATTATTTACTCGGCATTTGAAGTCCATTGCTTTGAAAGGAAAGAAAAACTATCGATAGTAGAGTTTGTTAAAATACTATTTAAACTATCGCGACTTGGAAACATATTTATAAATATTAACGGGACTTAATCGCGTATTGAAATCATATTATTTACCTCGACGTTTCTACGAGTCTACTCGTGACCACGGTAACTGTAACGCCACCGAAACGTCGCGACGTTTTCAATACGCGATTAAGTCCCGTTAATATTTATAAATATAGTAGAGTTTGTCTTAGGATATTTTTAATTTCGATTGAAGCTTCATTTGTTTACTGAAAAATCAATGGCTAAACATTGTTCTAAGTTATTCCCTTATTATTAGGATTATTATTATAGGATCTTATTAGGACCAAATTGAAATTGGTCATTGATTTTTAAACAAAGCCAGAACCATGTAAACAATTTTGCTTCCAAATTTAAACCAAAAACACTTTCATTCTAATGAACTGCGTCAGGCGAATTTGCAAACGCTTTTAGCTAAATCAGGTATAAGGGATAGTATAGGGCTGTGCACACGGGAGGAATGACACGTTAAATGAGGTTAATGGCACAAAGTTGGAAGGGTTTGGGCCCCTTTGTTTAGTGCTGATTGATTGGCTCAGGCCTGGCTTGTTTTTGGTTGTAGCTGGATTTTGAATTTAGTAGGTGTGCACACCCCTTTAAAATAGGCACCTACTGCCTAAATGCAGCGACTCCTATAGTAAGACATATTCTTAGGTGCATTAAATCCTTAATTCTACTGTTACAATCGGTATCGGCATATAGTATGCCGGATACTTACAGTATTTTGCACTATTCGTGCGATTACAAGCAAACCCTTCGTGCGATCGCGATGCTTTAAGTTTTTCCCTTACGAATAAAAAAACATTATGTGCAATGTACGAAGGTTGGCGCGCTTAAGAGTAACCAGGTTTATCTAGGATCTAAGCTGAATAGTGTGAGCTTAAAGATTATGATATAAGTTATGTGACGATTCAATAATCAAGACTTATCTTTTTAAGTAGGTATATTTTTAATATTAAGAGCGCAGAGTAGTAGGTACCTACCATAGATAGTCTTATCCAACTTTTATCCTGTCTGTCTGTGAAGGACTTTTATGCTATACTTCGCAGTAAAGTAACATCGTTGCGAAGCAGGATTCTGGGCAGCACCAACAGGCTGATACAGGTTCTGGCTGACAGACATTGCAGTAAACTGCAATGTCATTGGATGTCAAGCCTGATCAACCCTTGTGCCGGACAAATTTACTATGTTAATTAATAGCAAAACATTCAATTTTGTTGCAAACCTACTGAGTACAAAATTGAATGTTTTGTTTTTGACTTGTATTTTTTGGACTTGTAATCTCTTTGTGACTTGTATCTTTTGGACTTGTAATTTCTTTGTGACTTGTATTTCTACTACTAACTGTGTAATCTATGGATCTTAAGTTATCTGATTTAATAAATAAATTTAATTTTAATTTAATTTATCCGAAGTAGCGATCGCCTTTTTAGCGATAAGGTCAACCCTTGTTACTCTTTTTTGTTGGTTAAGGCATATTCTTTTATGTTTATACCAACGACAAACAAACTCTTTGAAGACTTTGAAGTAGCTACTTCGTTATTAGACTTAACTCAGTACTTAAATATGTATCATTAGGTACATACATTTCGAAAACGAAGCCTCATTAAGCCTTTTTCCGCTAAGTAGGCTTCAATTTGCAATGTCACTGAAACTCGGGTACTAGCGCTTCAATAGCGTGTTAAGAGTTGCGTCAAAATACTGATGAAAACCTCTGCAGTGTTTAAAATGCAAGAAAAATAACAGTTTTAGCCAGATTTAAAGAAAACAGGTAAAGAGGTTTTTTAAAATAAACAGTTTGTTTTAGACTGATTTATAGAAAACAGCTAGAAAGGTTTTTTTCGATGTGATAACTTAAAATAATTATAGTTTTTACAGTAGGTAGAGTTTTCATTAATAAAATATTTATTTGTTTATCATGCTGTGATTGGTTCAGCTGTGTTAAATATCTACTAATACTAAAACTACTACTGATAATAAAATATTTCAATATATTATTAATAAACCATATGTCCGTTGACTGAGAAATTGATTGCGAAAAATAATTAAACCACAACATACAAATTCTTTAGATTAACTACTATGGTATATATTCTAGGGAAATGCTCCACGCTAAGCAATGTTTCTATATATTTCATTCAGTGAGCTAAAAATAAGTAACACAATTCCTACAAGAAAATAACTTGAATGGCTGTTACAAGCAGATTCCCCATCTCCCCTCAATACATACCTATTATATAACAACTTTTTCACCCAAACTTATTCAAACTGCAGGAGGCGCCATCTACCGGCCGGCAACTCACCGGAAACCGCTATTCACATGCACTATCACTGAACGCGGAGACGTCCATTCGTGACGGCGGTCGCGAGCTGACTGCGCGGAAAGTTGCGCGGCGGCGGCGGCGGGACAAAGGCTCAATCGCAATGCTACTCCCTTGCCCGGTAGACGCGGTAAGAAGTGACATTGTGATAATAAAGGTACATATAGCGGACCGGACTACTGGTTTTTATGTACGTACATACATACATACATAAAATCACGTCTCTTTCCCATGGGGGTAGGCAGAGACCACGGATCTCCACTGACTACGACCCTGACACACCTCTTGAAGTTCTCAGCTGGAAGGGGAAGATCTAGGCGAACATATTTAGACCATAACATAAAAGGCCAGGTCAGAAGTACCCTAAACCGGCGAGCATGTATGAAGAATGTAATGAGAGTGAATGAGGCGGTTTTTATGTATTGCTATGAAATTCTATCCGTAGTTAGTGAGACGAACTTCGACGCGTCTTTGCGTCAATTAGATACTCATGATTTTGAGCTAGACTACAAATCGGCAACAGCATGACAGTGTAACAAAATGTCTCTCTGTGGCTCTGTGACTTCGTCTCACTAACTACGGATAGAATTTCATAGAAATAAATAAAAACCAGTAGTCGCTACGACACTTAAATGCTCTACAATAACGATTAGTGAAACTATAGCATTTAAGCGGTTTCTTCTTTATCTCTGCTATTTTAGAAGTTAAATGCTTAAAAAAGTTGTAAAATGAATATTAATAAAGCTATCTATGTGAGCATTTTTATATTTTAATAACTTTGTCTTATAATTAAAATGACATAGTAATAAGCGTTTACCATGAAGTCTTGCTCAGTTCAATTTACATCCATACAGGCTCTAGGTAAGCCGTAAAGAATAAAGCCTACCGCATCTCCATTGTGCTCAAATCCGTAGAATGCGTGTTATCAGCGATTTATATGCCTTACGGTACCGCCTGACCCAGATACCGTGTCCAAGAACATAATGGCACATTTATAGTACTTGTATTGTGAAAGTGTAGGCCGAGATAGTATCTTGTGAAGGTTGAGGGTTAAAATCTCGACTACATCTATACTAATATTATAAAGAGGTAAAATTTGTTTGTTTGTTTGACGGAGGTAATCTCCGAAACTACCATATTTTTATGGTACATTTTGAAATATTCAAGATAACAAAACATCATCACTGAACTTTGAATAAAAATGTTTGTAGATGAAAAACTAGTTATCCAGAGAACTAATACAACTAATGCTACGCTGTCTACGGCGTAGGCATACTACGGCGTAGAATGCCTACGGCGTAGACATCATTATATCTTTTTATAGCAACTCGTATCATAGTAAAATGTTCATTCACATATCCCAAGATTTGAGTTGAACGGCAACTGATATCTAACTACCGGGATAAAATATAGCCTATAACCATCCCGACAGTCAATTCTACACATCGGTGAAAGAAATTTTGAAATCGACTGAGTAGTTTCGGAGAAAGCCTCCGTCAAACAAACAAACGTTACCTCTTTATAATATTAGTATAGATTAGTATAGATTATATTATATGAATAGTTAACAGTATAACGTATAGGCGTATGAAAGCAGTGACGTCGACGTTCAAAAGAAGCCATCAAAGTGTTCTATTTCTATTTATTGAATGTGATTACATTGTCACGCGTGTCTTCGTGTAATTTGTGTAACTATTGGCTTAGTTACAATTGCTTTACGTTGCATACAAACCACAAAAATACGTTTGTATGGCTGTATAGATGTTTCTATACTCTTTCTGCATGTGAAAGATGTATATCTCTGACTAGTAGCACGTCCCGGCTTCGCACGGGTGTCCTAATGGAGCTACCGGGATAAAATATAACCTATAACCTCCCGGACAGACCATTCTACACACCCGTGAAAGAATTTTTGAAATCGGTCCAGTAGTTTCGGAGATTACCTCCGTCAAACAAACAAACAAACAAATTTTACCTCTTTACAATATTAGATAGTATAGATGATGCACACTTCTAACGACTTTCAAGTTGATTTAATAAAATTTTACTACTACTACACATATTTTGTACTTCATTCATTATCATCATATTTATAGGCGACTAGCACGTCCCGGCTTTGGACGGGTACTAATAAAACTACCGGGATTACCTCCGTCAAACAAACAAACAAACCAATCAACATTACCTCGCTATATGTTAGTTTAGATGAAGGCTCAATATAAACTATATCATTCAGCAATCAACTCACTCAAACTTCGGTAAAATTAATAGGCCATTTCTCATCCCACCTAAACTCTCAAAGTAGTAAACATTCCCTTTAAAGCCAAACCGTGAAGTTCAATTCATTATAAGTTGTGGAACCAACAAGTACTCATTAGCAGTTACCAAATGTTTCGCCGGAGGCTGTACCTGGCCCTTCAAATGAAACTTACATGTACAACTTCGTCTGTGTCAGTATTTATTTATTTATTTATTTATTGGGAAACCAACAGCGAATCGATACACAAAGAAATATTTATACAAATACTAAATTAGAATGTATGTGAATGTATGTATGTGTGTGTGTGTGTGTGTCATGAGGAGGGATGAGAGGCATGTCACACGGCGATCGATGAATATAAATGTGGATGGATACACTGGAAGAGGTAGGCCTAAGAAAAGATGGATGGACTGTGTGTGTGCAGATATGTGTGTGAAAGGAGTGAGTACTGAGATGACGAACGATAGAGGGAAATGGAAGAGAGAAACGTGTTGTGCCGACCCCACCTAGTGGGATAAGGGCAGGGAGATGATGATGAAATTAGAATGTAGTATTTGTACTAATATAATTTAATTTTACGAGTATTTATATATTTTTTTGGAACCAACTCTTGCCTTCGTGTTAATTCGTGTTATATGGATGTTATAATGAATCGAATCAGTGGTTCCACAGATTAACAATCATTTTCAAAATAAAATAAAAATAGTGGTACTTACTAAATTGGATAAAAAGAAGCCTATGTGTTTTTACTACTTCATTCCGTTCAATTTTAGCGTAACAGAGTAACAAACATCTTTATATCCATACATCATATATTCTAACATATAAGTAAAACTCTTTCTAATGACTTTAAAACCAAAAAGCCTAAAAAATTCAGGATTACAGGTCTTATAGGACCTAGGATAGCTCAATCCAACTTTCAGTGGAACGTGTTGGAATACCTCAGAGCATAGCAAAGTCTTTGTAAAATTTCTAAGAATGCCTCTACAAAGAAAACAAGAGTTGTGGAATATTTTATATTAAAAGGTCTCGGAGGAGGAATTTCAGGATTCAGGACTTCAGGAGGTTCAAGGCAATCTGGAAATAAAATAAAATAGTTAGTTAAGGGCAGGGAAAGGAATAAAATAATAATTGGTCAAGGAAGTAGTTGGGCTAAAGTTTTTAGTGTGCGCCTTGTTCGCATTTTTGTCTATATTTTGGTCGGCGAGAAAGAGACGCTAAATATCTAATCTCTGAGTGTATTATTGACAGCTTCGCGTCAGAACCGCGTGGCGTGAATGGGCGTGCGTTTCCAAAGCACGCGCTTTAAAACGCCTAATGTGTTCTTTCTTTAAGATACAGTCGTAATCATCAAGTGAGTAAAAACGCCTACTTATACTATTTTACTTTTATTTATTTAGAGTTGAGCGATCGACCAAAATTTTGTTTACCTTATATTTTTATTTTTAAGTAAGTGTTCTCATGTAAGTGACAGTGTCTTTTATGAGAATAAATATCTTTAAACCTAATCATCTTTTTATTTTACTCTTACATTTCACACAGAACATAAGATACATATCTACCACATTAACACCTCATCATGTCGCACAGCGTAGGTTCATTACCAGTTATCGCCGCGCCTGTACCCTATGTACTCATTCATCACGGGCACACGCAATGCCTGCGATACTGTCTCGTATGTGAGACATTATATTATGTTACCCATTATATTGCCTCGCTGTGGTACATTCAGCCACAAAGATATGCGCAGTTTTGTATATCTGTCTAATACTAGAATGTCTTTTAACACTACCAAAAAACCTTTTCAACACTTTCTCAAGTCAGTGGCAGTCGAAAGCGTACCGAAAAGCTAGGCTTAGCACTTTGTATGCTAATTCTTTACTGGTGTGTTGTGTTGTGTTAGAACGGAGGTTAGAATCATATACCTTTTCATCAGTTTCGGATTTTAAAGGTCGTTAAGCATGACAGAGGCCTTTAGGCGGCCTAAAAACTCCGTCACTAGAGTTGGCCACCTGCTCATACGAACGAACGAACGATCTACCTTTTAAGACGTTGAGTTGTGATCTTAGATAGCTCCTAGATCCTAATGAATAACTGATTTTTTCATTCGAATTTGAACATAAATATTGGCAACATTGTCACACTGAATGGAAAATACCGTTTATGCAAACATGTGCAAGCTCTCGATCAAGACGTCGGTCGTCGCGTCGATTAAGTTGATATAAAACTTAATCGACGACTTTCCATCCCAACTTTCTTTAGCAAAATTATCGTTGAAACTTACTAAAATTCAAGATATTTCTAGAGGCAACATTACGTTATACATCTGAACATTTTGGGAATGCGAAAACAACATTTATTCCCGAAAGTATGCGCTCGAGGAGCGTAGCTTCTAAGAACGGGAATTGAATCTAGAATTGAATGAGACCCAAAAATTCTGAATGGCATTACATCTAAATGTATTGATCCCATTTTAATAACCCTTCGAGCTTGTATGGTTTACATCAACGACACAACCAGATTAATATTTTGAGGGTCTTTTCAATCATTTTATAACTTTTCTAATCTTTCGACTTGACAGATGTAGAATTGAAATTTTCATTTTTTCTTTGTAGTAAGTATTAAAAAAATCTGTCCGAAATTGCATGCCCGAATGAATTGCAAATATTCTTTCAATTTATAAGGTACAGACAAGGGTAAAGAAGTCATGACATTTTGGTTTGATAAGATGAGCATCTATAAAAATAAACATCTTTCAAAAAAATATTATAAACCATTTCAATATGGTACCTAATCAATGTTTCTCGTTTATCAGAGAGATAAAATCATTACCTAGTAATCATTTTAATAATAAACTTTTCAATTAAATAATACAGTTTACAAATCAGAGTTTTTATCATTATTAGTTCACCAAAATTTTGTTTACCTTATATTTTTATTTTTAAGTAAGTGTTCTCATGTAAGTGACAGTGTCTTTTATGAGAATAAATATCTTTAAACCTATCATTAATGCCCAAATACTCAAAGGTAATTATATATGGCCGTATTACACCAAGGACAACTTCCACGGACATCCGTACGTTAGTTATAGAAATCGGGCATAAAATGACACGGTTCAATAAAGACAATACACTGTATAAATGGACTGTCTTCAGTGAACCCCGAGTCGCCTGTAAGTGCCTCGTCTAAGCCACAAACTATCACGATAATCCGATACTACTGGAACAAAGGCAGCTCGAAGCTCAGCTCCTAAGCTTGGCTATTGAGCGATGGCTTGGAAGTGCCCTGTGAGTTCACCATTAAACTGTTAAACATAATGTGAGACATTTTTACTTACTAACTCCCGAATACTGAAACTAATAATTAAAGTAAGTGCTTATATAGATAAGCACTTACTTTAATTATTTGTCATAATTTGACATTTGTCCATAATCTGTCAAAAATAACTTCCTTAGCGGTTAATATTGCCTTAAATATTCGTTTGAGTATACGTGCATCTGAGTGCTGCTCAAGATTTTAAATACGTATACATCTAATAAGAAAGAAAGAAAAGAAAGAAAAATATTTATTTACTACACTACACTACTTTACTACACTCATTAAACATACATTGACTTAAAGTCATTTTAAATTTATTTTCAAATGACATTCTCTTATTTATATTTGCATGCTAAATTAAGTAGAACATAACTGACACTACATTATATTGTTAACATCTATTTGACCTACATTGTGTTCGCAAATAAACTTTCTTTATCTTTATCTTTATCTTAAATATAAGGTAGGTAGGTAGGTTAAATATAAGTAGTAAAGAGGCCGTAATTCCTGATGCCTTGATTAAAACGCCGGCAGCTAAAGGCTGCTGCAGACAAAGGATTTAACTCCATCCAGTCTATTTCAGACTTCACGGCGCTCGAAGGCACTATAATGCATATGATTAAATTACAAATCTTACTATAGGATTTTGAATAAAGTTGTGCCGTCACATTACGAATATTTTTAATATAAACTATACTCTTTTGGTCGTGAGCAAGTGGCAAACTCTGATGACGGAGTTTTTAGGCCGCCCAAAGTCCTTTGTTATTGCCTAACGACTTTAAAAGCCGGGACCGACAATTAAACGTGCCTTCCGAAGCACTATACAGAAGAAACCGAAACATGTTGGAAACCGCGACATGTGCTGAGTTGTAGGATGTTGGAGTAAAATTACATCGTCGGAAGTCAAAGTCAAAAAACAATGATATAGTTAGATTTAAGATCACATTAATACGTTTAAGAGATAGGTCTAGGCTAGTTACTCCTGTTCATTTACATGACAGTTTCGCATAAACGCGAAACGAAAACGAACAAACGAAAGTGTGAAACGTGCCCGCGAGGAGTGAGCATACTCATACCCAGATGAAGATTCTCCGGAAGAATCGAAACATTGTCGGTATCTAAATCGACAATAATTTGTACGTGAGTAATTCCCGTTGAATTCATTATAATGTCTAGTTTCGCATAAATATAACGGCGACAGTATCGCACAAGACAAAGGTTCACGGACCAGCGACAGATTGGCTTCTAAGTCGATTACCTTGCGCTCGGGAAGTATTATTATCACGCAGTTCAAGTGGAAAGTTCAAGAGCTGAGGTACAGTATGGAATGGGATAGAAGTCTCATCGACGCATCTTAAAATATTGTAACGAAAAATCGAGTAATTTGTAATTAGAGACACAGTATCCTTACTAGTTCGGGGGCTGGTAAATACCCAAAGTGCTAAATCTCGTTAACTGGAGTTTGGCATTTCTCCTTAGTTTTAGTTTTACGGTTGTCTGGAAGAGATCGCCATGAGCGATAAGACCGCCGATTGAGGGATACTACACCTACCTAACTGTAAGGCCCTATATTTTTTGTCACCTGTATCCTCAATAAAGATATTTTGAATTTGAATTTGAATTGATTTGGGAACGGCGAATTGGTCTTTAGAAGCGATTTTTGAGCGATAGAAGTAACATCGATGAAACAAATAAAACAATTTCAATCTGTTTTTTTTATGTCTAGTTTCGACAAGATTCATAAAACTTACCTCTTAATTAAATATACATAATTCCAAGTTAAATATCTGTATTTACGCGTTTTAGTTTCATAAACATGAGCATGTTTACTAATATTTCTGAGAAAATTAAGAGTTCACTGATTCCTATTTTACAACATAGTAAAATTATATTACAACTTTCGAGTCATATCGCGCAGTGTGGGAAGGTAGGGAAAACCGAGCAACGTCTTTGCCCGGTAGTAAAATTTTAATAGCAGAAAATTCTAAGAATGTGTTGTGAACACATGCGCCAGTTCGAAGAACTTTGCTGTTGTAACTTCTGACTTGTGCTTTATTGTAAAATACTTTTATTAAGTTTGGTTCCGCAGTTTCAGGGATCGGAGGTAAAACTGGGAAGCAAAGTAAATAAAGAAAGGTATTTTTATTTTACTGTCAGGCGAAGCTTTTAACCTGATGGCGACTACAGATTCAATTTAGAGAAACTAAAAGTAATGGTTTTAAATTCATTGTATTGACTATAAAACTTTATAACTGCTAGTTGTATTATTTGAAGGTGACAACAGAATAGTTCAAAAAAAACTTTATTTGCCTTAAAACTAGGACTTTAAATTTCGAATTAAATGTTTACTAAAGAAATATTTATTCAACTTAATTATGTCTGTACAACTTTAAAGATCTAATTTAAATGAATTTACGGGACTTTATCACGTATTTACCTTATTATTTTATATTTCCCGACGTTTCGAGTGCGCTGCAACGCACTCGTAATAAGGTAAATACGTGATAAATCCCGTAAATTCATATAAATTATGTCTAAAGATCGCGAAAGTTTAAATTGTTTTAAAGTTCTAGCTAGTATAATACCAAAACTTTTCTTAAAATCTTTAATTCTTTAAGTATTAATATATATTTTCAGTGTAAATAAATATTTAATGTATCCAAGTAATACCTTGCTCCTACTATTCAAGTGTATAGTCGTATGCACTCAAGCTGGTGAAAGCAAACGCGAGACGTATGAATAGCAAATTGTACGGATCACGCTTGGCCGCTCGCCAGCGCGTCAAAGGGACGCATCTCAAAATGGACGGTCTTAGAGTATTATGTAAACAAGATTATATAGCGCAAGAACTTTGTAAAGCTTATTTGAAAAATGCTGAGATGTGCGAGAAACAAGAATACAATCTAAAACAAAATACATGATGTTTTAAACAGCGTCAGGAGGCAATCTATGCTTACAATTCACTCAAGAGATTTTGCAACCCGATTTATCTGAAGTTACGTCGGGGAATCTTATTATAGTAAACTGTTCAAATTATAAAAAAAATTATCAGACAAAAAACTTAAAAGCTATTTTTAGCTTCTTCATAAATATCGCAAAAAACTCAGGCAAAATCTAGTTAACTCCAGTTTAGCACTCCATTTGCAGGGAATATAATTCGACTTACGAAGTGATCCTTGAAGTCCTACCGAAATAAACGTTCATTCTCAGTAGATCTATTGACCAGATCCATCATAGATCTAGTGCGATTGTATTCCCAATAGATCTAAATGGCATTGTAGATCAACTGAAATGTGTTTTTCTCTCTAGATCCGTAAAGATGTGTTTTCTTTCTAAGTTGACCCAGATAGGAAGCAACAATATGATAAGTTGTACTCCGCAGGGGCTCGGAATAAATTGGAGAGGTGCTTGAAAAAATCAGCGGCTCCCGAGAGGCGGGTAGGAGCGCTAGAGGTTATACGAGTATGTGTCGTATAACCTCCAGCGCTCCTACCCGCATTTACCAAAGTGGCTGAGACATCACGTCAGATTTTGATAATCTACTGGTTTTATATCAGAAACAAAAAATACCTACACTACTTAAAAACAAATTTAATAAAAATGAACTCTGTATTCTAACCTAGTAAGTATTATGTACCCAAAGATAGAATACATAGTTCAGGTCACCGGCCGCAGGTGGGGTGCCCAAAAGGCTGGCAGCGTTACCTCGTTGAATGGCTAAACTTATCCTTTGTACGAGGTAAGCACCAGCCCTTTGGTCATTGGTTTCGTCTACATATTAATAATAATCTCTAAATTAACCTAACGATTAAATCACGTGACAAGTGTCAAATTAGGAAATGACCTTATTCTGTGATTTAACATTGATCAGTAAATTTTGAAAATGATCAGTAGAAAAATATGAATGACAAGCATTAAGTTACTTGAGACTATACTCGTAAATGACTCTGTGCAAAATGTCCATGTAAGTATTATATTTACTTCATCATTTATTGCCAAAAGGTATTGGCCACAATAAAGGCTAAAGTAGAGAGGTCTCGTTACAGGAAATTCTTTATATCTTGTTTTATCAAACCCTGTTGCCAAGTAGCAAGCCCGCATTGCCGCATTGGCCTCAAGAACCCGATGGTAGCACAATGCTAGAACAAAGGGCAGATATTTCAAGGTAAGGCCAGTTATACAACCTATATACGAATAGTATGGTTATGTATGCCAAATAGTAGATACATTCCTTTTTATGTAAGTTCATACAAGCAAGTAGCCAACTCTGGTGAGTTTTTAGGTCTACTAAAGACCTCCGTCATGGATGCGCTACAGCGCTTTTACTGATATCGTATCGACACGTGTGAAGTTTTATATCGATAGACTGTCTATCTAACCTAAACGCGCACCACCGCCGAATGGGCCCCAAGAGAAATACCATTTCAACATCTTGGAATGATAAAACAGAGGGTGAGTTAGCTTTTTAAACGATTATACTCTTCTTCCTTATGAATAAAGTGTATAATCGTTTATTTTTACGCTGTGTTTAGTCTGATCTACTAAAAAGGGGGATATTGATTTTATAATAATGTTTTATGATAAAAGAAAGAATGATAATTATCGATTTACGCAATCAATAATTATTCGTTTTTTTTGCTAGCAATATAACTTTTTGGTAGCTTTCGCTATCAAGATCGACACACAGAGGCTGCCCAATTTTTTAAATTATATAGTCTCTTATCCAGTATTTCAACCTGTATTATTCATAGGCTCAAACTGTCCCCTGGTTCCGAGGACGCACAATGATTTAGTCGTTGGATTTCCGTAATTTGCGGTCCCTCGCTTTTGAAAACATTTTTAGGGTTCCGTGCCCTAAGGGTGCTAACGGAGCCTTGTTACTAAGCCTCTGTGCGTCACAGGGTTGTAAGTCTAAAGGTCTTAGTCATATGGGCATAGTAAACTTAATTTAACAAAAACGGCTCTAAAATCTGCTGCTATTTTTTGTTCGCTCGTGTAAGCAAGTGCCTAATATTTTCATTATATAAGAGTAACAAGAAAATATTATTAAAACGTTATTAAATTGACAAATATTTATGACTTCAAACCCAAGACGCTTTCCCACCTCCAATCTTTACTCGATTTGTGGTGTCCTGACGGTGCGACAACTTTTCATTCAAGCAACTCTATTACGCAAACACACAGAACTTTCGTATGATCCTAACTTAACCGTTAATAAACGACGATCAGACAGAGTCTGCAAAATAGAGCCACGAAGAACTTCTGTCGCCAGTAAACACTACTTTTATCTCAGTCCTCTGCTATACAATAGGGTCAACAAGGAAATTGATATATATCCTCTTCCTCTGCATAAACTGAAATTGAAATCCACATCCTGGTTGCTGACCCTCTCCTACGAAGAAACTGAAGACTTATTAATTATTCCAACCTGATTTAATTAAATTTTAAGTAAATAAATTATGTGTTTTGTCAACTTTAATACTATTTTAACATACACGCACAGTGCATACCTATCCTCCCCTTCACACACACACACAATCTGAAATACACACTCACACACACACACACACACACATAAACAAACACACACACACTCACACACACTCCTAGAGACTTCACAGTATTCCCGCACTTACTTTTTAATTTTAGTTAAGTTAGTTTTATTTCTTTTCTTTTGTTAACTATCCTCATTTCGTGGAACACAGTCCATGCTCTGTCCAGGAGGCGGGCGTTGACTCTGCTACACAGTTTAAACTTTTGCAGGTGTCAACTTCCCATTGTTTGTATTACCAATTGTTCTTTTGTTCCAAATAAATGTTTTTTTATTTTTTTTTTATTTATGAAATAGGTAATAGATTATGACAATACAATTAATTCCTATTTCCTTTGGTCACGTTCGTTGAAAACTGAAGTCGTTTGCAATGTTTATATTGCTTAGCTTGGGACTAGATGACGCTGTGTGAAATGTTAAAGCATTTTAATTATTTATGCGGATTTTATTTACCCTAAAATCAGCACGACCTGTCAGCCGGGTAATTAGAGGGCACGTAAAGTAGGGTAACGTGTTTTGGTTTGATGTTTTCTTTTTTTATTATGTACGGCACCCTTCGTGTGTGCACCCGACTCGCGCTACGCTTGATCGCAAAACCAAACCACAATTACTGCTCTAGTAAATGTGAAAATAATTTCTTGTCTTAGCCTTTTTTGGCGAATCTTGTTATATTTTTCTACTTTCGCAGAAAATTAGATAAGCCTGAAAATAAACTTCGTGAAAAAGTTATATTTTCAACTTACCGACTAATCCAGTTGAATCTTTTATCTGAAACAAAAACAATGATTGTTTATTAAAGAAGTAAAAGGGTAAATGTTTATTTTTAATCAAAATAGATATCCAAAGTAAAAGTAACAAGAATTAAATTAATGGGAAATAGGAGTTGTTACAGTTTTTTTTTTATGAAACTACCGGGATAAAATATAGCCTACGAGTATAATCATCCCGACAGTCCATTCTTGAAATCGGTGAAAGAAAATTTGTAATCGGCTGAGTAGTTTTGGAGATTACCTTCGTCAAACAAACAAACCAACATTACCTCATTATACTACTAATATAGATATAGAAAACAACTACACTTGTGATCAGACTTCTCAATAAGAATAGTGTATAATAAAACTAAAAACCCTGCGACAAAATCCAGATTGATAACATTAGTATAATAATTCCGACATCTCAAGACATCATTTTATCAGAATTTAATTTTCTGTTCAATGGTTCGCAAAAGCAAAATGATATCAGTAGATCCAATATTTGCTGGATCCTAACTCAATCCATTAAGTTCTGAAAGACTTTATTTCCAAGTGGATCCAACGTTCGCAGACTCCTACTAGGTACTGTTTGCGGTGAGGCGGTGAGCAAAATTGGTTGACTTTTCTAACGGTTGTGGGTTTTAGAATTTAGTGGACATTGCGACGCCTAGTTTCAAACTACACCAAAAAACTCTGGGTTATCCATATCCATACTTAATATTAGATACAAATGGATGTGTGTGTGTGTGTGTGTGTGTGTGTGTGTGTGTGTGTGTGTTTGTTCGTCATTCACAGCAAAACGGAGCGACGAATTGACGTGATTTTTGAAGTAGCTTGCTATGTGGCGTACCTTCAACTATCAGAAGGAATCGAAAGGGAGATGGTCAAATTGCCCATCTCCCTTTCGATTCCTTAAACATGCCCAAATTTTGCTTGAACTTAACTGACAGGTGACAAGATATTATTTATTTATTAATCACAAGATCACAAATACATACATAAAAATATATACATCGTATATACGTTATGTATATTATTTAATGTACATTTGAGTACAGTATTCCCTCTAGAACTTCAGAACCCCTAGCAATGTCGGCATGCCGTGGTGAGTTACACAATAACCCCGCACAATACCTGGCGATAAATGGAGAGACGGCCGCGCTGATTGAATGGCGACCAACAATGTTATGCTATCTGAGCATACATTTTACATCAGAAAGAAAGAAAAATGTGTTTATTTTTGTACAACCTCAAGGATCACTTAAAAATGTACAGTCTTATAAGCTAGGTGACTCTATTGCCTGTAGAAAAAGTGCAGAAGAGGCAAAATTAAAAAAAACTAAGTTGTCTCTAAAGTAATTGTAATGTCCCATTTAAGTTGTGACCGCTCAGAACGCTGCTTAACCTCGACGATCTAACAAGAACGTCCTAGCAAACAAAGTGGAATGAAATTTATGACATTCTGAAAAATAGGCTACTTGAAATTTCGAACCAAGTAGGTAAAGTTGCTAAAACATAACATTTCCTCTATTTTTGATGTAAGTATGTTATAAATTGGCCCATATTCAAGATCCAGCTTCAGATAACATTGGGTTGTGTCGTAGATCCAATCTTCACAGCTAACCGCACCGAGCGCTCAATGAGGTAAGCAAGGTACCGCAACGAAATTGTTCAGTGAGCTAGCTGACAACACTTTGATGAATATCTCCAAATTGGAGTTTTGATTTTATATGTTAGTAGTGGCATAACAGACTATTTATGAGATACTCAGGCAATAGAGTCACCTAGCTTATAAGACTACATTTTTAAGTGATCCTTGAGGACCTACAGATATAAACACATTTTTCTTTCTCTCTTTCTCTCTTTATTCTATCGATCTATTCGAGTATAAGATGATACAAACTTATAGTTTCGTCGTCGAATGGCAAATTCTTGAAACGGCAGATGTTAAAAAAACATGATCACGACTGTATCCCAGGGAGCGGTAGAATTTTTTTCCAAACCTTTATGTAATTTTTAAACATGTCTAAGGGGCATTCAGATTTTGTAACATGCCCACATTTGCAGAAGTTAATTTTCTGTTTTTATTTCTTTAATTTCTTATGCGATCACAATTGATACTTTTGAAATATGTAAATACAGGTTTTTATCGCGTAAATACCTTATTTAGGGCAGACTGCCCGCGGCTAAGACTATTGTAACATAGTCGAAACGTCGGGAAATAAATAAGGTTAACGCAGTAAACTTAGCGCGATAAAAACCTGTTTAATTTTTTTAGTATAGATTACCAAGAGGTAACCCAAATACGAACAAAACTGCAAACTAAAGTTAGTTTGTAGACTGTGTACAAGTAACAAACCTGTTCCGAACGGTGACTGCCGTGAAATGCACAAGTGCAATTAAAACTGCCGTTTGAATTATGCAGAATGTTGCCTGTGGTACGTGATTTAGGGTTGCCAGACAGATAGATCATTATCATTTTTAATAAACTACCCGCAGAAATCAAAAACTTGCCTTTGAACAGTTTTAAATTAACATTAAAAAAATGGTTGCTGGAAAACTGTTTTTATGACATCAACGAATACCTAGATTATAAGGATTGACATTTCATTGAATTTAATTAATTAGCATGATTTTAGCTTCATTATTATTAGGACTTACCTACCATATTTGCACGCCTTAGACGAGGCAGAATGTAATGGATACCTTGCTTCTGAAGCCATATTGTAAACCTACTGTACCTACATTCCTGCGAATAAATGTTTATGATTTATGATTTATACAAATAAGTTTTATCAGTTGGTCTATACTAATGTTATAAAGATACAAAAGACTGATCTTATTCGAGGTTGAGTAAACTTACTTTAACTAAAACGTCTTTATAATCTGTTTTCATTGACACAATAGTAACAAAAAGACATTCATAAAACCGTTTTTAACTAATCTCTATGAAAAATGGAAACGGCTAGCCGATAGTCTTTTTATTGTATTGTTTGTTTATTGTAATATAAAAAATATATATGTGGGTATTATATCAGTGATCTGGTTGCCATAACACAAGCATTAAATTGCTTAGCTTGAGACTAGATGGCGTTGTGTAGAATGTCCAAGGATATTTATATTTATATTTATATTAAAAAACCGCATCAAAATCTGTTGCGTAGTTCTAAAGATTTAAGCATACATAGGGATATAGGGACGGAGAAAGCGACTTTGTTTTATACTATGTAGTAATATCACGTGAGTGACAGCCCTGGAGCCGTACCATGAGGTGTTAGCGATTCAGTTTAGGTTCTGCCTTACTGTCAAAACTTTACGTCAGTGCCTTACTTTACGTCAAAACTGGTTCGTAGTTGGACCTAAACTGAATCGCTATAAACGGTCATGGTAAGCCCGCTGATCTACAGCGGGCGTTGCCGGCTAATTAGCTCTTCAGATATGAGCACAGTCGCACCGAGCAAAACAACGATACCCACGATGAAACATAAATATCATTCGTATCTACAAACTCATTTAAATAAACTACTATGTGAGCTTCAGCAATAAGGCTGCCCAGTGTCTCAAGTCCCTAGTCCCTACCATATGATATTCATGCACATCAATCATCTGGTAACATGTGCTTGCAACGCGTCAAACGAATTGAATTGTAAACTACCTCTTCATTCTGCGATTGTACAACCATCACTATAAAACACCTATAACTCTACAAAGTTACTAATCTACAAGCTTACGAAGCTACGAGACGGGACAGTGTCTACGACATTGTCTACGAAGTCCGCTACGCCGTAGCTCCGTAGCAATTGCATCAAAGTTACAAACTTATTTACACAGATGGCCGTTTTTAAACTTTGAGGTGTTGTTCCTTTTAGGCTCACAGGGAGCGGCTGACTGTTTGCAAATAGTTTGCCTATTAATATACATATTGTCATTTATATTATTATTATTTTTTATGTTACTTCTTCTCTAATGTATTACTTGTGTACTTCTTTAATTGTGTTCGTCTGTGCTGTGTGTTTTCAATATAAATTTTTATTCTTTTCTATTCTATTCATTCGTGTCATGTAATTTGGTTCTGATCTTAAACATAATCGACAATAGGTTTTTTTAGCGATAATTTAGTTAGTAACTGTACAACTGAATCACTGGCTTGTTTAGGCTAAATCTAACTTCAGCTAGCCAACTAGTAGCCTACCATTTATGAAATTACCTCGACTTGCCAAAAAGCCGTAGCAGCCATGTTGACCGAAAAAGTATAATCGATTGAGTTAGGTGGCAATTTCTGGTGACGGGATTAGTTTTTAGTCCATTTTTTGCTGCTTGACCTTGATTTGAAGGCTGTGTGTTTGAACTCTAGCCTTACATCAAATTTACTTAGAATTACAGTTTGAGGAGTTCAATTGGGAATCTAATAATATTATAATAATCAGTTTGAGGAAACCAGTTTGATTACCAATTGAACTTGCAACCTGTTAATATGGATTTACCATATTATATGTATATGAACTATTTAAACACAGGTTTATATCGCGTTAATTACCTTATTGTAACATAGTCGAAACGTCGGGATATAAAATAAGGTAATGAACATAAAAACCTGTGTTTATATAGTTCTTAAATATGAATTGTGATCGCGAAAGTTTAAGAAAAAACATTATATGTATAATGACTAATAGTATCATGGTCAATTTCTACCACACCTTGGAGATAAAATAGTAATGTTTATGTATTTAATAGTACCTAACCAATGTACGGTTGAGTTTCGGCCAAGATCCTCCAAAGTTGAAGTAAGACGGATTGTTCTAAGGCTTTCTGTGACGTATGTGCCGCCATCTTGTAACTCGGGTAATATGGGATTTGCAATAGCTAAGAAGCATTCCTTCTGTAAGACTTGTATATAATTTCATAATGGCGGCACTCCGCGGTTTCACCCGCGTAAGTCCCCTTTCAGCGGGAATATCGTGATTAAAAGTAGCCTATGTCACTTCGTCGCTCCGTTTTACCGAATCGAAACATTTTCGGCATCTAAATCGACGATATTTTTATGTGAGTAATTTCCCGTACAAACAAAATGTCTAGTAGGTACCCACGATATTTTTGAAAATGAAAAACAAGCAAGTCTAAGTCGAGAAAGAACGAATTCAAACATAGGACACCTATATAACAAGCGTAAACCGCATACAACTTTTGCTATCCTCAAAATTCAGTCAAACTCTCATAAAACTTTTATAAAAACTTTTTATGTAACGATTTTCATTCAAAAACCAAGAGCCGAATGCAAATCCTAAAACTCATTACGCGGAGCGACACACATATCCCCAACCTTCAAACATCCTTCAATACTAAAGGTATCATCCCATTACAGCGTACTGTGCCATGACTGTAAAGGTCTCAGCACACATATCATCTCGGAAACGAGTCGCCTTATTTCGTCTTCTTTAGGCGAGGCGATTACGTTACGATTCCGATTAGTTTGCGTTGCAGAGTGTAGTTTCTTATAAAGAATAATACTGATCAATTACGGGACTTTATCACGTATTTACCTTATTAGCGCAACAACAGCTGCAACGCACTCGAAACGTCGGGAAATATAAAATAATAAGGTAAATACGTGATAAAGTCCCGTAATTTTCATATAAATTATGTCTAAAGATCGCGAAAGTTTAAATTGTACTAATACTGATCAAGTAAGCTTTTCTGGTACAGATTGCAGTGAACATGTATGAAAAACTAGTTCGACTACGCGCGCTAAGCTACTAACAGCCAATTTCAATAACCTGCTGACTTTTAACTATCAGTCAAAATGCCTACTGTAATCCGCTGTTAGTGCGTTTTTGCGTTTCAATAAACGACTCTGGATAGGAATATCAATCCGCGACTACAATCTTCTGTTCGGAGGGCATTTTGCTATCCACAGATAGGTAAATGTATGGAAAACATAAATTGAGCGTTGCAATAACATTTCTAGTTAAACTCCAGTTGCAAATTGTGACAGTTCGCTTAGCTCCCGAAATCGGACGATACTTCAACGATAACAATGGTTTCAAGCAAATTTTATGAAAATATTTCCTCAAAATTTGATGAGAGTTGTATTATGATGAATGAAATTAGTGTATTTAGTTTTGATGATATTTTTTATAGAATCTGATGCTATTTATTAAACATAGGTACTTATCTACATACCTAACTTATAAAGGTATCTAAACAAAATATATTATGGGATGGAAGGGAATTTTCAGACGAATTAACCATGAATGAATCTGCCAAGTGCAAGTTGTACTCGCATATGGAATGGGTACATTTCTCATAGGCATATGACACAGCCAGCATAACCTTGTAGTAGGTGTACTTTTACCTTAGGCTCGAAATAAAAACTGACTGCAATACATAATATTATTTTTAATATTTCACGGAAACAAAAAACACAAACACTTTCAAACTCAAACACAATTTATTCTGTGATTTGGTCCTCTGTGATCTCATTGAAGTCGTCGATGAACAGGGTTGTTTTTCTTCTGTATTACGACCAACCCCATCACGAATCTTGTGGCCTAGCTTTGCTCTTGGTGATTCTTTTGAATGATTTCCAGTATTATCCGAATTTTACAAGAGCTTGGGTATCATCTAAAAACAAATAAGATATAGGCACAAATTTTATAAGTACCTAAGTAAAATAAAGTTGGAATGTAATAAATGCAATATCATAGATCTTGTTACTTACGTGATGTTTTTCAATCAGTTTATCACATATTTAGGTATTGAAATCAAATAATTACCTATATTTCATGAAATCTAGTAAAATCAATAGTAAAATGAAAACAAACATACCAATATCAATGTCATGTCATATTGTCATTGGTAGTGCGTTTTGTTGCTCAAGCTCAAAAAAGTTTTTATTCTTTGTGTAAAGAAAAATCAGCTTTTTAAGCCCATTTATTAGAAATAAAAATTAAATAAATAACAATAAAAATTCTACAACAAGAAATAATAACGCTGGAGTTTAAACCTATATTTTTTTGCAACATTAATGTATGATCCTAATAAGATCATAGTATAGAAACGAAACGTTTCGGAGGGACGGACAAAACGACAGATAAGACTCTAACTAGACGTTTACTGCTAAAAAAAAGTGTTATTGAAACAGCAGTTACGGGTAGATCAAGGGTCGATCAAACTGTCCGTTGACTCCCCAGTAGCCATCCGAGTTTAACCTCAAGTACGATATTGCAATTGGCTGTAAGTTAGGTAAGTTAACTAACAGCCAATTGCAATAACGTACTTGAGGTTAAACTCGGATGGCTACTGGGGAGTCAACGGACAGTTTGATCTACCCTTGATCTACCCGTAACTGCTGTTTTAATAACACTTTTTTTAGCAGTAAACGTCTAGTTAGAGTCATATCTGCCGTTTTGTCCGTCCCTCCGAAACGTTTCGTTTCTATATTATGATCTTATTAGGATCATACATTAATGTTGCAAAAAAATAGAGGTTTAAACTCCAGCGTTATTGTTTCTTGTTGTAGAATTTTTATTGTTATTTAATTAATTTTGCTTTCCAATAAATGGGCTTAAAAAGCTGATTTTTCTTTACACAAAGAATAAAAACTTTTTTGAGCTTGAGCAACAAAACGCACTACCAATGACAATATGACATGACATTGATATTGGTATGTTTGTTTTCATTTTACTATTGATTTTACTAGATTTCATGAAATATAGGTAATTATTTGATTTCAATACCTAAATATGTGATAAACTGATTGAAAAACATCACGTAAGTAACAAGATCTATGATATTGCATTTATTACATTCTAACTCTATTTTACTTACTAAAAAAAATTGTGCCTATATCTTATTTGTTTTTAGATGATGCCCAAGCTCTTGTAAAATTCGGAGAATACTGGAGATCATTCAAAAGAATTACCAAGAGCAAAGCTAGGCCACAAGATTCGTGATGGGGTTGGTCGTAATACAGAAGAAAAACAACCCTGTTCATCGACGACTTCAATGAGATCACAGAGGACCAAATCACAGAATAAATTGTGTTTGAGTTTGAAAGTGTTTGTGTTTTTTGTTTCCGTGAAATATTAAAAATAATATTATGTATTGCAGTCAGTTTTTATTTCGAGCCTAAGGTAAAAGTACACCTACTACAAGGTTATGCTGGCTGTGTCATATACCTATGAGAAATGTACCCATTCCATATGCGAGTACAACTAACAGCCAATTTCAATAACCTGCTGACTTTTAACTATCAGTCAAAATGCCTACTGTAATCCGCTGTTAGTGCGTTTTTGCGTTTCAATAAACGACTCTGGATAGGAATATCAATCCGCGACTACAATCTTCTGTTCGGAGGGCATTTTGCTATCCACAGATAGGTAAATGTATGGAAAACATAAATTGAGCGTTGCAATAACATTTCTAGTTAAACTCCAGTTGCAAATTATGACAGTTCGCTTAGCTCCCGAAATCGGACGATACTTCAACGATAACAATGGTTTCAAGCAAATTTTATGAAAATATTTCCTCAAAATTTGATGAGAGTTGTATTATGATGTATGAAATTAGTGTATTTAGTTTTGATGATATTTTTTATAGAATCTGATGCTATTTATTAAACATAGGTACTTATCTACATACCTAACTTATAAAGGTATCTAAACAAAATATATTATGGGATAGAAGGGAATTTTCAGACGAATTAACCATGAATGAATCTGCCAAGTGCAAGTTGTACTCGCATAGGAATGGGTACATTTCTCATAGGTATATGACACAGCCAGCATAACCTTGTAGTAGGTGTACTTTTACCTTAGGCTCGAAATAAAAACTGACTGCAATACATAATATTATTTTTAATATTTCACGGAAACAAAAAACACAAACACTTTCAAACTCAAACACAATTTATTCTGTGATTTGGTCCTCTGTGATCTCATTGAAGTCGTCGATGAACAGGGTTGTTTTTCTTCTGTATTACGACCAACCCCATCACGAATCTTGTGGCCTAGCTTTGCTCTTGGTGATTCTTTTGAATGATCTCCAGTATTCTCCGAATTTAACAAGAGCTTGGGCATCATCTAAAAACAAATAAGATATAGGCACAAATTTTATAATTAAGTAAAATAAAGTTAGAATGTAATAAATGCAATATCATAGATCTTGTTACTTACGTGATGTTTTTCAATCAGTTTATCACATATTTAGGTATAGAAATCAATAAATACCTATAGTTCATGAAATCTAGTAAAATCAATCGTAAAATGAAAACAAACATACCAATATCAATGTCATGTCATATTGTCATTGGTACTGCGTTTTGTTGCTCAAGCTCAAAAAAGTTTTTATTCTTTGTGTAAAGAAAAATCAGCTTTTTAAGCCCATTTATTGGAAAGAAAAATTAAATAAATAACAATAAAAATTCTACAACAAGAAATAATAACACTGGAGTTTAAACCTCTATTTTTTTGCAACATTAATGTATGATCCTAATAAGATCATAAGATAGAAACGAAACGTTTCGGAGGGACGGACAAAACCACAGATATGACTCTAACTAGACGTTTACTGCTAAAAAAAGTGTTATTGAAACAGCAGTTACGGGTAGATCAAGGGTAGATCAAACTGTCCGTTGACTCCCCAGTAGCCATCCGAGTTTAACCTCAAGTACGTTATTGCAATTGGCTGTTAATACACTAATTTCATACATCATAATACAACTCTCATCAAATTTTGAGGCAATATTTTCATAAAATTTGCTTGAAACCATTGTTATCGTTGAAGTATCGTCCGATTTCGGGAGCTAAGCGAACTGTCACAATTTGCAACTGGAGTTTAACTAGAAATGTTATTGCAACGCTCAATTTATGTTTTCCATACATTTACCTATCTGTGGATAGCAAAATGCCCTCCGAACAGAAGATTGTAGTCGCGGATTGATATTCCTATCCAGAGTCGTTTATTGAAACGCAAAAACGCACTAACAGCGGATTACAGTAGGCATTTTGACTGATAGTTAAAAGTCAGCAGGTTATTGAAATTGGCTGTAAGTTAGTTTAGCTGGCGGTGGACAATCGGCATTAAAAACGTGAACGTCACGTAAAAACATTTTTGCTGTTAAATTATTTTAAGATATCAACATTATAGAAATGCTTCTTGAATCTTGATTGGGTACCTAAAAGTGACATTAGCTTGTGCTTCGGAGAGAACATTAAATATTATGATTTTTTTATTCAAGAGTAGAACCAACATATTAACAATCAACATCGAGTCGATTGTCGAGCACGGTACGCAACGCTGTAGTCGACACATGCCCTAACTTCAGAAACCTTTCAGATATTCCCTTGGAAATTCAATAAACGAGCAAAAGGTGCGCCATTAAACGGTTTTTCTAAAGTGCTTACGCACCTGCCAGGTGGGGTTTATGTATGGGGACGCATACGGTACATATTTAAGTTACACAAAAATTTGGACCGAAATAATGAGACAGGAAGAGTTATGACGTAAGGGACGGTACAGAGTATTCTGGGTTTTTTCTTGGCCTATACAGCCTAGCCTTTTCATCCATATGACAATAAATATAATAATCTATTAGAAAGATTTTTTATCTAACAAGATTCATTCTCATCTGTTTCTCGGAAACCGCTCCAACGATTTGTGAACCCATGAATCGATCTATGACAATAGGTTTTTTTTAACAATAGGTACACTGATTTCATACAGGAATACAAACAAACTTTAACATAAGTCTTATAACTTTAATATAGTCCCGGCTTTGCACGAGTGTACTAATGAAATTACGGGGATAAAATATAGCCTATGACCATCCTGACAGGCCATTCTGAAACCGGCTAAGAAGTTTCGGAGATTACCTCCGACAAACAAACAAACAAACCAACAATACCTCATTATAATATTAATATAGATAATACCAACATATTTTGTACACAAAACGTATTGATTCTTTATAGTCTACCTAATGTAGACAAAATAAAACACAACAAAAACAAAACAGCAAGAAGTTAAGCCTGTAAAACAGTTAATTGCCACACTTGGGGCACAATGCGCGGATTAACGTCTGAACAAGTTCTTATTAACGTCCCTGTACATCTTCATTCGCTTTTGAGAACATATTAGACTGCTCTTTGGAATTGTTTAGTACTTCACTTTAAAAGTTCTGAAAGCGGCTTAACATTCGAAAATATATGCAAATAATTTTTAAACTAGGTATCATGGTTTTGAACATTATAAACACTTAAAACGAGATATTGACCATGATTTACATAAGTGGACCAAGTTAAAAGCTTTCTTATTGCACTGGGGGGCTAAAAAGGACGTTTCGAGCATTTACGCTAACTGCATAAAGTGCAATAAATCATGAATTTTAGCATTTTCACCAAAACTTACTAAATTTTACTTAAGGACTATATTTTATCCCGGTAGTTTCATTAGTACACCCGTGTAAAGCCGGGACGTGCTGCTAGTCATTTTTTTTTATTATATTCAGCCGTTCGTGTCCCACTGCTGGGCAAAGGCCTCCCCCCATTCCTTCCAGACGTCGCGATCTTGTGCTAGAGTCTCCCAGTCGGCTGTAAAGTTGTCAAGTTCGTCCCGCCACCTTCTTTTATGTCTGCCGCGTCGCCTTCGCGCCGGGTCAGGGCGCCACTGGGTGGCTACCTTAGCCCACAGCTCACTTGGCATGCGACAGACATGTCCAGCCCAGCTCCACTTCAGGTTGGCGGCCTTCGCAGCTACGTCCGCGATTTGAGTTTTGGAGCGCAGTTCGGTGTTGCGGATTCTTAATTTTCACGTTTGAAAATCTTACAGATCCACACATTTACAAGTCGCCCTACGAGTTCGCATATCCGCATTGAAGGGTCATGGTCTCACCCCAGGGAGTTGTCCCCAGTCCTGTCATGTCAGCGTAAGCTATGCAACTGTCCCGTCCGTCCCCAACTTTACTAAGTCCGAGACGATTTACGTCACACGCGCAGAAACACTGCTAATGGAAACCATTTTTGATTTTGCATTGCATTTTGTTGGTCAACCGCAAAATACGTGTTGTCTCGTAACTGGTGTGGTACGAGGACGAGTTATGTTTAGTCCTAACTGGTTACGAAACTCCAGTTTGGAAGACGGCCGAAGCGAATCTGTGAAAGCTGTATCTGTAAGTTGATTTTATTGAATTTTGAGCTCTTAAGGATTTTACTGCCGATTATTTTTCGTATTTAACTTATTTAAAACAATAATAGGAATAAACAACTTAAATCCTAAAAATCATGTTTCTAAACTACTTATTTCTACCTCATAAAGTGCAAACACAAAAAACATATAAATAAATGTATCTTTGTCTGCACAGTATGTCCGTATGAGACAGTGGCTGGCGCAAAGTGAGTAATGGAAAAATAAACAAGAATGAAGTTAAATCCTGTTACCGGTAAAACACAATATTGTCTTTCCCGCTTCCAGTGCAGTTTAAACATAGCACAATTTTCAGTCGACTAAAAGCTAGTACACATAAGGCGTTTGAAACGCGCGTTTAAAGACTAAAAGGTGACATACAATCAAACGTTTCGGCTCAGCCCACGGCTTTATCACATGTCTACACTTTAGGAATAGAAAATGTATTCATTGACATTCAAAAACTATACCTAAGTCACGTAGGCGAATGTGTCAAATCGATAAAACGATGGTAGACGAAGACAAAGTGTTGTACAGTGACAGAATGAAAAGGTTGACCACCTTAAGATCTGTTATTGCTTGGTTGATAACCATTTGACACAACACTATAGTCTAGTAGTAGTTTAAAAAGGTAACAAGTGCTTGCAACGCGTCAAACGAATTGATTTCAAAACTCGTTAACCTTTTCGTTCTGCGAGTGTACTACAGCTACAGGCTCTTATGTATTGGACGTTTTGGTTCTAAGAACGCGCGTCAGCCTAAAAACTCCTAATGTATACTAGCTCTAAAACTAGTCGTTTAACAGTTTCATTGTCCCCACTTTAAATCCACAAGTTCAATTCCCAACCAGTCACAAAGCAAATAAAGTCCAATTTCATTTGGCAAATACCAGAAGTACCAGGTACTATCATTCTCAAACAAATGTAAATCTTACGTCGCGGAAATAGCATATAATTTCCCTTCCCCACTTGAAACTCACAGGGATTTGTGTATTCAAATAACTTGCTAAATTGCCAGGAAATAGAGACCAGATTCCTTAAGCAAATACGATAGGACTCTTTCAAGCTGAAGAGGCCAGTGACTGTTATTTTTTGTTTGCGTTATGAAAGAAGCGCTTTTAAAGTTTCGCTCTTGAATCCCCAATTAGAGCTTTAGATTAATATAAAACATGTTATTCAAAAGCCAGAGGTCGTAAGTTCGAGTCTCGGCCTCGTATTCATGGCTTTGACGGTCTAGATTATTTATATTTGCTTTAACATTTCAATGGAGAATAAGAAATAATAATAAATAAATAAATAATAATGCGGTCCCTTTCTGCCTATCGCCTTTGTATGTAGTATAGTATCATTCATAATCACCATTTTTCTAACTAATTTACAGTTTATTTTGTTGATCAGATAGGTATCTACCTATATTTAAATAGATACTCTGTATACGTACGTATTTATGACGAATGTGAGTGTCTAGACAAACCTATTAAGGTTTTTAGATACTTAATTAAGCTGAAACATGTATTCTATTTTAAGTGAATAAATAAATAAAAAAAAAAAAATATATAATTAGACTTATTCATACGCAGAATGTCCAAAAAGCCACTCAAATAGTTTAAGTCAGTGTTCCATTAAATAAGTTAGTGAGCACTCTAGTACACTCAACGCAAAATCTTAAAGATTTTTAGAAAATAGAGTTTTTATCCTTTGCACAATTCATGTAAAAATAGAAAAACGTCAAATAAGACGAATGTCTAAGGTCATGTCCAAATATATATTTACCCAATGATAAAGTTCTACAATCATAAAAATGTGTAGTCGAGCCAGTGGGTCCTGGGCACCCAACGTGTTAGTGTTTAGTGTATAATGTTTAGTTTTTAAAGAGGCTGGCGCTGTTGTGAACTCTTATATTTTTGGAACATCGTTTCTTTTTAAAAAGTAAGCTGCACAGAAGAATTTCCGCCGGATTTGCTAGTAAATACATATTTTCTGTGTTAACTGTACTCTGGAGCATCCATCCCGGCACTAATGGTCTAACTTATGCGGCTGAATATTATCTTTTAATTAACTAAGTTTGTTCTGTCGTTATTTCAGAGTTTCAGCCTTCTAGTACTGAAAACAGTGGCGTATTTACTGTCTCTAATTAGAAATAATTTAATTTCACAAATTGTATGCTTTTAAAAGTAATCTAACGCCAGTCAGAAATAATATCATTGATAAATCTTTTTAAAATATCTGTAAAGACATTTTTATTTTATGAATTCAAGATAATGCATTTCTTTTCAGCAATTAACACTGACAACACTTATCAATCAGACAAAGGCCGCCAATTTCAACTGCCGTGTTTTGTACCATTAACGGTTTCCCTGATATATTCGGAATACTCGCATAAAGTTGGTACCTATGTCGCGTTCCAGGTCAGGAGCTTGCACGCACGCCGCATATCATCACGTCATTGACGGCCTGAAGGGCACTCACCTCTGAATCCCATTGAAACGCTTCAAACTTTATGCTCGTTTGTTCGTATGAGCAAGTGGCCAACTCTGGTGACGGAGTATTTAGGCCTCCGTCATGGCTTAACGACTTTAAAAGCAGAGACCGAAAACTTATAGTGCCTTCCGAAGCACGGATGTGTTAATTTAATAATGCCTTCACCACCTACCCTACACTACTACACTTTCCGAGTGCAATTTTTCTCTTCTATAAATCTACAATAAAATGAAAATGAACTTTTACAAAAACATGTTTATTGATTTATTTCCCTCGCAGGAGTTCGGAAACCACTTCCCAAGGGTATCGCACTGATGAAATAAATTTTTCGGGTTCAACAATACGTTTTAATTTATTGGTGGTATAAAAAATCATGATATTTATTTTATATTGCTGTTTTATTTTGGATCAACATTGTATTCTTTTTCTAGTTCTCTTCGTCATCTGAGCACTTTACTCATGTCATCCCTCGCACAATCCAATTATAAAGTCTATGTCAGCAAAAAATAAATTCAACATCTAATATTATATTCCATAAATCTCTAAAATTCAACTCGCTAACAATAAATCAGCCTCAGTGAAACCGGTCACATTGCAAAAACGTCCAGTTTCACCAACTTAATGAATTATGGGGTTTTCGTAACCTAAGAGCAGAAATATCAGATAGCTATACAGAATGAACGACACACACATTTTGTTTGGGCTCGTTCGTACCATAGATATATTTATAACGCTAGTTAGCGTTTGAGCAAATGCTTCAAATTCATTTAATGATCATTAGGAATTTATTAATAAAAGAACAATATCACACACAATGTACCTAACGTAGGTACTGTTCGTGAGGACTGAATTAATAAATAAATAAGTATCCTTGGACATACCATAGAACGTCATCTAGTCCCAAGCATACTACTTATTTTTTTATGTATTTGCAAATATGTAACCTATGCAATAAATTAAGATACGTACATACAGACACAGCATTTGGTTCATGTGTATATTTATAATCTACCTTTTAGATCTCGCTTGTGGTTGTTTACTATGTAAATATCAACCAATTATATTAGGGGTTGAAACCCTTTTCACGGCAAACCTATTGTTAATGTCGAACGGAAAGAATTATTCAATTCAGCCTGACTTAGCATATACATCCATGAAGATGAGAAATATTTTTTCAGAAAATATATAAAATCATTATTATTCGAATCACGAAAAGACTTGATATGCGAAAAGATAATCGGATTTTGGAGAATCCTTAACAAAAAAACAATGCGTTCATTTCGCTAAGGAAATATTGTTGAAAGAAAATTCTGCTACGAATAAAATTTTAAGCGTCAACGATTGGTTTTTACTAAGTTTTTCAATCTGTTCATTCTCGAAGTGAAATGAGTTTTCTCGAATCTTAGTCAACTCTATTCAAGTTTGGTACTGTAATTAATGTACAGTAAAATCTATATAAGTTCAAAACAGGTTTACAATATTTGCAATTTGACAATCCTTTGAAAATATCTAAGATAGGGAGGGGTACCAAAGGCAACTCCAAAAACTTGGATTATGCTCATCTATAGCAGAAATTAGTAATCCGTACGTGTCAGGTTGGAAGCCCAAAGCCTCCTATCAGAATACTAATCATATTTCCTCACGATGTGTTCGAACTTTTTTTTTTTACTGAACAAAACGCAACATTTTCTTAAACAAAAAATCAACGAATGCACGGCCAAGATTCGCACATCGAACCAGCGTCTCAGACATGGAGGTACCAATTCATATCCCAACACTACTGTGGTGGATGTTTCAGTACTACCCTACCCCCCGGGGTATTGGTGGGTCCGGCATTAGGCTTTTGCCCACTGCGCCAGATGTAAATAACAACAAACGACCATACATTTCCATAGCGTTGGAACAGGCAATAGAATCGTTAGCTTATAAGACTACATTTTTAAGTGATTCTTGAGGTCCTACAGAAATAAACACATTTTTCTTTCTTCCTTATATAGCTATGCTCTACCAACCTCAGCTCTCACATTCTGCAGTAAATACAGCCTTGGAATCTAAAGCTAAGACACCCAGTAAAAACAAGTCTAATTCAACATTTCCTAGCCAAAACACATTAAACAGTTGAATAAACCCACGTCCAGGTTGATTTATAAGTAATGGAATATAAGGACCAGTAAAACAAAAGTAGACAGGGGTAGCCGAGGGGTAGGCAAGGGGTAGTAAAGGGTAGCAAATGGGGGTCCTATTAGCGAGGATGGCCGCTCGTCCGTGGCATACCTCGGTAAATGCGCATTTGACAAATAACTCCAGTTACCTGCGCAGAATGTATAGTCGACAAAGAAATTGGTTTACCACTTTTGATGACATCTCCCAGTAACATAATTATTCGCTAAGGATTACTGAATGACAGATTCTGACGTAGCAGGTCAATCTGTCAAGCGAAAATAGCCCTTGATGTTTTGTACGTGCAAATGATATTCAGCCTTAGAGTGGTAAACCTATTTCTTTGTCGACTATACAACGATTCATTCAAAATATGGCTACTACTAGTACAAATAGCATAATAAATTTATACAAAAAGTAAAGCATTCTTTCAGGATTATATAGGCGTTAAAAGTAAATACATTGCCATTTAAATTGATGTACTTACATATTAGGTTTCAAAAAACAATACTTATCTTACCCTGTTTCTTCATTTAAAAATAGAAGCGCAGAACCATAAAAATAGACCACGATGTAACTTTCAAAAACAGTATAAGCCTTTTAGTATAAGAAGGCCCTCGCCACACCTTAAACAGATCCAATCTATCGCTGCCCGATCGCGAATCGACCTTATCAAATTATCGAGAAGCGCGAGTGCGAACAATCGCCCCCGAAAAGGGGATACGATTTGGATAAGTTTAAAAATTCTCTCGCGTCTTTCGGCCGATCGTAATTTACACCGGGGAAAAGTAGATTTTACGCTTGAGGCTTGCCTACACTCGCGGTACAATAAATCACTATGTAACTGTTTAATTAGATATGTGGCTACAGCTGGGTCAGTCCGAGTATAAAAATCAGGAGGGGGTCAATGACTTGGTGTGACAAAGGGAAAGGGGGTCTAAGTTTTGTGACGTCACATTTTAAAATCTTATATAACCAGGTATTAAAAAATCTATTTAAAATAGCTATACATGTGGCGTCATTCTAGGTAGGGGAGGGTCTAACAAATGTGACCAGCTATGGTAAAGATAGGGGGGGAAAAGTCATGCAATTTGTGTGACGTACTTTCAGGAGGTCTCCCTCTTTAGGAACTCAAGTTTGATATTTTTAATTCAATATTGTTGTTGTGTTCTAGAGCAAACTTAGTTCTCTAAAGTCTTGCACAGAAGTTGTTTTGCCATGAGTGTAGAGCGAGCCTTAACAGCCGGAGCTTCTAATATACGGCAGTTTGGAGTTTTTATGAAACGTCAGCGGTTGGAAGATTGTTGTTGATGCTCCAAGTTTGTTTTAATTAAATAAAACAAGCGTAAAGTCGGTTAAAATTTGTTGAAAGTCCTATGAGATTGAGCTAACCATTTTCTTTATTCTCTAATGGAATCGTTTTGTAGGTAACCCTGGTGTTGTCTCTTGGGAGTTGTTGGTTTATTCAAGCAAAGGTGGCTACTTCTATAGTGTGCCTTTTTTAGATGAGTTTTCATACTTTCTACAAAATGTAAAATGAAAAATTAAATTAGTTGGTCGGACGACATCGTCAGAGTGGTTGGAAGGGAATAGATGAGGCTGGCAAGTGACCGAGAGGAGTGGCGTATTGGAAAGCAAAAAGCTCGAGAAAGTTTGCGTTTAAAAATTTAATATGACTTGGAACCACTGTTATAAAACGCGCAAACAGACACCTTTCATGTCCAAAGCACGGTAGCCAACCGTTCAAATGCTTTAAACAACCGGGGCCGCCCACGCCACGTCACCGGCAGGCATTTCAACACGGCAAACAGCCTCATTTACAAACGACTCCCCCAGGTAGGTGACAGTAAACATTGCAGTGTGCAAAGACTTGTAAAACTTAGTTTGAGTCCACATTTAATAACTAGGGACTAGGCCCAGGCCTCGTTCTGTGGCCAGTGGCCAGGCCACATTGACGAGCGGGCGCTTGAAACTCGCTTATGGCCGCCTTAGGGACCTCCATATGAACGTCGAGCACTTCTTCTTCTTTCCTCTTCAGCTTCTATTTATAGACGTGATAAGCTTCTACATTTTCCGCAAATATACTTTTAATTTCATTTTCAGAAAAATATGCGCGGCCGGGATGTGAACCAATATCAAAACGAATAACAATCGAGAGAACTCATTTGATTTTCGTAATGTAAAATCGACCAATAATATCGCCTTTACAAAATAGTCCTATGATGATGATACCATATCCACTCGCTTTATAGTCATGGCACATCTACTCCCATATATCTGTGCCCGGGAGAGGGTACCTGAAGTGATGCGCAGTGTAGAAAAACCAGCCACTTAACTTGATTAATTGGCATACTAGCGCTTCATTTGAAAATCTAGATGAGAGCATAAATGAGAAAACCTAATGCCTGAACTTAGGGCAATAAAACAAAAAGAGTCTTCGATTTTTATTTTATAAAAACTTACGACTCCTAGTAAATTTTTATTTTATAAAAATTACTCGTAGTTTCTGATATTTTTACTTGATTTTCCTGTTAAAAAGTATTTGGGAGCGTATTAACAATTTCAGACCTGTCGTATTTGTACAGAAGAACGTCAAATAATGTCATAGATCCACTTACATTAAGTAGCGTTTTAGTATTCGGACGTCAAGCCCGTACATAAATGCAGATTATTATAAGTTGCTCCGCGTAAAAAGAACGATGAGGGGACCGGGAGGGGTATGTTCGCGCATGAATCACTCGCTCGCGAACAATAGCACGCGCTGAGTCAATGGTGTGAAGTGCGCCGCGTCACCCCTCCACCAATCCCACCTAAGATTCCTTAAAATCGTCTACTGGCTTTTCCCCTCAACGTTCTAAAGTGGCGCGACTTTATACCTAACTATGACCACCACCATCCATCTCTATTCTGAGCTATGACGTAGCAACAAACTTGGGCCACTGTGTAAGCTACACTGTGCCAAGCAGGCATTGCAGTCGTGACGTCACACGATCAATGGTTCTGACGTAGGGACCCCGCGCCCCTCCCCCTCTGCCACAGATTGTGAAGTAGTTTGTATGAGAGTGTTGATACTGTAACTTGGTGAATTTTTATAGAATAGATAAAGAAAAAAAAATTAATTATCCTTGGATATTCCACACAACGTCATCTAGTCCCAAGCTAAGCAACCTAATGCTTGTGTATTGGGAACAGATGACTTATCAGTCATAATTTATTTCTAATACTTTTTTTTTGCATTCGTAGGTATATACTTTACACTAATACTTAGATACAATTTTTTTTGTATTATAGGTACATACTTAAAATAGATATAAAAGGCTAAAAGATCAACCTTAATATAGAATTAAAATTCCTCAGACTCCAAAGTTAGTTTGAAATGTCAAATCTCTGTCATTTATCAGTTTTAAGTCCGAGCTCTCATCCATTTTTCACGAGCAAAAACTTTATTGCTCCATATTGTAGTAACGGTGAACTAAGCTAAGTGCTCTCGGAGGCCTAAGCCGATTACTAGCCTTTATTTGATTTTATTTTAGTTATAGTACTCCAATATTTTAACCAGCGAATTTATCTTGATTCGAATAAGAAGACTGATATAAGACTTTAATGTTAACATTGATTGAAAGAAAGAAAATTATGTTTATTTCGTAGGACCGCACTCTTATAAGCTAGGTGACTCTATTGCCTGTTAGTGAAGTGCATTGTGGTGTCCCAACGGGGCGGTTGTTGCAGCTAAACATATTCATAAGACCTCATTTGTGAAACCTAATTTTATGAAGGTCGGTTAAAAGGAAGCCCTCTTCAAAGACAGCTAGACAATCTCATTTTCCGAGATTAAAGCGTCATCTAATTTGAGTTTCCATAATGAGGGGGCTTCCTGATCCCCCCCCCCCTCTCGCTACGTCGCTGCTTTAATTTCTCAATTTCCATTCTTGAAATCATTATGCGTATTCACACTAGCATAGTAACTGGCGCAAGTAGGATTGAGCAAGTGATTTACGTTGAGTCTCAATAACCTGAGGTTTCTGTTACTGTTGACATAATTTGACAAAATTTACAAACTGAAAGACCAAATATCAATCTATATTGTACCAGATACATGTGTGTGTAATGTGTATAGTTGTGGAATTAAAAGGTTGATCACCTTAAAATCTGTTATTGCTTGCTAGGTTTGATAACCATTTGACAAAACACTCGGTTTTGTAGGTACGCAGTTTAAAAATGTAACATGTGCTTCCAACGCGTCAAACAAATTGGTAACTGGTCAACCTTTTCGTTGCGTTGCGAGCAAGTGATTTACGTTGAGTCTCAATAACCTGAGGTTTCTGTTACTGTTGACATAATTTGACAAAATTTACAAACTGAAAAGACCAAATATCAATCTATATTGTACCAGATACATGTGTGTGTAATGTGTATAGTTGTGGAATTAAAAGGTTGATCACCTTAAAATCTGTTATTGCTTGCTAGGTTTGATAACCATTTGACAAAACCACAGACAAAACACTCGGTTTTGTAGGTACGCAGTTTAAAAATGTAACATGTGCTTGCAACGCGTCAAACAAATTGGTAACTGGTCAACCTTTTCGTTGCGTTACTGTACCTATTAAGAAAGTTAGAACTAATAATAAAATACAAATTTTAGTCAAAACACTAAAACGGTCGTCTGAGCAAGTGGCTAGGTCTAGTTTTTAAAGCACCGAAAGGCCTCCTAACACTTTTAAAACTTGGACCCGGCAATTTACCGTGCTATGCGTATAACTGTCAACTAGTAATACTTATTTCTTATTACACAGGGCGAATGGTAATTGCGTTGAAACAGGTAATAGAATCCTAGCATGTAAGACAATTCGATTTGATCCCTGAGATAAAAAAAATTATTTTGCTTTCTTTCAAGTCACTGTCCCGTTTACTCTCCTCGTGTGAAGACAGCATTCGCGACGTCTCATGTAGGTTAATGGTTTTATAATAGTATCGGTGAGCTTAGGACGTCGTTAACACGCTAGGCTCCTGCATTATCTTGTACATTTCGTGAGCAGCATTATGTACAGGCTTATTGAAAATACTGAGGCTCTACTACTAGTTTAATGAACTATTGATACTAGTAGAGACAAGTATCGCAAAATGTAAAGAATCCAGCGCAGCGCCGGCGCCGCCCCTTATGTAAGTCGCGCCACGTAAAAAGAACGAATAGGGAAACGGTAGGGGGCGCACGGGTCACTCGCTCACGAAAATCAATAGTGTTGAAGTGCGCAGCGTCAAACCTCCACCAATCCCACTTAATCCCATTCATCTCATCTACTTTGCTATTAACTACCAAAAATAACTGACTCATAATGAGTTTCTACATACACAGGTAGAAACAGACAGCCGGCCGGCAAATGGCATTGACACGTGACTCAATACTAAGGCTCGCGACTCCCTTCCGGTGGTTATCACTATTTGTTTACTAGATATGTAATTACATGTTAAATACAGAATTAAGAAATTAGGCGAACGCGGTCATTCATTACACATGTATTGACTGTGTGTTTGTAATGAAATTTAACAATAAACCCTTTTAAAAAAGCACTCCTTATAATAAGTCGTTCTGTTATGGAGTTTATTTTTGGTAGTCTATGATGAGATCGGATCAGATTTAAGAGTTTTATAAGCTAAAGAAAGCCAATTTAAATAATGAACCTATAAGAATATGTATTTAGGATTTGCCAAAATTCACCGACCTTTTTTACAAATGAATATTACAACGCCTTTACGAAAATTTCGTATTTTAATAAAAATAATATCTTGACATTTTTAAACTGCCATTTCTTACTTTAGTTTAAGTACTAGAACTTAGCCTCATATAGATTTTTCCCGTGAGGCTGAGATAAAATTACCGCGTCGCGCCCAGCTTAGGACCATATAAAAATTGACTTTGTGTGTGAACTTGACTACATAAATTAATAATCTGTATATTTTACGATATTCCTTGTATGCAGTTATTATTATAGGTATTATTTGCATACAACATTTAAATGTAAAACTTAAGTCATGAAGTTGTCATAAAAGTTTATATTCCTTATTTTGTTTTTGTCAATGCACCATCTAAAAATTGCTTGTGCTAATGGTTTAGGTTTTAGTACATTTTCACTTTTCTTAGTACCTACAATACCTACATGTTAATCTGATTTGTTAACGACGTGCAATAAAGCAATTCTGTCTAGTCGTAAATGACTCAAGCTAAACTGAACTTACGAATACCAGGCAATTACTAGTCCCATGGACTTACATAACGCGGGAGTGGGGCGCCCCTACTTTTCGTATTGAGCGGCGGCGCCTCTCCTTACACTCTTTCCGTCTCTTTCTAAGCGATAGTAATGCGGCGAACATTGCCGATTGTATTGTTGCCACTATACGGGCATATCTGGCCAATCCAAAAACCTAGCACTAGTTTACGCGTAGGTTTTCAATATAAATAAAAATTTAAATTACTTATTTATAATAACTCTTTCCAGACTGAAGTATATGATCATTGGATAATTTTTAATTTATTTTGATCCGTGAGGTATTTATTTTCTCTTCCAACTTTCTAGACAGAACTTTAGGCCGCCTAGAGGTGAAAATAAAATAAAGATTACCTACATGTCTAGCGCACCTTAATTGCTGAATCAATTTAGATGAAACTTGTATTAGACTGGCACAGTATGAAGAACCATGTGAGTGTATTATAGGATTGAGATAATGAACTAGCAAGAATTCAATTATCTGATTAGCTTAAAGTTGCCTTTGACAACCTTTCTCGAAATCCTCAAAAGACCTAAAGTGTCAAAAATAGATTCTGTGTTTGTGAATACATTATGTATAACTGTTAATATTTATAGCATAACTAAAGCACAATACACACTGACGCTGGGCCGAAACATTCCATCCACTCCTAAGATAGTATAGAAGTCAATGTAATGTTGGCCCGGCAGGCTCAGTGTGCATTGCGCTTAAGCAATAATAATAAATATCATGAGTGAAACAACATATCAATTTTGTCCTTTGATTCAAAAAGTTACTTTCCAGGATAGGACAGTAAGTTCCAAATTGATGTTTAATGACTTTGTTTTTACAACAATTTAGCAGATAAGTAAGTAATGAGAGAGATTCTCTTCTAATGAAGTCAGAATAATTTATTTAGTACGACTAAGTAGGACCTAAGAGTCTTAGAAAGTAAATAGTTTAATTTCATTCATTCACAACTCATACTAGTTTTGCAGAACCAGAGCAACAAACATAGGTGAGGCCTAGCTTTCTTTCCCTTTCATGATCCATTGACTTCTTCAATCAAAATAAACATAGGTAGACATATCAAGCTGTGGTAAAATCAAGATAAATACATGCTGTAGATTAATTTTCAGAAAGAGTTCATATTAAGAAACCTATCATTAACATAATATAAGGTAAACTTTACAAGTGATCTTGTGCATGTTACCTAATAATATTAGAAGACAAACATGTTTATTGAGTCATAGCTAAATATGTAATTGCATGACTAGACTAATCAAAAAACATGAAATAGTGGCAATATCTAGCCTAGATCACAATCAGTATCATTAGAAGGTATTTACAAATCGATTTGCATTCATGTTATAAAAATAATAAGAAAATAATCATGAAAGATTTACTACACAAAATAATACATCTTTCCGTAGCACTATAAAGTATTAAGTGTTAGAAACACTTCAAAATTACCGGCTTAGAGATTAAATCCCAATGCGACACTTTTGTTACCAAGTGGTTGTAGACAGCTCAAATACCAGACAAATATAGTTTACGAGTGTGTGCAGCGTCCATCATAAATGCCGTAGTCAAAACACGGCCGAACACCCGAACGTATAATTGGCAAAAATGCCAATAATTCAATAATCCGGAGAACCACTTCGTCTATTTTGGCAGCTGAACTTTTGGTTAGAAAATAACATTACAACTTACCGCTTTCTGGCTGACTGCTGGCACTGGCAGAATGTAGTTATAGAACACAAATACACAATTTTCACGATAAATCAATTGATTTTTTGGATTCTTACAACATTTGTAGAAAGAAAGACGACTAATGTCGACAGATCACACACAGCAGAGCAAAGCATAGATAATCTTGGAGCAAAGCAAAGACAGAATGAAATACGTCCTTTTGACAGTGACACTTTTTGATGGCCAATATGGCCATAAAGAATTAAATATTGCCATCTGACTAAACTAATACGAGTTTTTAAGCATAGCAAATAAAGGTATTGAAAAAGGAAAGGAGAATTTAAATGAGACGAAACAAATAAAGAAAATATTTACAAATTGTTAAAATGGATAACATTTTTTTACAGTTTTTTTTAGTTTTGTTTGAAAAACTAAATATTTGAGAATAGACACCGGAAATGAATGAACTAAAACTTTAATGAATGATATCCCAAAAATATCATTCAATTCATTCAACTCTATTTTCGATTCGTTCGTTCGCTTGCTTGCTTTGCCGACGCGACGTGGAATGCCGTACGTTTTTGCCAGGCGAGCGCCATTTTGTTGGATTTCAACCCTGGATAGTGCGTAGTTGTTGGACTTGTTGGTGTTCCTCTCGTGTTAATTTATTTTCTTCTTAAATAGTGTGGTATTCTTGAGTTCAAACAGGTGCAAATAAGGTAAGTGCAAATATTCTCTAAACATGAACCATGTAGCCCTCTCGGTCATCGAATTCCTTTGTCATAAACGCTGCTGACTCATTTCGTCAAATTATGTATGCGTTTCAGAAACTAAAATGCCGGGCGCCGGTACGTTCAAAATCTTCGTCGGGAATCTATCCGATAAAACCACGGACGCCGATCTTAGACCTCTTTTCGAAAAGTACGGTACCGTCGTAGAATGCGATATCGTCAGAAATTACGGGTTCGTGCACATGGAAAACGAGCAAACCGGCCGCGAAGCCATTACGAATCTGAACGGCGAACTAGTTCACGGGCAAGCGATCAAAATCGAAGCCGCCAAAAGTAGAAAGGCTCCGTCGACGCCGACCACGAAAATTTTCGTCGGTAACCTCACCGACAAGACCAACGCGCCGGAGGTCCGCGAGCTGTTTCAGAAGTACGGGACGGTGGTAGAGTGCGATATCGTGCGTAACTACGGCTTCGTGCATCTGGACGCGACGGGCGACGTGAACGATGCGATCAAAGAACTCAACGGTATGATGGTGGACGGGCAGCCCATGAAGGTGCAGGTGTCGACGAGCCGCGTGCGTCAGCGGCCCGGCATGGGCGACCCCGAGCAGTGCTATCGCTGCGGCCGCGGCGGCCACTGGTCCAAGGAGTGCCCCAAGGTGCTCGGCCCGGACCGCAACGGCTTCCGCGAGCGCGCCTTCGGCCGCGACCCCTACCCCCCGCCGCCGCCGCCGCCCTTCCTCCGCGATCGCATGATGGGAGGATTTGGGGTAACGCGCTCTCATTACTACCGCAACCGCAGACTAGGCCTTCCGCGAAACGCGTGAAGTATTCCCCCGCACGCGACCTCTCTCGCTCGCGCGACTCCGTCGGTGATAGTCTCGCCGGTTCGACTCATGATCTCTCGAATGAAATAAATATAATGTTAGCGGTCTGGCACTTTTGTAATGTATTCTGTTTTGCAGGACCCGTACGATGCGTACTACGACCGCGGGCGCTTCGACTCTCCGCGGGAGCTGTTCGAGCGTCGCTACCCGGTGGGAGGGTCCCGCGGGCTAGAGCTGGGCGGGTCTCGCAGCCGTGAGTTCGGGTCTCCGCCGCTGCGCCGCGAGCCGATGCCGCCGATGCCGTCTCTCCCGCCGATGCGCAGCGCCATGGGATCTATGAGGTCGTCGTATGATGATATGTACAGCCGCCGCAGCACCCCGCCCGGACCGCAATTGTCCCGGGGGTGAGAGTTCACCAATTTTTGTGTTGGTCGAACGATAGGTGTTTTGGCCTGCTGCATTTATATCTTGGAGATATGACACATGAAAAGATTCTAGCAATTTAGCATCCCCTATCTGCACAAACCAGACTAACTAAATTGGCAGACTTCTTTTGTAATTATTTTCAGCTTATAACTAAATGCGTAATCTATTAGGAAATGGCTGTTAGGATTCCAGATGCACCTACTCATGAACAAGTTGAAATAACTTTTGTTTTGTTCTTTACAGGATGTACGAAGACTTCAGCCGTGACACCTTTGATGATAGAAGGTAATTATTGCCAAGAATTACTAAATTGAATTACTTAGTAATTAATTATGGGCTAAAATGGGGTTTTTAAGTTGTAAGTTACTTCCTGCCCTTCATAAAGCTCATACTATCATTACAATCCATTGAATATTGTATGTTTTTTTTCTGTAAGATTTATATGTTGTTACTTTGTAATTTTAATTTGCTTTTCTTTTTTTCAGACCCGGAATGCGCGGTGGGTCTCCGTCCAGAAGATACGCGCCTTACTAATAGAAATATATAAAGATAGATAGCTATGAAGTTGTAGCCCTAAAAGCTCACATTGAAGCAAAAAGGTTCTGTTTTACTTGACTGTCCGACGAGAAACTTGATATTTTATAGACAAATTAGACTAAGATGAGTGTGTGACTGACATGATATCGCAGTAGTGTGATCTCTTGAATGGTGGTGTGAACTCATGAATGTAAATAAGCTAAATAAATATCATTTTAAGTACGTAAATCATCTGTTTTATTTGCCTTTGCTTATCCTAATCATGAATTTTAGAAGATTTCATTTTAGAAAGGTTGGGAGTTGGTAGTTATCAATCTTTGTTCTAGTAAGTAATAATAAAACTAACAGTCTGACTAAACATAAATCCTACTTGAGAAAGAAAGGGGAGGACAGAAAATGCTAGTAAGGAAAGGTCATGGCATTGAACAAGGGTTCCTTGACCCTTACATCGGAGGGTTAATGTTTAAAGCCCCGGTTTCTAGATGGCGCTGTTTAAAATAAGAATCCGTTTACCAACTTTTTATTTTTATAAATGCACAAAAATACAAGAAAATAGACAAGTTTTAATTATTGTTCATTCACTCAAATGAAATACTTGATCCGAATTCATTCATGTGCTCTTGTTTTATGTCTTTACATAATCTATAATTTTTAGGGAATTTTATAATTAATAAATTTGAGTAAACACAGATGGCGCTGTCTGTTTTAGAAAGCATGGCAACGAGGGGATTGTCAATGAAAATGCATTCTAATAATGGGTTTTACTAGGTTTTATTTTAAGGGCAGTTTGCCAGGACAGCTTAGGAGCAACCCATAACTGGATTTGTAGCATGGGTGTGTAGTATAGTGCTAGGTACCATACACCTGTCCAGCATAAAGCTCATCAAAGGACAGCACAACGTGACAACGCCCAATCTGACAGCAACCTACCTTTGTATCTTGATAGTGATTTTATTATCTTTGGTCAAACTCTCTCAATTAAAATAATTTCTGCTCTCGTAGAGATAAATAATGATGCCAGACTCGCGAGGGATCGTAATAGAGAGGAGGCCTATACCCAACAGTGGGTGGAAATGGGCTGAGATGATGATGAGATAAATAAAAATATTCATTGTTTGTCCATTAATATTTATTTGTAACTTAACTATCAACATGTATTAGATACCTATACGATATCAGCTAAACCTATATTTACACAACACTGTACAGGGCACCCATGCGCCAGTAAATGCTACGCAAACTCTTGGCCTTCATAGAAATTACACTTATGTATTATGTTATATATTATTATAAATAAAACGGAAATTACCCACGTAAATATGTTGATTTTCATCCCGACATAGTATCAATTCATGAGGTATTTTATCGTAATTCTCTTGTGTTTTATTTTGATAGTACAATGTACAACTTACGACATTTTGTACATTGAAGTTGATACGCAAACGACTATTTTACTTATGACAACATTTACTTACAGGGCCCATTTTAGGGTACCTACATTCCTAGTAAAATAGACTCGAAGTAAAAACAGTGAAGAGTGCCGTATAATTTCACAAAGGCCAAAAATTGCGATACAAAACAAAACTATAATACTAATTGCGGAGAAGGCATCTCCTAAGACACTGCGCTTGTAACTCAATCTTTAATACTCACTCACTATACATTAGTCTTTTCAATCAACTTTAAGTACACGAGAAACATGAATAAAATGCATGTATAGGTTATTTTATTGGTCAATTTCGAAGTCAATAGTTTGTACGTTACTTAGGCTTCTTATTGTCATAATATCACAAACTCGCGACAGAGGTCGCTTCGGCTACTTGCAGTGAATATATTATAGCGGGTCTATCCATGTACCATCATAGCTGCCTCAACACAAACACTTCATTGCTTAAAGAAACGGAAGACAACAAATTTTCGATATAAAAACCACTCCATATCAACTACATTATACATAACGTTAATAAAATAAATCATATCTTTAGAACAAAATAAGGCTGATTTTCTATCAATTTATACCATCAATATTTTTAAGCAAAAGGGTCTGTTCCCGATTTTTATTGATTCAATATTGCCAGTATAAATTGATGGAATAGAGCAGCCAGGAGAGATTCCAGCGGGTAACCCGACCGATCGCACTGGGTCCACAAAACATCCGAATAAACTTAACAATACTGAGATTTTAAACGAAACGGTGGTCAATTTGAATTTTTCACATCGATGGGGGTCTACGATCGAGCTGTCAATTTCATATACAAAATAAATATCGAGGAACTTAACTTTGAAACTTATCGTATCTCACTCGGTCAGAGTCCATCAACACTAATGGGTCGGGTGGTCACACGAGTTTGATCGTGGTCTCCGTGTTGTATTTCGCGAGTGTTTTCTTGACGCGCAGAGCCGTGAGCCGCACGGGGGGGTTCGCGTGCCAACACTCAGACATGAGGGTCACCAGCGTGGAGAGGGGCTCCGCCGCGATCCACCGCGACGGCACCGGCGGCCGCGTGCCTTGCTTCACCACCACCTCGTGCATGTCCTCGAAGGAAGGATCGGGTGGGACCAGATCCTGGTACGGCAGCGCGTAGGGCTCCACTAGCTGTGCCTTGTCTCCAGTAGCGCAACGCCTGCACATCTCCCACAGCACCAGGCCGAGGGAGTACATGTCCGCCATCTTGAAGGCTTCGAAGTTGGTGATGTCCAGTCTTTCGTCCAGCACCTCCGGGGCCATGTACCGGCGGGTGCCGACGCGCGTGTTGGGCGCGATGTCGACCTCGTTCCTCTCTGCCACGAACCGAACGGCGAGGCCGAAGTCCGCGATGGCGCAGGTTCCGTTCCGCTTCACGAGTATGTTCTTGCTTTTGATGTCGCGGTGCGCGATCGCCGGCTTGCCTTTCGTACCGAAGATGTCCATGTGCAGATGAGCCAGCCCGCTGACGATCGAGTAGGCCATGGCCATGAGCGAGGTGGTATCGAGGGCGACGGTCTGCAGATAATCATGGAGAGATCCGTTCTCGTGGTAGTCGGTGATCAGCAGCATCTGAGTCCAGGAGCCGGTGCCCTTGATGTCCGCCGCGATGAATCCGAGCACGTTCTCGTGCCGCATCAGCACGGTCTGATAGATCTCGGTCTCGCGGAACCAGGAGGCCTCCTCGGTCGTGAAGAACACTTTGACGGCGACGCGTTCGCCTCGCCAGCGGGCCAGCCAGACCTCTCCGTAGCGGCCCTTACCGATAGACTCTACCATCTGGATCTGTTTGGCGACGGTCCGTTGTACGAGGAGCGGCAGGCCGGAGCCGGAGCCGGAGGAGGCTTCTCCGATGTGGAGGGGAGCCGGGGGGGAGGGGGGACGCTTGCCGGCGCGGCGACGTCGGCGGCACACCAGCAGAGCTGCCGCCAGGAAGGCCAGTAGGGCGATGCATAGTGCGGCGGCGACGAGGATGGGCGGCGCGGCCGGGGACGCCGCTATGATGCCGGGAGCGTCCGTCACTTCGGGGGGAGGGTCCGGCACGCGAGGCTTCAGTGCACGATTGCAGAAGTCGCGATCGTAGCAACAGGCTATCGCCTTCGGATGCGTGTGTGGCACTTGTGAGCTCTTGCACTGAAAATAACAAAAACAACTGTGAGAAAAATAAAAAGCACATTTTAGGGAAATAATGGTAACAGTTAGAAGCGCTTATTTTGTTTGGCACATTGCCGAATTGGATGTTAAACGGATCCCTTTAACCATCACGATATTTTGGTTTTTGGCATCCTCGAATGTCAATGTTCTCCACGTGGGTGTTACCGTGGAGTCTTCACACTCATAAAGGAGAGCTTTTTACGATTAATAAAAAAACAGTAGCTTAATTAAATGTGAATCCACATCAATGCCTTTACTGAAAAGCAACTGCGGAATTGTCTGAACGAGGGTCACCATCTGCTCGCGAGCACTGCGTTCTACACTAGCGTATAAATCCAGATCATACGTATCAGATTCTCACCTGCATAAAGCCAGACTCATCAGGCGGCAGACAGCCCGCCGTCCTCTCGATCCCGTACGTCCCATTGTCCTCCAAGACCTCTTCAACCGCCACGAAGCAGTAGCCGCCGGGCTGCGTCACGCAGGTGCCGTTGGCGGCGCCGTTGGGGCACGCGATCGGGCCACCACACTCGCACACCAGGCCCCGACCTGGAATCAACAGGAAGGTAGGTCAGACTACAGGCCTAATAACAATTAAAGATTAACTCGAGAAAGCTTTGATGACCAGACGAGAAAGCTTGTCGTAACATCGTTTATCGTCCCAATGGCTATCATTAAAAATTACTGTTTTAATATTTAGAAATACATAGACACTCGCATTTATTGCTTTACCAAAGGCAAAAGGTAAATAATGTCATTAACGGGATAAACACCCTATCAAAAATGCGTTATGATGTCAGTCAGATCAGAATTTAAACAAAAAATTTACAACTCTTGCTTAAAAAAGTAAATAACAAAGATACGTTGAGCATTGGAGAGCGAAGTATGTTATAAGTAAGTATACCCTGCCAGAACGTTGGTTGAAGCAACCAGCAGGCTTAACATGTGCAGCGTGAGATATCTCACGAATGAGATAACAAAATTTTGTCGATGCCAACGATTTAGTCGAATCGTAATTTTTGAATTGTAATATCTATTGAATGAAAAGTCGGATTTTAAAAATTCCAAAAGTAATATTTAATTATTAAAATAGTTTTGAATATGAATTGATTTATTTGGCTATGGACTTATAAATCCAAAAATATTATTTTTACTTGGACATTTTGTCTACATAGGCTTACATGCGCAAGACAAATTTGACACAACACGACGAGAAACATGAGTATTTTCTCGTCGAACTTTTTGAGGACGAGATAGAAACCGTAGGGAAAATTTTTGTTATATGAAAGGGTTTTGTTTGTACATTTCAAAATGGTATTACTTTTTATTCTAAGATGTATAGTTATTGAAAAATATTGATAAATGTAAAATTTATTAGTCTGTCAGTGCTTCCAACTAACTCCCACAACTCTTCTCGACGAATCTAGGGAATTCTTAATGAAAAAGAGATTGTTTTGAATTTGAAAAATTATCAATGTGATTTCACTATAAACAACTTCGCCATTTCGGTACAGTCATCTGCCAAACACAACGAACAAATACATAATTAGATTTTTTTCGGCAGAATTAAAAAGCAGCCAAAAAATTTCAAATCCAAACACCACCTATATTTTTTGCAAAAACCATACGCTAAATATTTAAAATAAATTTTTAATTAATAGAATTTTTTTTTGGGTAATATGTGAAACATCTGCGGGCAACACTATTGTGGGCATTGAGAGAGGTCACAGAAACAATGTCAATTCATCAGTAATAATAAGTTCCATAAAAAGAGGTTTATACTTAGCATCGAGTTTTTAGCATGTTTTATGAAAATTGTATTTTAGCATCGTTGAGACGAACGAAAATACAATATTATAAAGATACAATATGTAATATAATATTATAGATAAAGAAACACTTCTCAAATTAAATCTTTTACAATCAAACTATTCAAACTTGTTAAAGGTAACCATTTAAAACCTTCTTTCTACATCTACGATACTCTTTTGCCTTCTCGAGTTTCTCGATCCGACGTGACATACAATCGACAACAACCATCTTCTCTACCGTGACGCGCATGTTAGCGTATATCGAGATAACGAAAGACATAATCTTAATATTGTCAATCTGCTCTAACGTTCAATGCTAGAGCAAGAAAGAGTTTCGCTCTCGACGACGACAAGGTATCTCACGCTGCACATGTTAAGCCTGCAGATGTATAGTCGACAAAGAAATTGGTTTACCACTCTAAGGCTGAATATCATTTGCATGTACAAAACATCAAGGTCTATTTTCGCTTGACAGATTAATAACTGCTACGTCAGAATCTGTCATTCCAGTTTATTTAAACTCAGAACTGTTGGCTTGCAATTTAACATAGAGGAGGAAGATAATTGCTCTGAGCAATTTAACCTCCTGCTACTTTATGTGCAATAAGACGTTTTGTTTAGTTTCGACGTAAAATAATTGAATTTTGAATCCAGGGAATTGAACTTTTTTACATATATATGTTTTTAATAGATTTAAAAACGTCCCATTTCCTGCTAGTAGCGTAAAGGGTTTTAGGATTCATAATAAACAATGATTTATCATTTAAAAATAACTTTATTGTCCTTCATAAAACGTAACAGTATCATTTAATTGTAAAAAAAAATTATAGGGAAATATCAGCCTAATAACGCGTGTTTCCACCATTAGCTTCGATGACTTCAAGCGGCTTCTCTTAAAGCCAACGAGGCGTGAACAAATGTCTGTCCCGCGCAAAGCCTCTCAAACTTCATGGCAATGACTATCGATGGCATCTCGAGCGTCGGTCAAATAAACTTTTTTAGCGTAACGTCTGTAATGCAATCTCATACTATGCAAATGCTGCCGAATGGTCTCTTTCGTAACATCGAATTCTTCTGCAAAATCGGTGGTAGAAGTGAAGCTGTTCTCTTCGTACTGACGTCTCATTGTTTCTCTTTGTTCGCTGGACAGTGCAGGCGGCTGACCACTTCGCCTATGATCTTGAAGAGTACCTTCTTCCCCTTCACGTCTTATCCAAAAACGTGCCGTATATCGCGATATGTTCAGTTCTCTAGAAATATCACTTATGTTGTATCCTAACCGATGTAATGATATAATTTCGGCTCTTTCCTGTAAGTTTAAATTACGTGACATTTTCTTGACATTATGTGACTCGAGTTGATCAATAACTGACACTTGACAGATCATAAGTCAAAAGCGATTCGAAAATGAATAAGTTTCTTTAAGTATGGTAGGTATCTAGCATAAACCTCCTTGATTTATAAGGACAAGTTGGTTTGTGTTTACAAAAAATATTCTCTATTGCGTTGACATCACAGTTCAAGTTGCATGTTCTTTAGCCATTGCTCTGTGATTGGCTCACAGTTAACCAATTACGTTAATGTAATACAGTAATCCTTAGCGAATAATTATGTTACTGGGAGATGTCATCAAAAGTGGTAAACCAATTTCTTTGTCGACTATACCTATACTGACAAAGTAATGAGAACCGTCTCGAAACGTCGGGATAAATAATAAAAAGGTAACGTGATAAATACCCGGTCATATAGTGTATAAAAAGTAATGAGAGTTGGTACAAATTATAAAAGGGATAAGATGTAACTCTAGTTAAATTTGACACCCTAGGATGCAATAGTGGAAAGTTACTAGAAACAGGTAACTGTTAGCGGTAAGATTTCAATTAAAACAAGTACATAATGAGCGAAAATTAATTAATCAGTGAAACTATAGGAAACCGACAAATTACTAAGAGATAAAAAGGAAAATAATAAATTTATCAGTGATCAAGGAAGTCACGGTATTGCAAGAACATCAATTATAAAGGAAATCATGATTAAGTATATAATGGTATACGTCAGATGATAAATGATTTGCAGTAAAGATAATGCAGTATTTTTTCAAAGAAATTAAAAGTCAAACAAATCAAGAGATGTGCAGATGCTGCAAAGAAAAATATAATGAACGGCTATAAGGAAAAACGTATTCTCGGCAGTGAATGAATAATGATGGTGATGCCATACGGCATGAGCTAATACTAGCCATAACCGTTACATACACAGCGTTTAACTGTCTATATGAAGAATTTTTTTATCTTATCCATCCAAAAACATAAATATTTTACGATGTTCATAGCATTTACAATTAAAAAATTATATATTTGTTGAAAAAACTTTAGTAAATGCGACAAAGAGTTTAAATGGACGTAAAATTCAAAACTAAAGGAACTTATACAGGTTTCGTCAAATTAATGACTAATTGATTATAATATAAAAAATAAGGAAAAGACGGCAACGTTAACAAAACCTACACAATAAAGTAACCAGAAAAGGAAGAATGGTATTGGATTGGAACTCAAGTAGGTAACGTACAGATAAAGAAATAACAATGAACTCATTGCAAAAACTCTGAAAGCAAAGAGAACCAGAAATGGCAAATCTTCATGCACCATCAGATATTCAGTGAAGTTTTTACGACGCTCCAACAATTGCGATGTAAAAGATCACGTAATCGTCACGGCTGTTAAAGCGAAGCCCTGTGCCATTGACACTAACTGTTACCTCCCATGGGACTTACTAGATAAGTCTACTCACTATTTTATGACTTTAGCTCCTTTGGCGGAAAATATACGACTCGCTTCATGTAATGAAAAGGTATTAAAAGATAATCTTCAACCTATTACGGAATAGTTTTATGCTTCAATATTTATGTTTGTAGTATCCTGAATAGTCATTTTTATTTTATAGGTGTTAACATAATTTTACATGTTTCTTATTTTTGATTTCGCTTCCGGCAGGAATATATTTAATTACATACAGCAAACATATGCGCCTACATGTTTCATGCATGAGTAATTTATTCCATAAATACAGCAGATATATGACCCAAAACAACTTGACCTGCCGGTCGGGGTCTGACATAAGATTGTATTTCTATGCAAAGACGAAGAACATTTAAAAGAAGACGCACAAAGAAAACTCGTTTAATTTACATGAAAATTGATCTGGCGTAGACTTTGCATTAACAATGATTCCATTAAATTATTCTGAATATCAAATGACAAAATATTTAAATACATTAATAATAGATTTATTAAACATTTATGAATAACTTCGTCGTCGAATCGTCAGAACGGTAATTAGAGACTGCTCAGCTAAACCGCAAATCGTTCGAAACATAAATATATATTTCAGAGAAGATTTAACTAATAGCATAGGATAGTAAACGTTAGAAGTCGGGACTACGATCAATATGCATCCCACACGGTCGAAAGAAATGTTTTTTTGGCGAGGAACAGGTACAGCGCCCGAGTTCATATGCCCCAATGCTCGTTCCGACCAACAAAAGTTTCAACGCAACAATAGGCTCGAAGCAGGTAAACCTTTACCTCGACATGTGGAGCTTCAGAATATAATAGTTTAAAAGTAATGATATAACACAGTGTAAACGTGTCATAGGAAAATGAGGCCGTGCAGGTTGCGCGACAGTTTTCCTAAAGATAATTTGAGTGTCATCAAGCTTATCAGCTGCAATAACAACGTCAGGTTATCAAGACGTAAACATACTACAAGCATTAAATTAGCTCTTGATGTTACTCGTGGTAAGATATAAGAGATAATGGAAATCAAAGAGTTGCTAACGTGATCCGAGAACGATTCATATGGAACTAATTAGTATTCTTGGATGAAATAAGAAACTGGTCAGCGTATAGTTGCCAGTGCCAGATGTCCAATACTCTCAATGAGAAAACAGATGTAAACACAACATGACGTTGTCGTTTAGATATCGAAATGGGCTAACAATAAAGCACTTGTGAAAAACTAAACGAGCATAGTTGTTCTACTTACTGAAGAAACAAATAGGAAACTATAAAGAAATAATCACAATGATTCAACTCGCACATCCTTATTACAAATCCGTGGAAGTGAAACAGCACTAAACACATTGATGAATTCAACTAAGATTTCAGGACAACACCAAAACAAACAAATCACTGTATGGAACCGCCTTGTGGGAAGTCGTAGCAGCCTTGCCGGCTCGCAGTACTGGGTAATACGATACGGAGGCTTGCGGGCGTGAAGCCTAGCTTAGATTTATGATGTAGTTTGTGGCACGTACTTAGTCTCATGTTGGAGAGCGTTCGAGGTGAGCCCGGCCCCGAATCCGCGCTATCATTTAAATATAACTTGGGAAGCGTCTGTCGCCGGCTTTATTTTTACACCAGAGAGATTATAAATGTAGACGGTGACAACGCACGCCGTTTCACGAGAGACGGTACGGTCAGCGCACGAGACCGCGGACTGGATGCGTCGCGTTCGGATGACGCGGACGGCGCGAATGACGGGCGGGTCGCGGGCGGCGTCCCTCGCGCCTCTGCCCCCGCCCCTCCTCACCCCTCCCCGCCAGCTCCGAGCGCCCGCCCCCGTGCAGTATGCACCGCTGCAGCCTCCACATGGCTCCGGAGATATCGCGAGAGTATGAGCCGCGATCACACACGCAAGATCGTTTCGAGCACAAATGCAACGATGCGATTCATTGACGCCACGCAGATATCGCCAACTATAACGATGTAATAAAACATCAACAGACTGTCGCCGGTCCAATAATCGAGACAACAATAATATTGTGTATATGTGTACATTGTGTACTACATTGATAAGCTTTAAACCAAAAGAGGAAAGTTTATGCCTACCTATCTATCAAACAGTGTTTCCTTATTAATACAAGGAAACACTTCATTCACTTGAAGAAATGTATAAAATTTAATAAAAATATGATAAAACATTACGAGCATAACGGGACTTCTTATAAACATTACGCCGTTTCAGATAACAGCGTCTTGGTATCAGTATCTAATATCGTTAACTGCGTGTATATAATTTTAGCGAAAGGAACTCTCTTATGGGGCGTCTAAACGGGCTATATTTTACGACAATTTGTGGCTGCAATACTGTGGCCGGCAACATTGCTAGCAATATCAGCCACACTATGCAATATTTTAAGGATGGCCCGGCATTATAGCCACATATTTTTTGGTATGTCAAAATGTTTTTATGTGTAGCCGGCGTGTGGCCGAACGATCGCCTCGCAATCGAAAATACTGCAATATATCTGGGCCATCTATATTGTTGTTCTGTTTTACTGTATATGCGCGTCACTTCTTCCTGCGATGTGAAGTACTTGCTGGCTGTCATGAGCGTCATTTCGTCGGCCATTGTTGCTGGATTGTGTGGCTCATTAAAGGGTTCTGAATCAAAGGCCATACTATTGCAGCCATATTGCAACATGTTGCCTGCAATTGATTGCTCAGCCATAAAATGCACTAAAATGTTTTTTTGATGGCTGGGCAATGTTTGCCAATAATTGCAGCCACAAATTGTCGTAAAATATAGCCCGTTTAGACGCCCCTTTAGTTGTTGAAAGCCAACATCTGTCGGAAGCGTAGCTTTTTATTGTTTACGAGCTATGTTTAAACTCCTACTTCCACATAATATTGTAGATAAACTTATGCAATAAACCCTAAGCGGTAGTAGCGTTATCCGAGGAACTATTGTAATGCGAAACATTTACGACCGGCACCGCCTGTGGAGTCGGTTCGTTTCCTTATGATTTCTGTCGAGTACATTTCCCCGAGGTTTCCGCGGAAGGCAATGGGCAAGTTTCGCAGCCGGTAAGGGCAGGCGGCGGGGTGGTCGTGTCCCGACGGCTCAGACAGATTTGGGCATGCATCAGCCTTATCTCGAGTTGCAATATCTGGGCGATCGGCCATATGCGGCTCACGTGCAGAGCGCGTCACGCGATCCAATTGCGATGAATAACAGTTGCTCCGAAACATCGCTCGGCTACGTTAATGCATCTCAAGGGTGCTCTGGCTGGAGTCGTTATTAACATCGAATTGCGCTAAACGAAAAGAATTTGGAAGTCGATTGTCGAAGTGTGCGAGTGCTGTGAATTCAAATGACACGTGCAAATACACTATTGTTCTCCGCTGGGGCTCGTCCGGAACATTAATTTGCAAATAATCGTTGCTATTAGCCTAATGTAGTTCGCTATTGGGGTTCTGATGGCGTGACCGGCTCTTGTTTGAGGATAATGCTGTTACGTTTATCAGTGCTGGCGATTTATCGACGCAGAGAAGTAATTTTCTCGTGGGAATAGGCCCCTGACGAGCGGTTTAAGCCATCAGAAGCTCATCAACATGGCAAAGATTACATTATAAACGGATAGGCGCAGACTATTCAAACAAATGACTTCAACAACATATTTAAATAGAGACAGTGTGGTTTAAAACATGTAAATGCGGTCGGTATTGGCACAGATGTTTCCGATATCAATTAACTTGGACGAAAATGAATCGGACATCGGGAGTGGTGCAATTGCAACCGATCAAATAAATCGATTTGTTTAAGATACCGGTAAAAGGGCGATCGATCATCGTGAATCTGATGTAAGACGCATCGCGCTACATCTCGTTTTAGATATGAATAAACTCGTGCCGTTTAGTCGACCGTCTCGGAATAAAGTTCAACTGATATCGATCGCAATGCAACACTTCCGGGAAAGTGAGACGATGAGATTAAAACGGTTGTGCTCGTTAATTCGATATGGATAACTAATTAAAACAGCGCGCAGAACAGCGGTAACCGCCCCCCCGGTTATCGCGTAATTTGGTCGTGACTGGAGCAAATGGCATGCCGATGCTGATCATGGCTCGCAAAGGGGAAAGGTCATAGCTGGGACTCCGGCGCCGATCTAGCGTAGCGACCTCTAGGATTATCCGAGGCGATCGATAAGGGTCCTGCGGGGCGCGGGCCGAGCGAGCTAGTGCGCGATAGGGCCAAAGAACATAATTTATTCGGCGGCAGAGTGGCGCGCCTGGAAGGTGCCGGCACCCCCGCGCTCCTCGCCCGCTCATCTCCCGGCTCCTTTCAAAACAGGATCCCGTCACTATTTTTTGTGGCTCTAAGGATTAAGGAGTATCAGGTTAAACGCAGGTTGCATAATAGTTCTTAAGACCCGTAATCTTGCGCAGTTCTCGTACGCATGTTCATGCCAGTGTATTAATTTCAGAAGTATTATTATTGTTTTTATTAGCGTTACTTACTTGTATGTAATTATAACGGAATTTTTGAACGTTACTTGACCAACTTCACGTTGGTTGGTAGTAGTGTGACCAGCTTTGCACACTTATCAAGAACCGATGATAAATAAATAATAAGCGGCTACCTTACCATACCACATCCAATGAAAACAGATCTGATTTTTTTATACTTTACAATTTTGAAATTTTGTAGACTGCAGTTGCAAAACTTCTAGAAGTTGTATTTAGTTAGGAAAAGTTGTAGAGAGCACCAACAAACACTTGTAAGCATGAGTTCAATGTATCTTCGATAAACACGGCAGACGGTGAGCCAATATTTACAAAATCGTAAAGCAATGTGAACTGTTATCGCACCTGACGTGAGAATCACTACAAGCGCTATCTGGATTGCCAACTGGATAGCTAAAGTTTATTAACCTCTGGACTGACAGGAATCATGTACTTATATGCAAAAAAAAAATAAACAAGTTTTAATTTCTAAAGATTAAAGACATTATATTCTATTCATAAAGAAGTAACTATCCTTGGACATTTTACACATCGTCACGTCATCTACTCGTAGTCGCAATCAACTGGATGCTTGTGATGTCCACCAGATAACTGATACATTTTCTGTAAATACATATGTATTTTGGATAAAAAAACACACACTAGGAACAAATTTGCACATCATACTAACAATTACCTTGCGGCGGGCATCGAACCCTCGACCTGTGTTTCAGGGCCTTTGTCCACTACACCACTTCGTCATCAGGCCGTAATGTGCTTTAAAAAAAGCTAGGCCCAGACCACTAGGTTCTTGCCTGATTCTTTCCCTGGTGTAGAGAGTTGTTTTGGAACAGGCAATAGAGTCACCTAGCTTATAAGACTGTACGATTTAGAGTGATCCTTGAGGTCCTACGAAATAAACATATTTTTCTTTCTTTCTTTCTGTGAACGGGAAGTCTCTTACAAACGAACTGCGTGCAATCTGCCACTTTGAATATGCAAGAGAAATCGATCAACATGTTAATGTCAAGACAAGACAGACAGGACTAGTACTAGCTAATTGTAAATTAAAAACATTTAAAACACTGATTTTATCGGTAACATCATAACTAGTTGCTCGTAAATCTATGAAGACGATCATTGAGAAACTAACATTTTATTGAAACAAAAATATGTCATTTATAGCGTCATGGAAGCAAAATATTTTCTCGTAGTGTTTCCCAGATCTATGCGTTTTTTATGTACTATAAAAAAGTGTATTTAATGTTTTTTCTTAAACTTTCGCGATCACAATTCATATTTTAGAACTATTTATGCACAGGTTTTTATCGCGTTGATTACCTTATTTATATCCCGACGTTTCGACTATGTTACAATAGTCGTGGTCGCGGGCAGACTGGAGTATGCATCTGAGTTTCGTTGTGAAGCGGCGGATAGTTAAGCAGAACTACCCTCGCTATCTTCAGAAAATGAATCGGCTGCATTTACACCACAACACACGACACTAACAGTATCTTTACACCGAAAGTTCATATTACGACGTGCACTGCATCTACTTATGACCGGATTCCATGATAACGGAAGCCTAAATCCATCCTCACGATTGAAATTCGGATATTTTTTGATTTCGATTGCTTCACGAATTATTCGCTTATAATACTGGCGTTCGTTTGCAAGAATCTTAGGATCATGAAGTTCAATCCAGTGATTAGGCCCTGAATCCACAAGGTGCTCTGCTATCGCTGATTTATTAACTTGGCGGTTCTTAACTGCTGCAATGTGCTCCTTTATGCGTTCGGCTATAGTACGCTTTGTTTGCCCAATATAGGAGCGACCACAACTGCAGTCGACTTTGTACACGCCAGGTACTTGAAATGGTATGACATCTTTCGGCGACCTCAACAGTTTTGCAACCGTTAAAGGAGTAAAAATGGTCTTAATTGAAAACTTGTTCAAAACATTGCCAATTTTATCGGTTACTCCCTTAACATATGGCAAAAATGAAGGTTGTCTGTTAACATCCGGTGATTTACTTTTTATTTTACATCTCTGCTGTGTTCTCAAACCTTTGTAGCCATTGCGTTTCAGTACCTCCTGAACATGCGCCAGTTCTTCTTCTAAATGTTCAGGGTCACAAAGGTTATAGGCTCTGCTAGTCAAGGAAGACACAACAGACTGCAAATGACGAGGATGGTGATGTGATGTCGCATGTAAATACCGGTCTGTATGTGTGGGTTTTCTGTAAACTGAGTGCGCCAAGGAACCATCAGTCTTCACCATCACTTTAACGTCAAGAAAAGCCAAAGATCTCCCCTCCTCTGCTTCGTGTGTGAACTTTATTTTAGGGTGGATCGAGTTCAAATACGTGGTCAGTTGCTCAATTTCATGTACACCACCCTTCAAAATACAGAAAACATCATCAACATATCGTTTCCATATTTTTACACCAAAAACCGTTAAGTCTAAAAGACTTTCAAAATGTTCCATCCAGATATTGGCTAAAACCGGCGCTACTGGGCTGCCCATAGCCACTCCGTCAATCTGAAGGTAATGTTGTCCCTGGTATAAAAAGTAGCTGCCATCCAAGCAATTCTTTAACATAACAATATGTTGATCCGGAAGTTCGAAGTCACTTAGCTTCTCTCTTACCACTTCAAGGCACTCAGTTATTGGAACATTAAAATCCGAATTATCCGAATTATCCGATTTGAAATATCCGAATTTCAATCGTGAGGATGGATTTAGGCTTCCGTTATCATGGAATCCGGTCATAAGTAGATGCAGTGCACGTCGTAATATGAACTTTCGGTGTAAAGATACTGTTAGTGTCGTGTGTTGTGGTGTAAATGCAGCCGATTCATTTTCTGAAGATAGCGAGGGTAGTTCTGCTTAACTATCCGCCGCTTCACAACGAAACTCAGATGCATACTCCAGTCTGCCCGCGACCACGACTATTGTAACATAGTCGAAACGTCGGGATATAAATAAGGTAATCAACGCGATAAAAACCTGTGCATAAATAGTTCTAAAATATAAGTGTATTTAATATGAGCTCAGTGGTCATCAGCTCCGTATAAATTGGTACTAGACAGTGCTCTGTAAAATATTTAGCTTTTTTTATCATCACGGCTAGCTTTGTAACTTCTCAAATAATGCAATGAAATAATACCATCATTCTAACATCTCCGTAATGATTGAGCTACGTCGCGTCGCGTGCCCTATTTTATCCGACCTCACGAAAACAACAACACAGATACGTGCATTATCTAGAACTGAATGAAGACATTACTTTTAAGCGTGATTGATTTGTAAATGAAAACTCAATTCAGTATAACGAGTTGATAAACGACGCGGTACTACTCGAGGCATCGTATTTGATCGGTTACATTCTAGCTACTTACTTACTACATGACCTGATTGCCTTAATCCTACAATAAATTCAGTAGCTCAAATATTCCACAATATATCATGGTATGAAATCCAAACACTACAACTTTGAGGCCACGTAATCTCTACTAGTGATTAGATAATCTTAATTGTAGGGGCGCGGCCGAGAGAAAACACTAGACTACTAAATTTTATCGCGGACCGATAACGTTATTTTTACCAAATGTGAAACAGCCGTGTTATAATCAGCCTAAAATCGACCTTACGAAACATTTTCCGCTTTTAAATAATGAACCTTAGCGATACGAAGATAAAATAACAAAGAGATTGCAACCAAGATCGAAATACAACGGCGAGCGGATACTACGCAGTAAAATTTGGTTATTTCATTTCTAATATGGAGTACAAAAGAGACGTAATTTCCTCAGCTACAATAAAAGCATAACAAGATGATAATAAACATAAAATGAAAATCGATAATGTTAATTCAAATAATCTAAAGACGGATGAAATTAATGATCAGTTCAAAGCAATGAAAGACGGGCTAATTGAAGCGGTCCGAGACAAACGAATTGCAATTGTGATTCCATAGAGCTGAATACAGCTTGTCAGTCAATGTCGCAAATCCGAATGTTCAAACGGATGACTGACAACGAACAATCGTGTTTTAATAGCGAGACAAAAACAAACGTAGGCGCACCGCGATAGAATCAAAAATAGCAATTGAACAATGCAGAAGAGATTAAAAACTATATGATGTTCATATTCAAAATCTCGAGTACGAATTAAATCAAGTTTAGTTATTAGTCATATATTTATAAGTTTGTAATAACGATTAAGCAACTTTTAACTAAGCAAATTGATTATCAAAAGCCAAATAAAATGTTGTTTTGTAAATATAATCTACATCCAAACACTACATTTACATTTAAACCATGATCAAACAGGTACTTGTTAACAGTAATTAACTACGGAAAGCCCGAAATAATACCACAGTTTATGCAAATACTAAAATGATTTAGATAGCCTTTCATACTGTTTATGTCAAAGACATTCGTTTAAGACATTCCACATCTTAAGTTGATGGAAATAAGATTGCGAGTGCCTAGTTTATTTTCAAATCTAGTGCCTGTCAAGACTATAAATTTGCCAAATGGTCGGTAAGGCACGACAGGTGACGCCCACAGACGAGAAAGCAATATCAGTTCTGAATGCGCATGGCATAGCCCCAGGTGAATCGAGATAGGCAATATCTCGACGTGATGCTTTTCATGCCGGGTCAAAAGTTAACGAACTTTAAAATGAAAATAACTAATAAAACTAAAGACAATCTAACATTAAAACAATTACACGAAACGACAATGTAATAAAATATTATAGTTGTTTCGATTATTCTCACCTACGCTTCGACGCCACACGAACGGAAATTGTCTTCGTCACGAAGATTAATATAATTACAATTATTTAACAGAAATCAATTTTCTAAGAACCGTGGTTGAAATCTGTGAAATTGGAAGTCTTATTCTCAGACTATAGTTCTAAGTACTCAATACGAACCTAGTATTCAGTTTACACAAGTGTTCTTATTTATGTATTTGGCACAAGAAGCCGAGTATTTACAAGTAATGATACCATGATGTTGGTAATGGTTGTGTGCACAAGCTTTGAGACCTCGCGTGGGCGTGTGTTGGAACACTTGGAACGAAACGTCGACTTTTGACCGTAATGTGGAACGAAGTGTGGGCAACCGAACGGTGCTCTTGCGCAAGATCGAAGGCCACTGTTATAATATGGATCGGAATCGGTTTCACATTAAATTTTTCATGGTAGACTCTATGCGGTAGCGTTATAATAATTTGCATTTAAGATTAAACTTCACCTTTTCGTTGATCTCAGTTAATAATATATTAGATATGCATATGTGGCTCCAACCGGTAGCTTAAGATCCACAAAACGTAAACAAGAACGCAAATCTTTTGGGAACGGGCTATAAGTTTGATACGTTTATCTAAAGTGGCAATGTTATCGATAAAAATAAAGTAAAAAGTGACAAATGCGAAGGGAACAAGGAAGAACGTTCAGCGTCGGCTGGAGTTGAACTTTTTAATCGCATCGCGTAGGCGACTTCCGTGACATTAACCGCTGGAGACGACATTAATGTCGAACCTACGACTGACACACGACACCCATTACTATTATTATTTTGTCTAATGGCTTGTAGGTTATCATCTTCATATAAGTTGACGAAATTTTGATCGTAAAATTTTATTCAAATAGGTATAATATGGAGTGACAAACGGGAATACAGATAGAGCACGCCTGCGGGCTTACCATGAACGTTTATAGCGATTCAGTTTAGGTCCAACTACGAACCAGTTTTGACGTAAAGAAAGGCGCTGACGTAAAATTTTGACAGTCAGGCAGAACCTAAACTGAATCGCTAACACCTCATGGTACGGCTCCTGGTGTTAGAAATGTAAATAGGCTTGGGTCAAAACAGTCTAAAATTAAAACAAAAAATTTAACAATATTTAGGTTCATAATGAACAAAAACCCCAAAGACGTAATTCGATACTCATTCACAAATTGAAAACTTGATCCGGATCATAGGACCGAAAAACATGGCCGACAATGTCGCCGGGCGGAAATTTTCTGTAAATTAATACTTAGCCTTTTTTATGATGTAACTAAATACAGCCTATTGACAGCTGTGGTGTGTAATCAAGCTTACTTAGCTTATTATGTGTCACCGACGTATTAAAAAAATAATCATCATCGGATCAATCTTGAGGTACTAGAAACCTGTGACCATTCATGAATGGAAAGCAGGCTGTCAATTTTAGGAATATTCAGCACGCATACGTACAAGGAAGTGCCATGTCATTTTAATATTATTTTTCGATAAACGAGATGGGGCAGGCGTATCGGTGGATCTGTAGAAAGTGCAGCCCACGCGTGGCAAGAGGTCACAGCCGCCCACGCACCCCGAGCCATTAGACGATTGGGAAACTGGCAGAGGCTCATGAATTGCAAGTCTTTCGATTGCCTAGGTGGGCAGTTCTACTGATGAAACAGTAAAACAACTTCAGTGTCGCCTTAGGCAACTCTATATCAATAACTTTCAAACTATTCAAAGTTTAGCGTTTTCTGACTTTAAAAAGTTTTTGTTTGTGTTAAATTAGGTGTTTTATCGTAGGACTGGTAAATAATGATAGGTACTTTTATAAGCTGTAAAAAAAATGATAGATCAAATGGTAGAGTATGGGGTGGTGGTGGTCTCTTTTAGGGTGAAGCTCGCTGTGGACATGTACTTTTGTTTGAATGTCTTATTTATTTGTTAACGTTTTTATCGTACATTTAAGAATTAAAATAATAAATAAAACATCTGCTCAAAAATCCATCAACTTATTCCATATATTAACTTTTCTGTATTTTCCAGATCATTGCAGATGGGACTTCTCATACTGTGATAACCTGGATCAGTCTTGCAGAGGTGTTCTACTCGCAATTAACGCAGTAATTGATGATTATTGCGAAACGCGGGGGTGGCTGGTCCATTAACGAAGCAACCTGAGGGCGGGCCGATAACGTAACGTGATCGAGCACCGATTACAAGACAGCTATGAATCTGCTGAATTGTACGAAGACTAATGGATCTAGGGAAGGCGGGATGAGTACTGATGTGCGCTTACGAAGTCTTCACGTTTCCAGATCCTGTCTCTAGAATATGCTAACTAACCGAAGCTATCTCATCGATAATTCAGTTTGAAGCTTGATATGAAATATTTAACAGATTTGTGTAAATCGTGTATAATGTAGTACAAGAGACATTACCATAATTGACAATAACCCATGGGACTTACTTGTTGAGTACGTATAAATATCGGCGGTCTAGATACCAACATTGTTCATTTTTTCAGAGGACCTTCATCTACGCATAAATGAGGGTCGAGTTGACGGACTTCAGATTATTGCACTAATATCATAATTTGTACGAACGTTTGTTTCACTGAAAAAACTACAGAACGGATTTGGCTAAAACTTGGAATGTAAAGAGTTAGTAACAGTAGTATTAGTTAGTAGTAATTTAGTTTTTTATACGGTTTACCATGTGAGCAAAGTGGACAGAAGTTTTAAATATTTAGAATGATAAAATAAGAAACCAAAAACAGATTTCAAGACAAAAAACATTAAAGCGATAATTTTAGTGTCTCATAAAATTAAGACAGTAGAGATAAAGGTAGCACTATTGGTTTGGCGAGTCGCGTGCCGGGACCCGGGTCAAGTCACCCGTGGGCGGTAGTTATCTGTCGAAAACACACGTCCAACAGCAAATTGATACTTATGATCACGTCCACATGTTTGCAGATAATACGAATATAATTTCATTTGATAATTTAGTGGGAGGTATATCCGAATATATATAATAAAACTAATAACGAAACCTTATTATAGATTTGATAAAGGATTAAACTTTATTATATCCATTTTTGGCTGGATCAGGTATTATTTCTGAATAAATTATCGAACTGGTTGTCAATAACAAATTAATAGGCAGTTCGGATCACTGGCTGTGACTGTGAAACATAAAATAAAAAAAGACGGGTGGCACTCGGGGACTGCCGCGGTAAAGCTATTGCATGCCACCTAGAAGCGAGTTGCTGAACTAAAGAGACAAGCGTTAGGTTATTTTCGTTACGGAATTTCTGGATTCGGCCTCCACGCTCAAGGCCCGCGATAGAAGCTATGCAATAGCTTAAAAATATGTTTTAAGTAAAGAGTTCAAAAATTCACAGATCTTGTCTAACTAGACTTGAGAAACTAAAAACAATCACATAAATCTCATCCAAAGTATACAACAATATCGAAATATACATACCTACATTATAAATGATGTGGTTCTGATAAGACTAGTTGCAGACGCAAACGCTATTAATCAAAAACTCATTAAAATACAAGAATATGCAATGCTATAAAATTGAATTTATATAAATGTTTCGTATTTCGTTTGCAACATAGAGCAAACGCACGATTGCTATATAAAATTCCAGCATCGAGAGATGCTTAACATTCTCACTTTCGAGGCGTGTATGAATGAAGTTGGCTATACATAAGTTACGACGGCATGTTTATGCAAATAGACGTGGTTCATTGATGGAGCCCCACCAGCGGCCATCGTACATAACGGCCTACCAGACAGGTCTGCAATAACATTACATATCGTACAAGTATACCGTCTGACCCGCGGTGCTCAATCAACTTCTAATAAACGGTGCCGATTAAAATTTTATTTAAGACTAGCGCGTCCTGGCTTTGCACGGGTGTACTAATGAAACTACCGGGATAAAATATAGCCTATAACCATCCAGACAGTCCATTCTACACATCGGTGAAAGAATTTTTGAAATCGGTTCAGTACTTTCGGAAATTACCTCCGTCAAACAAACAAATGTTACCTCTTTATAATATTAGTAAAGAAGTATAGATATAGACTAGTTTCACCAATTGGTCTCGCAGACGTTTGTCGCTGCAACAGGTGTTCGTTAGTTGCTCGTTTATGGAACGCTGCTAGCTAGAAATCGATAAATGTCCATACTACATCACTGCAAATGAATTTATTAGTGCTGTGGTCCAATAAAGTTCTGCAATTTTGGTTGGAATGATGATAATATCTGCCGCAATTATATTGGAGTAGTTTATTGCGTTGCAATCCGAACGTCCATTAATTTATCTAGTAGCTCATATTTCCTAATACGTATGAATGCAATTATTTCGGTGAATGCATTCAAAATCCTTGAAGCGTAGAGTGGAACTTTATTAAATATTAAGTATTCTCCTCTTACTATTCCTGCTAGTGGATTGTAGGTATGTTTTACTAAATTTGACTATATACATAATGGCATATTGGGTGTGGCAATCTCAAACTGCGATAACTAAAACTAGTTTCTGTATTCGTGACCTCTTACTTTATAGCTACAAGTCGCGACATGCCGTGGTCCAGACTTTCTTTTTATCACACAGAATTTAAATGGTACCAATTTGTCGAGAAACCAGATTTGCCTTTTCGGTAGAGTTGTAAGTACGTTGCTGTGGTGACATTGAATGATCCCAGGTTACCATTCATGCATATAGAGAACAATTAGATAATCTATCATTATTGAAACAGTTATGTAACAGCATGTGTTGAGTGTTGATAACAATGGTTCACAGTGCATGTAAGCTACCAAGTCCAAACGTATTGCATACAATCATACAATATCTGCTGTCTTCATACAATATCTCAGCACAACGTCTCATATGTTGGAATGACTTAATATTTCCCCGCGCACACATAGTTATCTATGACGTTGTGGGTAGCGTGTAGCATGAAGCGTGTAGCATGTTACAGTCCAAATTCTATATTTGTTTTACAAACTGTTTTATAATAGTGATGGTCAATGCACACTTTTAATTAAACTTCTCTTCACCAGTACCCGCTGTTTTCTGCTTAAAAATTGGTTTAAATCAGATGAGTTCTAATTACTACAACAGGCGCATTGGTCGGGGTTTCATAGATAAACAAGAGTTTATTTTTTAATAAATAATTTGTACGCCTAGCGCAGAACACAGCGATATTTCACTTTTTGTAACAACTTTATTTCAACCTGTGTATCACAAATATATATTTTGATTTTGATTTTGAATAATGTAAGTTTGTATGAGCAAAACATCAATTCTGGGTGTTCGAGTATAAAGGTAAGTGTTCGAGTATTAAAGCTAAGACGTCTTCATCTTTACATACAAAATCTTTGATTTTAGTTTGACTAGGATCCACAGCAAGACAACTGAGGTGCAGTGCACACACTAGAATACAATTGCTAGAGATATCAGTTTGGCCGTAACATACATACTCACACAGCGCCAGTTTCCGGCCGTGTCTGTGAATGACTCTTACGCATGTTTACTACCGCGCCTGCGCTCGGCTGTCGATCATTTCGGTACTGAGTTACGTCATCACACATTACAGTTCCAATTTCCACTGGGTTTGCGCTGCCCGGTTGCGTTAGCTCACCTTTTCGTTACATCTTTGGCAGCCTTCCATCTATTGCTTCTACATACCATTCATTACTTAGAATTATATAGCCAGCTAATTTAGATTTAGTGGTTGTACTGTTTTCAATAGCTTTCTTAAACCCAGCCACATAAGTCTATTTGTATTAGTTTTTAGGTATGTACTACTAGGTGTCCCTTATCTATTCTCAATTCTGTTATCTTGTTGGTTCCATCCTCAAGCCTGCGCCCCTACGATAAGGTCCCCTCTTTATTGTTTCTGCTCCAGCAATGTGCTCAAAGATATAATTAATCATGTTTATAATTAGAACAAATACGTCTCACTCGCTAACTTATAAGTCATTCTGCGAAGATGAATGAATAATATGAAGGTATTTGTCAACTTATAATTAACGAAACTAGACCGCACAATATGAATTTGAAATGGCGCTTATTTTTGGAAACTATAACAACCAAAGCATATTCATAAGACTCTAAATGGTAAAACTTGGACTATTTCCAATCCAAAATAAACTAGCTTAAATGGTCGTATGCGAATAAGTTTAATGTAGAGTGTGGTAACTTGTATGATAATTTAACACGATCTGCATGAATGCGAGTTACAAAACCCATTTAAAAAGAAGTAAATGTTAATGCAAATACTATTCTATTACAAAGTTACATCGAAGCCAGTGTGTAAGAGGCCCTTATGGTTGTGCCTGATGAATATTTAGTAAGTTCCCTTCCTGTGGTCACGTTAAAACTTTATGTTAAAGGCTTCAACTAGTACAATTTGTAGGCTAACACTTGAATCAGCACAATTATTTAGATTAGAGTTCAACAAAATCACGTTATTAGCCACGAAGTGATTTTACTAACGTAATTTATATGTAAAACATACTTTACGTTAGTAGAATCACTTCTAAACTGTTATTTTATTATTTAGAACAAACTACAATGCGAAGACCTAATTGGGAAGTGGACTATATGTACCTCAAGGGTAAGCAATGGCTCCTGTTTTATCAAATTGTATTTTTTGTGTACAGATAATTTAATATTCATAAATTAATCTGTCCAGTGAAGCAAGTAATGATCTGAATCAAATCCAATTTGGCATACGATTAGATTGACAAGTTGAAGGCAACAAAGTTGCAGCAAATATGAATGTTCAACATTTACTGAGTTAATAATCCTGAATAAATTTATTAATAACAACTTTAATGGCTTCCTAAATAAATTATTTATTTTGCGATTCTCAGACGTCGTAAATCTTAGTTTCCTGCGTCGTATTCAAGTGTAAAGAAATTACGACATGTATTAATAACATCTCTGTGATTTCGTAGAGTGATGGCTTTTGCGTTTATAGGGCAATATATAAATAAAGTACAAGTCGCTCGAGTAGTTCTAACTTGGAAAAAGTAGCCTAAATGTTATTTTATGTCATCCACTATAAACATTTTTTTTTGTTGTTTCACGTTCATAAATCTAAAAAAGTCTAGCGAACCCAGAGGAGGCCCATGTGACACACGTGAAATCTTCTCGTTGTCGACCAATTTTTTTATCATGCTCTAGCACAGTACGTTAGAGCAGTTTGACTTTATCGAAATATTTCATCTGTCGTCTTGACACGTTGCACGTATTACAAAACGGCCTACTGATCTTATATCTTGTCTTATAATTAACTAGCTGCGCCCCGCGGTTTCACCCGCGTAAGTCCCGTTCCCGCGGGAGTATCGGGATAAAAAGTAGCCTATGTGTTAATGAAGGGTATCTCCTATCTACATACCAAATTTCAACCAAATCGGTCCAGCCCTTTTTTGCGTGAAAGAATAACAAACATACATTCTCACAAACTTTCACATTTATAATATTAGTAGGATAGGATAGGATAGGAAGGAAGTAGGATAGGATGAGATGATCCGAGATCATGGTCCTGGCAATGGATTACGGTATCGACGATGTCAATATCCTCTCTGCAACAATCTCTCTGATACTAATTAAACTAACGAGTAGATATCCGACGGCCCACGGGCGGTCTATGCTGTGACGTCACAAACATACCACTTCCTTATACTTTGTAGCTTCTCAAGCGAAATGTCTTGGAAAAAAAGAAAATACATTGTATTCAACAAACATTTTAAATAAACAAAACAAAATATAGAAATGAAATATATATTTGCTGGATTTTACGAATCAAGCACTGTTTTACAGTGTCACCTAGGAGTTCTCAGGAGGTCAAAAAAAAATAATTCCTAAGAAAGAAAGACATTGATACTAGATTTGCATCACAAGCGATATTGTTCAACAAAATTGATAAATTATTATCTTTAGCAAAAATTTTGGTTTTAATAAAACGGGTTTTAGTGTTTTTTCAAAAACATAACAAACTAAACAGGCAATAGAATATTAATCTAAAACAGTATTGATGACTTATGCCATTACTGGATTATATGTTGATGGCAGGTCAGTCATTCACCCTAATCTTAACTGAGCCTATTATCTTAATCGGTGAAACATTCTTAATTTTTCTATATCATTTCTTTTCCACTTATCTTTTGGCGTCTTGTCAATAAGCATTTAAGCTTATTTTAAGAACCTGACATGTCTAAGAAGTGGTCTTCTATAAGATTTTATTGAATAAAATATTTTGACTTTTGACTTTTGGCTAAATTTTGTTTGAATAATTTAGAGATTGATTTGATGATGAGTTATTTCCGAAATGAAAACAATAATGCATGGCTAGAAATTCACCACCTCCGTATTCAAAGTTTATGTTACATCCCACTTGGCCATTGCAGCTCAGCTAGTTAGTGTTTAATCGATATATGAGTGGCTCCTAAGCATAACATTAAGATAACGGTGAGCACGCTGTCTCCTCCACGGTTAGTGATTTCTAAAGTAACACAGCGCGGTGGGGATCGTGTTTCCAGTACTGCGTACAATATTGACTCCTTTTAACGTAACGCAACACGCCAAAGTTTACTTTTCAATCCACAGATCGATAAGTACAACTGAACGAGGAAACTTCGGTTTTATGCTTGAAAATTTTATTGTTTATTTTGAAAAACAGGCCCAGTCTTCTTACAAAATGCACATGATCCTTTTATTCACTCAAACAGAAAAACAAACTAAGGCTTTACATCTTCACTAGGTAATTTAATACAGTCTGGAGGCAATAGTGTACACTGAACAGGATAATGTAAAGCCATAATTGAGATAGAATAGGCTTATATCGTACTTAACAATCCTGTCAGCTTAAACAGCCACATCCACAGAAAAGATATGGAACGGAACACATAGAAACAGCGCGATTTATCTTTAAATTCGGCCATCGTCAGGAAAATATTTTCACTAAGTTTCAGATATACTATACTTGATTTCTTGAAACGAGCTAATAGGAAAAAAAATAAACGCTCGTGATTGGTCGTCAAAAATAATTGGATTGGCTAGATTTGACAATTGACAATTACTTTGAGAATTGGCTAGATTGTCAAGAGATACACAATTATTTTTGACAACCAATCACGTGAGTTTATTTTATCTTCCTATTAGCTCGCTTCAAGAAATAAAGTATAATATTATATTTTTATCAAAGCCATAGGTCAGCGCTGACATCTTCGACGACTATTCTGCCATTTCACCGTGCAGGTGTGTTAAGAATAGTTCAGCAGTTAGACACAACAGTAGGCGACATGCGACATCCGTAACAGAGTGCCAAGCCAAACATGTCGCGTGTATTTCTGTGCTTTCATTCGTCGCGCCGGGCCGTCTGGTCCGAATGTACTCGATATACTCATTACTTGCATAAATGAAGTGATCATCGCCAAATGCTATTCTTGCTGGAGTGACGAAATAATGACGAATCGCATTTATCACCTGTCGCTTAATAAAGTCGCTGAGAACAATAACAATTTAACTACGACTAGTTGATGTGTATATGTTGTTTTTCTTTCATAATCGTAAAGGCTTACAAACGGCAAAATCGAGGCGTTAATAAGAAAAACTAAAACTCCGTCACTAGAGTTGGCCACTTGCTCATACGAACGAAGGAACAAATAACAAAGATCAAGCAGAATTAGAAAATATGTTTTTTAGTTGTTTTTAAGGATATATAGAAGGATCTTATTGATACACTTAAAAATGTTTAACCTGTAAAGATTTTTGTGTATAAGGTTCAAAAAACAGGACCTTGCCAACCACTCACCCAGTAATAGAATTGCATTTTAAGTTCTTGTAACATAAAACGGCACGTAAAGATTTGAATTACAAACCAGCAGACTCTAAGCTTAACTGTACCTACGATTGCTAAAGCTACGAAGCATTTGCTATACGTGTTTCCTGTGATTTAACCATTGAATCGGAAATCTATTCAAATAAACTTCTTTAGAACCTAATGCGTTGCTGATGCATATTCAAACGCAAGCATTCGTTGAAAAGTGCCATGGTCTGGTGTTTCACTAAAGGTTTCCTTTACGACAACAGGTATAAAAGTGTATTCCGTGCTCACATGTGCGTCGAATCGGGCAACTTCTCGGAATCTCGACTTTTTCTCAGGTTACAAAAGTCTGGTATACAATGGGCAGTCGCATCTGGCAGACACAGTGTCGTCTATAGCAGCCCCGGACAATAGAAACCCCTGATTTTATAGGATTTTTAGATTGAACATTGTGTGATTTACACAATAGTCTACCTGCGTGTACCTGCTCACTATTGTATGGGTCAGTATGAAGCATAAAGTTGAGATTCTTTACAATCAACTTCTATTCAAAGGCGAGGAGAATCAACGATTTATTTTAGTTTTATTTTTTAGAAATACCTACCTTAGATATCACACAGTATAATCACATAAAGTCGAGAATTTATTTAAATATAGCAACAATTTTTCCTAAAGTTCATGTATATTTTTTTAGAGATAAGATTTATGTCAGTCCGTTGACAAACCGTTAGCTGGTTCATATCACTCCACACAAGCAATTTAAAGTTGATAGTGGAATAAATCTCTAACACCGGCAATTACAGTGCACACGACAAATAATTCACATAAAAAGTAACTGGCTTGAACATTACTCGCCTATCGTACCATCGGTCACTCTCCACCATCGTTGCTTAAATCATATTTGTAATTACAGTTTATTTCTTCTGTAGATCGGTGTATTAATATACCTACAGGCGCTGTAACGGGTTATGGAAGACAAAGATTGCATTAACTAAAAGCTGTTTGGAAACTCCTATTGCAAGAGGTATGTTCAAAAAGTAAATAGCCTGTATGAAATTTAAGAAAAAATTACATTGAACTATCGCTAGAGATAGTATAGGGGAGCCGTTGACCCATCAATCCTTCTTCTTGGTAGACGATCACCTGACACCGGGTGAGACAATGCCTCATTGAGTTATCATAGGAGGTGTTGTACCGAGCAAGCTATAACGGATACACGACATCATATTCCAAGAAATACTGTGCAATGTCTATTTGCATTTCCGTATACTATTTGCGAAGACGTTTGAGTCAAATTTAAACATTCTCGAGCTGCAAGTACACGAATGTTTATAAGTAATGTAAAGCAAGAGCGCTTGCACCCAGTATGCTAATCTAAATATAAGGATTACTGGTAAGCTAAAACTAAATTAAATTTGAATACTAGAAGTTCGATACTAAATAAGCAATAAAGATATAAAGATACAGAATTAGCAGTCTAATCTCTAGACACAACGATAAAGGCAACTAACGCGACAGTTATTAAATTATGAAGGTGGCGACAAATAATGTGTTGCCTTAGCTAGCAGTTAGGGTGAAATTTGAGTCGTGCCCATAACTCACATTTAGGATCTCTCCAATTAAATTGGGAGAAACCGTATCATGATTGATGATTTCAAAGTATCAAGAAAACAAAAAGGAAGGTAGTATATCGTCAGTTATCAGGAGTCGCTAAATGAGCTCATGTCCAAATAGGTCGGTTCTCTGGGTAACGTGAAGCAGTAGGCGGATCCTTTGATCCATTAATTATATTCACACCTTTGTCGACCGCGAGTCGAGGAGGTTTTTTTCAAAAAGCGACAGTTCTCAGAAAGATGGCGGCCGCGCGCCGAGACAAGAACAAAAAGTTGAAGCGCGAGCACGAGCGAGTCGGATCTCTCTCAACTAATGTTTTTTAAGGGTCAGATAGTCACACTTATAAAACATGAAAGTCATAAAACTATTAGATAAATATTTTAAGTAACATCAAAAATGAAACCATTTTAGGTAAGTATACCTTCAGAATAAACAATGCAATATTTGTGTATAAAACTATTCTTTACTGCACGCCTGACAAGAATTTTCGGCCCCGACTTGAGTTGACACGGCAATAATACCTAGAAGGCGGACGGAACAGGTTTGGTGTATTTACGAAGTGTGCTTCACAAGAAATCTCAGACGACCCTGAAGATCTAACACCTCGATACAACTTCAGGAATCTCTTAAACTCGTTCGGCCACTAAACAAGGAGTTGGATTCCCTGAACACGTCGCGCCGGGCAGTTAATTCTAACCCTGTCAAGTTGTCAAGTCGCTTTTTTGTGCCCCGTGTTTCTGTGTAAAACGCGGCAAATTCACTTCACACCAATTTAGGATGCCTGATGTCGCAGTGGTCTACATAACTGGCATTATTAACAACATCGGTCTCGGATTAAGTACCATTTTACTTTTTATGGTATGCAGGACTCGGTGATGTTTACTTTTTTATGAGCCATTTATGGTACTGGCCAACGACTATGTAGATTGAGCATTAATATTTACAGCGACTAAAAAGTGTGATCAAAGCTTCTTTACGCATTATGGGGTTGGAAGTTTCTTGCATGACATTTATGGGTAGAGTTACATTACGGAATATTAATATCCAAAAGCATGTTAGGCTATCAACAACGTCGACTTCCTAAACTTTCTATTCAAAGCACGAGAGCACAATTATCGTTTGTTTGCTTGACAGTTTCCATTCAGCCTGTTCCGAATCTGGTGTGCAAATAAGGTTCAATGGCCGGCTAGAGCAGACTGCAGCGGTGGGCTTGCGGTCTACATAGGCTCAGCGGATCCATGACACGCTCTATCGCTCGCATCTAAGCTTGCAAGCCGCACCTTGGCGAGGGTAGTGTACTGTGATAAGAAACGCGAGAGCGATTTTACCTTATTTCCTTACGTTGCGATTTGTGGATGCTATCGGGTATTTTGCATTTTCTATTAACACAAAACTTATACTGAAATTCACAACGTTAGCGAGTAAACACTTAGTTATATTGCTTCTTCTCTGAATATGGTCTGGAAGAAAATATTCGCATAAAACTTGTCTACTTGTTAACAAGCAATCAAAAAATATTAAAATACGAACCGATGGTTACGATACCGGTTACCGATAGTAGGCTACTAATTTCGCTCCCTAGTAGTGTCGTAAAATTATTATCTCGAATCAATGGCGCCGCGCCGGGCCGCCCGAGAGGATTAATAGGTAAAAAATTATCGCCTATAAAAACCTAGATCGCATTACAACCGTAAAAATATTTTCTAATGCAGTAAACGTTATACGGATAATGAATTTCACGAGTTTATGCAAATCGCCATCGTAAACACCATGCCCGCAGCATCCCGGCCTCTGCTCAAATGTTGCGTTGAGTCTATTAAATTGTTAACAGTTCACTGATTAGAGGTTAGGTATTGATTTCAATTTGGGTCCGATGCGATCACGCGAGCGAATCTATTTAGATTTATTACCTTTCTATGATTTAAGATTGAATACTGGCCGCGCCTTCTAACGGATGAAATTGCCAGCACCTGTTTTTTTGTTTATTTATTGCGATCGTTATAAACGCTACTGGTATATTTAATCTTTAGAGTAGTCACCAAAATTATAGTAATTCTGGCTTTATATTAACCTGATTTCTCTGAGAGACGCATCAGTAGAATTTACTGAAGCTACATATCGCTTTGAGGCAAGTAGAAAGAGCAACTTTGTAGAAATTGATCGATGGATATCAGGTTATAGCGTGTATACTCGTATAAAGGTAACATGTCTTCTCACAATCTCTTTTACTATGTGATACTAGTATCATTCAATCGATGTTTTACATTTTAAACATACCTAAATACAAATACTGGAATAAACGTAAATTTCTATCACCCTCCCGTTTAAACACAAGCTATAAAAATGTCAATATTACAATCGTGTATCCTATTTCTAACAACAGCGTATCTGGTTCAGAAAATTAATAGTCTGCATATTTCAAATTGTAAAGTTGCTCGATATTGTAAGCTGAAACCGAGTTCGTGACTTCTATCTACGAAACATGATCTATGTATTAAAATGAGTCTATCATGGGATATCTATCAGCGCGCCGGAGCGGATAATTGTGCAAGCAACAATAGCTAAATGCTTCGAATAATACCGTGAGCCGCTAGCCACGACTAAGGTCAGCTAGGACATAGAAAGCCATACCAATGGAAGTAGGCTCTACTTGGAATTATAAATCAACAATCGGAACCAGACAAATCCTTGACTTCTTTAATAAAACATTATGTTATATTAATAGTATAAACCAGTATTGCCGATCACGTCACTTTCAATGAGACTCATTTAACAAAACCGCTGTAGAAAATGAAGATTAATATGAATTCGAATATCCATTCTAGGCGAGGCAGCGAATTACAGGCTAGGCTGGGCCTTTCAAACGCCACCATTGTAAGGTAATAGCGGCAATGTACGCTTTACGAGCAAACCTAAATCAACTTAACTAAACTGCTCAAGGACAAATAGCCTTACAAAGTGCGACAATTTACACCTTGCTATTTGTCGGGGACTCGAGGCGTTTCGATTATGCGGTAGTGTAGGCGTAAACGCAAATTAGACTTAATTTAGAATGTTGAATGATCCGATCAAAGTATTTGCGATAAATATGTTACACCCTTTGTTGTGTTGGTAAATCTCCGAAGTGTGAATTTATCGAGCAATCTACGAACATAAACCTGAGTGTCGAAATGAATCAGAAGGTTCCATAAACACCAGCCAGTAAGTTCGTTTAATTTCATTACTTTTGTTTTTCTTTAGAACAGCTAAGGTGGCATGGCAACAGAAGGGATATAGTGACACATAAATAGCACTAAAAAACTGCTCAACCGTGTAAACAGAAGTAGAGTAACAAGTTGATAACAACGGTACTACACCGGGGTCTATGTGACCAGTTGTTCTAATGAGGGACGTGAGCTTTAAATGCAAAAGCACAAAGCAGCGAAACGCAGAAACAGTAGGACATTTGCAACTCATTAATTTGGGTTAAATGAACAGCCCCCTTATTCTCCAAATAACCATGTCTTAACGCGGCACGTCTCGGCGTTCTTATGTTGAAAAATTCTATGGATTTCAGAAAACAAAAGCTAGATAACGTGCAATCTCATAACGCGTCATGTTTAAATGTGTTCAAGAATCGATCTCCTGGTCTCAATCACGAGCCTGCTGGAAATGCGCAGTGAATGTATAAGTCAGTTTGCCTTGGGAATTGGGACTTGTGATCGATACCAAAAATGGAAAAGCAACAATTAAAATAGCTTAAGTTTGTCTCGATACATTCCGTGGTGACTGGTGGGTTGAAGCTTGTAGAGAAAAGAGTTTTGTCACAGTGGCGTGATGCAAGAGTTTCTATTTGGATTCTAGGTGTTATAAATTTTTGCATGATCTGCTAAAATTATCAGATATATATGACACAGGGAATCCTTGATTGGTATTTTACTAGAATATTCCTATAAAAATATATAAATTCGCAAGTTTTGCCACATATTATCTTATTTGTCTTGGGACGATTTAAGTTGATGGTACTCTTGGGTGGTCTTAAAAGTAGGATCCCAAGAATAAAAAAAAATTAAGCGGATCTTATTTTCTGTACCTTCTAGCATATGTATACATACATTAATTAGTAGATTTACTTTTTGAACGTTAAAAAAGTTCCTATGTGTCTTGGGCAATATCGTTCTCATGCCGGCACAGCGGCATGCCTGGGCGCCAATTAACGAGAATTAGCGCATGCGTACTGAATACCGCGTAACTACTTCAAATGCCGGCCGAGCAATGTTCCTCTAGGAATCTTTATTTTCCCTTTAATCGGACATCGCTCGGGGAATATGTGCTAGAACACAGCAAATTCTTGAGTAAAATATTTAAGACTGGATTGGAAGATGATATCATAAATGGCTTTGAATGTACACATCCGGGCATTAAGCGATGTACAATGTACATAGTACATACTATGTACATTGTACATAACACCTAGCATGCGGTAAACTATTGATGTAATTTGCCAACATCAAACTCATTAGCGCGTTTAAATGTGTTTAAAAAAGTAATTAAAATTAATGGATCCGCATTAACAATACCTCTCAAATAAATATTGTACAACTGGCTGTCAACTTGCTATACTCACCGTTGAGATGGTTAGAGAACTATTGGCAGATGGCTTTTTAATACATACCTGAAACAAAAATGCAAGCAAATTAATATTCAAATCGAAATACAAACAACAGCAGAAACGAGTCATCTCATTTGTATAACTCAGTAAAAACTTTCAACCGTTCTTAAACAATCCAAATTTATAAAAACCTTTGTAAGTAATGACGCGCGTTTAATGCCAAATACGTGTGCACGATCTCACGTAACGACTGTTTACCTTTAATGGTTGACAAAAGAAAAGGCACGAGATGGAGCTAACTCGGAGAGGTCACGTAGAGATAACAGGAGGCAAACAGAGCCAGGCTGGGCTCATTGGGCTGGACAAACAGACGGACGGACGGATGTGTTTGCCATGCGCAGCAAATATTTGAACACAATTTGAAGGCACAACGCCCTCCGTCAATTAGCCGGCTTAAGAGCGGACACAGGATGATCCCGCTAACTAAAAAGGCATACGAGAGGTTTACGACTTGTGTGTAAATCATAAACCGAATATGAATTTCAAAAGCACCGCAGGAGTATAATGCTCGTGTAGTGGTATAAAAACGGTCAAGGCAGTACATAGTATGTTAATTTGAGCAATCGCGCGCATCTCCACGGGAGCGTGAGCACGCGCAAGCATACCGGCATCTAGATACGCGCGGTCACCGCACAACGAGACGCATTTGCTATTCAGCCGCAGCCGTGGCCGCACTCCATGGATGGCGCCGAGCTCCTTGTTAATCCACTGTCCATCGCGCGGTACCAAAAAGAAAACAATGCCAGACCGCCACGGCGCAGTCGCATATATGAAACAAAACGAACGCTATATTCTTATGAAGCCGATTCGATACAATGGGGAGAGCAGGTTTTCTCTCGAAACATTATAAACAGCTGCATTTTTACGTTACAGACTTATACTTGGTCTAAAGAAATATTAAACTCCGATAACATCTTAAGCATTTTAACAGGACGATAGGATAGTTTGCTGGCATTAACTCTTTGTTGTAGAAGAATGCGACATAAACCTGCGCATAAAGTTGTACACCTATGTAGGTGGATGCAAGAAAGGAATTGTCGTAAAACGAAACGTATTTTTAAATTGTTGAGAATTCAAGAATTTTTCTTGCATGAGATACAAATAAAATTGTGACCAAGAAGGAAAGATCTTGATCGCTACGTGCTCGTTTAAATTCTCGACGACAAACATTGAGGTGAGAAATGGTGAAGAGAAAAACAAGAACCGAATATACAAAAATGTGGAGAGCAAAGCCTTGTAAGAATTTAAGTGACCACACGGACGTAAATCGAGGACACGTCCTTATTGAGAGTTCGCTTTGAAACGCCGCCGCGCCGAACTCTATCAAATTAATGAAATAGTTTCTAGATAAAGCAAACCGTTTGTCGAATCCAGTCCCTTTTAATGAAGCAACAAGACAATATATCGCATAACTAAAATGATTATGGTCATGGCATTAGGAAATCGGTAGCGGAATGCACAGCTGATATCGACCCACCTAAAGTAAAGTAATATCGTTTCATTGTTTGATATAAATAGAGCGGTTACAAAATCTCTTGTCGTCTATAGCAGTGGTACGATAAACTAGACTTAAAAGGAGCTGTCTGAATACGAAACGAAAGTAAACAGGGCATTTCCGCGCACATGTCGACTGCTGCCCGTTCCCGGAACGGATAAACTCTGCTCTTTGAGTAACCCAACACGCTTCCAGCTTCCTTTCACTCTTTCATCCGACGCTTCAAATACTACATCTATGGACGTGCTAGTTTCCAGAAGATACAAATTTAATAGTTCATCGGGATGTCTAGGAGTGTTATCGTTATAAACTCGTAATAACCGGGCACACATCCATGATTTATCGATAAAAGAAATCAACGGTGTGATATATAGCACCTCGCCAGACCCAATCCCAACATTTATAGTTCGAGATTTATCGATGCTGATCAATAAAAATATTGAGAAAGATACCAATAAATTCACCTGATGCGCCATGACGGCGTTACTTATATCAGATATACTTTACGATCGAAAAATATTATTTAAATCGGATTATTGGATTCTCTTTGAATTTTATTGTCGGCGCATTATTAATGTGAGATTTTCCGAAAAGTTTGTAAGCTTGTTCGTCAGGGTTTTGTTGCGATGCCTATTTAGGAGTTAGGCGGTATTTTTGTTGTGGTCAGAGGCGGCGCGAATTTCTCACTTCCCGCGGCGAAAAGGAGCAAAAACATCGAGTGTGGAGGATTGTAAAACACGAGCTTTAATACTCGGACGGACGGAACACGAAAGCGAGGAGCTTTCAACAAGTGGAGAGGTGGCGTGAGAGCGCCTCATTAACCACCGGAAATGTTACTAGCCATCATAATTGCGGATACATTGCAATTTTACACAAAATTATGTGAATATCACTTGGTAACTAATTATTTCAGCTTGCTTAGTTTTTATCGCTTCCACGGAACAGTTCAGAGTTATTATCTACCTAGTTAAGGCAGAGTCTTGTGGTTTGCAAGAACATTGATATATTACAACATGGTTGACTATGAGTCATATTATGTTGTTGAGTTCGTCTTCTCCGAATAAGTATTTATCGTAAGTTATCATAATAAAAAACCCAATCCTCTCAAAGCATTTTAGTAAGTGCTATCAGAATGTTTATCGCGCTAGGTCGTCTCCACGGGGCGCTGTTCCGGCAAGCGGTTTACAAAAGTGCACTTTTCTCGCGACAGGACAATGGCTGGAATGAATTTATAACGATTCCCGCAGAGCCATACATGTTCACTCACATACTTCACATACAACACTTTAGTATACAGGCGAGACGACATCAAACCAAAAGTCTTAAAAGACGTGCGAATTGAAAAGAATTTGCAAAGATTTTTTTGTGTCGCGCGATGTTATTTATTGTATGTTAACACTGCGTTGTAAAACATTTCGCCGATTTTATTTTAGAACTTTTAATACAATCTACAAGGAGGTATATATTTCTTTGAATAAAGTATTCAAGCGTTAACATACTTTTCAAGTCCTAAAAATATATTTGTAACTGCTAATTCCAATCATAATTCCTAAAAGATGAAAACCAGGTCCGGAAAAAACCGGGTGACGGAGCTCCTTAAACACGTATAGTATGGGAAACCGAGGTCTAACGATCCGTCAGAATCAGACAGAGATAGGTGGCAATAATGACGGCATAATGATAAGTATTAGCATCGGCGGCTATGCATCGAGCCCACGAAATCGGCCCACGCCGGCAAATTGCAATAATTTAGCATTGCTTGTCACTGCTGCGCATAATTCTACGCTGCTGCAACAAAGTTCTAGAACCCAGGATCCTGTTATAAATGGACCAAGCCCTAATTACAGCAGTGGTTAATGGAGATTTAAATAAGTTGTCTTTTGCTTAAACCTAAAATCCGTTTTGATTTTAAACATAATGGATTTAGATTTAAACATTAGGTATACGCGGCTGTATAACATTAAACGCTATGAAATGCAGCAAATAGGTACAGCAGCAATGAAACCATAAGTTCGATATATAATAACCATTTGAGCATTCCGAAACAAGTAAACACATATCACTCGCGATAAAATAATGAGAAAGTACGATAACTCCTCAATGTAATTATACTGGTAGTTGTACCGTTAATAAATTTCCTTTCGAATTGAAAAGCCCATCAGTGCAAGTAATCGCGGAGTTGCAGGCACCACTTCATTACAACAGTGTAATGACAAAATGCCTGAGGCTTTGCAAGTCAGGATAGAGAATTAAGTAGTTACATCATAGATTACTAGTTCCATGATTTACAATATAATAGATTGAGCGGTGCAGAACTTTGTTCACTTCAGTTCAAATTTTACAAGGAGGATATAAAACTATCTTTAAACAAATGTAGGCGGCGGCTTATGGAGGGCGGGGTTCAGTCTACACTACACAATGTATCGCCACACCAAAAATACATGCAAAATAAGTTACAGATATAATTTTGCATCCAAGTATCTAGTGTACAGTCGCGGAATGAAAATGTTGATCACCTTAACATCTGTTTTTGCTTACTAGGTTGGATAACCATTTGACACATAACTCTTGTCTAGTAGGTGCACAGTTTAAAAAGGTAACATGTGCTGGTAACGCGTCAAAGAAATTGATATCAAAACTGGTCAGCCTTTTCGTTCTGCGACTATACTAGAGGATCGGATGAGAATGGCAGAATATAGCGATTATTGACAAAACGCTAGAGGCAATCTAGCATCTTTGATTTATGCTTGTGGAAATCCTCTACCTACAGGAAGGAGATAATAAACATATAACGCCCAGTTGCAATGATATAATCGCTCCCCGCAGACACGGTTACACAATTTGAATAAAATGTTAAAAACTGTGTGTTGAACTATAAGATCATGAGTCATTTGTATGAGACGAGCTTTCAGTGAATTTGTTTTGCGGGTTTTCCAATGACTTGATTTTGGCAAACAATATTATTTCGGGATAGTTGCGAACTATTATGAGAGTTAAGACACAGAAATAATGTCACGTGTAGGTAGGTATGCTTTGCATTAAAATACTGTTAGCTTTTATTAAAGAGCCTCACTTGATTTGACTGGTTCTAATTTACATTTAAAAGGATGTGTACAGGTTGCTTGGGTACCAAATAAAACAACACAAAATGTATATAACACAGCGCGTCCGCCTGGCGCGGCAGCCTAGCTTGCAGTGCGTAATGACCCTCCGATCATTGTGCCCTCTCGGCTGCCTAGCCTCACGCATTACCTTTAATGCTATACACTACAGGATGGATCACAAACAAAAAATTAAAGCCTAAAACTGTGTATTCACAAATCGTATGACAAATTTCATCACGGAATTGATCGCGAAGGAACAGGAGTTTCTACCTAGCTCGTTACACTATTAAGGTTCTACTGCACAAATGCCCATTGTCTCGACTTTGCTTATTTCATGCTTTCTTCGGAAACAATGCAGATGATCAAGCAGACCTCAACACTACAAAGCAGTCGTTAGCTCGCAGTTTCCGTTTACCTCATAATTCTGTAGTTCCAATAAGACTAACAGACAGCAGGGATGTTATTCATGCAGTAAATGACATTCAAGACTCGTTTAACAAGCAGTAATATCAATTTAGTGTAATCTCGGCCCCTGGCCAATTGTGTATTACCATCTATCGAGGGCCCGCATTCGCACTCATACAAACTTTATGGACCAGTACAAAGCTGTGAAGAACAGACAGGCCAGAAGCTTGGCTTCTGAATATAGAATATGAAGGTTTAATGAAAATCAGTAAACAGCCTTATCTATTCTATATTATAGTACATAGCACATCCATCCAATAAATGAGTAGAGAGTCCTCGATTATATGTTCAGGTCTTGTAAAATTTAAATTGAAGTTTATCAAAAAGGTAAACTAACTTACGTAAAATATTTTTAAATATTTAGATGCGTGCGCGCGTGATCCTGTACTTAGTTCTATTATTTATTCTGTGCCAGTACTCAAAAGTATATAAGAAAGTAAAAGAAATCAGTTATCTATGTAACTTGATAATCCTAGATAAGTGTTAAGTTTAGTAAATGTAAGTATTCCATATACTTTCACCTTGATATTAGTTTCAAAAGAAAATGCCGCTGTATTAAGTTTTTTGTCTTCCAGTTGGATTTGGTTGAAAATAACATTTTGTTAATTCATTAGATCAAGATTTAATAACAGGAATGGAACAAAATATGTTCGTTAAAGATTATTCTGTACATAGAAACTCTATGACTGTAGACGTAATTGAATGATCGCAGGAAACCGATCGAGACGCAGCCGGGAGCGCGGTGGGTGCATCCATCATCATCATTGGAGACAAACTCAATTGAACGATTTAAATTGGTAATCATTGCTGGGAGCCGACGGGAGGTTATTCCTTTACAAACCAAAGTATATGCCGCGATCTAAATTGAAATCACTGGTCAACTGACCACTTAGTATAGGGTGATGCTAGTTGACGTTTAAAAGTTAGAAAACAGTATGTTGTTTTCGTATTTCTTCCGTTCTATAAACGTAAAAAAATGCTTATAGCTTGTTCTAGAACTATTTCTAGCCGTGGAAACTATGATTAACTTATTGGTATTACAGAAAATTCCTAAGGAAGTACATACTTAGTTCTGAGACATTGCGAAACAATCGGCCAATCACCAAGAATGGTAAACAGTTAGTGGCAATCAATTTGTTTCAAGAGTCGGCAAAGCCATTAAGACATAAACAAATTGGGGTAATTGTGGTATTCGAGCCTAAGCCAGCTGTGTGCGTTATCGTTGAAGAATGTAGAACGGTAGCTGGAGTTAGGCGATAAGGAAACACCATTATTCATTAGTTAGAATCGTGATGGCACAATAGGAGAAACCAAGACTAACAACTACAAACTACAATGGAACATAGATATCCTACTTGATACTGTGCGCAGATACTTGCTAGCAGAATCAAGCGCGTATAATCCGTCATCAACCAAAGATATGAAGACTTAAAATTGTATGGCGCAACTAAACAAGCGAAAATTATATCGTTCTACGGGCGATAAAATAGCTTGTGAAATTTTGTCACAGCTTTTCTATTGCGATTACTTCTTCTTGCCTTTTTCCTACTATGTGTGGTTAGTACAAAACATAGGTCTCTTCTACTTCCCTGAATCTGTCATTATCTTAACACTCACACATTTCTTACGCGATAGGCACATGGTCGATGACCAACATGATCTCACCATCTGTCAACCGTCAGCGTCAATAGCGACATGGCCCCGGTAGTCCGCCTGACACCTCGCATTTGATTGATGTACAAATCCGAGAATTGCGAGCTGTGATCATTTTCGTAGACACGCAACTTGATCAGTTAACATCTGTCAGGAGCTGGCAGAATTGATTTTGTTTGTCTCTCAGGCGATGTAGGTCAGACGACTCAGACGATAACGTCATAGTAAAATCAACATGTGAATTTCAAGCAACAAAGTATTTACTTTCTGATTAAAATCTTACAGAGATAACATCTTAGAATGTGACAATCGGAAACCAGGTATTATTTAAACAAATACTCAAATTTAACTAAGGAGAACTCAGACAAATATAATAACATTAACAATGCTACTAGCGTTATCTGAGTAAACAGTTATATTAAACACTATACACTATACAAGCTTAAAGATTTGAAGTTTGAACTAGACCAGAGAATCACCGGATACTTATCAATGGAGATGCCAAGCATAACATGATAAGTAAACCGACGCTTCCGGCGGAACGCGTTTAGAGCTGGATGGTGGATGCAGTCAAGCCTAGTGTCGATTTCAAAACATGGCGTGTCCGAATGGGTCACGATATAGAGTTACACGATTCGATATGTCATTCAGCTGGTGTATCGATTATATCTCGCATTGTACAGATCTAGTTTCCCACGGTGACTCATACGTGACCGTACTTCGATTCGTTCGGTCCAAATACGCGGGAAAAATACATCAATGTCTTCTTTCACATCCTAAATTGCTCCAGTTCACACATCAAACGACGAAAGGAAGCTAGCAATTAATAAATCAGATAAGATTGTGGTTAACGATTGATTGAATGTGAACATTTAAGGAGGTTAACACTCTCAAGACATGAAGGCAAGATGAAAAGAAAGTGAACATGACATTAAGTAAGCAATCTGTTAGTATCAAAGGCGTTAGGAGTATAATGAGAGTTGAGAGTAAGCGTAAACATAAAGACAATGTACCAAGCGAGGAGTAAATCATAAAGGGCTAATAACAGTCGGCGACGCGACCCGCTTTGATCATGCATCGTGAATAGTGCAGTCATCTGATACGTATCATACGCTTGTGATTTAAACGCAATCCAACACTCCAACACTTTGTAAATTGTTGCGTTGTTGCAGTGAAGCTATCTAGTGAGAATCTTCTATGAACGGTTTTATTAATAAACTGTATAACAGAATGGCGCAGGATCGTAGTCATAGCTGGGCATTAACTCGTTAATCCGTTGATCGTTAATTAACGAAGTTAACATTTTGATTAACGGATTAACTTTTAAAAATGTTAACGGACACGTTAACTTCCGCTAATATGCAGAAGTCCGTTAATCGTTAATCCAATGCCTACTATTTACCGCAGGCACCGCGGCGCGGCGCGAAAAACAGGTTCAGACAAGTATGAAATGAATGAAAACAAGTGCCGGGCGGCGCGTGACAGCGCGTGAAACAAAAACAAAACTAGATATATTTGGCCGGCGCGTGCGAGTGAGAAAACTGCGAAGAATTTTATTATAATAATAATAATAATAAAACTTTATTTCAGGCAACTTAATAACAATAAGTAACAAGATGTTATTTACTTATTCTAAGGCCCATATAATATATACCTTACAGACTAACATACATATAAACTTAAAATTTTATATTAATACTAGCTCACGTTTGTACCGCGACGTGAGACGCAATCGCAGAGTCAGCAGGACGGTTCTGGGTCAGGCGACCGACGAAACGTCGAAACTTAACTCCGGCCGGCCAATACTCCTCACTCATAAATGTTGAGAGATGATGTGTCGGAACTCTCACCATAAAAGAACCAAAGCTCACATTATGGCGAGATGTCAATCTCTCGACCCCGAGTGAGTGATTATATTTTTACGATATAAAACTGTAATTTTACACATATTAACGGATTAACGATTAACGTTAACTTGCGTTAATTCTTCCGAAATGTAACGCTTTAACGTTTAACGAAGCTAACTTTTTTTGTAGCGGATTAACGATTAACGAAGTTAACTATTTGATTAACGGTGCCCAGCTTTGATCGTAGTGGATGGCACAAACTAAGGGAGGCCTATGCCCAGCAGTGGGTAAAATCGGGCTGTGGATGATGATGATGATGATAACAGAATAGTTTATATAATTCTTTTTAGGGTACCTTAAACAATTGCCAGCATTTCAGGAAACTTTAAAATCTAGAAAACACGAATCTATTTGATTCTCAATGATATTTCTAGTAACTACTTGTTAAGCATTTCCTGAAATTAAACATCAAAATCAGCAATGAATTCAGAAGAAATCTCTCATTTGTGAGATCATAACTGTCATCAAAGAGCTATGTAACTATATTCTTGAAAGTATTTCGAAACAAGAATAGCAGAGCAATTACACGCCTACAGGCGACGGGAACAACGCCTGTTATCGGTACGTTTTGTCCCGTGGCCAATCGGTAATCACCACGAAGGTACTGGCACGAACCACGACTTGTAATTCAGACTCGACGCGTGCAATTCCAACTAAATATCACACAGATATACTGACAATCTGACAAATGGACATTGGTGTTCAATTTAATAAATCGAACCATAAAATCCCAAGAAGTTATTATTGGTAGATTTTTTCATTTTCATTTAATAACAGCATACTTACGGCGTTGCTAGCGTGGTAATACCTGGATAAAAAGTAGCCAATGTGTCATTCCAAGTCATAAACTATGAATCCAAGTTTCAGCCCAATTTTTTAGTGAAAGAGAATCAACTTTTGCGTTTATAATTAATGGGAAATTTGCATGAAAAACAACCTTACTAACCTCAACATTCAGAAATACAGGATACAGGGCAATTATGAAATAAATCAACCATAAATGAGCTACAAAACCACGCATAAATTTCCTCCCACTACAATTATAATAACTTCAACTAGAACTTTAAACTTTACCTTAATTGAACATAACAATTAACTTATCCTAGTCATAAATCACATAAACCGAAAGTAATTAAATTGAATAAGTTATATGGCAACAAATTTGACAGACATTGATGGCCACCAGAAAGCATCCTTAATAAATCACCTAGGTCTTCCGAGCTTACCTAGGTGATTTATCGTCAAGTAGTGCCTACTGAGGCCCTACCACCAGTTTACTGTAGTATTGACACTATCCTCGATACAGAGGCAAGTATAATGTATGATAATCCACCGCCCCTGGTTACTTGCATGAACTCATAATATCATACATTTGAAATACCTACTTGGCCGGTTAGCGACTTATACTTATAAAGAGGTAATGTTGGTTTGTTTGTTTATTTGATGAAGGTAATCTCCGAAATTACTCCGCCGATTTCAAAAATTATTTCACCGATGTGTAGAATGGACTGTCGGGATGGTTATAGGCTATACTTCAACCCGATAGTTAGTACACCCGTGCAAAGCCGAGACGTGCTAGTTATCTATACAACTGGAAAACTGATGGTAGGGCCACTGCTTACGTATTCCGCACGAGCCGTTGTAGCGGGCCATTCATGAGCCAGTGTACATTACAATTAATTAGTAGCAAGCGACGCGTCCCGATTTCAACTGTAATTGGCGTATATTCTGCTAATCGTTAACAACACGAATGCTGGTAACGCTAATGCGAGGTACAGACCAAGAGCAAAGATAAGTTAGTAAGAGTGTCGCTGTTTTGTTGGAAAAGAGTGGCAATAAATAAAAGCTTTCAAAAAACAAGTCTGCCCGAGAGCCACGAGAGCTGTAACGCACTCAAAACGTTGGGAAACCAAAAACAAAGTTATTTTACGTGATAAAGTCCCGTAATTCCATATAAATTAAAAAAAAAATATGAAACAGAATTCAATTTTGTACGAGAGCATTTTTCTGAAAGTTTTAAGGTGCATTTTTGTTTACTTTGATCTTCAAAATGTAATAATTCAGACTGCAAACTATTATGTATTTAATTTTATTATGAACAAACTGCGTCAACTATGCTAAGCTAAACTAAATTAGCTTGGCTCTTTGTCTGCAGTGCGCATTAACGGGGTAACAATACCTATCATCTAAATACCACCCGGTGTCTAACAATAGACCTTAATAGGTATATAAATCATGAAAACGCATTTCAAAGGGTTGAAAATAACAGAAAATTAAACAGACTTGGAGACCACCCACCTACTACTTATATTAAAAATGCTTAAAATTTGCGAATAGATGTATGGTCTCTTTGCAAAAAAAAACTTAACGGATTAGACTGAAAACATGGAATGATGGAATAGGTAGTTTGTTAATGACCTAGAATAAAAAAATTGATACTTACTCGTATTATTCATGTCAGAAAGTACGCGAGCAAAACCGCACGGTTACCTCTATGACCATTTTTTTAATCTATCTGCCTAAAATATAATGAAATGATTAAATTGTTTAGAGAACAAAATTTCCCTCAAATCAATTAGCTGATGAAGAAGTTTCGGTCGTAAAACTAATTAATATGAGATCAGATCCGTAAGCAATAAAAATTTACATGCAAATGATTAATTTTTATATAATATTATTTATAGAAGAAGTCGATTCTTAAGATACTAAGGTTTATTAATTAACGAATAGTAGAAAAAATAAATGAATTTTCTTAAATGTAATTTGGAAACGAGGTTTTGTTTGTCTAAGAAAACAGGTCATCTATTTCTAAACGACACAGACGTAGCCAACATTAAAATATATGAGCCAAATCCGTTCCTTTATGTTATTATTTATCATGTAAACAAAAAATATACGATGCCATAACGTCCAAATCGTGGACATTTTATTTTTGCTACGTTGTAAAAAGACTTTATTAAAAACAATAAATTAATCTAGATAATAAAATTGATGAATACATTCGTAATGAACTATTTAGCAATACAATAAAAATAGAAAATGAATCTGTCTAATTTTAAGTATAACTTTGATGAATCGTAAATAAAATGTTCTAAATATCAATCAGAGTACTATTAATTAATTAAAAGCATATCTGGTAATATGACTGGAAGTAACAGATGAAAGCGTAGTGGTGATTAATCAAAGAGAACATCTAACAGTCCCGTCTCGATGAGGGAAAGCGTCGCGTGCGCAGCTCGTGCCCGTTATGGAGCTGTTTTACGAAATGAGGAATAACTAATACTGACGCAGCTATACAAGTTAGTAGCAGCACGTCCCGGCTTTGCAGGGGTGTACTAATGAAAGTACCGGGATAAAACATAGCCTATAACCATCCCGACAGTCCATTCTACACATCTGTGAAAGAATTTTTTAAATCGGCTGAGTAGTTCCGGAGAAGACCATGTTCTGGTCTTTTATCCTTTTACTAAACATATACTATTTATTGAACTAGCAACTTCAGAAGTGGTAATTACGTTGTACCAGTGGTTTCAATCAAATAGCAACCAAGCTATAAAAAAAGTCTTACCGCGATTTTCTGCAAAAGTCATACCATGTAAGGAAATCTGAGATTGCACGAGGTCGCCTCGAAGTCTTACATGCAATTGGTAGAGATTGAAACTTTATGACGTGGGCCTATAAAGATAATTTTTTTGGTTGCTCATTCAGAAAAGCCGCGGTATTTCAAGGAACCATAACTTTTTGAGGCTCGAAACCAACCAAGTTGTGCATGAATGATCATAAATAACGTACACGCTCAGGCAACTTAGCGCTACTGTGATAATACTTTTAGGGTCTTATTCATAAAAACTTGACAAATTTAATATAGGTTTTAAAAACGTTTTTTTCTTGTCACCCATATGTCAACGAAAAGAGATAGCAACAGATTTAATATGCGATTTAGCTAATACAGGTTTACTGGTCGAATATGCATAATGGGGTAAAATTGTAGAGCTCAATGATTTGTAAATACAAATTCCTTCTTTTCCTTTACTAGCACTGTGTTAGATTGAAAACATTGGAAAGCCATGAGGTAGACCTCAGCCCAGTAGTGGTTATTATAAACACATCATCATCTCCCTGCCCTTATCCCACTAGGTGGGGTCGGCACAACACGTTTCTCTCTTCCATTTCCCTCTATCGTTCTCTATGGTTATTATAAACACATGAAACGGGATATTTACCATGATTTGTAGATTTATGAGTTAAAAAAAAACAGCAGTGGTTACTACATGACTCGTGATTCGTGATCATGTTAAATATGCTACTAATTTTGTAAATGCGAAAGTTTGTAATTATGAATGGATGGATGGAAGTGTTTGTTACTCTTTTACGCTCAAACCGCTAGACGGATTTGAATGAAATAATTAGGATAGATTATAATTATCTTAACTTAACACATAGGCTACTTTTGATCCCGGTGAACTGGAGCTATTCATCGTGGGTAACACCGCTGGTCTTTGCTAGTTTTTTTTTCATATAACTCCAAAAAGCTGCAACCAACTGCATATAATTATAAATAGGCATAAAGTAACAGTTGTAACTTTATGACAGACAAGATTTACACAAAGGAAACAAACATGCGCATTCGTTTATTATCTCCGCTGATGTTTACTGTTCCGGACGATACTGCTAGGAACAGAGCTGTGTCATTCTCAATCGGCGATCAATGTAAAGAAAGCTCTAACGCGCAGACTTACGATTCATTATCACTTGTTAAATCGATGGAAGTTAGTCCAACTTTACCGAACATTGATCCGAGTTAGTGTTCATTCTAAGTGATACCTAAACATTCACGATAAAGTGTATTCACTGTAGTCAAATATTTGTCAGTCAAGATAACATCAAATTGCGTTAATATGGAAACGATGGTATGAAGTAGCAATCTTACATGACATAACTACTGTGTCTTCTGTGCTAGGCGTGCGCAAGCGCAGGCGCCGCTGAGACGCAAGCGCGAGACGTTTGGATAATTCATAAGGGCACGGGTTTCCATCCTAAGACTTGATACAAGGCATCATGCTTCCGTCATACCTTTATTAGCAGTTCAATAAGCTCGATATACCTTTGAAAAGACCGCCTCGGTCGGCTTGTTTAGAAATGTCTCGGCATTAGATTAACAGAAACGCCGAGTTGCGCAAATCCTTTTGTTCTCGATATCGATTCTATTAGCAAGAAGCAACAATAATTCTGAATGTTATTGTCTTGTCTATGACTCGCAAATGCAAAAGGATTTTTAGTAGAAATCGGAAACAAAGAGGGTCATCATAAGAGTCAGAACGCGAACTTGCAAATCTTGTGTTGAATGGCTCTGCTGTCCATATTGGAAAGAGCGAGCAAAATAAAAACTGGTCGTTTAAATGTTGATGGCCGGGGCAGGACCGCTGGCGCCACTGGACCGTGTTGTTCCCAACGTACGAGTGAAGGAAAATTATCATATTTCACTACAACACCCGAGCCTGACTTTAATGGTATACGAGATGAGGGTTTTACGAGTAATAATCCTAACAAAAAAATTAAGAACGGCGAAAGGACGAAGCCTAACCTTCACAAAAGAAGCGCTGATAAACTTGAAACTATAAAAATTTTACGATCCTAATGAAACGATTTCAATGCTGATAAAAAGAAATTTTTATCGAGATAAAGACCATTAAATCTATGAGTAAGTTTACAGCTTATTTAGACGGGTTTCCAAATAATATACAAAGATATACATTAAACAATGCACGAAGATCACAAATAACTTGAATTGTAATTAAATAATGATGAACATAATGCAGAAAAACTTAAATATGCGCAAATGACAAGCGAATGAGCAACGGTGTACTGCTGCATGCGCTCAATCCCATCCCATCCCATGCCAGAGACGGACTGCGGCTACAGAAAAAAATCTCACTTGCCTAATAAGGGACCTAGTACGTGCTCGGACACTACCGTTCGCGATTATCTCACGGTCCGCACATGGGGGTCATGTGAGAACCAAATTGCTGCTTCTGTACCATAATGACTACCTTTACATATAACTCCAAGTTGGAGTCACGGAATCCTGCCAAGTCGTGATGTCGTATGATGCATGCGATATACTTTTTTGCACTCGGAGGAAACTGTTAGCTAGATGATAATATTTACGTGACGCGCGAGCAAATGCGAAACCAGTTGTGGGCACCTCATAAAGAGAATGTTTCGAGCCGCTTAGCGGTTGTAATTGCGTCGAGTTCAGACAAATTATATCCTTAGTAAGGACAGTAAATGGTGTAATTTGCGCATAGAATGTCGGCTCGGAACGACTCCGATTATGGACATTAATTAAAATAGATCACAAAGCTTGTTTAAAAATGCATTATTATGCCTCTATTGTCAGTATTCTGATACTGTACCAGTTTGATTCAATAAGGCATTGGCGTCGACTAAACAGACTTGAGTACGGTGAACATGAATGTCTGCACGTGGAAAAACCTTGTTGAATGAAAATTATAAATACTAGCTTGACGTGACTGATGTGAAAATATTCGAGGACAGGAAAACAAATAGTTTCAACATTACCTTCCTTGGAAAACCTATCACTACTTAAATCAAATCAAATGACTAATTGCATACTAGTTGGTTGATATCGCAATTTACATTTTTCGTTGCCTGTGTCAAGACATAAAATGACATCTAATCATAAAACGTTGAGCGACGAAAATGTTTCATGCAAATGACAATTTGTAACGTAAAGAGAAATAAAAAGAAACATGAAATCCAGATTAGAAATTCTGTATGAGTCCGTCCAGAGTGGAATATCAAGTTCATCCGACCCATAAACGAAAAACGAACCGGTTAGTGTAATCGATGGCGAGCCGCGATAGGGGGCGCGGCGCCTGCCCGCCGACCACCGCCGGCAGAATAATTGGGCACCACGGGACTTCACACCACACAACAATGACCATCTCGATACCCAGACACAATTTATTCGATCGAGATGGACCTTAGAAAAGTAATTCACAAATAAATCGTCTCATCCGACATCTTTAAGAAATTGGAGGATTCAAATGGACGATAATAAATGACGCGGGTTCGGAATCTGGGGATGAAGTTAATCGAAGCGTTTTCATCGAAGAGTTGATATTTTTGTTCCGATAGACGTAAATAAAGGTGATTACATCGCAATGATGCCTCCTATGGTAGATCATCGGAGCCGAACGGTAATTGGTACGACAAACAGCAAGTAGCTATTCTGAATGAAGTAAATATACGTGACGAGCATTATGTGCGCATAATGGAAAACGAAACTTAAGCGGCCTCATTACAAAAATCTAAAATGGTCTATCAAACCCATGGTTTAAATTGGTTTGCTGTATATATATAAACTACGAATTAAGGACAATGGTGATCACAAACTAGCGATAAACCATGGTCTAACACTAAACCTAGGCGACCCCTAGTTTAGCGTTGTTTAAATCACAATATAACTGGACCGTAGTCAAGAAAAAAATTAAAAAATGGATCTGTTAACGTAACTGAATTGGACTATAGGGAAATTTAGACCATGGTTTTGATAAACTTTTAAAGATGAAGATGGTTTTGAGAATTTTGTGAAGATTAAATATATAAACAAACCAGGTTTTCTGTATAGTTTATTGATAAGACCGAAGAAGTCTAATCTTAAAAACTTCTACAATTGTACTGTGCAACGATGCGTAGTATCGTCTGTCCTGCACCTATAGATTTTCGTCATAAATAAAAAAACATCTACTCTTAGTACAGAGACTCAATGCAATATGTCAGGGGATCGCAGCTAATGTTATCATTAAGCAGTATTTGACGGGTTCGTTCACCCACGTAGACGTCGCGGAATTCAGCTGCGACGAGTATTTCGGTCCGTAGGACGGATGCGGGTAGGCCTCAGCTTAATCCTAAAATATACATAATGTACAAATGTACAGCAATCATAGTGCCAAGATAAAGACCCAAATTTCTAAAGTTAACCTACTGGATATCTTTTGGAATAAAGTATTGGATTTCTTTTCAAAAAACTAAGTTAACAGATGTTCATTACTTACATATAGTACACAACACACATCTTATGTACTACAAAATGACTTAAAATGAGCTTACTGTGACCTGAATGCGACCACCAACCAAATATCTAAGAAGTACAGAAATACCATTCAAATTCCAAGTATTTTGCAAGCCTGAATTATTACATTTTGGAGACCACCCTTTAGGTGCATAAATTATCTTTTATTCAGTGATATCTGTTACCCAACATTAGTTGAGCCTTGTTCATGTTGACTGATAAATTAAATCGCATGAGGAGATGAAAATATAAGGATCAATCTATTATGGTCGTAGAGATATAAGGAAGACTAGTTAGTCCTATCAAAGCAACAATGTATCCAATTTATATGAACGTTTACGAGAAATCATACAAGGCAGAAATCAAAACTAACATTAATGTTATGGTGTTTGTGTAGAAATATTCTAATGAATATGCATGGGCTTAGCACGCTTCAGAAATATTTAACGACTTGTAAAGATAACAACAGAGCATTCATAGCTGTGTTGGGAAATTCCGAATTACTTGCAGGTGTTTTGGATTAAGCAGTTGATATTTATCAATTTTCAAACATTGCTATGATTTGTAAATTATTTTTAAGAAAATTTGGGTTATATAAAGGTCTGTCACACACTGTCCTCTAGCCAAGTTTCGTTATTGCATTTTTTTTAGAATAGAAACGAAAAAAATTGTTATTTACAAAAACTTAAGCGATCAGATCATTTTCCTTCGGTTCTTTTCTACAAAAATGTGGATGGAGATTGCAAAATGTAACTTGACTGCCCTAATATGTAATCGTTGATATAAACTGCAGTTGAACTCTTTATATGGAGGTGCGAGGTGCAAGGATGGCGTGGGAGTGAGACGGCGACACTTTAAAGCAGGTCCCATTCAAGCTAATTAAAAGGATTTTGTTAGCTGTCAACTAAAGATAAGACCCTCTTTGAAGATGCCGCTACATCGAATCACCTTTAAATTAAGCTTTATATCGTTTCTTTTAAGTAAGTAAAATACCTTATTAAATTAATCGTGTATGTGGATGGAAACGAGCGTAATTCGATCAAAACTGGAATGTTAGTTAAACTTACGAGGGTTATAAAGTGGTTACACTAATTTGAATTATTGTAACTCGGGATCGTAAAAGCATAATTAGGTTCGTTTACCATCAACTCGGTAGGGTCAATGCTGTAAATTTTATTGTAAAATACCGCTATCAATTACTAATACAATAAAACAATTTAAACTTATTACGAACCGACTTACGAGGTGAAGAAATAGTAAAAGAGAAGCATTGAGGCAGACCGCAGACTGACAATGTAAAGGACTCGTAAAGTTATCATCCTATCACCAATTTTGAAATCGTAAGTTTGTGCTATTCTAGTCATATTACTCTTACAACCGCTTTCGCCAGAGACAAAATCATGTTTAGATTGGCATTCCATGAAGAAAAGTCAAGTGGTCAGAAGTGTTTAATTATAGGATTAGCAGTGCTTGAAATAGAATAGAAATAAGTTTATTTTGTGACTATATACATAAAATACAATGGAAATGGACTACAAACTCTGCTATATTATTTTTTGTGTAGATACCGTAAGCAAGCGTATGAGATAATGGTCAACTTTAACAAAGATTTTAGGCCGCCGAAAGGTCTACAGAAGTAGATAGAATAACTGACAGAGTGAAACGAACTGCGCACTCTGCACCTAGGATGACATCACTAATATGAACAATAACAAAGGCAGAATTCGGTGCTATGCGTGTCACGCTTTGATTAGAGCTAGCATCTGTCTCAATTGAAGCGTTCGCGTCTACGTCTACCCGATTTGCAATTGTCAAGACTGAATTTAAGTACTCCTAACTTAAATAGGTCTCCTAAATTGGATCTACGTCCAAAAAGAAGACACAATTAGTTACAGAAAAACTACGGTTTTTTTAATAAAAGTAGAATAGTATTACTTTTTTAATCAGGAATTAGTGTGGTTGTTCAATTACTAATCTTGTCTAGAGTCTTGATTTACCACTAGCAGCACGTCCCGGCACGGGTGTACTAATGAAACTACGGGACAAAATATAGCCTATAACCATCCCAACAGTGGACTACACATCGGAGAAAGATTTTTTGAAATAAGCTGATTAGTTTCGAAGCCTACCTCTTTATAAGTATAGATATAGATAGATTATTTCCAGTTCAGAGTTCACTATGCAAAAGATTCATTCCTATCACCAAAAGGTAAGATACTTACGAACTCAAAAAAACTCGTGTCGTGATCACAATAGAGGTCTAACGAAAGGATTAGAGCCGGTGTTAGATTTTGTTAATGAGAACCTTTGTAAGACACCTCCGCGGCACCAACACGACGGAAACCATTTATTTCACCGTAGCCAATTGACATTTACATTTTTTTTTACCAGACTCGTTTTTAAGCCCTCGCCTACGCCTACAATATACGGTTTTGAAGCGTTCAATTAAACTAAACCAATACAAATTCATGATTTATTGAAGCTTACTCTGGCTAAGCAGATACATCTTTACCGTTTTACAAGTTTGTATGATTATCTCGGATTTGCTAATGCTGTGAGTAGGAATAGATATAAATATTCATAAAATAAAGTAGATTGTAAAGTATGCGAGACATGTAGTATGCTAATTTCATAAAAAGTTAGGGCTTTTCTAACGATGCATGTACAAACCATTCAAGCATTTATAATGTATCAAGACTTCATTTAGTTATCGTTCATTCATTCATTCTTTCAATGTTTTTAAGGCGTTTTCATGGGAATTTTCTCTTTCAAACATATAACTATTTTTCAAGATCGGTCCTAGTTCTAGTAGTCGGTTAAAAAGTTAGTCAGGTTAGTTACTAGCTCGATCGACTGGCATCGTGTCCGACAGCCTTAAAGCCGATGGTGCGGCGCTGGCGCCTGCCGTCAATCAAACTGACTGACATTATATCACTGCTTGATTCCTAATAAAACATCTGCTGTAAACTTCAGCAAACTTCACAGATTCCTCGGCCCAGTGTAAATATAGTTTTATGCTTCAAAAACAAACGAGGAATGTTTAAGTAAAATCGCGACTGAGATAGTGTCGAAAGATTATAATCTCAGTTTTTTAAGATAACGTATCAGATGAAGAAAGCAGTTTAATAGCGTTGCAAAAAATAAAAGGTGGTCTCCATAAAAGTTTCATATAGGGTCTGTCTGATATTGAAATGCTATAAAACTTTAAAAGGATAAAAATACTTGAGCGGATAATATCAAAAGCAAAAAGAAATAGTATCATTTCAATGCACCAATCAAAGACTCCCAAGAGAGATAGCTGAGAGTTATAAAGATCCATAGAAAATAATTTTAAGTCCCACCACAAGAAATTTAACACGTCGTAAAATGAGATGAGATGGTATTATTTACGAGATGGGATGCTATCCTGGTACATGCCGTCCTTCTGAAGAGAGGCTTAACGAAGCAACCGATACGTCAATCACGCGTCGCGCGGACAATATCACTCGAGACGAGCAAAGCCAGATAATACACGAAATTAAATCACAACACAAAGAACTCGAATGATCGCTTTCAATCCAATACCACGAATACCTGCATAACTAAAACATCGAAACAAAGAAAGTAGAGAAACTTCCAATGATTAAGTTTATTTTAATAGATTTTATAACTGTTTATTTCCGGTGAAGATAACAAAAAACCCGTTCATATCCATGAATGGAAATCATGCGTAGATTTAAATTTACTATTCGCTAAGACTGCTTTAGAACAAAATCGTATTAACATTTCTAAAGTTTTAGAGTTATTGCATGTAAATTCTTATTAACGCTGACATATCTGGGGAAGCTGTAATAAACGATCTAAAAAATTGAAGCTAAGTTTATTGCTCAACATAACTTCGAAAAAAACATCAAAAAAGTTTAAAAGAATGAAACATGGTTTGATTTAATCAGTTTTAAACTTTTGAAGTGCTAAAATATGACACGTTCAAAGCTTCCAGACGTATAAAACCAATTACGGCATCCATCAAACGAGTAGCAATAAAACAAGTTAAGTGAGGTAATTCAGGCACTCGTAATATTTGAAACGTAATTATTAATACTCAATATCAATAAATACGGTTAATAAAACACTAGAAGGCTGTGTTTAGTACGCATAAGGAGATCCCTAGGTGCCATACGTGTTGGCAAAAACGGGATGATTGACATAGTCGCATTGGCAAGAACGCCGCATTACAAAGCCTTATACAGAAACAAGGTTCTATAAATCTATCGCTGTAAAACTATTTCTTTTGCGTATGCCTGTAAATGTATTTAGCATTATTAACTTTAGACTTCACTTGGTATCTCAGGCTTTATATAGTACGCAATATTAATTTTGTACATAAATGTTACAAAAACAGATTTCAAACACCTGTTTTTGTTTTAATTTTACACACAGACTACTTTAGGCAAGATTTCAACTAAGATAAATAAAATTTAATGTTCAAATTCGCGATTATAATTAGTTGGGACTGCCTGAGCGTCAGTCATTTCTCAAACGAAGCACCACTATATTTATTCCATTTGTCGATGTATATTTCCAAGTGTAAAAACACACGTTCCTGGGCACAATGGAGGCGAATATGATTTATTGGAAACAAAGTTATGAAAACAAACTATCAAGCGAATTTATTCCATAGGTCCCTAAAAATAAGAGTTAATATGAATTTTGGTAGAGCATTTTAAAGGTCCGTAGAGGCGCCACGAAGCCGCATTTTTTCATCTCGGGATTTTATTTTATAATCTGAATTGACTTCGAGGTCGGGTCGGGTAGGCATACCAATGAGGTACTATTTGGTATTCTGTGTCAATAGGTGAATACTCTCAAGATCCAAGGACTGTGGTCACCTCTTCAAAGTATTTGCAGCAGCAAATTGTATTGGCTTAAACAAAAGTCATAAATGTATGGCTGAAATGGCTGTGGCTAGGGAATTTAATTTATATTTATGGAAATGAAATTGAGCCTATTTCTAGTAAAGGTGTAAAATAAGATTATATAAATGACCTCTTCATTTCAAGTTAATTTAATTCAAATTCATACCAAGTTGAATAAATAAGATAACTTACTGGAGCAATACTAATTAGTAACGTCATTTTTGCGATTAGGAATGTTGGCGCCATTTTCTTTTCAATTAGTTTAATAACGAACAAAATGTTATCGTTTTCTTAGAAGTTCAAACATGATAATGTACAACGAGTATTTTAGTTCGGTAGGTACTTTAACTGATATCATAGTGTCGTGGAATCAAACTTGGAATTATAGAGTAGGGAACTTGGCAGGTACACTCCGGTGCATTTAGATAATGATAGGGTTTAGGCGGCGCCGGCGCAGCCTCCAGTACGCATGTCGGTAGCCATTAGCGTTTAGTCCTCTACAATTATACCACAAATCTATGGAATACAAATAAAAGAACGAATCATATACATTTATCACAGGTTAACATAAAATTGTGTTTTTATTACAGTCTTTTAAAAATAGAACTGGTAGGGACGGAAATTGACGGAATGCAATCAAGGGCGAACATAATCGATCTGGGACGGTGCGACATGAAAATTAAACGACACTTTTCGGTGGACAAAATACGAACGCTATAAATCGGTCGAGCCCAACACAAAACACGTCCAAAAAGAGTTAAGCGTTTGGGAGATCGTTGAATACAGATTACGGGGCGCAGGTGTTAAATAAAAATAATAAAATTCGACGCGCACCAAGTTAAAAAGAGGAGTCGAGCGGCCGCGCGGCGCCGAACGACCAGTAATTTCGTTCGCAACGCACGAACAAAAAACAACGTGTACCTTCGAGTTAACCACATCGGTGTGCAATCCTACTTTACCTCAGCATTCGCCATTGAGAGTCGAGTCGCCGCATCTGATCCGCGGCACCCACTCTGTACCCTTATACGAACGGTAGTAACTCCCTCGCACTGTGAGTACCTCGCGACCCTAATAGGCAACGATTATCAAGATTTAAACCACACGAACGTGGAAAAACTCTAAGGAAACTGTCGTTCTATACATGGCTACATGATTGAGCTACGAAGCGATAGAGAAAAAGTTTTGAGCCTAAATGGAGTCCAGATTACGCGCTGGGAAATAACCTGGTAATCAAGGCACATTAACCATGCCCAAGACTGACAAATTGAGCACTTCCGAGAAGCAAATTCGATGTGAGAGCGATGCCGGATTGCCAAGTAAATAAAATGGTGGATGGCTCGCACCAATTAAGGAGGCTATTCCTTCGCACGTACATACAAATTGCAGGCAAAAGTGCAGCGCAAAAATGTTAACACAAATCGAGAAAATCAAGGTTGGCGCATCGACTTTACAATATAAAAGCTTGTTCCAGATCCTAGCTGCAAGATAAAAAGCGTAAAACTTTACATTTAAACGCAAAAACGTGTCTGAGATCGTGAACAAAGTGTCGGGTAAAGCTTTCGATGTCAATGTAATGCGCTATATTTTATAACCGAGCTCAGAACCCAGAATCCTACGCTAGAAATACATTCAACTAAAGGGGTCGTTAAAGTAGCATAACATTCCCGAGCAGACTTGAATAAATAGTACCAAATATGTCAGTATTAGTGGAGGTTTTTCGAGTTAAGCTCCAGTTTAATTAGGGGCATAAGCAGGACGAATAAATAACAGGATTATCGTACCATCTCCGTGATCCGGGCATCCTCAAGAGATTTACGATTTGTTACTGTTATGTAAGTTCTCACGTGAGACTCGTATTATACTAGATTTGTTGTTCGAGTGTCATTGGTTTTTTTCTGGGCCGTACTGCTCAACCTATGCTTTTACGACTTACCGTACCGTATTTTTTTGTCTAGGATGTTTTTTTGTTTATCAATTACAATATTTTAGTGTGCAGAAAATTGGTAATATTTATTATTTTGATTCATCAATAAAAAGCATGGTAATTGCGCAGTTGGATTCTGAATTACAGGATTTGTTCTGGTAGTTTTTATTCTACACCTATTTTTGTTGTATTAGTGATTGAGATGGTTAGATAGATACTACACTATGTTTCTTTTAAAAAAAATGTATTGATATCTATACTAATATTTTAAAGAGTTAAAGTTTGTTTGTTTGCTTGACGAAACTACTCAGTCGATTTCAAAAATTATTTCACCGATGTGTAGTGCCGATAGTGTAATGGATTGTCAGGATGGTTATAGGCTATATTTTATCCCGGTAGTTTCATTAGAACACCCGTGTAAAACCGGGACGTGCTGCTAGTAATTATTAAAATGAATAGGAATATTTCACATTGACAGATATACAAATACTGGCACGTGCCTCAGGTATAAGTTGTTGCATCTACGACTATCTCGAAATCTCCGTAATTCATTTCGAAGCAAGGCGCAAATACGCCTACATTGCATAAATTATTCCAGCAATTTAAATACAACTCTATAAGATTTTCAATTGGTATTTCCTATCAAGAGTTTCAAGAAGGTAATTATATTGTTAATAAATAATAATAATAATTATTATATTGTCAAGTGTTTTATCACAAGCCAGTTCGAACATAGATTTCAAATCTCATTACGAGTATGACACAATAATATTTTACAAGAATTTATTACAATAGAAATACATAATGTCACACAAAGATATTTAATGAGGTAAACAGAAATATTTTCATGAGTCACGATTTAAAACACGGAAAACATGATTGCGAACAAAGTGATGATTCAAAGAAAACCATGCGAATGCAACGGATGGATTTTGAAAACACCTTTTGCAAGGAATGCGTTAAGCCTACTGTCCACTGATCAAACTTTAACAATTTTATAAGTGGCCATATTAATAGGACACCCTATGATGGTACAGTCTTTATCACACGTCGAACACTCAGAAAAGCTTTTACTTTGACTAATATGTAATTTCGATCTAATAATAAAGTTTTTAAATTATTGTCAAAATAACTTAGGCAATAATAACTTTCCGTTATGGGGTCCACATTTTGTCTTAAAAATCACAAAACTTTGTGATTTTTAAGACAAAATGTTCATTTATTTTTAGGCCATCACGCACCAGCTGAAAGTCTTCGATGATCATTCGTAATTCAGAATTCTTCTGACCGTAACATAAAGTACTTTTCCTATTGTCAACGATTCACTCTAAGTATCTGCTGCATTCCATTAAAATGCTCTATTGGACACCCGCCCCTTACCCGCTACAAAGTTGTAATCTAAACTAAGGCATTGTTGAATAAACGTCTCAGTTTAGAGGGGTAACGCCCTAGATTGTAAACTGTTATACATACAACAAGAGTATTTGTTCAGGTCAGCGACTTGTAAACAAACGTACGTACATGAAGGAATGTGTGACGTAGCATGTGAAAATAGTAAAATCTAAAAGTGTGAAATAGACGAATAATCGCATGTTACATCGGACCGCGAATCTGATGATTTGGCTGAGTTTTCAAATATTCATAGATGAGTCACAGAGTGACGATTCTGCTAAGATTTGCTTTTAAACAGGAATACTTTGTTTTTCATAATTTATTGGCTGATGGAATTTTTTGACCGCGATAAAGGGGACGGGTGAGCTTTGCTCTGCAAGATCAAACAGAAGTAATAGGATAAAAATATAGATGTGTAATATATTTCGTATCCATAAGAACCTGTATGAAGGATGGGATGACACAATTTGAATAAAAATCTATATAATTATTATGTCGTCGAGTGTAGGTAGTCTTTGTGTCTGTTTGCGTCGAGTGCATAAGTAGGAAACTGCAGTAGGTAGAATAAGCTATGTCAAGGCTCTATCGAGAGATTCCTGCGGTTAAATAATGCAAGTTGACAACAAATTATACCTCTTAATACATGCATGATGAAGTGAAGACGTGCATGCTTTGTCCATGACGTACATACTTTAATTACATACTTAAATGCAGAAGTTTCATTGAGAAGAACCACAAATTCCCATGATGATTTTGACACAGCTTCCCTCATTCATTCTTATTAGATTTATGACACAAGCACACTGATCTAGCTAGGGAACTGGTGTTTGCTCGACTAGGCTGCACAATCTAGGTTTTTAATTTCCCGCAGCTTTACTTAATCACATACATAATCGTAATACCTATCCATGATTGAATCCCCACGGTTATTTTCAAAACGCATTAAGATGTTATCAATGACAGACAGACCATCTCCATTGAATACGTTAGGAAGAAAGGATTTTCCAATCACAAAGGTATCGCTCCACCGACGCCACGGCCACACCATTTACGACTACAAAAGGTATGATATGATCGATATTTTAAAATAGAATTATGGGTAAGCTGGTCCGCTGCGGTTGTCGTATAAAAAAAGAGAGAAAATTTGTTCAAATCACTGGTACTTTTTCAGTGGAATAATCGTAATATTAAGTTGTTCTTTTGATTGATGAACTCAGCGCTCGTAGGTCACGTTAGTTTGTCACTCTGTCACCTGTGTTGAATCTTAAATATTATTTTCAGTAGTTTAATTAAGCAGTTTGTAAAACTCTGAAGATAAAAAGTATTTGTCTAAATTTAATTTAAAACGTAGTTTAATTTTTCTATAAGCGGTTTCTATTAAGAAGTTAAGAGTTTATATTGCTTCGCAAAGTTTAAATTTACTAAAGCGACTAGCGTACCATAACTTCTAAATCATTCGCATTGAATTCCTTTCAAGGAAAATTGAGTGTCTGCGAGTACATTTGCCATTGCAGGAGTAAATAACCAATCAATGTGTATCAGCGTCCATCTACGGGAATTACGATATCTTGCCTGGAATCGGAGGAGTCGCTTTACTACGTGACTGAATTATACTGAGTTTTCAATTCGTCATGCCAGGATATTAAAGATGGAGTGTCATTACTTTAATACCTTTCTCACCGCAGTACAAGTTTTTGGTCTGTTTTCACATGAAACATTGGAATTGGTCACAAGATATAATGTGGAATGGTTGCACACCAATTTTAAGATAAGCTTAGTACATAATCCAAAATCAATCCTAAAGGAGTCATTTCTAAAGATGTTGTGCAAATTTCTACTCATCAATCGAAATAACAAATCTGACAATTTTTTGAAAAAGTATGTTGTTACAGTAAACAGTTGATAGTTTTTCAGGTCTTTGCCTGTGAACTAAGCTTCAACCAAAATTACAATAAAATATGTGATCGTACACTACAGAATGTCTAACTCTTGTCTGGTTAAATTGTCACTTGAAACGATAATGTTCCAAGTACTTAAGTTTAAAATACAGAGATAATAATGTTTAATAAAGTATCAAATAAATTAATACTTAGGCTACCTTTCAATGATTAAAACCAAATCAAGTTTGAATAGTTGAAATGCAATAACTATAAACTGTTAGACAGTTAAATTAATTGTCAATATCCAACGGCCCAATCGCTGGTTAAATTAGTCGTTAATCCACATTAAGACAAGCCATTGCTGCCTAGACCACGATGTCAGCCTACTTTTGCAATTATCTTATCTTATCTTAGCAGTAACATAAACAAAATACGTGACTATAACTATAACGAGACGACTTTCTCGACTTGGGGGGCATTGTGACGTAGTTTTAAATTATCTTCTTGGTAAAATGTATCTACATACTTTCTTCACATATCTTTTAGTCACAAATTTATATTTATTATAATCGATATAAATGGTTTAAATAACAGGTGTAGACAGTTCATAATAAAAGTAACACGATGCGGATTTCAGAAGTAAATGGGTACTTTTTGCATTCCTATGTTGTGGTATATTTTATGTTACTTAGGTATTATGATCAATTGGTTAAAGAGTCGTGTAACTAATTCAAGTATGTACGAAGAAGCCCATTTGGCGCTCCATCCCTCTTTACTGCCTCGAAAACGACTAGTACCTCATTCCATCGCCAGATCGTGCTACGCCTACCCATAAACCAAGAGCAGACGTTTTTATACCCCAATGAGATTCATGGACGTCATTTCAAAGTGTCTGAATGCAACAATGACGTCTTGAGTGGGTGGAATGGAAGGCCTATTGTCAGACCACGCTGTATTGTAAGGCATTTTATTGTCATGTTAGATCATTTTGAAATCTTTTCAGTGAGCACCAAGATTATGCTAGTTGGTATGTATTTTGACTTCAATCACGCCCCTAATATAGTCATATTAAAAAATGTATCTAAGTATTATATCAGTCATCTACCATAACACAAGAATTAAGTTGCATAGCTTGGGACTAGATGACGCTGTGTAAAATATCTAAGGATATTTATTTATTTAATTAAAGACTTCACCAGGGAATAACTTTATAGCCAGGACTGCCAATGGGATCAAAAACTTGTACTAATCTAATCAGAGAATAATATAATCAGATCTAGTAAGTGAATAAGATAATAATAAGTATAGTACGAGTAAGTTTATAGTAATACGCAGTATTATTTCAAGACACCTAAAAATAATCCGTGTCTAAAGGAGTATTAAAATTGTAATACAATTTATCTGATAAGTTAAAATGCTGTCTGTTTTATTATCATTGTTTTAATTTATGTCATCGAATAGAGCCAAGGTGATTATTTGATGAATAGATTTTATTCTTGGTATTATTTATGGACAAAATTATCAATAACCTACTGAGGTACACTAAAATTATAAAGAATTCAACTTTGTTTATCTGTACGTGACAGATAATCTTACAAAAAAACCACAGGTGCAAAAGTACATTTGTACAACGCAAGTGAAATTAAAGACGTAAACCTACTATATCTTGTAGTATTAAGTACGTTCCACGTGAGTTTCAATCAAGCCTCAAGCAATGGACCGATAAACTTAGAAATAAAATGTAAGTAGTTGCCTGAAATAACATAGACTTAGTACATAAAACCATCTGTACCACAAGTAGGAAAAAGTATAACTTAACAAGGTAAGTATTTTAAGATCCAGATCAAAAGTACCCTACATTGAAGAGCGTGTATGAAGAATGTAATGAGAGTGAATGAGAAAGAGGTGTATCAGTAAAGTAGCGTAGAGATCCGTGGTCCTACCCCCATGGGAAAGAGACGTGATTTTAATGTAAGTATGTAGGAATTTAATCTATTGCCTTTGACTTCTATCACACTACGATGTGCCCAGCGATGTGCTTACTGAATTAATTGAAGATGTAATCAAAATGATATCAAAAACATTCTCAATAACATCCTACCGGTCTTCATCTCAAGTTATGTATACATATCTCCGTCTCCACACCAGGATTCCGTCGAACAATGGTGCAGGCGAGGCGAGGTTGTCGCGAGGTGTCGGCCCCCGAATCACGGCACACGGGCCACGGCAAAACGTAAAAGAAAGCTCTACCGATGAGCGTAGGGCTGCCACTAACTTTGTTAAAGTTTAATAAACAGGCTTTCGAATATGTAATAAGGGTCGCGCCACGTAAAAAGAACGATGAGGAGAAAATCTGCGCAGTAGGCGATTTTAAAAGAAAGAAAGAAAGAAAAATATGTTTATTTCGTAGGACCTAGTAGACGTAAAACTAGTTGACTCTATTGCCTGTTCCAAAACAATTCCCTACACCAGGGAAAGAATCAGGCAAGAACCTGGTGGTAAAGAATCTTAGGTCCGATTGGAGGGACGATACGGCGCACTTCATACCATTGATTTAGGGCGTGCTATTGGTTCGTGAGCGAGTGACCCATGCGCAATCATACCCCCTTCGTTCCCCTCATCGTTCTTTTTAGCGCAACTACTTGATTCCTACGATTCAGATATAAAGAAATGTTTTTTTATTGTTTGAACGACACATTGAATCGAGGTAGAAAGCACTAAATAACTTAATATGACTAACACAACACCAATACCACAGAAAGAAACAATAATAATGTTACTAACGTAAGTAATCTGATCAGAAAACAAAAACAAGGTGAGTTAATAAAAAGTTTTAATAATTATTATGCTCCTCACAAAAAACATATCATAGCCTTATTCATATTTTATTACATGCGTTTGTGCAATATTAATCCAGAAATTCTGGTTGTATTTAAAATCTAGGGTTTAAAAACGGTATTCAAGATTGTAAAGGTCAAAGTTACAATCAAATCTAAATAGGAATAGTCCTTTACATTAATAAAAAAAAAAAAAAAAAAAAATGTAAATATCCTTAGACATTTCACACAGCGTCATCTGGTCCCAAGCTAAGCAACTTAATGCTTGTGTTATGGTAACCAGATGACTGATATAATACTTAGTTACATTTTTTTTTTTTGTAAATACATACATATATTATAGATAGAAAACACCCAGACACGGAACAAATATCTGCAGAACATACAAACATTTGTCCCGTAGCGGGGATCGAACCCGCGACCCTAGCGTCTCAGCCGATTGATAGAACATTACAAGGCGAATTCAAACAATGTGGCCAGCTAGTGACCGTCTAAATATTCATTCATAGAACAGGTTAATGATGAACTCTGACACAGACCTGATCAATTCGTGTGGCGTCGCAAAACAGCTTTTAGCTTTCCATTAGTCTAATACCTCTTTACCTAAATCATTCGGTTTTACATATTTATAAACTTTATCTACTCACTTAAAGGTGCGTGGATGTTAAGTTATAAGAAACGACGTAATTAATTGGATTTATGGTTTTTTCGTTCACAATTTCGTCGTAGCTCTGCGCTAAATGGATGTTGGTTCCTGGGCGTTTATATTATCTTGAAATAGACAGCATAGTTACATTTTTCTATGAGTCAAACAGTATGATCAACAGGTCAAATTAAAAAAGAAAGCTGTAAACTAATCAGAGTGAAATTTAGATTCTCTTTAGGCTATAAAGCATTGAGGCTGCAATTAGGTGACGCAGGCCGATGCGAAAAATTTCGAGTCCATAAAAACACTCCCTAAGGATTCCTTGCTCTATCTCTCGCCTACGAAAAAGTATTATTTATTTTTAAATAATTTAATTTACCGTGAAAGCGACAACCCTAACCGCATCCTTGCTATTGTTATTACAAAATGACCCATCTCAATGTCGATGGGTTCTCGGCACGTTGCTTAGCGGTTATTACGAGCGTATATAAAGTAAGCGCCTTTGAGCGTTTATAAACGGCTTATTTCTGACACCTACGATGAAACATGGCACATAACGAACTTGTGTACCTATACCTACCTAACGTAATCAGGAAGGTGTTTTTAAAAAAGACTAAAAAGGCTAAGGCAGTTCGATTTAATAAATCCTGACGTTTCAAGAGAATTAGAAGCTATACAACCAGTGGGATAGTATTAAGCTAGTATTTTTTCCAATATTTGGTTCTTACCAAATTTTAAACTATTTTTTTTGAGTCAGAACTATAACTATATAATTGTAAGTTCATATAAGCAAGTGCCCAACTTTGGTAACGGAATTTTTAAAAAGGCTTTCGTTGTGGCTTTATCAAAACGACAATATGATAAAAATTTGGTAGGTCTGCCTGTCCGAAATAACTGGATACCTCAAGAGGAATCTTATGCCCAGCAGTGGGCCAACTAACACGTCCTATTAGAACATTTTCACATATTTTCAATTCCAAACAAATTTTACCGCACTTGAATACGGCCCTGCGTTATAATACGTAAAAGCGTGGAAGATGCACCCACGAGATGAGGATTTAAATTGGATTTTGACGATTTATACTTGACAGGATATTAAGTTCACCACGGAGGTTAAAATCTTAAGGAAAAGGTGTTTTTCATGAGCGTAACGAAATCCATGACGAGTTTTTTTGTTGCTCCCAAGGTCTCAGGTCAAAATGTGACTCTTGACGTTTTTTGGACAGTTTTTGTAGAAAGCATTTTGTGTTTGTCAATGATTTCAAACAGGCTCACTGCTGTATCACCAGCTATGCAAAGATATATTTTGTTGTGATTGTCTATGTTCACAATACAAGAAATATTTGATATTTACTTAAATATTATTTTAGAATTTTAGGCATTTTTAAAAATCTGAAAGAATTTGTCTACTGCACGTTGGGAATACAGTCATGATTATGTTTAATATTTTATTACCTACTTTTATTTTATTTGCTAAAAGCTCTAAGTATGATATTATTATGAAGAAAAGATAACTAAAAGATAAGGATTCAAAGGATATTCACCTCATCTTGTCATACCTTTGACAAAGTGGGTAATCATACAATATTTGTAAAACGGGTATTGATATTGTTATGCAAACTAAGAATAAGTCTCAACAGATCAACAAACTTATGTACATCATTGATAAAACCTGTTAAATCAATTGAGGCTGATAAAAATGTTGTATTTAACTTAGGAAACCACAAACCAATCATCCATTTTCCTACAAATACAATAATTGTGAAAGTATATGTATGTCTATTGCCTTTCCGCTTCAACCACTGAAAAAAGCTGCAAAAATTGCTATGGAGGTCGTTAAGTCTCGGGAAAGAACACACACAGGCTACTTTTGTTTAACGGCAAGGGCTATTCAACATGAAAATCTACTAAGATATATGATACCTCCTGATGTGATGGACATAACAGGTTGATATTTGATAAGTTTTTTTCTCAATAAAACCACTAACGACATCTATCACCAAATATGTAAACTTTGAGATAAGATTCAGAATTTCAGAGCGGGATGGAATGTTGAAATGTTAATATTCATAGAATACTGCAGGATAAGCAAACATGACATTTGAGGAATGGTAGAGTCTCTCTGTCAATGCTAAAAGATCCTAAAAACCACTAAAATCCTAATAGACCCATGACGGCATTTGAGTAATAATACTACCTACAATAAATGTAGGTTTGGAGTTAACAAAAACAAATATAATAACATTGAAGTTGTTTCAAGCAAAGGAATTATTATTAAACTAGAACCCTGGGTTAAGGAATTTTATTAAGTTTTTTATCAAAAACATCTGATGAAAATCACTGAAGGTGATGATTCTGCAGTAAAATTGAAGTAACTTGAATACTTAAATAAATGTTCTGATTATAGAATGCTACCACTTACCCATTTCCACAGAAAAATCACAAAAATCAGCACTTTTCAGATAATATTCACAGAAAAACAATCCAGCACAAACATCACACAATGGCAGCCATTTTACTTTTATAAATTTCATTGCCAGAAGTAAAAAACCAATTAGATGCTGTATCGTTCAAAACTCATTGTTCAAAACAGCTAAAATAATAGCTTTATCAAACGAAGGTAATAAAATTAAATAGTAATTAATGTAACTTGAGTGTGCCATCGAGTGTGTGATTTTAAGTTGATTAATTAAAATAACAATGCAAATCAAGTCAATGAGACCGCTCTATCCTTGCAGTTAATTCCTGTTTTCCCAAGAATACAATTAAAATATCTCAGTATTTATTAAATATCTTAGTATGGGAAAATATTGATTAAATATAACCTCATTGAATCACATTATTATTTAATGAACACAGGCATCAATAAAGAAAATTACAACAGTCCAATATTTTTATCTGTGCCAGTTTACTTTGCAGTGTTGCCATAAAAGTTAATGTTTTTCTTTTCCTCTAAAAAGAGCTGTCAAAAAGGTTGGAATTCGTGTGTTGTGCTAAAAATTAAATAAAATCTATGAAAATCTCGTACATTTAATGGAGAAATAAAACATAGTATAGTGATATTGCAAGTGTATATTCCAGTGGTTTATATTCCTTTCATATTTCAGCTCCAAAATGGTGCAGCGGCTAACGTTCAGACGACGACTGTCGTACAATACGAAGTCAAACCAAAGGAGAATGTGAGTACAACTAATAATTACGAACCTTTAGACATAGTAAGAAGCCCCTAAGCTATCACTACTCACACTTTAGTTCAAGTATACTCTTATATTACTTAGGTACAGTTTACTAACATAACCTCTATTTATGCCGATGGTTGGACACTGTTTTGAAGTAAATATCATCATTACTTTCTATTTGATCCAATCTTCTACTTATTAATTGAGTACTTGTGTTGTTAAGATTGATAATTGTTGTTGCCATTCAAAGATTTACTTTCTGACCCAGGTATAACTTGAAAAATTTACTCCTTCATTGAAAATCAACCAGATAGTTCCTGTGCATGCTAAAAGCTTGCTGATATTAAAAAAGTTTTAGACAAAATCTGAATAAAACACAAGTCAAGTGGATTTTAGATCCATGTACTATTCTGCTCTGAAAACAAAATCTGAGAGAAATGTTTGAGATACACTTTGACCACAGTATCAGCTGGGCTGATCATTGTCTTGCATTACAGTAATTCCAAACAAAACTATAAAGTCATTCAAGGTAATGTTATATTACCATCAAATCTGAAAGGCAGAGATCCGTGGTCTCTGCCTACCCCCATGGGAAAGAGGCGTGATTGTATGTATGTATGTATGTAAATCTGAAAGGGGAGGGTGGAGGCTTTTACCCAACAGTATTTACTTACTTACATAATGCTTGTCTTTTCTATTTCAGAGTAAGGACACCAGGTGGCCGATTGGTCTATCAGTATGTCAAGAAACCCAAGAAGATCCCGAGGTGTGGTCAGTGCAAGAGCAAACTCCGTGGAATCCAGCCTGCCAGGCCTGCTGAACGATCCCGTCTCTGCTACCGTAAGAAGACCGTAAAGCGAGTATATGGAGGTGTCCTCTGCCACAAGTGTGTCAAACAGCGCATTGTCAGGGCTTTCCTTATTGAGGAGCAAAAGATTGTCAAGGTTCTGAAGGCACAGCAAGCTAATGTTGGCAAGGTTGGCGGTGGCAAGAAATCTGCCAAGTGAATTAGGGTAAATAAAATATAAAAAAATTCTGATTGTTTTATTTGATGTCAGTTTATGTGTAAGTGTTAGGTACCTATATACTAAAGGGATATACATACATACATCCTTAAGTAATAATAAACAGAATACTTGGTAGGTATAGTACCTATAATGAAAGAAATTATTTCCTTTGAGTCTGACATTAAAAACAGTAAATTTTGTTAGAGGCCCAATAAGTCTGAAATCACCATTCTCATTTAGCCAGGGTGGTAAAACGAAAGAATGTCATCTCACAGTAACAAACAACAAAGGTCTCAAGCTGTATCGTGAACGGAGAACTACTGGCATTCCATCTTTATTCTGTGCTAATGGTAAGTATTGTAATCTGTGATAGAACTATCCTCTTCCAAGACCGATAGATTCTCCTTAGATATGTGTTTTTACTTTATTTACAGAAACTAAACTAATACATAACTGTACAAAATACAAATAGAACCAGTCAGTTAAGCCATCTAAGGACCGTTGCAAACGGTCTATAGCCTTGTTTAAACAAATGTACTCTGTGGTCAAAAGAGTGATCACGAGTATTGGAAGGAATTTGGGGGAGGCGTAAAAGCTTTGTTTTATAATTACATACTCTGTGCTGCTTCAAAGCTGTAAGCCAATGTTGTCATGTTTTGTTATGTCAACGTCAAATTCACGTACGGTTACTCGTGTCGTTCTAACAGCTGTCAAATGTCAATTAATTATTGTGAAATTCTTTGCACTGTGTGCTGTGCTGAAGTGTGCTCGTGTTTTACCAATTTTTGCTTCTCTCAATTACATAATTCGGTAATTTTATTTACTAAAATTACGTGCGACGCTGTAATATAACTTCCCAATTAATCAAATCATGTCGAATCCGTGGAAGAAGGTAAGCGCGCCTGCAGATGTGCAGAACCTATCGGAAATAATGTCCGAGCAGCTCGCCCGTGGACTCCAGGTCCATGAGGAAGCTAAATTCGCTGAAGAGATATCTGATCAACACGTCAGCTCTACAACGGAGGTTCCACCGGAGCTTTTGAAGCAAATCGAAGAGTCTAACTCAAGCGGTTATTGCGATTCGGATGCAATCATTGCGAAAGTTTTACAATGTCAATTCGACAAAGAATATGATGAGGAAATCAAACGAGTCGAGAAGAAGAAGAATGGAGAGGCGAAGGTGTCTGTTTCTTATGAGAACTACCGCCACGTACCGGACCATTTGGTGTACGACTCGGAATCTGACGACGAAGATCTTGACAAGATTTACAAGAAGGATTGGGATCGTTTCGAGACTAATGAGAAGGAGTTTGCGAGCCTCCCCAAGCGCGGGTTCATGATGAAAGACGGTGAGATGGTTACCAAACATGATAGCGTGATCAGCGCGCGTAGAAACGCTTGCAAAGTTATGGCATTCCCTCCCGAGGTTTGCACTGGTGATGGAGCCGGATTCGACATGAAACTGTCCAACTCAGTCTTCAATCACCTGAGGGAACAAACCAAGCACCATCAGACCAGGAAAAACAAGATGTTGGATAGAAAAGAGAGTCACGCTACTGCCGAAATGGGCCTTGATGAGCCCACTAGATTGATTCTGTTCAAACTCATCAACAATGGTGTCTTGGAAGACATCAACGGAGTGATCTCCACTGGAAAAGAATCTGTGGTACTCCATGCAAATGGAGACACATCCTACCCAGACTTGACAGTTCCTAAAGAATGTGCCATCAAAGTTTTTAAAACAACACTGAACGAGTTCAAAACTCGTGACAAGTACATAGAAGCTGATTACAGGTTCAAAGACCGATTCTCTAAGCAAAATCCCAGGAAGATAGTTCACATGTGGGCCGAGAAGGAAATGCACAACATGATACGTCTCCAGAAGATTGGAATCAACTGTCCGAGCATGGTGTGCTTAAAGAAGCACATTCTTCTCATGTCATTCATCGGGAGAGAAGCTAAACCTGCTCCGAAACTTCGCGAAGTAATCTTAAAGCCAGAGAAGTGGCAGAGTGTTTACAATGAGGTAGTTGATGCAATGCATAAGATGTATAATGTTGGGCATTTGATTCATGCCGATCTTTCAGAGTACAATATCCTGTGGTGGGAGAACAAATGCTGGTTCATTGATGTGTCTCAGTCCGTTCAGCCTGACCACCCTCATGGTTTGGAGTTCTTGTTGAGGGATTGCCGTAATATTGCCAATGTAAGTAACCCTGACTTTTGTTATCAATTTTATTGTTTTCTATAATCTTTGCATTGTTTTGTGCAATATTGTTATCAGATTTGGAGATGACTCATCAAATAACTGTTTACATTTTTCATTAGAAAACAAATAAAATCAGATCAAACATTATTTTAAATCATACATTATTTTAAGGTAATGATCTAATGATGTTCTACAATAATTTTTTGAACTTCTGTGTTTAGATTTTAAAAACTTGTGTTTTTGCAAAACCTGTTCTTTTTTTGCCAGCAGTGCTTAGAAAACTAGAACAATAGTTTGAAATTTAAAATTCATAAGATAATTAAAAACTGTCTATGTTTTATTTTCAGTTCTTTGAAAAGAAAGGAGTGCCTGACATGAAATCTTCCGAGGACCTTTTCAAGTCCATCACCGGTTTTGAAGAAGTTGATGTGAACTTCTTAGAGGGAGTTCACACCACTTACAACTCTCTTTCTTCAAGATTCGAGATTGCTCTAGATGATAACCGAAATACCAGCTATCCATTTGAATATTGCTGGAACAAAACCAATGAAGGGAAGAAGAGTGATAAAAGTGAGGAAGAGGAATCTGAAGATGAGTTTGAGGAAATGTGGACTCATTCTACTAAAGAGAAAGTTGTGGACAACGCAACCAACTTTGGCAATGAAGTCAAGATTGAAAATGAGATTGTTACTGAGAAGGTGAACTTTGGGGAAGTTATTGACAAACAAGTTGACGAGGATATAGGAAGAAGTAGTATTGAGAAAAAGTCTTAAAATACCTTATAGATGTAAAGGTAAAAAAACAGGACCGTTTTTATTTATAAAAACAAAAACACTAACCCAATATTGTTGGTTAGTTGGATTGATTTGTAATCAATAAATTGTGGGATGCTATTTTATTTATTTATTGAGTAGGTACATGTTTACATGTTTTGCATCTAATACACAACAACCTTTTCCCAAAATATTACATCAATAAATATATCTTATTGGCTAGATTACTTGCAGAGATCAATAAGGCCTATACTTAGAGTACTCACTTCAGTATGAACACTCAAGTACTGACTTATTACTTGAGCTTTTATTCAAGTCCGAGTGATGACTCTGAATAGAGGTCATACCATATAATAAATTACATCTTTCACACAAAAATATTAGCTTAAATAGATAGATAATACAAAGTAGTTATTGAGTCCTTGTCTGTAACAATTCGTCTTTCCTTTTTTAGTTTTCTATCCCAGCTTGGCTTAAGAGAACTACTCTTAAGTACTCTAAATCAAGTGTATAAATGTATAATATATGAGAGTAAATGTAGCAGTACATCTTGCTCAACTGTACAAGCATTCATTAAATACATAACCTAAAATATTCTAAAAGTTTTGGGAGCTGTCTTGTCTTTGGGTTAAAAAAAATACAACTACTCAGATCATCAGAGAAGAACTCATTGACAATATGTGCAATAAAGTACATATATGTATAAATAGGTAACTGACAGTTTTATAACAGAGCTTTCATGCTCTTGCCTTAATTTTGTCCCGAAAAACGCTAGATTTTAGTTATGCCGGCCACTATTTACACATCAGTGTGTGGCCGGATCATCAAAGAAACTTTACCTCCTATTCATAACTACCAGGAAAGATGCTGCGAAAGATCTATCACATTCTATAATATTTTTTAAGCTATTGCATAGATTCTATCGCGGGCCTTGAGCGTGGAGACCGAATCCAGAAATTCCGTAACGAAAAAACCTAACGCTGTCACTTTAGTTCAGCAACTCGCCTCTAGGTGGCATGCAATAGCTTTACCGCGGCAGTCCCCGAGTACCACACGTCTTTTTTCTCAATTTTTATCAGGCTTATGTAAGAGCCAAGTATTCCGCCCTCTCCCGGGAGATAAGGGTCTGGAGTAATTCCTCTTGTTGACGAGTCAAGTATTTCACAGTATCAGCGACCACAGCCACCAGGGTCTGCACGTCTCCGGACATGGTGGTGCTGATGATGGACTGCATCTGCAGCATCAGATCGGGGTTGAACGGGATCACTGGAAAGGAAGAACTGAATTTAAAAGCCGTATGTTGTCTCAGTGGAAACGACTAGTTAGCACTATTTTCACGCTTTTAAAACATCTCAGGTCCACTATTATATTCGTTTTATAAACATTTAATTGGGATATTTACCATGATTCGTAGATTTATGAGTATCCCGATATTTCGGCACAGTTGCATGCGCCATGATCAATGTTTATAAATCTATGAATCATGGTAAATATCCTGTTTTAAGTGTTATAATGTTCAAAATAATAGTTTAAAAGTTTTATAACTAGAAATTAATAATTATTCGGCACAACGAATAAGCATTGCCATTCAACGTGGTAATGCGGCCAGTGTCTTGGGCACGCTTCCGACTGACAGTGGTTTGGATCAGTTGAGCTACCTATAGACCGTTTGCAACGGTCCTTAGGTGGCTCAACTGGTTCTATTTGTATTATATACAATAATGTAAATATGTAGGTACCTAATAGTTTAGTTTCTGTAAATAAAGTTTTAAGATAATAAATTAAATTAATAATAATTAATAAAAATAATAAATTAAATTATCTACTAGAAATAAATTTGAAGCTGAGAATGGGCTGAGACTTACAATCAGATTCGTTGTTATTCATTAGATCCGCGAAGAGCTGCTTCAGTGATGTTGGCTCGGAATCAGCTAAGGGTTTGGTGAGAAGACTCAAAAATATTCTGCTAGTTTGAACCCTGTAACAATTGGTCAAGACACATATTAGCATATTTATATGTGTCTGGGTGTATTCTATTTATGTGTATGTATTTACAAACAAAAATGTATATATCAGTCAAATCTGGTTACCATAACACAAGCATTAAGTTGCTTAGCTTAGGACTAGATAACGCTGTGTGAAATGTCCAAGAATATTTTTATAAGCAAGGTAAATGTTGGTAAGTACTAGATGTTTCTAAAACATCATCATCTCAGCCCATTTCCACCCACTGTTGGGTATAGGCCTCCTCTCTATTACGCCACTCTTTCCGATCACTCGCGAGTCTCATCCACTGATGACCAACCACGCTTATTGTTTCTAAATAATGTTATAATAAAATATTCTTATTCTTTCTTATTCTTATTCTTCTTATAAATATTCAACTCACTCTGTCAGATAGCTCAATGGACAATTTCCCTGAGAGAAGTACTTATCAGCAATCTTATTTGCAGTCTCCAAAGCTAGTCCATACTTTACTGAAAGATAAGAGAAAAAATACTAGTAGCATTCTTTTGTCACAGAAGATACCTATAATATGTTGAAAAGTAGTTCATTCATATTTTAGTAGGTAAGTGTATTTTTTACTTAAAAGTAGACCAACAAAATACCAGGTAGTATTAACACTGGTTGCCCAGATCACTTAACTAATATTTAAAAATAAATGGTCTAACACATAAATATATTTCAATTTAACTTGATAAAGGCTTCAAATATGTTTTTTTTCTTGTTACTTCTATGGCAACGAAAAGAGATTCTTTTTCTTTTTAAAGATAGCAACAAATTTAATAACAGAATTAGCTATAAGTTTTACTGGTTAATATGCATAGGGGGAAAATGTTTTTAACTTACCACACTCAATTTCCAAATTCATCTTTTGCTTCAGAAAGGTGAGCTTAGTCATTCTCTCCTTGATATAATCAATAGCCAGTTCATAGACGGACAGTGCCTCCTCCTTATGTCCCAAATTGATGAGGTCGTTAGCGAGCCCCAGGAATATGGTTCCTCTCTTCAGCATGTTCTCCGGATGCTTGTGGAAAGCCATCATGTAACAGCCAATAGCAGCCTGGATAACACACGTAAATACATTACTTTAAGTCGTTTTTGTATATCTATACTAATATTCCTATATGAAATGAGGGAAGGGAAGCCTTTGCCCTGCAGTGGGAAACATCAGGCTTAAAATAAATAATAATACTAATATTATAAATAGGGAATGTTGGTTTGTTTGTTTGACAGAAGTAATCTCCGAACCTACTCGCCGATTTCAATTTTTTTTTTCACTGTGTAGAATTAACTGTCGGGATAGTTTTAGGCTATATTTTAACCCAATAATTTAATAAGTACACCCGTGCAAAGCCGGCATGTGCTGTTAGTACTTGGCCTTTTATAAAACTATGTAATAAAAGTGACAAGTTGTTCGAAATTTAGATGTTTTGAGAGCTTGATTACCTCCAAATTCTCCCTATCAGGGCTGTAGAATTTCATTGAGCGCAGCTTTTTCTCGGCCTTCATATATTGCTTCCCAGCGTTCAAGTAATAATCGGCCTCCTCAATAACATTGCCTACGGAGGCTTCGCATTTTGCAGCGCCTACATACGCGTGTCCAGCGAACGTAGGCTGGTCCGAGTACTCGCAGCGCACAGCCAGAGCTACGAACTCTTTAACGCATTCCGACATGTTCGGTTTACGCATAAAACGCCTGTAAAAAATAAAAAGAATCGAGCTCCTAGGAAGTACATTTCTTAAAGTAGGTATTTCTGCGAAGACACTTACCTTTTTAACCTCATATTGATGCTCATGAATTGCTCATTGAAAGTAGAGTCCAGGTCGGTCGACATCGTTTTCAAATATACGCTGTCGTCTTCTTGAAATGAAAAATTATTAGATTTAAAAGGCAATGCTGCACTTTGTGTTCGATCCACCCAAAACAAACAAAACAACTTGAGCAAAAATGATCCTCTCACAAATATGAAAATAAACGAAACGAGTCGACAACTCGACAGCGCAGCGCAGCTGTTTTTGACATTACCTGCGTGCGTTTAGTTTTGTAATTTCGTGTTATGTTCCTTGAAGGTTTCGTCTCTTCCAGAGAAAAATTAAATGTTATTAAGTGTAGTAGTATGTTTATTTATCCTTACATAATTACGTTGGAATTTTGAGTGAAAATTACTAGAGCAATTGTTTATTTAAAAATAGATAGGTATAACAATTATAGAGAACCAATTTGAAATCACAATTTAAATGGGAAGTACTAACAAAACGCAATGGTTTACGTCATCCATCTTCGATTGTGTCAAACTGACAGCTTGATTTGACGTGTCTTGTCCACGGCCCGGGATAGAAAAATCAATTTTCGGGATAATAAAATGTTTTCGCTATGAAAGTTTGTTTGTAATAGGTAACTCTGTGTGAGAATTAAAGCAAAACAGTTCTTTGAAATGGATTTCCTCAAAAGCGGTCTGAAGACCGTACTAGGCGCGCCGGAACCTGGCCAGCAACCTTCGGCTGCGGACACGGTGACTTTTTCACGTTTTCTAGAAATAATAACAGTATTTGACCTATTTATAGTGAGCCGCGGATTGCTTTTGCTACTTAACATCTATAATTTTGGCGTGGGTGTGGCGTAGCACGAGCTAATAGCGAATTCTTCGAATGTTTAAGTTTGAATAATTCATAACAATGTAGTCTCTAATAACAGTACCTTACATACTGGTTAGTTAGTACTGTATTCAAAATAATGAAATAACTCTCAAAAAGTTCCATTTAACCTTTTACCTAACATATTTATGCTAAAACTTGGTCCATTGACAATTACTTTCATAGTCAATACTAAACATATGCCATTCTTGAACAAGGCCTGGCTATTATATTCTACTCCTTAATTATGAACTACACAAATAAACTGTATGTAAGTAGCTGCTGTATCCTGTTCCAATCAGTGTGCCACCTGTATCAAATGTTAATAAGCTAGGTGACTCTATATCACTCAACTCCCTACACCAGGGTAAGAATCAGGCAAGGACCTGGTGGTGTGGGCCTAGCTTATTTTTAAAGCAATCCCTTTACAATCTAAATAGTCAAGTTTCAGTGAGAAGTCAGTGAAACAAAGTAAGGCATGTCAGAACACTTTTTGAAGTATCGCGACTTGGAAAGATATTTATTTATTTATTTATTTAACGATGATAGACGAGCAGCTACTGCTGGTATGTCTATATCACACAGTGTTGGAATAGTCTTTTTAGTTATGTATCGTTAATCTATGTTTATTTATAAATAATCGCGAATTTAATTTGCAATGGTCCCGATAATATTTATCAATAAGGCATATCATAACAATTAATAATTGTTTTAGGTGGAGCGCCTAGTACAGAGGGTTCAGAGTTCAGTTCTCCTCGAGGATCGGAGGGATGCGTGCCGCGCGCTCAAAGCTATGTCCCGCACGTACCGGATTGAAGTTGGCGCTCAGGCCATGGGGGTATTGAAACAGGTATTTATAAATTTTGCACTAAGAATGCTACACACGTGCCTCAAGCTTAACTTGATAAGAAAATGTACGTGATTGTGTTCAATGCACACGCTGCGTTTGTTACTACATGTTGTGATACGTTTTTAAACAAATGAACGCAGATAAAAGCGCCGCAGTGGGATCGCGCCTTTAAGCCCTGTCGTGCCTGAGTGATTACCTACCTTTTATAACTCTAGAAAATCACTCATTTATTTATTTTCTCTCACACACAATTGCGGTCGAATCAAAAACCGGTAACTTCAATGTCTCTGCGATATATTGTCCACCAAAGCACAATATTAAAGAAGAACAATTTACACACTTCTTCAAAACTCTGGGTCCTAGATTCATAGTAGGAGGAGACTGGAACTCAAAACATCTCCACTGGGGCTCAAGATTAATCACAACAAGGGGAAGGCAACTAAAGCTATCGATTGATAACAACAACCTTACAACAACATCAACCTCAGAACCTACGCACTGGCCTTCTGACAAGAACAGATTACCAGACATTATTGACTTCTTCATCTCTAAAGGAATGGCACAATACTCACACAAAGTCAGCTCCTGCCTAGACAGCTCTTCGGCACACACGCCCATACTACTGACCATTGGAACAACTATCCTAGAGTACGAGCCATTCCTTAGAATGTACAACAAAAACACCGACTGGGACTCGTTTAGACACCTCATTGAAAGGAGACTCGACCTTAAAATTGCTCTTAAGACACCTGAAGACATAGAAAACGCAGCTACCACCTTCACAAATCTCATACAAGTCGCATGTTGGTCCACCACTCCCGAAATTCCCGCAAAAAAACCTAAACAACAGTGCCTACCCCTGGAGATAAGATCAAAAATTCAAGAAAAAAGACGACTACGTAGAGTATGGCATTGCAGCAGACACCCTAAAGACAAAACAGCCCTGAACAAGGCGATAAACGAGCTCAAAGATCTCATAAACAACGCCAAAAACGCAACACTGACACGACACTTGGAATCACTAACAGCGACAAAGTCTACAAATTACTCTCTATGGAAGGCCACATCAAACCTCAATCAACCCAAAAAAACTCGACAGCCACTTAAAACTACTGACTCAACATGGGCCAGAACAGCTCAAGCAAGAGTGGAAGCGTTTGCAAGACATTTAGAAAATGTGTTTAAACCAAATGATGGCACAAACAACGACGACCCCGATATCGAAGCGGTTTTGAACCAAGACTTTCAGCTGGATTCACCCCTAAAACCTACAACTCCCAGAGAAGTATTAAAGTACTTATCCAAACTCGACAACAAAAAGGCCCCAGGGTTTGACGAAATCACAAAAGAAATCCTTGTGCAACTTCCAAAGAAAGCAATAGTCTTCCTCACAACACTATTTAACGGGATATTCAGAGTAGGTCACTACCCAAGTATATGGAAGACTGCGCAAATCATAATGGTCCACAAAGAAGGAAAACCCGCTAACGAGATTGGCTCATATAGACCAATTAGCCTATTACCGGTAATCTCCAAGCTCTTCGAAAAAATCCTACTCTCACGCATGCTGAAGGAACTGGCAGAGGACTCCATAATTCCAGACCACCAGTTTGGTTTTCGACAAGAGCATGGAACTGTTGAACAAGTCCACAGGGTCGTCGACCATATCAGAAAAAGCCTCGAGCTTAAAGAATACTGTTCGGCAGCATTCCTCGACATTCAACAAGCGTTCGATAAAGTCTGGCATAGGGGCCTACTCTATAAAATAAAAAGCTCACTACCTCACCCGTTCTTCGGGATGCTAAAGTCTTACCTATCAGAAAGATTTTTCCAAGTGAAGGACGGTGAATACACCTCTAGCTTCTATGACCTGCAGGCGGGAGTACCCCAGGGCTCGGTACTGGGCCCCGTGCTCTACAACATATTCACGTCAGATCTACCTGAAACACCCGGCATAATAACAGCCACATTTGCGGACGACACTGCCATTCTTGCGAGTAACAAGGACCCGATCGAAGCCTCAACATCTCTCCAAATCGGCCTTGACAGAATTGAGCAATGGCTTTCAAAATGGAGAATCAGAGCTAGTGCCTCCAAGTCCACTCACGCTACATTCGCGCTCCGCAAGGGAGATTGTCCACCAGTCAGACTGGGAGAACAGACTCTGCCTCACAATGAGACAGTGAAATACCTCGGGATGCACCTAGACCGCAGATTAACCTGGAGAACCCACCTACAGAAGAAGAGGGATGAATTAAACCTCAGATACCGAAACCTGCAATGGTTAATAGGCAGAAATTCAGCTCTGAGCCTGGACAACAAGCTTCTGGTATACAAGATGGTACTAAAGCCTATATGGACCTACGGCATTCAGCTTTGGGGATCTGCGTGCAAGACTAATGTAGCCATCATCCAAAGAGCGCAAAACGGCATTCTTAAAAACCTATCCAATGCACCTTGGTTCATAAAGATCGATGAGCTACACACCGAACTAGACACCAACACCGTCAGCGACGAAATAAAGCTTTATTCTGCTAAATACAAGAAACGCCTACACAATCATCCCAATGCCTTAGCCGCACAGTTAACTACCATTAACTATCCCAAAAGGCTAAAAAGACAACACATCATAGAACTAGACACAATATGATATTGAATAAAGCGGGAAATGATCGATGGAACACTTCCCTGAACAAGCTCGACGCACTCCACAAACCTGCTTATAGTCAGAAGACTGATTGCAGATGAAACTAGAACAAAAAAAAAAAAAAAAAAAAAAATTTTCTCTCACAAACAAACATCTTCTTAACATGATAATAATAAACAAAATCTTACATTTCAGGTTCTAGAACTAGACAGAGCGGACAACGAGACAGTGAACTACGCTCTCGACACCCTCAACAACATTGTCTCCCCAAAACAGTTTGAGGAAGAACAAACCAATCCCAACGTTCCCATGAACATAGGAGAGCAATTCACAGAGATATTTATCAAAGAAGACAATAACATACAACTAGTTTTAGATCTACTCGACGAATATGACTTCAGAGTTAGATTATCAGCAGTACAGCTTCTTACATCAGTACTCACAAACCGACCTAAGGATATCCAAGAGATTATACTAGTCAAACCCATGGCCGTATCCAAAATGATGGACTTACTAGCTGATAGTCGAGAAGTTATCAGAAACGAAACTTTGCTGCTGCTTATAACGTTAACTAAAAGTAATGCTAATATACAGAAGATTGTAGCGTTTGAAAATGCATTTGATCGACTCTTCGAAATTGTATCTACCGAAGGTTATTCAGATGGAGGTATTATAGTCGAAGACTGCTTACTTTTAATGTGGAATTTGCTTAAAAACAACAGCAGTAATATCAACTTCTTCAAAGAAGGCAGTTATATACAACGGATGTTGCCTATGTTTAACACGTCTGATGAAACGGAAGAAGCAGGTTGGTCGCCACAGAAAGTGACCAACGTACATTGCATGTTACTGATTGTCCGGACATTAGTAGCTCCGAGCAACCCAGCGCAGATAGTGTCGGATTGTCAAAGGATTATGAAGAATGTAGGTCTTTTAGCGGCGATATCAAATATCCTTATGTCTAGTGGTGTGCCGGCGGATATTTTGACGGAGACTATAAATACGGTTGGGGAGGTTGTGAGGGGCAATGTTGCTAATCAGGAGTATCTAGGAAGTGTCATGGCGCCTTCTAATCCTCCGCGACCGGCCATTGTGGTGCTACTTATGTCTATGGTCAATGAGAAACAGCCCTTTGCTTTGAGGTAAGGAATACTGTACTAGAACTTTTGATAAATGCACACACAGTCTCTTAAATTATTTACATCAAAGAAATGTGTATAACAATTGTAAAATTTTCTGTTAAACCCACTTCTAAATGGTAAATTTTGTGATCATGTTAAGCTACTTTTTTGCGATATAGATGTTGCAAGAATATATAAAAATCATAATAAAAATTAAGACAGTAGTAATCGAATCTTTAAAACTTCGTTCAACAAATCACCCTAAACACGAGCTGTCTTGGCTTAAGTTTGTGCCATCCACTAGCCTTGTGCCACTCATCCATTAAAACCAACTTCTTCTTGTGTTTCTCTTCCATTTCCCTCTATCAGACATCATCTCAGTACTCAAACCTTTCTTACTCACTCCCTCACACAATCCATCCATCTTTACACTATCACTGTCAACTAATTAGACAAATTTACCCCACAGATGCGCCATCCTCTACTGCTTCCAATGCTACCTCTACCGCAACGAAGTATCACAAGCCTCACTAGTCCAGACCCTGCTTCCATCATCAACAGAGGTGTCCCGACTCACGAGCGGCCAACTACTCTGCGGAGGGCTATTCTCCTCAGATCCACTCTCCAACTGGTTCTCTTGCGTTGCATTGATGCATGCGCTCATAGACAATCCTGGGCAGAAGGAACAGTTGTTGCGGGTGTTGTTGGCCACTAATATTGGGAGTACGCCCGTGTTGCTGATACATCAGTGTGTTACTATGCTGATGCAGAGCACTAAGCTGAAGCCGAAGGTATGTGAAATTAAATGGAATACGATTGTGTATAAGTCGCGCCACGTAAAAAGAATGATTATGGGAAATGGAGGGGGTATGTTTGGGCATGGGTCACTCGCTCACGAACCAATAACTCAGTCCTTTCTAATTGTTGTTTTCAATTGGTATGACATGCCTTGCTTTGTTTGACTGGCTGCCCACTGAAACTTGACTTAGTTAGTGTTGTCAAGAACTTGTTTGCAAGAAGCTGGCGCCTGAAGTGCTTAGGTTTTTTTAGAAAAACCTGTAATACAGGTCACCAGGTCCAAGCGAATACAAGATAGACAATCCCCGTACAGGTAGCTCTCCTAATGCTCCTCTGCACCTGGACCCACAACTGCGGCGGCGCGGTGTCGGCGTGCCTGCAGGCGCGCGACGCGGCCGGCTGGCTGGTCGCGCAGGTCTGCGGGACCGACGAGGAGGGAGAGGGCCTGCTGCAGGCGCTAGCTGCCTTCCTGCTCGCACTCTGCATATACTACAACGATGACTCCGTAGAGAACTACTCTAAGGTGAGGTTACATCATCTCCCTGCCCTTATCCTCAGCTGGCTGGTCGCGCAGGTCTGCGGGACCGACGAGGAGGGAGAGGGCCTGCTGCAGGCGCTAGCTGCCTTCCTGCTCGCACTCTGCATATACTACAACGATGACTCCGTAGAGAACTACTCTAAGGTGAGGTTACATCATCTCCCTGCCCTTATCCTCAGCTGGCTGGTCGCGCAGGTCTGCGGGACCGACGAGGAGGGAGAGGGCCTGCTGCAGGCGCTAGCTGCCTTCCTGCTCGCACTCTGCATATACTACAACGATGACTCCGTAGAGAACTACTCTAAGGTGAGGTTACATCATCTCCCTGCCCTTATCCTCAGCTGGCTGGTCGCGCAGGTCTGCGGGACCGACGAGGAGGGAGAGGGCCTGCTGCAGGCGCTAGCAGCCTTCCTGCTCGCACTCTGCATATACTACAACGATGACTCCGTAGAGAACTACTCTAAGGTGAGGTTACATCATCTCCCTGCCCTTATCCTCAGCTGGCTGGTCGCGCAGGTCTGCGGGACCGACGAGGAGGGAGAGGGCCTGCTGCAGGCGCTAGCTGCCTTCCTGCTCGCACTCTGCATATACTACAACGATGACTCCGTAGAGAACTACTCTAAGGTGAGGTTACATCATCTCCCTGCCCTTATCCTCAGCTGGCTGGTCGCGCAGGTCTGCGGGACCGACGAGGAGGGAGAGGGCCTGCTGCAGGCGCTAGCTGCCTTCCTGCTCGCACTCTGCATATACTACAACGATGACTCCGTAGAGAACTACTCTAAGGTGAGGTTACATCATCTCCCTGCCCTTATCCTCAGCTGGCTGGTCGCGCAGGTCTGCGGGACCGACGAGGAGGGAGAGGGCCTGCTGCAGGCGCTAGCTGCCTTCCTGCTCGCACTCTGCATATACTACAACGATGACTCCGTAGAGAACTACTCTAAGGTGAGGTTACATCATCTCCCTGCCCTTATCCTCAGCTGGCTGGTCGCGCAGGTCTGCGGGACCGACGAGGAGGGAGAGGGCCTGCTGCAGGCGCTAGCTGCCTTCCTGCTCGCACTCTGCATATACTACAACGATGACTCCGTAGAGAACTACTCTAAGGTGAGGTTACATCATCTCTCTCTTATCCCACTAAGTGGGGTCGGCACATGGTCGTGCAGGTCTGTGGGACGAGAAAGAAGGCACTATACTGGGAGTAGAATATAATCCCCTATGTCTAAAATGTTTAGTTAGAAATGATCTGTATATTAAAATGTACTACTGTATAATTTCTTTAAATGAACATATTTTGACGATTACCTTCGACAATCTAAGAAAATTATACAATACACACACACGATTCTTTATTATAACCAAACTTTCCTATTTCCAGGAAGCATTAAAACAGCTGGTATCAAAACGCATCGGCATGGAAGTGTTCGCGTTGCGCCTCAGCGCCCTCCCCCGGCTGGAAGCGCACGGGCGCGCCGCCAAGCAACCGCAGCTACGCGCCAACACGCATCACGATCTACTACTCGATTATGAGTTCTGCGCGCTATATAAACTGACAGAAGGTATGCCTCTCTCTCTCGCACTGCATCTGTCTCTGTCTAGCTGTGCTTGCAACCGCAGCTACGAGCCAACACGCATCACGATCTACTGCTGGATTACGAGTTCTGCGCGCTATATAAACTGACAGAAGGTATGCCTCTCTCTCTCACACTGCATCTGTCTCTGTCTAGCTGTGCTTGCAACCGCAGCTACGAGCCAACACGCATCACGATCTACTGCTGGATTATGAGTTCTGCGCGCTATATAAACTGACAGAAGGTATACTAGTACATACATCGATCCCTTTCTATCTAACTTGAAGGTATATATTTGTCTTCGTCTAGCAATAACCGTGTAGTAGTCTGTTCTTCTATTCTAATATTATAAAGAGGTAATGTTGGTTTGTTTGTTTAACAGAGATAATCTCCAAAACTACTCAGCCGATTTTAGAAATTCTTTCACCGATGTGTGGAAAAGAACTGTCGGGATGGTTATAGGCTATATTTTATCCCGGTAGTTTTATTAGTACACCCGTGCATAGCCGGGAAGTGTAGTAGTTGCAAGTATGAGATGATTTTTACAGCGAGGAGGCAATCCACTTAACACTGTAGTGCCTGGGACATTACATAGCTATACTAAATTTTTTGATTCGTGATTGGCTAGATTGGCAAATCATTGTCATTTGTCAAATCTAGCCAATCACGAGAAAGAACATTATTTTCGACGACCAATCTCGTGCGTCTATTTTCCTTCCTATTAGCTCGCATACATGAAGTATAGATACTATCACAGATTTTCCTTCCAGGTGTACTAATCCAATCCCTGACCGCGAAGCAGAACGGTGTTCCGGAACAAACGGAGCCGGTCGACGCGGGACTGGAACAGTACAAGTCACTCATCCGGCAACAAGACGCCCGGCTTCAGGAACTGATGCAGCAGCTGGATGTTATGTTGACACAGAACCATTCACTACAGGTAAGAAGGTGAAGATTTAGGTAAACAGCTTAGGAGAAGACGGGCAAACGGAAGATGGATATCATTAACACTTCACTTTTTATTTATTGTCATTCACGCATTTAAAAACACTTCACTTAAAAAAGAATATTTACGAGTACCATGATTCGTAAAATATTTACCATGATTCGTAAATATCCTGTTTAATGTGTTTATAATGTTCAAAACCATGATAGTTTAGAAAGATGAATAACTTAGAAGTTCAAAGATTAATCAGACTATAGCCAAATGGTTTGATGACCTTGCACAAGTTTTTAGCAGTGTGTGTTGTTTAGTGACTTAAGATAAAATAATACTATACTATTCATCATCAGGCACATAAATAAATAATATTTTTATTCCAGAGTGCTCTAAACGAGTCAATAGCAGCTAATTCACACCTAAAAGATGAAAACACTCTGTTAAAAGCGCAAGTGTCGGCCGGACTTCCCCCCAGCCTACCCCCAACTCAGCCTGAAGTTAATGATACCAGATTACAGGAGAGTCAAGCGAAGATATCAGCTTATGAAGCCAAAGTACAGGTAAATAGGCTATTTATTATATATGATCAGCACGGCCAAAACATTCTCTCCTGCTCTAACATAGTACGTTAGAGCAGTCTGACATGATCCAGATATTTCATTTGTCGTGTCGAAACGTTGCACATGTTAGGCCTACAGGTTTAAACCAAGGTTTATTTTAGTTTTTTTGTAGGCCGAAGTAGTTTCGTATTGTTTTTATTAAAGTTTTATTTCAAGGGCATAAGAAATTTGGTCGGGAAAGCTAGTTTTGAATAAACCTGGACCCTTATATACGGCCATGCTTGTCTTTGCTATAATTATACTTCATTAATTGAAACGAGCAAATAGGAAGAGAAATAAACACACGTGATTGGTCGTCGAAAATAATTATCTTTCTCGTGATAGGCTAAATTGTCAAATCTAGCCAATCCAATTATTTTCAACGACCAATCACGTGTGTTTATTTCTCTTGCTATTTGCTCGTTTCAATAAATGAAGTATAACTCTCTTCATGTTTCAGGAGTTGACAGCAGAAGTGAGCCGACTGAGCGCCGAGTTGAGAGTGAGTCAGGAGGCGCAGCGGACCAGTGCTCGGGAGCTGGAGAAGATGGGCAAGGACCAGGACGATCTGTTGGTGCTGCTTGCTGATCAGGTATGAGTGGTATCACAGATTACCTACATTAGACAGATACCTCATCTCGAACATTGATTTCACTTCTATTTTTCTTCGGGCTATTTTTTGGTGTTCGACTTTTGCGGCGCCCCGAGCGGCGTTTAGGTCTTGTCTGCAATCAAAAATAAGTAACTCCATCTAGTGCTAAGTAGCATGCAGTCGGATGCCTAAACGCCGCTACATGACGCCGCAAAATCAAACACCAAAAAACTGCCCGAAGAAAAACGGAGTGAAATCAATGTTCGATATTCACTATTAATACCCGCTTATACATTTATTCAAGACAAGGGTCAAATGCAAGAATTTAGCGGGACTATATTTAGATACTTATAACGGCTTTACTGACTTACAGACAACATTTTAAGCGATTTGGCATACCTAGTAACATTCTTCATTAATTTTAATGATAGTTCCGACCCCTGTAACTAGGGCTTCGTGGCTAATCTATTGTTCGCGTTTCTTTGATTTTTATTTTTTCCTAATTTGTATTGTTTTATTTCAGGATATGAAACTGAATGAGTACAAGCTGCGTCTGGTCTCAGTCGGACAGATAGTGGAAGAAATGCCTACTGAGACGGAAAACCTAACGTGATCCTAAAACTACTTTCAGATATTACTTTAAATATTAATAGAATGACTGGAGCCTTATGCCCGAATTAATCAACGTACGGATTGCCGTGTCGATCACCATCGCAACTTTGTTTTAACAACGTAAAATGTATGAAACTTTTTGACAGATAATAACGAAAAGCGAAATTCCTACGGCCATCCGTAAGTTGGTTATAGGAACTGGGAGTTGGAGCATAATAGTTGCTAATTTACTGACTAGGCGTAAGTGTTGTGCTCGATTTTAGGTAAAGATTGAAATCTGTGAATTATTGGGATAGTAGCTGCGCTCCGCGGTTAAAATTGTAGTTCTCGTTCGTGGAATTTCGGGATCAAAGGTAGCCTTGTTAATCCTGGTACCAAATTTCATTTAAATACGTCAAGCCGTTTTAGCGTGAGCAACAAACATTCACACGTACACACAAACTTCCACCATTATAAATTAGTGTGAAGTTATTATGTGAGAAGTTGAGATCAATTTATCTTGATGACAATATCGTGAGGAAACTTGTTAATTTTCTAATAATCGACGGGCTTGCGTTTAGGAATAAATGTTAAATATTGTGTGTGTGAAGTAGAGGAAGGCCGAGGAAGAAGTGGATGGATTGTGTGAAAGAGGATATGAATGTGAGAGGAGTGAATACGGAATTGACGAATGATAGAGATGAATGGAAGAAGAAAATATGTTGTGCCGACCCCACCTAGTGTGGGACAAGGGCAGGGGAATGATGATGATGTTAAATATTGGCGTGACTGTGTTCATAGTTGCCTCTGATAACTCCTTTGTCTTCATCTTGAGGTGTCTGCATATAGTGTGATAATAGTTTTGCAAGCAATAGATTAAATCGATCTCAGAAAGTGAATGCTTTTCTTGGCGAATCTTTTTGAAGATTAAATAAGTATCTACGTACATTACAGAAAGATTAAGAACCCAGATGTTATGAATATAATGTATGATAGTTTAAGAATGTATTTGTAAATTTTATTATTATGACTTAGGTACAATTTATACACTAGCTTTTAACTAAGTTATGAAAAGTAACTGTAGTTTAGCAGAGTTTATAATAAAAGTCTATATCTAAATAATATTATTAACATAATATGAGTTAGAATTTCAGACTGTATTATTTACAATAATATATTGAAGTAAAAGTAATTTATGTAAAAAGAGTGTAAATTGAATAAAAAGTTGATACCAATTTTGTAGTCTTTTTCTACACTAATACTTTGTTTGTTTGTTTGTTTGTTTGGTTGTAATGAATAGGCTCAAAAACTACTGGACCGATTTTAAAAATTCTTTCACCATTCGAAAGCTACATTATCCACGAGTGACATAGGCTACTTTTTATCCCAATATTCCCGCGGGAACGGGACTTACGCGGGTGAAACCGCGGGAAGCAGCTAGTAAAAAATAAAACTACTATTGAAGCGTCAATATTTTATTTCATTGATAACTATAATAAATTAAAATATTCATCATTACATCACTTCACTAAACTTGAGGAAAATTCGACGTGTCAATTTTTTATAAACTGTTAATACTTAACCTAAACATTACATTATTTCTATTTATTTCCATATTTTACCCACAATAAAGTAAATCAATGCAGTATTTGCAATTTGTGAGTGAGAGTTTGTTTAAGAAATTGGCACGGCCAATTTAGCTAATGCATAGTTTTGCTTATCGAAAATTTTGCGTTTTTATAGTTTAGTTTTGTAAGTCAACTTATTATTAAATTTTTTAGCTATTCTCCCACTGCTTAAAGTCCTCCCGCCATTCCTTAGGTACCTACCTAAGATTAGGATCTCCCAGTGATGATTTCATTAAGTCAAATTATCTATACTTATTCATTCCTTGAAGCGAGCTAATAAGAAGATAAAATAAACTCACGTGATTGGTTTTATCTTCCTATTAGCTCGCTTCAAGAAATGAAGTAATAGACTTAAATTATAGTGTGGTACTTGGATTTCTAAATAGTGGTAAGTACTAAAAATATATCTAACCTGAATAAATATTTATGTATAACTAAACACAAGATCTACTTACAATCTTATTCACAAATAACTCTTAAACAGTTAAGCATAACTTTATATTTTACAGTAACATGGATTAAGATATAATTTCAACATTTTATTTTTCTAAATAGGTTTATATTAATTGTCTTTTACTTATCACAAAACAATTACTCAAGCTGTAAACATTTCTTTCAACTTTAAAAACTATCGTGAGTTGTACTAGACATTATTTTAGCATTTAGCACACTGGGAATTATTCACGGAAAATAACGTCGATTTACTGCCAATTTCAATAACCTTTCTATCTCCGATTTTGCTTACTGTCGGTAGATATTTGACACATTTTGTATGGAAGTAATGTCAAATATCTATCCGCAGTAAGCAAAATCGGAGATAAAAAGGTTATTGAAATTGGCAGTTAGTTAACAACAACGTTACGATTCTTCTGGAGAACTTTTATCTGGGTATGAGTATGGTCACTCTTCTTAGCGCGTCTCACACGATATTTTTACGTGAGTAATTTCCGTGTGCTAATATAATTTCTTTCAACATTGAAATTGTTATTCTATGAAGTTTGCAAGCCTATCAATAAATTTAGGTAAATTCGAGTAAAACGCCGGAGTAGTTTAATAGTGAATTTAAGCCTTTGTATTCAATCAATTCACATGCTGTATCAAAAATGCCTGAACTATGTCGAGAAAGCTTGTTAGATTACATTAACATTACCAATTTACAATCTCAAGTATAAAGCAATGTTGGCAGCGATTTCGCATATTATGCATCTTCTACATATTTCTTATGAAAACTACGCTCAGAGAAATATAAATTGATGGTGTAACAGTATTTGTTTAAAGTGTTTAAAATGCTTGCCATGATTAATTGAGAGTCAATCTGCCTAACTTCACTGTACTTAGATTTTATAAGAAATTTATAGAATTAGATAAGAAAGAAGATGAATTTGCTTTCCACGACGTCAGCGCCTTAGCTTACGTAAAGCAGTTCATTAAAGGACCTAAACTGAATCGCTTATAACGGTCATAGTAAGCCTACAGAGATTGCACGTTATCTAGCGTTTGTTTTCTGAAATCCATAGAATTTTTCAAAATAACCACGCCGTGACGTGCCGCGTTAAGACATGGTTATTTGGAGCATAAGGCGCCAGTACAGCTATGCTATGTCCGACCGATGGCGGTTTTCCATGGAAACATCGTGCTACGTCACACTCATGTACAACCCCAGGCAGAGAACAACTCCTATGAATAAGAACACCACAATCATAATGAACCTGTCCTGCAACGCTCGCACCACCATGGACGTCATGAGGCGGGAGGAGCGGTTCAGTTGCTCATCTGTCTCGCGAAGCTGGAAGATAAACGTTTTATTTAAATAAATAATGTATATTCCAATTTTCGAAACATAAACACAGGTTCTTCGTCTGTATTAATTTAGTTTAATAAAGAATTGAGAATTGAGGTTTTTATCGCGTTATTTACCTTAGTCTGCCCGCGACCATGGCTATTGTAACATAGCCGAAACGTTGGGATAGAATTAAGGTAAATAAAGTGTTAAAAACCTGTGGTTAGAGCGTTTGTCCACCGCCGCCGTCACCGTCACGTCACCGAGAACGAGATTATTTCGGTCCGAGTTTAGTACATTATGGCGGCCGGGATGACGGCGCTCGGGTGACGGATGTGCGGTGGACACGCGGCTAAGTAATGTAATGTAAATGTATGTACCGCTAGTTCGGCGCCGTCATCTCGTTCTCGGTGACGTGACGGTGACGGCGGCGGTGGACAAACGCCCTTACATGTTTTTAAAATATCAAAACCCTTATTTCATAAAATAAAGGTTTAAAAATCACAAACCCTTGATCGAGATCGCTGTATAGTCTCCCGCTGGCCGCTCAGATCTTGCAACACCGCAGCACCAATCTGCTCCGTCTCCAGCACCACTCGGTAGCCCTCTGTAAGGTTCTTTCCTGTGCGCTCAAGACGTTCAGTGTTGTCTAGTAACTTTCTATGCTGTTCATTCCCCCCACCCCAGTCTTCGTATGACTCTTCCATGTCAACATTGTCTAAAATAGATAAACATTATGAATTTTACTGATATGCTTTACTAGCTGTGCCCCGCGGTTTCACCCGCGTAAGTCCCGTTCGCGCGGGAATATCGGAATAAAAAGTAGCCTAAGTCACTCTACACCTATCAACTATCACCTAAACCTAAAAAATCACATCAATTCGATCCGTTTTGCCGTGAAAGATGGACAAACAGACAGACAGATCCCAATAGTGATTAGGTAGTCTGGTGAAGTTATAAAGGTCCCAAAGACCACTTAACAGACCAGTCAAGTATTTTAACAAAACAGCGACCTTCAAAAAAAAAATCACTACATTACCTATGTACTTTTTTTAAATCTAATTTAGAGAAGAGAATTTGAGGCTACAACAGTGGTCAAGGATGCAAAACGTAGAAATTACTGGGATTCCGGAAACAAAGGAAGAAAATACATCTGACATAGTTCTGAAAGTGGCTCAGCATATAGGAGTTGAACTGACGGCCTCGGATATTGAATTCGCACATCGCGTACAGCCGCGCCATGCCGCTAGTACTGCGCGTTCTCCGCGCTCTCTCATCGTCCGCCTGAAGCAACGTGTCACCAAGGACCACATCATGGCGGCGGCTCGCAAGCACCGTAACCTTAATGCTAAGGAATTGGGAATGGGAGTGGAAGCCAATAGAATTTATATAAATGAACATCTTACTAGAGAAAACAAAATGTTGCTGAGCTCTTGCAAGCTGAAGGCTAAAGAATCCAATTTTAAGTATGTTTGGACAAAAAACTGCCGTATTTTTGTAAGAAAAAGCGATATTTCTCCTCCTATTCCCATTTCTTCTCCATCGGAGCTTACAAAGATTGTTTAGTCTCTTATTTGGTTTACTCTATTACTTTAACTTATATGTATTTTCCCGTACAAGACCTCAATATTAACAAGTATTTTTTGTGTATATATTATAATGTATTAACTAACTCTATGACTTCTTTTATGACTCACTCAATCTACAAACCCAGTATACAAATTGTACCTCTCCTCCATTTAAATTATGAACTCGTACTTATATTTCAACGTTTGGTCTCTGGTCTTAAACTTCGAACAGCACTAAAACAAAACTACTCAAATCATTTTTCTGTAAGTTGTGACTATCTGTCTTTCTACCTTGTTTTTAAAAATGGATAGTAAGGGTAAAAAACTCAAAATTTACTATCAAAATGTGAGAGGTTTGCGTACAAAAACCAATATATTTTATAAAAATGTTTTGTTATGTGACTCTGATATAGTATTGGTTACGGAGACCTGGCTTTGTGATGGAATTCTTGATTCGGAGCTTTGTAATGAAAAATACAATGTTTATAGAAATGATCGGATATCTCTTGGTGGTGGAGTAATGCTTCTGTGTCGACCTGACCTGCAGGCACGTCTGCGACCGGAGTGGGTGAGCCATGACCCTGAATGTGTTTGGGTTACTATTCCATCACGAAGTGTGGGAACAACTAATGACATTCATATTGCCCTAGCCTATATACCCCCAAATTCAAGGTTGCCGTCTAGAATTACAGCCTTAACTAAGTTAGTATCCAATGTTCGTGACTGTCATCTAAACGATCACTTTATTATCGCTGGTGATTTTAATTTGCCATGCATTGATTGGACGTCTGGCGAACCAATAATAATTAAAAAAGGACCGATTGAAGTACAGAACGCGGCGTCGGAGCTGCTATCATATTTTAGTTTCTTGGGTCTGTCGCAAAGCAACATACTTAAAAATGCCAGTGGCAATACTTTAGATCTGATATTTTCTGATTTTCATATAAAAGTTAACAAAACAGACTTTGCGCTTGTACCTGAGGACTCTAATCATACTTGTCTTGACATGACTGCAACAGACGTATTAGTGCCTTTGCTTAAGCCTCGTCTAAGAACGAAATATCAATTTAAACGTGCGGATTTTTCTAGTATTAATCAATCACTTATGGAACAGGACTGGACTTTTATTAATACTTTGAGCAATTTTGAGGATGTAGTAGATAAATTTTATTCAATATTGAATTATGTGATTGACGTCTTTGTTCCTAAGGTGCGTTGCGGCGGTGCCTATTCTTACCCAATTTGGTATAGCAGGGCACTTATTAACGCAATTAAGGAAAAGAGTAAAAAACATGAAATTTGGAAAAAATATAACAATCCTAATGACTATGCTGATTTCTCTGAATTAAGACTAAAAGTGAAAGTGTTACAAGATGAATGTCATAGCTCATACACAGCTTTTGCTGAAGAAAAAATTAAGTCTAATCCAAAAGCTTTCTGGACTTATGTAAAATCCAAGCGTAAGAATGCATCTAATTACCCGCAACAAATGACGTATGGTGATTCCCATCATAATGATCCAATTAGTATATGTTCGGCGTTTAATGATTTTTTCAAAGGTAATTTTGGTTTACCCAACACTAGTGTCCAAAATGTCAATGATGGTAGCCCTGATAATTCAAACTCTTTAATACACACTATCAAAATAACTCCGGAAGATGCCCTAAGACTTATGCTTGATCTGGATATTACTAAGGGGCCAGGTAACGACAATATACCTCCAATATTTATTTTTAACTGTGCGAAGTCACTAGCATTACCTATTTCACTTCTTTTTAATAGGTCTTTTTATGATGGTTACTTCCCTAACATTTGGAAAAAAGCACAAGTCGTTCCTGTTCACAAAAAAGGTTCTAAAACCGCTATAGAAAATTATAGACCCATATCAATACTAAATGTCCTTAGTAAATTAATGGAAAGAACTGCTCACAATCATATTTACCCGGTCATATCATCCTCTATACCCTCAGAGCAACACGGCTTCATGAAGGGACGCTCTACAATGACTAATTTGGGTGTGTTCATTGATTATGTTGCAAGTAATATGGACGGAGGATTTCAAGTGGATGTGGTCTACACTGACTTTGAGAAGGCTTTTGACCGTGTGGATCACATCATACTACTACGTAAACTATATGAACTTGGGATCCGTGGCAATCTGTTAAGATGGATGGAGTCTTACCTATGGAAACGATCCCAAGCAGTCGTAATAGGAGGCTATTGCTCAAATTATATCGAAATAACGTCAGGTGTCCCACAGGGATCTATCCTAGGCCCGCTCTTATATGCTTGCTATCTGTATGACGTCGGAAAATGTTTTCAGTACTCTAATTTTCTCATGTATGCTGACGACACAAAAATATTTATGAAAGTAACAGATTACTCCGACTGTCTTAAACTTCAATCTGATCTTGATTGTCTTGGGCACTATTATGAAGAAAATCTTATAGGAGTCAATGTAAGTAAGTGCCATCATGTCTCGTTTACGCGAAAAAGAAACCCAGTAAAATTTGAATATAAGTTATGTCATAAAACAATTAATAAAGTCGAGCTTGTTAGGGATCTTGGTGTGCTACTTGATGTGAAGCTAACATTTTCTGAGCATATTGAGTCTATCATAAATAAATCTTTTAAAAGCCTTGGTTTCATTTTAAGGGTTAGCAAACCATTTTCTGATTCTACCTGTATAAAAATACTTTATTTTTCATATGTAAGAAGCATTCTAGAATATTGTAGTACTATCTGGAACCCACAATACATAACATATATTGGCGATTTAGAAAAAAATCAGCGCAAGTTTATAAAACACTTAAATTTTAGGGAACATAACTATTCACAAGACTATGAACAATCATGTAAACACCATAATCTAAATAGCCTTCAAGTGCGACGTACTCTCATGGATATGTCTTTTCTTCATGGTCTTGTTAATGGATATATAGATTGTCCTGAACTGACTGAACGAATGCTGTGTTTTTGTACTCCACGAAAACGCACTAGACATACTAAGTTGTTTGCTGTCTCGAAATCTTCTACAAATTATGCCCAAAATTCAATAGTGAATAGACTACACAGAGATTATAACAATAAATTCAACTCTTGTGACATATTTCATAATAGTCGAGTTACTTTTAAAAGGGAAATATTAAAGGTTCTGGATGAGGAATAATTTGGATGCACCACAAACACAAACACATAATTTTATCTTTTATGATACATAGGTGTAAAATTTATTTAATAGGTAATTTGTTATTTCATTTATGTATTTATTGATCTATTTAATTTATTTATTGAAACATATTTAATATTTATGTATTTATAATATTTACCTTTTCATATTTATATATTTATCTTTATTTTTACCTTTATTACCTTTATTTCACATTACTTTAATTATTATGTTTGTTCTTTTTTGCAGCATGTACTTTGTTGTTGCACTTTTTTATTTACTTTGCTGTCTGTTTAGAAGCACTAGCTATATAATGTAAGTCCGTTATTGGCCGTAAGCTTAGTCTAAATTTAGATTTATTATTATTCTTTAAGGGCTGTGGATTTTGTTGAATAAATAAAATAAAATAAATAAAAATAAAATTTAATTAGGGATTTTGGTCGATGTTCACCAGGTCAATACCATGGGTCTTACAGCTATAGAAGATTATGTACTTACAGCTATTAGAAGCGTTGTTCAGCACAGATCTGTACTCCTCCCTGACCCGCTGCAGCTCGGCGCGGTACGCCGGCACCCTCACGCCTGCCCCCGCTCCTCGGGACTCCAACTCTAACTGTTCCAACTGAAATTTATACAAGAGCTTGTTTTATTGTTTTACCTTTTTCGCCAAGCTATTTGTACCTATCTCAACACTGCCGTCCACAAGCTAAAATGCCGTTATCCAACATCTGGCCAATTTTGACTTTTTTACACCATCGTAATCAGGAAAAAAAGCTCTATCGACCTGTCTTACCAGAATTAAAATAGCTCTAATAGGCTTCAAGATAAGAAAGTGATAAAAGCCGCTATCTGGATCAAATTTCCATCATTTAAATGCTTAAATGCGGCTATGTAACATTGCTAAACTTAAATGCGGCTAATGATTATTAAATTTATTTTTACGTAATCTGAAATGGTATTTTACCTAGCTTAATTGCCGTTACTTAAAAATTCTAGACATAACTGCGGCTAAAAACACATAACTGCATTATAGTATTGTATTTTATTTGTTTTATGTTAGTATTTACAAGCAAGTTGTGTAAATTACGGCAATTTCCAAATTATTAATACATTATTTTTGCGGCAGTGTCAAGACTAAATTGCCGCTATCCCGCATTGCTTCACTATAATGCAGTTATCTACACTCGCACTCTGCCGGTTAGTAGATAACGCAGAACAGGTAGTGTTCTCAACTTGAAAAACTGGTGGTTTTAACCTGTCATTATGTGTTGAAAAATTGGTTTTAGTGACAAAAGGCTTAATAGCATTCAATGTCAATTTCTAAAATGCGATTACTCAGCCTGTTACTCATTTCCATACATTTTATTTACTAATCATTCTTCCTTCTACTTCTCATCTTTCAAGGATCAAGGGGGTCCATATGTTTTATTGTGTAGAGTCTACGCTGTAGGAAATACTGATCGGCTAGACGCGGAGTTTCCCCGTAAAAAAGTTTAAACTTATTCTTAGAATTGGAACTGCACAGTGCCACTCAATGCGTTGTGTTGTGATCGCGAGTTTATTGTCTGTATTAAAACCACAATAACATGCAAAACTTTTGGAGTTCTTTGCTTCAAGACCCATATTCAAAAGATTGTTTACAAGTTGTTGAAAGTACTGCGAGTCAAGTAGAGGATAGAAAATTTTGTGGTACAACTTTAATAAGTCACCGTGGAGTTTTGAAGTCTCATGGGATATCAAAAATTCGTTGGTCAAATGCGTCATCATCATTGGCCTATATTCATCTACAAGAGATGGTGCGTATATCATCCGATTGTGGATTCGTTGGTTTGGCACTTACATATAATGGCTACATAATGACTACTTTAATGTAGGTTCTGAGTCCTTGGTGTGGAACAGGGGCAGCGCGCTGATGGTGTTGTTGGCGCTTGTGGGTCATTAATTTAAATAAAGTGTTGTTGTGAACAACAGTATTTTCAATGGGCTTTTTCGAGCTATCACGTTTCAATGCCTGTATCTAATTCTTAGGATTCTTAGGAATATACCTAAATTAAATGAGAGCATGTAAGGATGTTTTTAAATCTTAACATTGGGCGTCCGACTGGTCGCTTAGCATGAGCTATTTCTCCTAGGAGAGTTTGTTGATACAAACGAGAATGCACTATCCCTTGCACGTGCCCCAGCCAACGGCCGTTGTTTCAGAGTGACTGTAATGCTGACCTTCTATGCAGTAGATACCAAACACCTTCTCGTTTGTAATGTGATCTTTCTAGGAAACGTCTAAAATGCACCGAAGATAAGACAACACCATGTAGAAGTTGTTATTTCTAGTCTCAGCACCGCACAAGAGTATACTCGAAACTACATGTCTCATAGACAATAATTTAATTTTGGTAGTCAGGTGTTTTGTTTACTAAACCATATTTTTGCACTCAGCTGCCCGAACATCGTAAAAGCCTTACATAGGCAAACGCTAATCTTCACATGTAGTGAGAGTTTATTTGTCCTCTTTTCAAATTATCCACCATCGTCTAAAGCTCTTTTGGAGTCGTAGTAACAAAAGCTGAACTAACGGTAAATAGTGAGTTGTAAACGTAAATAATTATATCCTTTCACCTAATTTTAAGTCAATTGAAAGAGTAACGTGACATATAAATTCCCAAACTTGCCTTTATTATTTTCGATTCATACATTTTCTTGTTATTTTCTCAATATTTATATGCCTTGTGCTAAGCTAAAATGCCGTCACTCTTATTTTTTTTTCATTTAGCCGCATTATAGAGTTGCAATTAAGGAAATTACCAGACTTAATTGCGGCAAATTGAAGCTAGCGGCAATCTAGTGTAGTAATCCATAACTATAAGAAGCTTAATGCTAATCTATAAAGCCGTTAAAGTTTTTTAGTGGCACTCCAATCTAGGAATTGTAATAAATTTTATGGCCTTGTAAAATACAAGAAAAAAGTTCAAAATCTCACCACTTAAATGCCGTTAGCATATGCTTAGCGGCAATATTGTTGTGGATGCCTACGTATAAAGTAGAAAAAATGCTTAGTTTAAATGCTTTTTTACAATTTTCTCGAAACTTAGTTATTGTTTCGAACTTAAAGTTAGCCTGTCTGAAAGAGCTTTTACAGTTCTATTTTTTGGTATCTCAATGTGTGCTGAAAGATTTATAGTCTTTAAGCAGCAATCGTTTGAAATTTTTTTTTGGTTTTTCCCTCCTAACTCAAAAAGTGGTTTTTGTATGTAACGGCATTTTAGATATAGGACGGCAGAACAACATGTCTGAGTGAATAAATTCTGCTGTGAGGATGCTGTACTGTCGTTCAATCTTGGGTCATCATCACACAAAATCTTGCACTGGGTCTTATTGATGTTTGCTTTTGTATTTTACTCTTTTAATTTTTTTTTTAAATCATTGATTTTATTAGTGACTTTGTATACTTACTTAACTGTTTATGTACCCAAAAAAATATTTCAGAGTTTCACCTCGTATCCGTGATGCTTTTGAAAATAATAACACTCAAACTCAATGATTTGGGCCTTTGGGCAATTACTTACCAAATCATTAGCCTCTTCAAAGTTAGCTTGTATTTCCCTCGATAGTTGGTCACTATTTTCTGCAACGAAGAAGAAATGTAAAGTAAACAAACCGTAAGAGAAAATTATTGTTTGTTTTTTGAAAGTCATACACCACGACACGCACGACATACCTTCGTTGCCTGTTTTCAGCCTTCCTATTTTAGATGTTATATCCGCAGTAAGCACCGAGTATTGCTGTTCGTAAGATTGGATTAATGTAGCCATTTTTGCAGTTTCTCAGATCATCTTCAATCTTCAATTCATCAATAAATTAATTTTATTCGTCTCGTCTCGTCCAAAAACAAACACCATTGCTTGCTTGCTTTGCTAGAACCTCTTGAGTATTATGTTCTGTGGCTAGAACTGTGATTGATTGATTTGATTGATTGATTGTGTTTTGAAAACTTTGTTCCAAGATAAGTCAATTTTGTCAGTATGATAGAAAGAGAAAACAAATATTTATTCAAAGCTAAAGAAAAAGATAGCAATTATTTAATGCGAAAATAATATCTCCTACGGAACTGGAACAAAATACAAATTACTTTTAATTTCAGTGCTGCCACGTAGAAAAACAGATTTATTTATTTAATAGACATATTGGCGGTGATTCGGCGGGGCACTGACTAACTAAAAATTCCTAAATTCGAGAGCTCTTATTTCGTTCACAATAAAGTTCAAATCAAATAGACCGTCTGAGTGACAGTTCTAAAATTACGTATTTAACGTCAAATTGAGGTAAATGTGTGTAGTTTTAATCAAACTTATCAAGGCTACTGACTAAAATTGCATACATTCACTTAAATTTGACGTAAAATACGTAATTTTAGAACTGTCACTCAGACGGTCTATTTGATTTGAACTTTATTGTGAACGAAATAAGAGCTCTCGAATTTAGGAATTTTTAGTTAGTCAGTGCCCCGCCGAATCACCACCATTATTCTGGTTTGTTGTGTGTGGTTGGTTTGTTTGTGGTTGGTGGTTCAGTTCAGCAGGCAGGGTCAAAGAGTGGAAGGGGGAAAGAAAGAGTAAAAAAAGACAAGCAAGACAAGGCCAAAAAAAAGTAGAATCAATCAAAATCGCCGAACGAAGTTGTTTCGAAATAATAATTCATCCCGTTCGTGTTTGTTTTGTTCCTAGCTCCTAGCTCCCGTTGAACAAATGATCAGCAACGATGAATGAAATACGTTACCGGAAACGGTATACAAAATATTCAGGAATACTCATAAGTTTTAAACTATTGTGAAACAAAAGTTTGGATTGGAAAACCATGTAAGTTGCTGTCAATCAAAACTTTCAACCGAAAAGTTTCTACAAACTTTTAAAAATCGAGAGTTTTATGCAAGCAAGTAGGCTTTGGATTTTCCAGTGTCGTGAGTGTTGTTTAATTGAGTTTTTTACTCATCAGTTCAGTGGCATGAAGTTTTAACTTTCTCTACTGAGGTATCGTGATGTCTGAGATCATGAATTACATTATCTCGCTTGTACTCACTAAAGATTCTGTTTAAAAAAATGCATTTCCTACAGAAAACGGGTTAACGTACGTAAAATGAACGAAAAAAGGTAAACATGTTTAGATGCAATTGTTGCAATTAACAAGTACCCTAATATTTTCAGAAAGCATGCATCGAAATTTTGAAGAGGATTCAGGTAGAAGCTCCTGTTCTGCAACATCTACAGGCCTAAGCCCCATCATGGACTATCACAGCAGCAATCCAGTAAAGTGGAGACATTCCAAAACTCAAGAGGCTAGTACTAACACCGATCTCAAAGTAAGCCTCCAACCCAGAAGCTGTGTAGGGCTCATCCTGTCTCCTGATGAGAAGGACCCATTCCCAAGCTGTAGGCTACCAGTCAGGAATCATCGGAAACCTGTATTCAATTTATTTGACTCCGCAAGAAGAGGGGGCCTTAGCAATGCACATTCCACTCTAGATATTGCTTGCAGCACTAAAATAGAAGAACCTAGCCTAAAAAATAATGCTTTATCCCTGAATCCAATAATCAGTGAGAGAGCCAAGAATCCTCTTGCTAACTTCAGACGAGGAAAACCAGTGCAAAGAGCAGCCTCCAGACTATACAAAGCAGATTGTGGTTTAAAAAAAGAGTGTGTTGGTCCAGAGTTTATAATTAGAGCTTCACAACCTGCTAAGACTATGGATCTGACCCTTTCAGCAAATGCAGATAAAAGAGTTGTCACTGTAGTGTTACTGAATGGACAGAAAGTAGAAATCACTTGTGACCCCACCATTATAACAGCTGGACAGCTTTTTGAAGCTTTAGTGCACAGTGAAAAGTATGAACACAACTTTATGCTTGGTGTTGCTATACTGATTGGTGGAGATTTTATATTCTTACCTGATGATTATAAGATCAAGAAAATTGCACCAGAGAACTGGTATAAAGTTGGAAGCAAGAAGAAAAGTATTGAGGAACCTGCTGCTCTAACTTTGTTTCTTAGGATAAAGTTCTTCCTGCCTAAAAATATATCAACGAATATACAAGGAGGAGAATGGAGACACAGGGTCTACTTGCAACTGAGACGGGCTACTGTTGAAGGATCTCTGACTTCAACAATACAGAATCTTATTTTACTTGCAGGGTACGCATTACATATTGAATTTGGAGAATTTTCCTACAGAGAGCATGGAACGGCAGATTACTTTCTGCTAGAACATTACTTGCCTGAAACAGTCATAACTAATAACATGTCTGATGTAAAATTGAGGATGAAAAGAGCGCATGAATCTCGCAATGGATTGGACAGAAGCAGAGCTATCATTAACTTTATCACTCTGGCACAAACATTCAGAGATTATGGAGCACATTTTTACTCTGCTATTTGGGCTACCAGAGATGGTTTCTGTAGAGATGTGTGGCTCTCAATTGGCCCAAGAGGCATAACAATCTATTCCAGAAATAACCAAATGACTGAAGACTCTAGCACCTGCCCTAACAGAATTGTACTTCAAAGTCTGCCCTGGCATCATATACACACATTCTATCACAACAAGAAAAGTTTGTACATTCTTCCCAATGCCTATTCTGGCCTCTCAAAAATAGGAGTCAAATATAAACTGAAAATGGCAGAGAATAAGAGCTATTTCACCTTCTGGCTTGCCTCTTTACATCACAGATTGTATTTAAAACTTTATGCAAAAGCTGACTTCATAAATTATTTATCAGATGAACTCAGTTGCCCTGTGAATACTGATGGGAGTCCAAAGAAAATGGAATGTAGCAATTACCAAGACAGCTATAACTTAGCTGTAAGGAATCCCATTAGGACAAGGAGACCAGTTAGAAGGCGATTCAAGGTCGATATATTTGGCGACAAAAAGGCACAAAATAAAGAGAATGAAAAACCGGATACCGAGGAGTTGTTGAGACAAATTTTGCTACCACTTCATGATGACAGTATGACCAGCCCTAATATGAGTAAAGTTAACTCCTCAAATGAAGGCTTATCATCATCTGAAAGCAGTTTACCTAGAAGACAGGGGGTCAAAATGGGCACAAGAGTTTTCAATGGCATGAAATCACCACCATTGCACAATAAATACACAAGTCCTCTACTGAAAAGTAGTCCCAATATCTGTTTCAAATCAGATGGAGACTTTACTCACACTCAAAGTGATTCTGATGATCTATGCTCAGAGCAGCGCCAACATTGCAGCGTAAATAGTATGAAACTGCTCCCAGAAAGGTACTATTCTCAAACCGCGACAAATGCTCAAACAGCTTACGTTTTAGAATCACCAAAAGTTTATCCTGAAGTTCTAAACTATGCAGCAAGTAATGATTCTTGCTTGAATAGCTCTCTATTTGAAAAGTTAGATAATATGGAATGTGTGCAAGGCGAAAGAATTTTCGTAACCGCAGTATTAGAAAGAGATGCAGTGAATGCTCTTGGTTTACAAGTAGCTGAAGGTTCGGATGGAAATGTGTACATAAAATCTATAACTACTGGTAGTCCAGCTGACTTGTGCCACAAACTCATACCGGGAGATCAAATTATTTCAGTAAATGGAAAAACTTTACTGAATGTACATTATGACAAAGCTTTGTGTATGTTACAAGCCGCGCCGCGCGTTGTGGAGTTGATAGTTCTACAGAATGCTAATAAAACAACGGACTATGAAGGGTGCAATAGTGCTAGGAGTGCGATCACCTGTAGCATCGCAAGCGCGTTAGATGGAGAACTAACAGATGACGAATTATTAAATGAAGAAGCTTTAAAAACTATTTACGCGTTAATTAAGTTAACTAAAGAGAAAGTTATAAATAGAATGAAAGATAAATCTACCAAACAAACTACCCCAAACAGGAGTAATCTACAGAAAAGTATATCCGAAAAAAATGTTTACGAGGAATCTGACTTTGGGAATTTTTCGTCCGAAGAAAACACGCCTCAGAAGAAGAATTCTCAAAAATTTAATACCTGGCGCGGCCAGTTCTACAGCGGGAAACCCAAACGCCGTCCACTTAGCTTAAGTATTCCCACCGATATGGAATTACCAGATAATTATTTAGACGATACTGAAGATATTATGAAGAGGACTTCCTTGAAATCGATTCAGTCCTCCCTTAACAGTATTGATAAGTCGGTCAAAAGCAGTTCATCTAAAAATGTTGCTTTGCCGAGAAACTATGGCTTCAGCAGAAGGTGGCTGGGACCTGTAAGATATCCCGTGACCCCTTGTAAGAACGATGTTGCGCCAGAAAGTGCAATCCCAGATGAAAATGTTATGAGAAAACATTTTGTTTATGGTGCTGGAGATTCAGATGAAGATCAAATATTTTTGTAACTATTTTACTTGTTAAATCTTTGTATATTTTATAGAATTAAGCAATGATTTAGAGATAAGCTTTACCTGTGTACCTTTTATATATTCTATGAGAAAATAAAAAGACAACTTTAAAATTGTTTTTGAATCATGAGGAACTTCATCAATGTAAGATGCAATAGCAAGAAATCTAATCAACATTTTAGAGCCTTTGGACAATGAACTTTTGATAACACTGGTCGTTATCACCACATATTACCTACCCACTAACCAAATAACACGGTAGGTAGGCAGATGTAGATGTACCTATGTGCGAAACTGCGAACACGCGAGTTTGCAAAGCCGCGCCGAGCCATTACCATAGTTACGTAATAGAGCGAGGCCCCATTAGTGCGTTGCGCTGCGTTGCGTCGTAAAAAATATATGGAAACCGTCGCAGCGACGACGGACGCTGCGACAGTTTCCATATATTTTTTACGACGCAACGCAGCGCAACGCACTAATGGGGCCTCGCTCTTAAGCCGGCTCGGTTTACTCAGCTACAAACGTAGGGAAATACAATCTAGAATTTTCTCTCTGTACCTCAGACCAAAAAAAAAATACTGTACATTTAAAGTAAGGGAGAGTTCTTTTAGGGCAGTAGTAGTAATTATAGAGACAGCAGTATTTCAATGAACAACAATCCACTTTAGGTACAGTGTAGGTAATTTACATTGTCTGATTGATTGAGGTCAGTTACTGTACTGAAGATAAATACCTAACTACTTTGATGAATCAGACAGATATTGCTATTCTCTTTATACTTGTGAATATTCCAATTACTACATATATATAAACACCTACTTTAAAGGAATTTATCAAAAAAAATGAAAGCACAGTATAACATTAATTATCAATATTTTTTATTAAAAATAACACCTTGCTTTTACTATATAAAGCAAAATAAAACTAAATAATTCTAACATGACAGATAATTGCCTTCCTACATTTCAATCAGACTCAAAAACAAAACGGAAATATTCTTTCATACATCTGCATACCAGTCATACTACATTTGCAATACCCATAATGGTGATGTTACTACTAAGTATCAGTTCATTTTACACCAATAAATGCGTTGAGAGGTCCATGTGTGCACTTTACATCATTCCACCCATGCCCCCCATACCACCCATGCCTCCCATGCCACCCATGCCGGCCATGGGGTTAGCTTCCTTCTCTTGTGGCAAGTCGCAGATGACAGCTTCAGCAGTGGTCAAAAGTGATGCTACTCCACTGGCGTCTGTCAATGCGGTTCTGACTACCTTTGTGGGGTCAATGATTCCCTTCTCAATCATGTTAACATATTCGTTGTTGAGGGCATCATATCCAAATTCAGGTCCCAAGTCTTCAACTTTAGCAACAACAACTGATCCATCAATACCGGCATTCTTGGCGATGGTCATGCATGGCATTCTGAGGGCTTTTTTGACGATTTCAACTCCGGTAGCCTGGTCACTGTTAGCTGTCTTGAGTGCATCCAAAACGGGGATACATCTGAGGAGAGCAGAGCCACCTCCGGGAACAATACCTTCCTCTACAGCAGCGCGAGTGGCGTTCAAAGCATCAGTGACACGATCCTTCTTCTCATTGACCTCAACCTCGCTGGATCCTCCAACATGTAGAACAGCTACTCCGGACGCTAGCCTCGCTAGACGCTCCTGAAGCTTCTCCTTCTCATACTCTGAGGTGGTCTCCTGAATCTGATCACGGATTTGTTCAGCACGCCTGTCAATATCAGACTTCTTGCCCTTACCCTTTAGAAGGAGGGTATCATCTTTGGTAATAATGACCTCTCCGAGGGAGCCAAGGTCAGATAGCTGCACGTCTTCTAGTTTGATGAGGTTAGCATCATCTCCAAATACAACACCACCGGTAGCGATGGCCATGTCACTGAGGGTGGCCTTGCGGTTGTCACCGAAGCCTGGGGCCTTGACTGCAGCAACTTGGAGTCCAATCTTCAGCCTGTTCACCACCAAGGTGGATAGAGCCTCTCCATCAACATCTTCAGCGACAATGACCAGAGGTTTCCTCTGCTGGTTGGCCAACTCCAGAGCAGGGATGATAGTCTGGACATTGCTGATTTTCTTTTCAGAGAACAAGACTAGAGCGTCTTGAAACTCTACTTTGGCGCCTTTTGACGAGTTGATGAAATATGGTGAAATATAACCTCTGTCGAATTTCATACCTTCGATGACGTCCAGCTCGTCGTAGAGGGTTTTGCCGTCCTTCACGGTAATGACGCCGTCCTTGCCGACCTTCTTCATGGCATCGGAGAGGAGTGCGCCGATAGCGCTGTCGCCGTTGGCGGAGATAGTGGCGACCTGCGCGATCTCCTGTGGCGTTGTCACTGGTTTAGACATGGACTTTAGCTTTTCCTTTACAGCCTCTACAGCCAGCATAACTCCTCGACGGATCTCGATAGGATTGGCACCCTTCGAGATTTTCTCAAAACCCTCTTTGGCGATCGCCCTGGCGAGAACTGTGGCTGTGGTGGTGCCATCTCCCGCTTCTTCGTTGGTGCTGTTAGCTACGTTCTGTACCAGCTTGGCTCCAATGTTCTGAAACTTGTCTTTGAGTTCGACTCCTTTCGCAACTGTCACACCGTCTTTTGTAATTTTCGGAGAACCCCAAGATTGTTCCAAAATCACATTTCTGCCCTTGGGGCCCATTGTAACAGCGACAGCATCGGCTAGAATGTCAACGCCCTGAAGCATGAGGGCTCTTACATCAGCACCGAACCTCACATCTTTAGCGTAAAATCTTGCAAGCTGATGAGATTTTTGCAATGAAACTGTCTGACGAACTACACGAGGTAAGCGCAACATTTTTGCGGTGATTGGAATGATAAAACAGTATTTCAGATATTGATTCTCCTTTACTTCTCGAAAGTTCTCGCCGGGATCGCAAACGTGATCTTCAACCGGTTGTAGGTTATGAAATACTAGCGCGGGTGAAGGCGGACTTTGATAAATCTGTCGGACGGACACAAAAATGGCGTTCTGCCATGACCAACCATAGACACGAAAGATTTAAAACTGGTTTTTTTAATCAATCAGGGCAGGGACTTGTTTCCGTCTGCGGTTTCTAAACCAATTAGAATAGTTGTGAAATTCATTCGGTCTTTCGATGTATTTTTGTTTGCTAGCAATAATGATAAACATAGACAAGTAGACTTGAGACATCTGTTTGACAGCCAGCTGACAGTTTTCTATCGTTTGGTGTCTACATTCTGTCTGACTGAATTAAACTATTCACAATTAAATATTTTTCAATGAGTACTAGGATTTATTTAACTGTTGCGACTTCAACAACTACTGAAACAATTTCTATACCTATACCTAGATATTATGTTTTGGTTGATATAGTTAAATTAGGTATCAACCACTGTTGTAACAGTCACAGAGCATATGCGAGGAACGCACCCGACTTGTGTCATTGATGACATTTTGTAAACTGTTTGATTTTTTTCTCAGCCTCTTGGGATTGGGAAGATACGACACCGACGAGCACGTTTATATTTTTTATATCAACAAAACATGCGGTAGTTCGATTTAGAGAGCGAGCAGATAGGACGGCCTGTACTCTTGCGGTTTCTGTTTCGTTTTCTAGAGACGTGGAATAATTTGCAGTGTTTAAAACTACACATTACATAATGGATTTTCCCAGGTGAGGTATTTTTTCACATATTAGCGACTTCCTCACGTGGTTAATTTGTCTAATTGGCACAAACAGCTCCCTATTATCATAGTACTGCGTTTCATATTTCATATGCATTCGTTTGCCTGTTAATAAAGACTTATTATGAGTAAGCCATTTAGAAAACTTAACCTACTGGATAAATAAAATGTTTAAATATGTGGAAAAAAATGTATTAAATTAATCAATTAAATTCGTTTTAGTTGCGTCTGTGATAAGAAGGGGGCTCTGCTAGGCATTGGCAACCCACTATTGGACATCTCGGCTATTGTTGACATGGATTTATTGACAAAGTATGGCTTGAAGCCGGATGATGCCATCATGGCTGAGGAAAAGCACATGCCACTGTACCGTGAACTGATGGACAAGTGAGTTTTATTAATTAGTACTGGAATACTTAAAATATTTACAATAAAACCTTGTTATGGTCCTTACTTTACTGGACTCATGCTTTTTCTCCACTATCCAAATGATTAAGAATTAAATTATTTTATTTTTATACCATAAAAAATAATGTAAAGTCTTATCATTATGTGAAATATAATATCATCAGTAGGTACCTACTTACCATAAGTCTTAAATTTAAAAATTATTAAAATTTATGATGATTTATTAAATTTCTTGTAACATTGTAGGAATAACAAGAGCAGGTAACACAAGGGTCAAGGAGAGATAAGTAATCAACTAGTACAGTCAGCAACAAAAGTAAAAAACAAAAAAAAAAAATATTTTATGCAGGACACATTACTTTCCGATCTTTTTTAGTCATTTTCGATATTAAAGATCTCTAATGATTAAAATAAAGTAGAATCTTAATATTGTGATGAAAAGTCTGCTAATTATTTAATAATAACATTGAGGTGTAATTATTATTTTTAAATACATTTATTGATCTAGAAATCCAGACTTCTGGAAAACTATAAATCACTTTTTATAAGCTTCTACATATTACTTTGTTTGAATTATAAAAATTTACATCTGCTTCTGTTGCTGACTGTACATGAAAAAGATTGCACTGTTTTAGAAACATGTGACTAACATACTGTGATGTAGAATAGATTTTAATTTTGTTATTCTTTAGTATTTTATTTTAGGTAAGTTTTCTCAAACTAACTTATCAAGATAATTTAGGCATAAGGTTGCTATCATAAAATTCACTTCTCAAGCATTTGAGTCTAAAATGTGTACCTACTTACTGTGCTTCTTGTTTTTTTTAAAACAAGTAGCACTTTAAAAAAAAAGTATTAAGTATAGTTTTGTAGAAGATGAAATATTATTAAAATATTTACTTTTCCCTAATATAGTCTTTTGAATTATTATTAATCATGCAAGATAATCCAATATTGCATGGTATGGCACTGCATAGCATGCATAATATGCATAGTGCACTGGTAAATTATAAATAACTGTAAATAATTAAATGTGAAATTTGAAAATCAATTTTAGAATTTCATCGAAAAGCATCCATCACATGCAAGTAGATTACCTTTTTAAAAAGGTAACTGGAATTTTAGAAAAAAAAATGTGTTTAATTTCGGTTTACTGATGATAATTTTACGTGATGATGTGAAAAGGCGCATGGCTGACATGATATAAATGGAAAAGATTGTCTTTCCATTTTTTTTAGTTAGTAATTTAAAAAATAAATAAAAAATAAGCACCCACGATCTCGACTATTGATTGTGTCAGCCACGCGCCTAAGAAAACATTGTGGCTTAGGCCAATAGTGCCTGTTGATCGCTTGTTTGATAAATAAATAAAAGCTTGTGTTTCCAGATACCACGCTGAGTTCATAGCAGGAGGCAGTGTTCAGAACTCTTTGAGAGTAGCACAATGGATTCTTAAGAAACCCGAGATCTGCACTTACTTTGGCTGTGTGGGCGATGATGATTACGCCAAGATTTTGCAAGAACGAGCTGTGTAAGTACTGATAGGTGTATTTTTAACTTATTGCAATCATTATATGAATACAACGGGAATTACTCACGTAAAAGAATCAATAGCAAATAGAAATCTAAATTAAAAAAGACGTGTGGCTCTCGGGGACTGCCGCGGTAAAGCTATTGCATGCCACCTAGAGGCGAGTTGCTGAACTAAACAGCGTGACCGCTTTAGGTTTTTTCGTTACGGAATTTCTGGATTCGGTCTCCACGCTCAAGGCCCGCGATAGAAGCTATGCAATAGCTTAAAAACAAATTACCTGTAAGGTCGATAAGGACGATATTTTTACGTAATAAATAACGTCATAAGCATCGTCATCACGAAAAATCTTCATCATCAATTTAACCATGGCTGCTATTGTCTGTGTTTTAGATAAGAAATGTGTTCAAATTGTGATAACATTTGCTCTCCTTATCGTTGTTTGACTAACAGTGAGACTACACTGATAAGTCTCGTACCTACAATGATGTAATTTTATAAACGCAGGAATAATGAGACTTTCATATATTATCATTTTTTTTATTAATGAAATACGAGTATGATGACGAGTACGACTGTATTCCCAATTTACGGTAGGCAAATTCATTTAGATCTTTTTAGTCGGCGTGGTTATCCATCCATACTTCCATATCATTATCATGCCCTTATTCCATACTAATATAATAAAAGCGAAAGTGTGTGTTTGTTTGTCCGTCTTTCACGGCGAAACGGGGCGACGAATTGACGTGATTTTTGTGTGGTGATAGTTGAAGGGATGGCGAGTGACATAGGCTACTTTTTATCCCGATATGTCCGCGGGAACGGGACTTACAAGGGTGAAACCGCGGGACGCAGCTAGTTTTGAATAATTTTAGAAAACAAAAGCCAGAAAACGTCAAACTACTAACTACTACCACAGATAAAATAATATACTACTACTAACAATCTCTTACCGCGTCATGTTTTGAAAGTCGTCGAGAATCAACATCCAGGTTGTAAATATGTGTGGTTCCCCAGCGCAGAGGGCGTGGCGGTGCGCTACCAGGTGACGGGTTCAGCGCCGACCGGCACCTGCGCGGTGCTGGTCACCGGCACGCACCGCTCGCTGTGCGCCAACCTAGCGGCCGCGCAGTGCTTCACGCCGGAACATCTCGCCAAGGAAGAGTCGAGGAAGAGCATTGAGGAGGCTAGGTTCTTTTATGCTTCGGTGAGTTATTCAATTCTTTGTTAGCTTTTTCCAAAAGTTATCAACAGACCTTTTCACGTTATTTGAACATTGATTAATTGGAAAATGATCAGGGCGGTTAAAAAGGCCGCTTGGAGCAATTCATAAAGTCCATTCATGTCATGAATTGTTTAGCATTTTCACCAAAATTTGGTAGGTACCTATAACGGATCAATTTAAGCCATTTTAATAATATTATTTTTAATACACGTTACAACAGAAACATGCCATCCCATCTTATAAGGTCAAATAACGAAAAAACTCGTTGAAAAACCTAATTTTTAAGACCGTATATTTTACTAAACAATAGTTGATGCTCATAATATTGTGTACATTATTTGAACTTGTATATTCCAGGGTTTCTTCGTAGCCGTGTGCCCGGCGTCGATAATGCAACTGGCGACGCACGCGCACGCTAACGGCCATCATTTCATAATGAACCTCAGCGCACCATTCGTGTCGCAGTTCTACAAGGAACCGCTAGCGGGGTTGCTGCCATATGTCGATGTGCTTTTCGGAAACGAATCCGTGAGTACACTTAGGCTCGTATTCAGAGACTTTATCAAACTTGAGTCTACGTTTTAGCATCGATTTTTGAGAGTTCTCTATGAAAACTGAGTCTAATCACCGCTTGAGACACGATTTACGCTTGAGTAGAGTTTCTGAATACAGGCCTTAGAGTTTCTTTTGTATTTTTATATAAAACTAGCACAAATATATAAAATAATAAGGTAAATACGTGATAAAGTCCCGTAATTTCATATAAATTACACAGAAACATGGTCTGCACATTGTCTTTTTTAAACTTACGTGATCAGAACATATTTCGACCCGCGACCACGGGCGGTGCAATCCGTCTCGAAACGTCTGGATAAATAATAAAAAGGTAACGTGATAAATACCCGGTCATATAATTTATAAAATGGTCTGCAGTTTGTTTTTATGTATAAATCTTAAGAGCTTTTCTCTTGTCGATGGTGTAATGATACAATTTCCGCCATAGATAGTTTGTTTTTACAATATACTTTTAAAATTCCAGGAAGCAGACGCATTCGCGAAAGCGTTCGACATCGACGCGACAGACTTGCAACAAATCGCTCTGAAAATCGCCGCGATGCCCAAACTCAACGACAAAAGGCAGCGAGTTGTCGTCATCACGCAGGGCTGCGATCCCGTTATACTCGTTGAAAACGGTAAACTCACACTTATACCAGTGACTGTGCTCAGTAGAGAACAAATTGTCGACACGAACGGAGCTGGCGACGCGTTTGCGGGAGGTTTTCTCGCCCAAATGGTGATGGGAAAGTCGTATGAAACAGCAGTGAAGTGTGGCATATACACAGCGACGCATATTATACAAGCGTCGGGATGTACGGTTAGTGGGGTTAGTGATTTCAAAGAGAGCTAAAGCTGTGATTGCGCTTTTTGATTAGATATGCTTTGAACACTAAAATTGTTGCGTTGAAAAGTTGAGCTACATCGAGAAGTTTTGGTTGTCTGATTCGTATAGGAAACTTAATTGAGATACATAATCTTAAATTAAGAATGCTAATCTATATATATAGGCTATTTCAGTCTCAAGTGGTTTATTTTATTGATTCTCTGGGGTGGGGGGGGCATTTGAACAATGTAAAGAACAATGAAGAATTTTTTACCATCCACAGTAGTAAAATAGATGTTGTAGGTATACCTATATTGATCTACTAGCTGATAATTTGCTAAATTCAGAATATATTATTTATAATAGGAGTAAATTCTAGGTAACAATAAGTTTATAAAAAAAATATTGTGCATGTAATTTAGTATGGCACATTGTATTTAGTAAAAGCGAAAAAGGTACAACTAGCATAAATTGATTAGGTTGTGGTATGTAGTAAAATGTGATAAATTACTTTGTGTGGTTTGTATCAAATCTAATAAAAATAAATCGAAATCAGTAGTTACATCATGTAAGAACAACCAACAGGTTTATAAACAGAATTTGATTCTGATGTCACCAAAACTTAACTTAACTAATTAAAGATGATGACCATGTCATCCTTTTTATTTCGATTGTTAGGAAATAAACCACATCTTTAACTCGTTTAGTTTTAAAATTTGAACAAACAACATTGATTGGTTAAATTTGACTCCGCCCCAAATATAAAGCATGGCCTAAATTCACCCATAAAACTGTTTGTAATTTTGCATCAACTTTAACGGTTTTTTGATGATTTCTAATTCTGAGGTGGTACTTAGTTCACCAGTTTATAATTATAACCATGGTATAGAAAGCATATCTAATCTCAAAGCTTTAATTATAAGTTATTTCACTAATAGGCACTAGCACGGCAATAATGTACATAGTATATAATATATACAGCGACGCACAACTCACTTTAACGTCAACGCTCCGAGAGCAAAGTTGGAATACTTTTTCAGTGATTACCGATTTGACCACCAATTCATATGAACAATATACAACCTTCAGATTTTCAAATAATATCTATACTTAATCCATTGTATACTGGCAGAAATATTGCAAAGTATTTGTTCATATTTATTAGTCATTGGGTCGACGACATAGTTCGCGTCGCGGGGCGACAATGGATGCGACTGGCGCAGGATCGTAGTGGATGGCACAAACTAAGGGAGGCCTATGCCCAGCAGTGGGTAAAGTCGGGCTGTGGATGATGATGATGATGATTAATCATTGAATTTGCGGCCTAAAAACTCCGTCACCAGAGTTGGCCATTTGCTCATACGAAGGAAGGAGGAAGGATTGAAAAATATTTCCACAATTGCCATTCTGGTTGATTTTTAATTGTTTTAGTTGATTACTGTTATAGTAGAAAATTTAAAACGGGTAAGTTATAATAAATTACCTTGTTTTCTGACGCATGAAATTGTAAATATTTCAGATGCGTAGATAAAATGCGCGAAATAATACATTGATGTACAAAATTATTTGACCCCGTCACATGCATGTATTCTTAGAGACAATAATATGGGCTCCTTTTAAGTTTTAGCAAATAGGATACATAAATAGTGACTTGTCAACCCCTACTATAGTTGAAACTAAGCACAAAACTTATTCAATGCTAGCTGACTAAGTTGTTTGCGGAAATATGATGCAGGTAATTTAATGTGAAAAAATGTATAGATAAATGTGTCTCTTGCAGTGTTTGATTATAAAATTTTGGATTGAAAGTTATTAAAATTATGTAAAATTGTTTGTGAATAAATGAAATAATAAAAAGGAACCACAAGTATGAATAAAGATTTTTATTCAACTGAACATGTCAATTTTCAGTTATAAAATATAGGAAACAAAAATGTCATCTTCACAAGACTCACGTGTAAACAAATTATATATTTCTCTGATTTTTTGATCAAAGATAAATTTAAACTGAAGAAATTGTTTTGAACAGATGTCAAGACAACATAGTTCATCAGAATAAAGTTATTTGATGATTAAAAAATCAGCTTTCAGACAGTTTATTTTTTATATTCGTCCTTGTTAATATTCTTATCCTCTGGACCAACTATACCTATGAACATTATATGTACGAGTGATAAACATGTACCTATGTAAATTTTTATCAAAATAAAAGCTCATTTATCTAACTAAGGTTCGTATTAAGAGACTTCGCTCAAACTTAAGTCTATGTTTCATCGATTTTTGACAGTACTCTATGAAAACTGAGATATGAATCACCGTTTGAGACACGATTTACGTTTGAGTGTAGTCCTAAGTCATATTACATAAACAACATTTAGAAAAGAGTAACCAGACTCTAGTACCTACTCTAATACTAAAAATAGTATTCATTATAATGTAGTATTTTAGTAAACACTAATCAGCCTCAAAATATTAACTTATCTATTCCAAACTACTGCAAAACATTTATTTGTTTTAGGACTAAACTAAATACCTATATCTAATTTGGTTTGGAAAAATATCTTCGGAACTTACAATATCAAACTAGGTATAAAGCATTAAATACCTACAATGTATCTGAATAGCTACTATTTACCGCTAGTCTCAATAACCTATCTTTGATTTTGCTTACTGCTGGTAGATATTTGACATTACTTCTTTACAAAATGATTCAAATACCAATAGTAGCAAAACCAGCGATCAGTTATTGAGACAGATCATTAATGTTATAATGTTTTTTAATTGTGTAACTATGAAATAGCTTCTTTTTTAACAAATACAACAGTGTACCTTACTATGTGTTCCTCCCAATCAGGGGCATTGTCTTTTTCACCTCCCAGAAGTGGCATACATCTGTATGTCTCATAGATTATTATATCTTTGATCTCTTTCATCAACCTTGTCATCTGCCGAGTTGTTCGAGATCTAATACACAATTTGTTGTCATCAAAACATTTTCGGCCGCAGACAACACAGCCAGTTTTTATAGAGATCCGTACTCTAGGAGCCCTGCAAGTGTACAGAGATGTTATGATTGTACTTATGTTTGTAATTGTTGTGAAATAAAGATGTTTTGTATCACACTGGGTTTCTTTGGTATTCATCGAATCTACTTGTTAGTGTTTCTAATGTCTATAATTACATTTAATTGCAAACAAAGCACAGTATTTGCTTACATTTCATCGATAATCATATTAGTTAGACTTACCGGCTGAGGTAGGAACGCAAAATCTTCGAATCTTTGAAATGCATTTTGATTTTAGAGACGTTGGTATCAAATTTCAACATAAATCAACAACTTATTTGTTACTGTTAACCATGACATTTGGAAATCTTCAGTCCATTGTTCAGCTACTTCTTGGAACTACTTTGTAGACTTCTCTTTTTGTGTGTTCATGCGATACGAACATAAATATTTTGAAAAACTTTTTGACCGCCTATATCTACCGTCAGCAAAAAATGAAAATTTTAATGTTGCCAGGAAAGTCACTGTGAAAATAATCTTGAAACCGGAAGTCGGTCATTCAATGAATGAAATAAAGAACTCAACAAATGAATTGTACCTACATTTCAAAAGTACAAAAATTTTACATTTTTATGTGCCAAATAAATATCTCACTATCAAAAGCTACTTAATAAAGGAGTCTATACTCGTATTTAGACATATTAATACTTACTGATACCTGTTTTCGACTTCGTTTTCGATATCCATGCAACAATATTTAATTACTAAAATATCGGTGACTTTGATCTGTGACGAAAAAAACACCTCGAGCCTAGTCATAATCCCAAATGTTTTTAAAAATCTGCCACACACACGTATACTGCGTGAAAATAGTATTTACTAATGTAATGAGTAAAATGGACTAATGGGAACCATCCCATTAGTCCATTTTACTCATTACATTATTGAAACAAAAGAAAAGCTAAAAAAAGCTGTAAGGCCAAGATTGGTTTTTAAAATACAGCATAGTATGGTTACTATGCTATATTTTATCCCCGTTTCATTAGTAGGTAGTCGTTCTGCTGGTATTTTAAAAACCAATCTTGGCCTTACAGCTTTTTTTAGCTTTTCTTTTGTTTCAATGAAAAAAGTTTCTTGTAGAAAAGTATACCTATCGACTTACCTACCTGAAAAATATTTTCTAACTTTAGCCAAATAGGTTTTCATTTTAGTAAAATAATAACTGAGGCACGTTCTTTGCTTAAAATGGGACTGACGAAACGGACAAACGTGCGGGGTGCTTTTGTCTTTGTATTAAAAACAGGGTTGTCGGAATCTAAGCCTAAGTGTTAAAAGTATTTTTAAACATTTGATTTGAGCATAATAGTTTCGTATTCTATTTTGGCTATACGAACATAATTCTATATATCTATTGTATTTAGGTATAAGCTCTGCAGAAAACTCAGAGCAATCATCTTCCTCATTGGCAGAAAAGGATGAATCAATGAACCATTGTGTGCGTGACCTCGAATCTGTAGAACTTGAACTGAGAAAGATACCATAGACAAAATCTAATAAAAATAATTAATGAAATTAGATGGCAATACAAATGTGACCGACAGGATATCAAAACATTTTTTTATAGAGGCAATCTGATTGATAGCCATTTTGAAGAGCCTTTTGTTGGTGTTTTGTGAATGTTTTCAAGTAATTTTTGTAATAAATCAACGTCAAGAAGGGCAATAATAAGCAAGAAATAGTAATAAAACGAAAATATAATGAGCTAATAACATTATTTTTGTGTTGTTTGTTTGATAAAGGTGCATTGTGGATAAAAAACGAACCGGAAAAAGCTACCGTATTTTAGATTTTGTCAAAAAATATTCCTCAATTTTATCAAGTCAACGTTTTGTTATTGTTAGTAGAATTAAGTGGATGTGTAGAGTTGAATAGTGCTTATCGTCATTATTATTTACATCGCGTGTTTTGTTCACTACGTAAAATTTTGATCGTGACAAGATGGCGGCTATCGGATGCCCGCTCCGCCAAAACCCGCTCGCTAGCCTCGATGTGTCATCGGCGAGCGGTGACATGCTGTAAACCGGCATCCCACACCGCGGCACAACTCGCCGGGTGTTTTCGTAGCGGTTCCATTTCATAAAATGGAATTTCGCTCGAGGCGCCAAAATGCGATGGGTGTTGACATAAGTTCGATACCGTACCGTTACTCCGGCGGTTGTACGTAATTATCTGTGAGGAAAGACGAAGATGTGCGAACCGGACGACGTCGGCAATGAAGTGTGGAAGCGATGGATATTAGAAGCGATACACAAGATACGTTCCCAGAAGCAGAGGCCGAGCGTGGAGAGGATATGTCACGCGATCAGACAGCACCACAACTACCATGAGGACGTCGTAGCAGCGCAGCTGGAGCGGGCGGTGCGCGGCGGCGCCGTACTCAAGGTGTACAACAAGGGCCAGAGCTCCTACAAGGACCCTGGGGGCTTCAAGTCTCGGACGCTAAAACTTACACCGGAATCTGACGTTTATAGGGCTGTGTCTAAAGCAGTGCGTGAACTAGGGGAACAGGATGGGTCCTCGCTGAAAACTATTGAGAAACATTTGTTTCAAGCGTATGAAGTGAGTGTAACGCCTGAGGTGGATGTGTTAAGTGTGATAAAATCTGCTGCTAAGCGTGCGGTGGCTAAAGGGTTGCTGGCTCATCACGGAGGTCTGTACAAGGCTACACCGAGACCCCCTTCATCATCAGACCGATCTAAGTCAAGATCACAAAATTCCTCAGAATCACCAGAAAAAGTAAGTTGATTTGTTTGCTTTAGTAAATTGGAATCTTTTGTTCTACTCTGTGCCTAATTGGAAACATAGTTGATTCAACTAAGTATTATCTTTTGATTGAAGTAATCTAGTATGTATGTTTGTAAATAAACAAACAACAGGTCAACATACAAACTTTTACATATAAACTGTTTTTACCATACCTATTTGCTTATTGTACTAACTGTAAAGAAATTATAATTTAATAATCATTTTATTAAGATTGCATTTTCTAAATAATGGTGTAATATTAGAAAATTCAACAATAGATATCTCCAAAATATTTGCATAAATTAAACAATATAAAATCATTCTTAATCAAATATTAGATCTATAAAACCATTAAAGGAGATCATTCAAGTTGGACCAAAAAACTAAAGTGCCGGCCAGAAAAAAAAATGTGGTTTCCTGTTAGAGCATATTATTCCTGAGATTTTTTACTATGACACCTAACCCGTACAAATAATAGTTGAGTCGTAATATCTATTACAAAAATAATAATTTGTTCTAAAATGATTCTTGGTATTGACAGTTTAGTAGTAAAATATTGACAGTTTAGTAATAAAAATGTATTACAGCCATGCTCAAGTCAATCTGTTATTGTTCTCTTCTTCTTTTTCCTAGCCACATTCAACCCTATGGGTGTAGGCCTCCTTCATAATATGCCATTCTTTTCGATTCGTGCAGTTTCCATCCATTTCACTCCAGCTGTTCTTTTGTCATCATACCAACGCATTTTCGGCCTGCCTTTCTTGGGCGAGTTTCATCCCATAGTCTCCATTCGGCTAGTGTTTTGCACCACAAGTCTTGTTTCCTGGCGACGTGACCAGCCAAGTTCATTTCTAAACGTCCAGAGGCTTCACTAAGTTCCTGTATCATGGCCTCAAGCAAGGTCGTAAGGGTTGTCCAAGAATTAAAAGATATCGTCGGCGAAACTCAGGTTACTCAGTCTAGTTTCCGCTATATTAAGACCACGGTTTTTCCAGTCTAAGTTTTTAAAAATGTCTTCCAGTACTAGTTCGTGTACTAGTGTAAATAGTTTTGGTGACAGCTTATCACCCTGCCGTACTCCTCTTCCTATTTGTACTGGATTTGTTTCTGAAGGTATATTATGTAGTGTTAGACGAGCATTTTGGTATATGTTATTTATCTAGTTTAAATAGCTATGATATACTCTGGCATTCAGCAAAGACTGAATAACTACCCAGGTCTCAACATTATCAAAGGCTTTCTTATAGTCAATAAATGCGAGCCATAACGGTAGTTGATATTCTGTAGCCTTTTCGATGACGATTCTCATAGCGAGTAAGTGGTGCATGCCGCATGGTGTTACAACTCCTAAACCCAGCTTGCTCAACTGGCTGATAAAAATCAAGTACCTAACTGTTATTGTTATTTCTGTTGGGTTCGATCCCCGCTACGGGACAAATGTTTGTATGTTGTTGTGTAGATATTTGTTTCGTGTGGTGGGTGTTTTCTATTTATAATATTTACCTATGTATTTACAAGAAAAATGTATCAGTCATCTGGTTGCCATAACACTAGCATTGGGTTGCTTAGCATTGGATGTAGAGTGCATGTGAATGAGATGCGGATGTATAGATGGATATATGGAGTGACGATAATAGTTAAGATAAGGAAGGAATGAGTAAGAGTATAACAGGGGTATTGATAAGTTGAGGAGTGCAATGTTGGCGTGGTATGGTCGCGATGAATATGAATGTGGATGGATACACTGGAAGAGGTAGGCCTAAGTAAAGATAGAGGAAAATTGAAGAAAGAAACGTGGTGCCGACGGCGCTTAGTGGGATAAGGGCAGGGAGATGATGATGATGATGAGCAACACCCAATCGCCTTTTTTCAGTAATACAGGTGCCATAATAGCGCAACTCACTTAAGTATTAGTAGTGTTATTGCAATTCGAAACGGTCAAAATATACTTTTTTTATAGTAAATAAAAACTAAACCGTTAGGTGTACAGGTTTGCTTACATAATAAAAAATGTTAGTTTTGACATGCTCTACCTAGAAATAACATTTTTTTTTATTGGCCGGCACTTTTGATTTTTGGTCCAAAAATGTATAGAGCGTGAATGATGTCCTTTATAGCTTTTCTAGAAGACATCAATGAAACAATTATAAAATCCATAAAAACTAGAACTTGTTCCGATTCAGTATCAAGGTCAATGACCCTGTTGCTCAACCTTGGATCATTGTAAAATGTAAAGTATGAACTAAATATGTTTCACAACTTTATTATCATTATATTTTATGTTTCATTATAAATTTGTTGTAATTAGCCTCATTGTTGTTGTTCTAGTATATTTTTATGAGTTACACATATCAGTTCTCAAGTGATATGAGACATTTGAGAAAGTATTGATATAGTATTTAGGTTTTGAAGACACATACACATTTTTGATGATTATGAACAAGGCTAGATCCAGTACCATCTGTACTTCTGTAGCCCTACCATGAGTTTTCGAGTTGTATAGTTAACTATCCTCGCTAACGAGTCAAGTATTTCAAATGTATGAAATTATTAGTTCATGCAAGTTACCGGGGGCGGCGCTGCGCTGGATTCTCATATATTTTGCGATACTTGACTCGGTATCGAGGATAGTATCAATACTACAGTAAACTGATGGTAGGGCCTCTGTACTATCTGTACTCTGTACTAATATTATAAAGAGGTAAAGTTTGTTTGTTTGACGGAGTAAATCTCGGAAACTACACAGCCGATTTAAAAAATTCATTCACCAATGTGTAGAATGCACTGTTGGGATGGTTATAGGCTATATTTTATCGCGGGAATTTAATTAGTACACCCGTGCAAAGCCGGGACGTGCTGCTAGTTTGCATACAAAAAGCACTTGTCTAAGCATAACAGTTTGAACTATTCTACCATCAGATTGAAGGTGGAGTGCCAGTCTGTGCCGAGTGTCTCGGCACCGACACAAAGAACCGACTGGGGACTGCTGAAGCTTTGATCTGCTGTCATCAGTGCAAGTCCTACGCTCATCCATCTTGTTTAGATCTATTGGAGTATATCTCTCAAGTTACTGTTAAGGTAAGTCTATTTTTGAAGTAGTTGTGACATTATATCATAGGTATAAATAAAATATTCTTGAAGTAGTTATATTAAGTAGTTATAATGTCACAACTACTTTGAAGTAGTTGTGACATTATATCATAGGTATAAATAAACTATAAAATTTCAGTGATATAATGAAGTGATTATAAATTATCCTTTGATTATTTTGCTGCAAAGGGTTATTGAGAGGCTAATTAATTTAAAATTTTACTATAACTATGAGTTACTCTCCAAAGAAGCAATTCTAAATGTTAGTCAGACAAAAGCATTGCAGTTTAGCCTCTTTCTATAAGTATAACAGAATAAATCATAAAAAAATAAGGCTAAGCAATTCTTGCAATAAATTAAATAGCCAATTCTAAAGTGCTTACAATTCATTTTGTCTTGCACATTGTACGACCTCTGGGCCCGTACATCTCAATCCGGTTCGAAGGACCAAATTGAGATGTACGGGCCCAGAGGTCTTTAGTAATTGTTGTGAGTTGACGAAAACCACAGATATCCCGATCCAAGTTTATTAGTAAAAAGTTATAAGTAGTTAGGTAGGATGCTAATCCGCGGTAGTTCGCTGAGGTAGCGTAATGTCAACTGAATTAGAATTAATTAAAATAAAATGTATAAAGTCAAAATGTAGGTTGCGGCGTAAGCAAATAACTTAGCTGTACGTGAACCGTACACACATTACAAGCAGATGGTTGACCTGATTTTATGCCATGCATTTACATTACAAACAATAATTTAAATTGCATGAGCCATTCAATTTGATCATTGTGATATCAATAACATATTCACCTAAAGACATTACCATTGGGTAATGTCATAACATAAGCTATGTAATGAAACAGGTGGGTGTGTCCCCTTTACATACAAATTGTCACTTAGTCTATAAAAAGAACTAAAATTATATTTTATTGCCATGACCACATTCTTACTGCCTAATTGACATTTAAATGTAAGTCCATTTACCTGTTTGTTAACGTTTTGTAGTGTGACATGTGTCTTCTAAAATAGAACTTTATAATTTATAAACTATGCATAATTTTTTAAACACGGACACAAAAGGTGTTAAAGTTAACAGGGCATGTCTGGGGCATTATTGAGATGGAATAGGTTCATCAGCTTAGGCCATAGGCAACAAAAAATGCTCATTTCGATGACTTAAATATAGGTTCCTACCAAATCAAATTTGGATGGCGTGATAGAACAGAATCGGCTCGACTTACGCGCTTCGTCTACGTTAACTTAATTTAAATGTAGGATCATCATGTAGATGGCTTAAGGGTCAAAGGTCCATTGCTGCTGTAGTTATTCACCGCTTCATCAACACTTTTGACTTGGAACCAGAAGGTTCCAAGTCAAAAGTAATTTGTTCACGGGCTCTCGGATGCATCGGAAACGTTAAAAGTTAGTTAATTCTACAGGCAGTTCCATGTTTACATGTGAATGTATGTATGTGTGTGTGTTCAGTCCCTGCGTTGGTCGTGCGGCGAGTGCGCGCGCTGCAGCGTGTGCGGTCCAGTGGGAGGGGCGCCGGCGCGCTGGGCCGCGCGCTGCGCCGGGCCCTGCGCCGCCGCCGCGCACCCCGCCTGCGCGCACCCGCCCTGGCGCTGCCAGCTCTGCAGAGACAAGTACGTAGCACCCGTGCATCTCTAGCCTCCCCCCTCCCCACCCCTCGCCCGACTAGCACTCACCCGCGCGCTCTGCCCGCAGGTCCGCCATGGGAGGGACCCCGAAGGCGCGCAAGCCCCGCACCGTGGCGCGCCGCCCCGACTCTGACGACGAGCCCTCGGACGGTAATGACGCGCCCCCCCGCGCCCCGCCCCCGCCCCCGCCCCCGCCAGACCGGCGCATGTCCAAGGAGAAGCAGAAGTTTTTCAGATTCTCCGCCTTCAACCTCGTGAAGCGGCGGCGGCGCGAGTCCTCCAGCGAGTGGGAGGGCTGGGAGGAGGGCGGTGGCGGCGCGCGCGCCTGGCGCGGCGTGCGCGTCACGCGCGTGCAGCAGCTCGAGCTGCGCCTCGAGCGCCGCGCCCCGCCCCCCTCGCCCACCCCCTCCCCCTCCCCCTCCCCCTCCCCCTCCCCCTCCCCCTCGCCGCCCGCGCTCGAACGTCCCGCCGCCGAGCGGTCCGAGCCCTCCGCCTCCGCGTCGGACGAGTCCGAGTCGAGCGAGGCGCCCGCCGCGATGGTGCCCGCGCAGATCTCCACCGTGTTCGAGCGGCTCGCGTGCGACGCGCCCCCGGGCGGCGCCTGGGGCTTCGCGGCCGAGGCGCTCAAGCACCGCGCCGCCGCCCCCCTAGCCCCCTCGCCCCCCGCCCACGCCGCACGGCGCCAAGCTCGCGCCCGCAGCCGCGGCGGGGAGCGCCTGCTTACGACGCTGTTCGACGGTCTCTCGGAGTTCTACTCTGTGCGGTCCAAGTCGCGGGCGCGGGGGGCGGGCCGCGCGCCCACCGCGGGCCCGCCCGCGCGCGACCAGCCGCCGTCCGCCGGCGAGGGGGACCGCGAGGTGCTGAAGGAGACGCGCAGCACGTTCCGCCGCTACCAGGCGTCGCTGCGACGCGGAGGCGCGGCGCCGCCGGAGCGTGGGGGCTTCGGCGGCGGACCGACCTTTCCCCGCGCCCCCGCGCTGCCGAGCCCCGACCCGCGCCCCTTCGCCGACCTGCGCGAGCGCAGCCCCGCCGCCATCGCCGACTGGCCGCCGTCCGCGCGCCGAGAGCGCAGCCCGAGCGTCTACCGGAGCCCGGCGGGGAGGGGGCGCGGACGACCCCGGATAAAGGACCGCGGCTACGTCTCTTCGCACGATCGGAGAAGGATCGAGGAGCGGAGCCCCGACCGGAGGAGGAGAGGTCGCAGTCGATCCCTCGAGCGCAGTCCGAGTCGCACGAGAGAGCGAGCGCGACGACGCAGCCCGAGCGGGAGGAGGGGGCGCAGTCCGAGCCGGGCGAGGACGCGGAGCCCGGCCCGGAGCCGCCGGAGCCCGAGTCGACACGGGAGGACCCCGTCTCGAGGGAGAGGCAGGAGTCGCAGCGAGGCGTCGCGCCGGAGCGTCAGCCGAGCGAGGACGCGCAGCCCCGGGCGGACGATCGGCCCCATCGGAGGGAAGACTCGGAGCCCCAGCCGGAGTCGCCGGAGGAGCCCCAGCGCTCCGAGCGTCCGGGAGCATCGCGTCGACGCGGGCTCGGTGGGGACGGGCGTCAGCGAGCCGCGCGCGCTGACGGCGTCGGCGCTGGTGGCGCGCGCGGCGGCGGAGCGCGGCCGAGCGGTCACAGAGCCGCGCAAGCTGGCGCGCGGCCTGGCGGCGGCGGCGGCGGCGGCGGGCTCGGCGGCGGCGCGCGGCGCTCGGAGCGGTAAGCAGCGCACAGTGCAGCCGTCGCGCGCCGCCGCCGCGCGCCGCCCGCCACGGCCTGCACTATGCGACCCCCTCTATCCACACACTGCACACATACCCCCCTCCTTGACGTTTGCGAGAGTGGAAGGTCGCCTCTTTCTTTCGCCTGATGTCTTTTGGAAAGCGACGCTTTATTGTCGCTCCCCAGATGTCTCTTGGAGACGTTATTTCTCTATTTTATAGCTTGGCAGTTGTAAATGTTTGAAAAACATCCGTTACATTCCGCTACCTCTTCAAAATTACATCTTTCTTACACACCTTTAAAAGTAACCACTTCAAAATAACCCTTCACAAAAAAAAGAACCAAAAGACTAAACTAAACACAATTTTTTTAACTGTACTTTGTAACTAGACACGTGTGAAGAACCCTTTCTTCCCTCTCGCTACTCGCCACGTGCAAACGACCCCTTATCTCTTGTGCCTCGCGGGCGTGTGTACTCGGTGATCGCGGCAGCACCCTAATTGATCTATAAATATTTTTATACTTACGTTTTTTAAGTTTTTATGTCACGCTCGTGATGGCACTCATTGTATATTGTACCCCTTAATGACGCATGTGTTAAAATGTACTTAAAACTTATAAAAATGTATCACTGGTTGTGTGTATGCTTTATTTGAGATGGCAAATGAGTTATCATTTGAGGGTGAATGAGGGCTACCATGTGAGCTTGTGTGGCGCTTCCCGCTATCCAATTTATTCTTTGCGAAATCAATTTGTTTGTTGATGATATTAAATTGATTTATCTCTTTTGCAGGCGGGGACATATCGCGATCTAAAATGGTAGCCCTCGTAACATAAGCTTATTTAATTGAATAGTTTAACTTTTTCTGTGTTGTACTTCTAATTAAGACCCTTAGGGCGTTATCATACTAGCGGATTGCGAACGTCTTTAAAGCGGAGCGGGCGCGCAACGAATTCGTTACCGACACACAACGAACACGTCGCGCATGCGCAGCGAATTCGTTGCGGACGCGCAACGGGATTCGTTTACGGGGGGTTTTCGTTTTCGTCTCCGGCGTCTTCGAAGTAATAAAATCAACAGCAGTGTCATCAATCCATTGTCATCAATCAATCCATTTTGTAACTGAGTGTATTGTACGGCGATAATTTGCTACAAACGCGCGACGAAAACGGCCATGCGTCCGCGACGTCCTCGCTGCGCAGCCGCGGCGTGTTCGCGACGCATTCGCTGCGCGTCCGCTCCGCCCCGCAGCCGCTTCCAAACCGCTAGTATGATAACGCCCTTAACTTAGAAATTAGCTTCTCCCAGCGACGTCTGTCGCGTGGTATAGTCAGCAAAAAAAGTGGTCTACTAGTTTTGAAACCAGTATTTATCTCTAAGGTTAAATGCATAATAATTGTAAAGTTTTGTTTGTTATCTACGATGCTTGAAATTTAAGGGGACCTTGTAGTTTCTTGATCATAATTTGGGTAGTAGACCATAGTTTTTACCGACTGTACTACTGCAGTCATCAACTCAGGTCACAAAATTAAATCTATATTGATTCAAAGTTTAATTCTATAGCATGAATATAAAATCCACCCAATCTTTAACAAGTAAACTTGCCCGTCCAATATTGCCGCCAAAAAACCTTCAAAGAGCATCTCCCCACAGAGCCCAGAAGACTGCCCCCTGGCGTGACGGAATCCGATGCGGACATCTTCAACCAAGCTCGTGCCGCGGCCGGGGAAGGGGAAGCTGACCCCTCCGGGACCCCCGCGGGGCCCCCCGCCACCCCGGGGCCTCCCGCCACCCCGAGACCCCCCGCCACCCCGGGGCCCCCGGCCCCCCCGGGCGCGGCGGCCCCCACGGTGGCCCTCAGATGTCCGTCCGCCATTGAGTTCGGCCAGTGGGAGATCGAGACGTGGTACTCGAGTCCGTTTCCTCAAGAGTATGCAAGGTGAGATCTTTGTTCTTTTCAGAATATATGACTTATGTTCTATTGTTTATTTATTATTTATTGTTCGACATACCTACTTGTTTTTTTTATTAAATCATACCTTAGTAAAGTATGAATAAATATTAAATATTAATATTAAATATTAATGGTCCCTTATCGCTGAAGACAGAAAGGAGTGGAAGGAGAGGAGGGAGGCCTTTGCCCTGCAGTGGGACACCACAGGCTTTAAATAATAATAATACCTTAGTGATGTCAGTAAATATTGAGCATGATGTCAGCAAAATTATGAGTTAGTTTTTTTTGATAATTTTAGTGCTTTTTTGGTACTAAACAAAGATGACCTGGAAGAGATCGCTTTTAGCGATAAGGTTATTGTTACACTATTTTAAACAAGGGCTTTGCTATGTTCTCTCACTTTGTGTTTCTTTTTATGGTGTGCATTAAAATAATATTGAATTCTATTCTCTATTATTGTGTTGGGAGAATATGAACTGATTCCCGTGTCTCTTTTTTCCAGGCTGCCCAAATTATTCCTATGCGAGTTCTGTTTGAAGTACGCTAAGAGTCGAGCGGTGTTGATGCGCCACCTGGACAAGTGCCTCTGGCGACATCCCCCCGCCACGGAGATATATCGCTGTGGAGACATATCCGTCTTCGAAGTCGACGGAAACGCCAACAAAATCTACTGTCAAAACCTGTGCCTTCTAGCGAAGCTCTTTTTGGACCACAAAACTTTGTACTACGACGTAGAACCCTTCCTCTTCTACGTACTGACGAAGAATGACAGCAAAGGATGCCATCTTGTCGGATATTTTTCAAAAGAGAAGCATTGTCAGCAGAAGTATAACGTGTCGTGTATAATGACCATGCCGCAGTACCAGAGACAAGGATTCGGGAGATTTCTCATCCATTTTAGTGAGTGGTGGAATCATTATTGCTTACTTTGCCTACATCGCCCTTACTAATCAATGTTGGACTGTTTATCACGTTTGAAATAATTTATTTATAAATCTCTCTTATGTCCATCCTGAACAATGTTCATTAGTAAGGAGGAGTGTCTTTATTGTTCTAATGAAAAAACTTAATACTAATTAGTGTATTTAATTTCAGGTTATCTACTATCAAAAGAAGAGGGCCAGCCAGGCACGCCAGAAAAACCTCTCTCAGACCTCGGCAGGGTTTCATACCACGCCTACTGGAAGTCTGTTTTACTAGAGTTCCTTTACGACCATAGAGATAAATCTTTCACTTTCGAAGACGTCGCGCACACCACAGGAATGCATATGAACGACATAGCTATAACTTTCCAATTACTTGGCTTCGTCAGACACATACCAAATGAAGATTCCATGAAGTTAGGACTCTGTATAGACTGGAATAAAGTTGAAAGTCACGTCAAGAAAGTACGGAGTAAACCTAGACTAGAGATCGATCCGGAGTGCCTGAGATGGACGCCTCTGCTCGCGCCCACGATCAATCCGTTCAGGTCTCCGGAAGAAGCTTCGGGCGATCAAGAGACTGAGACGGAAGAGGCGGGACTCAAGACTGAAAGCGATACGGCCACAGAGACGGAAGAGACGCCAGCGCCTAAGAGTGAGACGAACGAAGTGAAACTAGATAAGGAAGTTCCAGAGACACCGGTCGAAGTTACCTCGTCTGGTAGGCGGCGCACGCGACCGCTCAAGTACAGTGAGACAACCTACCAGACGACGCCGGCGCTCGAAGGGGGCAGGAAACGGAAGCGAGAACTCAGTACTAAGATATCTGAAAACAATGACGAGTTCAAAACTAAAGAAGACGAAGAAACACCTAGAAGACAAAGGAGTAAAAGCGCTGCAAGGAGATCATCGCGCGTCTTACCGGAAGTTGAAGAAAAGATTACACCTCCAAAAGAGGCGACTTACGCTTCAGATAGCCAAGAGAGCCAGGAAGACCCTGCTGATAATATCGCTACCCCAGTGGCGGCCTCCAAAGCAAAGTCGAAAAGGAAAATCACGTGGCGCGGTCGGTCTAAGAAACGACCGAAAACTAGCAAAAGTACGCCCAGAACGGCGTCACCAGTTGCCAAGAAGGCCAAAGTTATTGAAGAAGTGCCTGCTCCAGATTATGACAAAACAGATGAATCCGTGGAGGAACCGGAACAACCAGCTACCGCAGAAAGCGTCACACAGTCGCCTCAAAGCCAAACCGACGAAAAGGCTGAAGAGAAGAAGAATGAAGCCAGTTCCGAAGACTCCTCTGGTGAAGCTGATGATGAAATGGATGTGGAGGAAGGCGAAGACAGACGAACAGCGGTCACCAAACCCGCTACCCCACGACATGTTGAAGAAAACAGCACAGATCATCATACCAGTGATATGGAACTTGACAGTATACATATGGATTCGCCCAAATCAGTGGCAGAGAAGGACCAAGTCATAAATGAAACTAAAGAATCGGAACAGCCAGAGAAAGATGATGATGAGACGCGAATGGAAGATTCTGATGAAACAAAATCAGATATTGTCACCCCAGAAAAGGAAAAAGTGCCTGAACCCAAAAATGGCGAGATCAAATCGCCACCGAAACTAGCTATCGACGATAAAGACACTATCATTATATCCGAATCTGACGACAACAACAGCCAAAGTTGCCCACTACCGTCGCCAAAGCCGAACACAATCGCGCCTGTGCCTCAAAATAACGAAAATAAACCAAAGGAAGTGCAAGAAAATGATAGCCCATCTAAAGTGATACCAGTCGTGTCCACAGAGAATGCACACATAGTCCTAGATCCCAAAGTCCAAGAAGAGGTGAACACAATAAGGCCGTCAGCTGATCTAGTTCCGAAACTCAACCAAATCGAGACCATAGAAGTAGAAGAATCAGATACAGGAAATTCGCCGCATCCAAGTATCTCTCCTAGAAAAGACAAATCAGTCATCAATGAATCTCCAAAACCAAGAAAATCTCCCGAAAAACCTATGGATGTTATCAGCGAGCATAAGAAGTGCGAAATCAGAAAAGAGACTGTCATCCAACATCAAACTGTGGAGGAAAAAACTCCCGAGAAGAAATCTCCAAACAAAATGAATGAATCAATCATTCAAAACATTGACCCACATCATAGAGAGTACATGCCCAATGTGAAGAAACCGGACCCGCCTCGAATAGACCCTTTTACAGAGATTGATAATAGAAATAAAAATCAATCACACTTGTCCATCAGCAAAGATAACGACGTTCCTTTTCGTAACGACATCATGAACATGCGAAAGGATGAAATTATTATAACAGCTAGAAATCCAGTTGATCCGGTATTACCAACGTACCATCAACATTCGGTCGCCAACTCCATGACGATTCAACAGATCAACTCCGCTCAACATTCCTACCTCAATCACAGAGCAAATGTGGGTAAGGAATCACAAGGCGTGCAGACGGAGAAAATACAGAAAAACACTGAACAAAATCGAGTCATAAACAACATGATCGAACCAGTGATAAGTAAACCTACGAAATTAGAAGTGCCTCATCCGATTTCGTCGCCTGTGATAAACCCGGTCATCCCCAAAGTACCTAACATCACGGATATTAGTTTTTTACCGCGATGCCAAAGCGCTAACGCTGCTATCAGCATGGGCATGGAGCGAAACGACCTGGATGCGAGTTTTATGAATACCAACCTGCATAATAGTTTGAGCGGGTCGATGAGTATAATCCCGACTATGCAAGAGAAAAACGACCCCAACCTCAAACCCCGGGAAAAGAGTAAATTGCGGGAAGTGCGAGTGAACTCTGCGCATGGAAAAGAAAAGCCAGAGAAGAAAAGTAAAAGCGAAGCACCAACTCCTAGGAGCACACCGGAACCGAAGATGTTTTTTCCGGAACAGAACACCAACACAAACACAAGAAAGCCGGAAACATCCGTCCCAACGAACGTGATAAACACTGCCCCGGTCACCAGCAAGGTCGAGACGAAAACAACAGAAGCTCCGAAGAAGCAAGATTTTTTTAAGAAGGAAAAATCCAACACCGCCAAGACTGCTTCCGTGAAACACGATAAGAGCTGCGCGAACCAGCTCAATCTAAAGGCGGATCAGAACGACCTGAACAACAAGATGGTGCCAAAATTTAAGTACGATAACGAGCAACTGATCCCTAAGGCGGACTATACGATGAACCAGATCCAGAACTATCACACGCCGCACGGGCAGTACCAGCCGTGGGGGCCGCCCTGGGACCCCACGCGGCTGCAGGGCTCCTGGGACAACCGCCTCTTCGACATGAAGAACAGCGTCACAGACAAGAACTACCTCGACAAGCTCTCCGGCTTCAACCTCCCGCACTTGGATCAGATGCAGAAATCCCCGCAGAAGATACACCAGAAAGACTTCAACATCGCCTACGGAGCGCTCTACGCCACATCCGGCCTGCCTCACTATAAAGAGACCAAAGCTCCCACGTCCAAGTCTGAGTGTTCGCAGAAGAACGAGTCGAAGAAACAGCCGAAAACGACGACCGCGTGTCAGACGCAGTGCGAATCCAAGAAGTCTCAGGCCGAGCACATGAAGCAGATGATGCAGCGGCAGGTGAAGCAGCAGGAGGCTGCCACCAGCTGCGCGGAGTACCGCCAGCAGAGCTCGCAGGTCATGACGTCACCCAGCTGCAAGTCATACCAGAACGGACCGTGCGAACAGAAAGAGATCGAGAAGAAATCACGTCAAGCGAAGAAGGAGGAATCGCCTAAAGACACGAGCAAGGAGGAGTGCGAAGCGATGAGTCCCGCGTTGCAATCGATGGGGGTCTACACGCCGGATTCGACGTCTAACTCCGTACATTCCGTGCACTACCCGACTTGTGAATTGGACGTGTCGCAGCTGGGTTTGGAGTCGCCGACGTCGATTGGTTCGGACTTGGCGTCGCCGTGTTCCATGATGCACATGCACGCCGCGCCGAGCCCTCAGTACCCGCACTCGTCGATCCACATCCCGCCCATCATGACGCAGCCCAATCAGCCGCCCAAGCAGCAGAAGATCAATAATAGGAATAGGTGAGTTGTCTTTGACTCTTTGATAAAGATACAATTTTTCATGCATTAAGATTTTACTATTGTGGAAGTGTTACTGGGTGGAAAGACGTTATGGAATTTTCTTCAAATGGGATTAGTTAAGTCAGGTCTAATACCTACATTTGGCTGTTTGGGTAGACAAAATTGTCGGAAATTATTTACGCTCGTGACTATAGAAGAGTTATCCAATCCATTAGATGAAATTTGACATAACCACAGCTACAAAGCGCCTTTTTTACAGTGAATGTCGCTATTTGGATGAATCTTCAATAGTTTTAGTGTGAAAGAGTTACAAATTTCCATCCATCCATTCCCACAAATGTATTTATAATATTTGTACAAGTAATGATTGTCTGTTGTTATATATTGTTATATAATATGTTCAGGAACAGTGCAGCGAGCAGTGGTGGTAACAGCGGCGCCGACACGAAGCAAGCCATGCGCAACGCGGCCACCCCGCCCGCCAGGCACCGCGCCACGCCGCCCACTCCACAGCCACATCACGGTAACACATTACACCATTACATTCAACATTTCCATCACACCCAGGTCTGTTCGTTCGTATGAGCAAGTGGACAACTCTAGTGGCGTAGTTAGAGTGAACAGAAATGCAGGAAATGCTCTCTTCACGAATGTTCCTTTGTCTAGAACTTGTTTATTTATTTATTTATTGTTCGGAAAACCAACAGCTACAATAGACAGTAATAGATGCAAATATAGCTCCAGATAGCCAATAACAGGTTCTCACTGATAGAAACATAATATTTTATGGAATCAAAGATGTCCAATCTTTGTCTTTTAATGGAGGTTTATATGTGCAGGCGGCGGCGGGGGCGGCGGGGGCGGGGGCGGGGGCGGTGGTATGGGCGGCGGCTACCAGGGCGGCTACCTGTCCTTCCAGCAGCAGCAGCAGTACGGCGGCGGGGGCTGGGCGCCGCCCTCCTGCAGCCTCGCCAAGCTGCAGCAGATGGCGGAGGCGCCGCAGCATCCGCACCAGGTGATGTATATACCTTCCAGCAGTACAGTACGGCGGCGGGGGCTGGGCGCCGCCCTCCTGCAGCCTCGCCAAGCTGCAGCAGATGGCGGAGGCGCCGCAGCATCCGCACCAGGTGATGTATATACCTTCCAGCAGTACAGTACGGCGGCGGGGGCTGGGCGCCGCCCTCCTGCAGCCTCGCCAAGCTGCAGCAGATGGCGGAGGCGCCGCAGCATCCGCACCAGGTGATGTATATACCTTCCAGCAGTACAGTACGGCGGCGGGGGCTGGGCGCCGCCCTCCTGCAGCCTCGCCAAGCTGCAGCAGATGGCGGAGGCGCCGCAGCATCCGCACCAGGTGATGTATATACCTTCCAGCAGTACAGTACGGCGGCGGGGGCTGGGCGCCGCCCTCCTGCAGCCTCGCCAAGCTGCAGCAGATGGCGGAGGCGCCGCAGCATCCGCACCAGGTGATGTATATACCTTCCAGCAGTACAGTACGGCGGCGGGGGCTGGGCGCCGCCCTCCTGCAGCCTCGCCAAGCTGCAGCAGATGGCGGAGGCGCCGCAGCATCCGCACCAGGTGATGTATATACCTTCCAGCAGTACAGTACGGCGGCGGGGGCTGGGCGCCGCCCTCCTGCAGCCTCGCCAAGCTGCAGCAGATGGCGGAGGCGCCGCAGCATCCGCACCAGGTGATGTATATACCTTCCAGCAGTACAGTACGGCGGCGGGGGCTGGGCGCCGCCCTCCTGCAGCCTCGCCAAGCTGCAGCAGATGGCGGAGGCGCCGCAGCATCCGCACCAGGTGATGTATATACCTTCCAGCAGTACAGTACGGCGGCGGGGGCTGGGCGCCGCCCTCCTGCAGCCTCGCCAAGCTGCAGCAGATGGCGGAGGCGCCGCAGCATCCGCACCAGGTGATGTATATACCTTCCAGCAGTACAGTACGGCGGCGGGGGCTGGGCGCCGCCCTCCTGCAGCCTCGCCAAGCTGCAGCAGATGGCGGAGGCGCCGCAGCATCCGCACCAGGTGATGTATATACCTTCCAGCAGTACAGTACGGCGGCGGGGGCTGGGCGCCGCCCTCCTGCAGCCTCGCCAAGCTGCAGCAGATGGCGGAGGCGCCGCAGCATCCGCACCAGGTGATGTATATACCTTCCAGATAACGACAACGGTGACGGCTTCTGTCGTTTCTGCTGGGCCCGCATCACCAGGTTCTTGCCTGCTTCTTTCCCTGGTGCAGGGAGTCGCGTTGGAACAAGCGATAAAATCACATAGTTTTAAGAACGTTACTATTCAAAGTGGTCTGTAATAAGATCTTATTGAATAAAGATATTTTTGACTTTGACTTTGTGGCGCAAGGCCCGCCTGCGGTTTCGATGCCACGGGTTATAACAGGGTCAGCTGAAATTGTCTTGCTGCAGATCTTGCAATACCAATTAAGCCCAATCATCAACCAGCGTAGGACCCAAGAGCCTGATCAACTTGCACTAGGTAAAGCAGATTAGTAACCGGAAAGCATCGCCATTTATTTAATAACACTTCAAAACAATACGTGCCATGATGTAGTACATAACGGTAACGGCACATAACGTGCCTTGTGTTGATGATTCACTTGGATGAGTCATCAAAGCGATCAGTTAACCTCGCAGCTTTAAGCGTGCAATAGGCTGCCGGTCGCGGCCTAAAGTTCTTAAGGATACTATAAATATCATCTCATTTGTTTATATAACACCCTCGTTCCTTCCCCCAGTACGCCCAGCAGCCGTCGACGCCCCCCGCGGGCGGCGCGCACTACGCGCACGCGCCCGCCAAGTACTACCCGGCGGCGCACGCGCAGATCGACTCGCCCAGGAACACGCGCAACGCGCCCAGTCAGTATCACATAAGTATGATATACACAAACACACATACACCTTTTAAACAAACACATGTGCGCATATAATAACACCTTCAAATTTCCAGACACGTTCAAATTGTTATTGTCATTTCGGCCGAATCAGTCTAAACATTTTCGGTCGAAACGTCGCTTTGCCGTACATTACATACTCTAAATAGTTTTTTAACTTATTATTTGCTGCCTGTGTCAAGTGACAAGCCACTATTGTGGCCTCCTCTATTTTTTGTATGATTCAAATTGAAGGCAAACATTTCCAGCAGCTAATTCATACAAATACAAAACGTTTCCGACTGTATGCATCCGTCTATTTTTATTTTTATTTTATTTATTAAGGTTTATCAACGATTGTTACAACATTGCTTGCTTACTAATAGATTGTAGGTAGGTATATTAAACTAATTGTACAACCAGTTAAAGATAAACACAGCATGCAAAAGTATGAAAGATTAACAACGAAGTGAGAAAAAAACAGGGTGAAAAAGAAAAGGAAACAAAAAAAAAAATAACAATTGTGCACTTAAGAATAAAGTTGACGTATGAAGTTAAAGGTACTATCTTATCTATATGTAGGTACCTACTTATTAGGATCTAATCTAAGTAATGTTTAACAAGTTCTCAGACAAGAACCTGCGAAACACATTTATATTAGTGGAGAAAATATCTATATTGGCGCAATAACTATGGAGAGCTTTGCTGAATCTTGGAATAGGGGAGCTATTGCCGAGGACCGTAGTGCGAAGTGGTGGGGCCAGGAGTGGGATTGGAACACGAGGAGTTCGACGGGGGACTCTAAAACGTATTTTATTTAATAACTGAGGGCAGTCAATTCTATTGTTTAAAAGTTTGTAGAGAAAAATTAGGTCAAGTTGCGTTCGTCGTTTTTCCAGCGATGATATTTTAAAATAATCAAGCCGTTCCGAATATGACTGCAAGTCTTTAACTTTTTTTGCCGTGAATGTTAAGTGCCACAGAAATCGTTTTTGAATTCGTTCAATTTTTAATTTATGGGTAGCAAAGTGAGGCCGCCACACTGAAGGGCAATACTCCAGAATGCTACGGACCAGGCTGTTATACAGAAGAATTTTCGTGTATGGATTTTTGAATATTTTGCTGTATCTAATGACAAACCCTAGAGTTTTAGATGCTCGTTTTGTTATATTGTCTATGTGCGGTATGTATGTTAATTTTTTGTCCAGAATTATACCCAAATCCCTGATCTGATCCACCTCAAGTATGGGCATGCCCCCGATATTATATTGTGACTTAATTGGATTATGTTTACGGGTAAATTTTATAAAGTAACACTTTTCTGCGTTGATGTTCATTTTGTTACTACAGCACCAATGATTCAGCTGGTCAAGATCGCGTTGCAATAAGGCAATGTCTGACTCGGAATCAATTTTACGTAAGATTTTTAGATCGTCGGCAAATAAAAAGGGCAAGGAATAACTAAAGCCGTCTGGGATGTCATTTATAAATATATTGAATAATATAGGTCCCAAATGGGACCCTTGAGGAACTCCAGAACTAATATTGAAAGATCTTGATTCATAACCATTAATTACGACAGAAAAGGACCGATCCGTTAAGTAGGATTGAATCCATTTTATTAAACTACCGGCAACCCCATACGAAGAGAGCTTACTTACTAGTAAGGAATGAGACACTTTATCGAATGCTTTACTGAAGTCCGTATAGATGACATCTACTTCTCGGTGTTTGTCAACCGCCTCAACTAGCTCCTCAACAAATGTGAGCAAATTTGTAGCGGTAGATCGAGCTTTAATAAAGCCATGCTGATAGTCTGATAGGAATTGACGGAAATGATTTTGAATTTGCGGGCAGATCATAGATTCGAAAACTTTTCCCATTGTAGAAAGAATGGAAATCGGCCTATAATTTGTTACAAGTTTGGTGTCACCTGACTTATGAATAGGTACAACTCTTGCTGATTTCCACAATGTTGGAAATGTTCCGGTAGTTAGTGACTCATTGAATATAAAAAATAACGGATTAGCTAAATTATCAGAACAATTTTTAATAAAGATTGGCGGTATTCCATCTGGCCCTGCTCCCTTAGTGATATCTAAGCTATTTAATTTTTTCTGTATTGATTTTAACGGAATATGCACCATGGACAACACTGAGCTGTTGGAGTTAGCGTCGTAAAACATAGTACTTGATTGCCTGTCCCTATTCTGTGCTGGTAAACTAAGATGATTGTGAGTTTGTAGGTTAGAATCAGACCGATCATAGACTTGGGAGAAAGTGTTAGCAAATAAATTACAAATATCTGCACCATTTGATTGACTAGTCTGGCCGTCAGTCACTATGTTGGGTATGGTGTTAGTGTAGCCTCTTTTGGACTTTATATATGACCAAAAATACTTAGGGTTGTGCCTAATTCTATTTTCTATTTCTTCCACGTAGTTATTATAACGATTTAGCGCAAGCCTATCGCATCGCTCGCTTAGAGTCAAATAGGTCAGCTTATCCATGGGGTTTTGATACTTTTTATACCTAATACGTACGTTATTCCTTTCGCGTAATAATTTAATGAGCGGTTTATCAAACCAAGTAGGATATTTACTAGAACTTTTTTTACAAGCCGGTACATGTTTACCTATCAATTCTTTGAGCGTTTTATAAAGTTTATCCAGCATACAATCAACTCCTTCACAATCCTCAAAATAATCACACCAATCAATTTCGGAAAGGCTTGTATTAATAGCATCAAAATCTGTTCGATGGAAATTTGCTCTTTGGTTATTTGAATTTTGTTTTAAAGTGGTAATGCCATTGAGATCTATATTTATATCAAGAGGAGGGTGCAATTTATCTATGGGGACTATAGGAACCAATGAGGGGTTAACGGTGCAAGGTTGAGTGTTAACAAATACTAGGTCCAAGATTCTCTGCTCACTATTCATAACCAGATTACATTGCCTGAGGTTTGCTAAATAACTAAATTCGATCAATGTTTTACAATTCTTAATGGTATGGACATTTAATTGATCATTATTGATCAAGTTCCAGTTAATTTTGCCAAGGTTGAAATCACCAACTAAACATACGTTACCGTCATAACTATCAAATACTGAGTTACAATGATCAATAAAATGCTCCAACTCTCTACTATTAACAGGACAAGGCAAATATATAGCGCACAAGGCAAGTTTATAGTCTGAATGAGGAATCTGGATAACTACCCACAAATCTTCGCACATACTCTCCCAATTAACCATGCGCGTAACTGACAGTCTTTTTGATACAGCAATAACAGAGCCACCACCATCCTTATCAGTATCAAATCCAGTAGTGTATCTATCCCTTCTAAAAACGACATATCTATCATCAAACAGTTCTGAATCCAGGACACTATTATTTAACCAAGTCTCCGTTAGGACCACGACATCGTAGTTACTCAGCAGCACGCCTCTATAGAAAGTTTGTGTTTTAGTTCGGAGTCCACGAGTATTCTGGTAATAAATACTGATGGAATCCATATCTTTTGAGGGAACTGTAGCAATATTTTACTTAAGTTTAGCCAAAATACTCGCGTCTTTTACAATAATGTACTCTGAGTCTTCACTCTTCCTCATGAAAATGCGGCCGCTGCGGACCCATACAAATTTATAACCCTTTTCTTTTGCTGCTAGTCTTGCAGCAGCATGCAAAGCTTTGTTGCAGGGTGACAGGTGTTCCGTGACGAAGACTGGCATTTTTGGACCGTTGTGACCGAGGTGGGAGCTGTTAAGCTTGTTGCTAGGATTTTTCTTATTAAACTGGATTGTTGAGGCCAGGAACTCATCGCGCACCAGCGGAGTATTGAACTCGACTACAATTGAACGAGGTCGTTTACTTTCAGGGTTTTGTTTGGCTGTCCTCGTGATACGCAGAATATTTTCTTCTTTGATATTACAGCCGACTACTCCGCTAAGGTCTTTTACGATCGAGACCAAGTTTTCGGATTTCTTCTCTGGTACGCACTGAATTTCAATGTTTTTGCAGCGAGCATTTTGTTCCAGTTGGTTTATTTTCGCTTCCAAATTAGCTATCTTGCTCTGCGTTTGGTTATCGCGTTCTTGAAGCAGCTTAACCTGTGACTCAACGTCTGCGTGCACCTTCATGATGTCATCAAATTGGCTATTTACAAAAGCAATTGCATGCTGGACATTCTTCAGTTCATTTTTCACGGTCTCTAATTCGCTGGTGAACTGCTTTTTGAAGTCCATCAAGTGCCGCTGCAAAACATCCTCCATTATTTCTCGAACTTGATCTCGAGTCACAGGAGAATCAACATAGCCAAGTGGTTGTGTCGGTGGTGACGACACGGCTTGCCTCTTAGAAGCACGCATGGTGGTTTGCGCCTGCCGGACTGGCGTTTTATCGTTTTTAGAAGCCTTTGGAGTGGCTTGGAGGCATTGGGAACAAATCCATTCCTTAGGACTAGCACCATCGGGATGTTTCTTTCGGCCGGAGTAGACACAGGCATAATGATAGGCTGTGTTAATTCTATTGGTTGAAGCAGCCAAAGAGTATTTAGTTTGCATCGTTGTAACCGGTAGATGTGAGTTCCTATAATCAGGAGGATGTTATGCCTAGCTAGCCTAAGGTTCTTACAGGTGAGGTCAGGAAAGAGGGCGCCACAAGCTTTCTTAACCAAAGCTTGAAAACAAATTAAAACTAAGACAATGTTTATATAACATTTATTTACACAATTTTTATATACCAATAAATATTGGAAGCTACACAGTATTATTATAGTTTATTGAGTTGCCATAGTGGCTCAATTGTATTAAAAAAAAAACAAAGTATGAGTTAAATGTTCCTTTACAAAACAAAAAAAGAATTTAATGTGATAAGCGAACAAAGCAACTAGAATTATACAGAATTACAAACATGAAACAGTCAAACTAATCCCACGTAAAGAACCTATCCTTATGCTAATGTTAGTGTTTAACACTAAACATGCAACGTGCCCTATTTGTTAAGGTGGGATAAGTTTGACTCAGGCAAATAAAAAAAAACAATTATCTATGAATGAGATTAATGGACAAAGTGATAGTCCTTACTTATACAGACCTTACTTTCTAACAAAAGTTATACTAAAAAGGGTTAGACAATACCCATGCTCACATATGAGACCTACAATGTAATAAACCTTGACTTATACTACCAACTCTCTCTCTATAGTAAAATACCATGTGTTTGTAATTTAGATGAATTAAGTAAATTATTTATCAAAAAAAAACCGAAACGTGGGGTATCAAATTGGCACTAGGTCACCTGATTAATTGTATGCAGAAGCCGATGTGAGCCCAAATCAAGCACGAGGTATGTGGCAGAGGAACGCGTGCGCGAGTCCTTGCCTGCCGACTGATGGCAAGGCCCCGTCGCACCAACGCCAACAAGGTGTGCGCCTCCACAAAGATGCGCCTTCCCCAAAGACCGAGACTCCAAATCCTGAAACATTTTAAAACAAAATAAGTATAAGCCACACCAGTCCTGCACATGCCCAAGGCTTGATGATGTTAAAATTCTAAAATTAGTCAACGATGTCAAAGATATGGACAGATTCCATTGTCCGTACACCATATATTATTTGCCTGTTACACGCCATATGGCCTGATAAAACCAAAATCTATATTTATATTTATATATTTTTATGTGCACACGGTATTTTTGTGCTGAATAAAACTTTTAAACTTTTAAACTAAAAAAAATATGAAGTGATCACGCAGCTCTTTAAAACATTTAATGATAAATTAGGGTTACTCACTCGGTAAAGCAAAATCAAAATTATATGTCCACGCCGTCCAAACACGGTACGCAGCATCCAAAATACAACGCCTTCCTCCAACGTTACTCAATTACAGCCTAAAACAAAATATAACTAGTATTAATTACACATGAACAACGGTGCCACACCCTTGCGGGTTTCTCCACATGTTAAATATAAGTTGTATGCTTACCAATACAATTCTGCAACTCGAACTTGGATTCTGGCTTCTTTTAAAACGATAGCACTCGTGAGAGAAGTCAGATGAAGAACTCCAAAAAAAAACAAATTGACTATGTAGTACCCTTAGACCATAGTAGTGGTCCTCAGGCCGCTTCCAAAAAGACTCTTTTCAGAGCGGAGACACCTTTTATACCCCTCAAAATCCTCAAATAGTGATGCACAACTCATGACTTAGTCCTTGCAAAATTGCCAAATCAGCTGTAATGAGTTCACACGCGAAAAAGTCCAGCTTCTATGAAATTAAGCCATACTTCTAAAATTGACAAACAACCAAAAAAACTCGCCCAAAACTTTATAACGAAAACAATCTAATGAACCTGTCCGACATATACTTAGGTTTTACAGATCACCTATATCTATCTGTCACTTTTCAGATTGTTTACCTCACTCGAGAAAAATGGCGTCTTTTTTTTCAATCAACCATAGATATCATAGACTACGACTATGATTTGTCTCTGAATTTCTAATTAGAATTTTAATTTAAATTGATCAAATAGAAGAATTAAATATTGCAACTACATTATTTACTATCAAAGAATGATATTCATTTCAATAAAAAAAAAAAACTTTAAAAGAAGCTAGACTCATAACTTGTAAACAGAACTACGCCATCTATCATTTAGAAGAGGAACTACTATACGCCTGCAACCACTAGTTCGATAATACCACAAAAAGGTTCCTAAAGTATCCGACAGAGGAACTGTCACATGAAATGTTACACTATCATCTTGCTAAAACAAAAAAAACAACAAAAAAAAAAAAACCTTCACATATCTTCCATCGTCTCAGTTTTCAGAATATCTTTGACATGCCACCTACCCAACGCTTTTCTTGTCTCGAAATCCTGTAACTCATAAGTGACTGGAGACAACTTGTTTACAATAATACATTTCTTAAATTTAGGTGCTAACTTTTTTGCAAAGAATTTGGACGCATCCGACAAAGGATATTCCTTCTTCCAGACTACCTGACCAACCGAATACTCAACACTCGTTCTATTCCTATTATAAAAAACTCTAGACTTTTGATATGCATTTTTGATTGACAAATTAACTTTTTCAAAAATAGGTTTGAGATGTGACAACATAGAGGCGTAGAGATCCCTATCAACGAATTGCAACTCATCCACATTAAGTTCTCTATGAGGATACCAATCACCTGACAAAACCGCTTCTCTACCATGAGCCAAAAAAAACGGAGAGTAACCTGTGACCTCGTGAACAGCTGTATTGATAGCAAACTCAATTTTGTTAATATTTTCTGCCCAATTACGATGATCTCTACCTACCAACGAAGCCAAAGCCGTTACAACAACCCTATTCACTCTTTCTGCCGGATTATTCTGAGGAGTAAATCTACAATTATAAAACAGATTAGGAATTTTGTACCTATCCTTCAAGAGTCCCATTTGCCTAGAAATGTATTGCGGCCCATTATCCATTATAATGCACTGCGGCACACCATGACGCAATATAAAATTATTTTCAACAATACCAACTACTGTCTTTGCCAAAGAATTTCTCATTGGAAACAACTGAGTGTATTTGGTATAATAATCTGAAACGACCAAAATAAACTTAAATCCTGAATAACTACGTGGTAATGGTCCCAATATGTCAGTGGATATTACTTGAAAGGGTCTTTGTACCCTTTTAGGATTTTCCATAAGACCAGGTGGTGCGGTGTTTGTGCTTTTGTAAGCAAGACAAATCTGACATTTTCTAACATATCTTTTCACGTCCACTATCATATTGGGCCAGAAATAACTCTGTGACAGCCTCCTGAAAGTTTTAAAAATTCCTAAGTGTGCTGAATCAGGATCATCATGACACTTTTTCAACACCTCAAGTCTGAGATCCTCAGGAACTACCAACTTCCATTCACAATCAGCTGACAAAGGATTAGAACTTCGCAACCTTTTGAAAAGCCTATCCTGTATAATTCGCCAATCTGGAAATTTATTGGGAGAGTCTAAAACCTTCTGAAACATACCAACATACCAACTATCTTGAATCTCGTTGATTTTCTCTAACAGTGCTACTACACTCACAATAGGAGCTCTTGATAAGGCATCAGCTGCTGAATTTTCAGAGCCCTTTCTATATTCCACATCAAAACTGTACTGAGAGAGACGTATTGCCCAACGAGCCAATCTGCCAGTCGGAGACTTCAAACTAACCAACCACTTCAAGCTACTATGATCTGTATACACCTTGGTTCGGTAGGGAGAACCATCAATATAACCCTTAAATTTTTCCAAAGCAAATAATAAACCATTCAATTCCTTCTCCGTCGTCGAATAATTTCTCTCACAGCGGGAAAGCGTTCTGCTACCAAAAGCAACGGGATGCTCCTCTCCTTCATCATCAAGCTGTGAAAGAATACAACCCAAACCTACATCAGAGGCATCCGTGCTGATCATAAAAGGCCTATCAAACTTAGGAACACTCAACACGGGAGCCGAAATCAATTTCTCTTTGATATTGGCAAAAGCTTCAGCAGCTTCATCATCAAAGTTGAATGCTTGTCCCTTTGGCAACTTCCTAGTCAAGTTAGTGAGAGGTGCTACAGAGGTGGAAAAATTTTCTATGAAACGTCGATACCAAGATATCATACCCAAAAATCTTCTGACCTCCTTCTGGCTTGTCGGAGCGGGAAACTCTTCAATTGAACGCACTTTGTCAACATCTGTGCGTAGACCCTGTCTATCAACCACATAGCCTAAGAATTTCAAAGACGAACGACAGAAGACTGATTTTTCAAAATTTATGGTAAGACCAGCATCACTCAGTTTCCCTAAAACGGTTTTCAACAGACTCATATGGCTGTCGAAAGAATCAGAGATCACAATAATGTCATCTACATAGTAAAACACATTATTATCAAATTCTGGACCAAAAACCTTGTCCATCAAGCGCATCATCCTGGCCGTGGAATTGACTAAACCAAAGGGAAGTCTACAAAACTGAAAACAGCCTACCCCAGCCACTGCAAACGCGGTCTTCTCACGAGATGACTTATGCAAGTTGATTTGAAAGAAAGCACTCTTTAAATCTAGGGATGTCATAAATTTAGCATTGCTTAGTGAGTCTAAAATCTCCTGAACTCTAGGCATGGGATATGTATCTACCTTTGTTACACTGTTCAATTTTCTACTATCCAAACAAAATCTAAGTTCACCATTTGTTTTAGGAACTAAAAGTACTGGACTATTCCAAGGAGAATTAGCTCTCTCAATGATACCTAAATCTAACATTTTGTCTATTTCCAACTTAACATATTTCCTATGATGGTGAGGAATAGGATAGCACTTTTGCCTGACTGGTTCACTATCTCCAGTGTCAATTACATGCTCTTCTACAGTGGTAAAACCTAACCCATCCTCTGTGGCTGCAATGGATTTAAACCTATCTATCATGTTTTCCAGCTCTCGTTTCTGTGACGCAGACAAGTCACCTACCTCATGTAAATGTAAGTTATTGTTTGTACCATCTAATGAATTATGAGAGTTGGAAATCCCCCCCTCTATCATGTCGTCAAAAATATCCTTACATAGTCCAAAAGTGCGCAAAAAATTTACTCCTAAAATAAAAGGAACATTGATATCTCTGCAAACATAAACTTCTATAAAATTGGTTTTCCCTGCATAAGCAATAGGAAAATTTACTAAACCTAGAACACACAACTTGTTGTTGTTGCCAACAGCAATACTAAATTGACTATCATTAATCTTAAAACATAACCCAGACGAATTGATTTCCTGAAATGCCTTCTCACTCATAACTGAAACCGTGGCACCGCTATCTGCTAAAGCATTACATTTTAAACCCAAAATATCTATAACTAAATACGGTCTGGGATCCCTATCACTATATTCAAACAAAGTTGTAATCCCATCCCTAGCAAAAAATTTACCTAAATAATCTAACCAAGATTTCCATTCTAGGTCAGAAGTACGACAACATGAAACAACTTTCTTATCATCCACAACTGACCTACCTACTCGTTTTTTGAACAACCACACTCTGAGGTGATAACGCCTGGTTTCTTGCAACGAAAACAATGTTTACCTACGTACTTCTGACACCTAAAATACAAGTGGTCACCATCACACTTAAAACATTTAATTGGACTCGCCGCATTAACTGTCTTTTTCAAAGCTGGTACACTAGTTACTTTGTTCCTGCAAACTTCCGGAATGATCGAGGTACTTCCTGGATTAAGATAGCCCCTATTGTCGCATTTGTGTCTAGCTAACTCAATTTTTGCACAAACATCCTTCAACTCCTGAATAGTCTGTACCTCTACAAGTGCAAGCCTAGCAATGAAGAATGGACTCATGTTAGTTGTTATAATATCTAATTGTTCAGCCTCAGTCATCCTATGTGTCAGTCTAGAAAACAAGCTTTGCATAATGCATATGTATGACTTAATGCTTTCATCGGTGCCCTGCAATCTTGACTTGATTTGGTTAAGGAGTGATCTTTCAAAATCAACTTGCAAAAATTCGTTTTTCAAAGCTACCAACAAATCTGAATAAGTAGAAATACCAGCACAGTTGTTTCTGAACCACAACAGAGCCTCCCCTTCCAACAAATGACCAAAACACTTCAAAAGATGAGCATCTGAGATGCCAGTGGACCTCCGATAATCCTCCAGGCCAAACAAAAAATCATGCAATGGTGACTTACCATCAAAAGATATCTTCCATTTGAAGACCTGCATGGTGCCCTTTTCAACCACCGGCAACGATTCAAGCATGGGCTCCTGAGCACCAACCTCTCTTTCTCCCGACATCGTTCCACAAGCAATGTTGTTCAAAGTGTTTAGCACCTTCGACAAAATCTCCAATTTCCTCGTTTGTTGTTCTGGAATGAAAGTAAAAAGTTTATCCAATCTCCAAGTAATATGATTTAAAACAGACAAGCATTTTCGCTTGCAACCAGCTGCCGAATGAGAACCAGATGACACCTTCTTAAGTTTGTTCTCACAAATTTTCAATTCTGTATCAGGGACCAACTGTGTCAAGAAATCAACGGCTTTATCATGTACATAGGAATCTCTATTCAAGCGTAAAGTTTTTCTTAAATCATCAACATTCAAATCATCGGTAACTTCAACACCGCGACTTCTAATTTCAAAGAAGAGTTCATCTTTGATAAGATAGTCAACATCCAACACAGCAGACATATTGAGAGAGAGTAGTAATAAAGAGAGAGTATCTTACAAACTAAACAAGTTCAACACAATAAATCTTATGTTCAAGTGTCACAAACTAAAGTTTAAATCAAGTTAACAAAACAAATCAAGTTTGCTAAAACAAATCAAGTACCTATACAAAAACACAAGTTATTCAAGTTAAAAATAAAAGTTTCACAAATGCTGAATTACAAAAACAATCAAACACAGTAGAGAGTGAGCAGTATAAGTCAGGTTTCTAAATGTAATTAAAAGAAAACAAAACAACCAATCAAACAAAAAAAAAAAAAAAATTTTCCTGGCCCCACGTTGGGCGCCAAATGTAACCGGTAGATGTGAGTTCCTATAATCAGGAGGATGTTATGCCTAGCTAGCCTAAGGTTCTTACAGGTGAGGTCAGGAAAGAGGGCGCCACAAGCTTTCTTAACCAAAGCTTGAAAACAAATTAAAACTAAGACAATGTTTATATAACATTTATTTACACAATTTTTATATACCAATAAATATTGGAAGCTACACAGTATTATTATAGTTTATTGAGTTGCCATAGTGGCTCAATTGTATTAAAAAAAAAACAAAGTATGAGTTAAATGTTCCTTTACAAAACAAAAAAAGAATTTAATGTGATAAGCGAACAAAGCAACTAGAATTATACAGAATTACAAACATGAAACAGTCAAACTAATCCCACGTAAAGAACCTATCCTTATGCTAATGTTAGTGTTTAACACTAAACATGCAACGTGCCCTATTTGTTAAGGTGGGATAAGTTTGACTCAGGCAAATAAAAAAAAACAATTATCTATGAATGAGATTAATGGACAAAGTGATAGTCCTTACTTATACAGACCTTACTTTCTAACAAAAGTTATACTAAAAAGGGTTAGACAATACCCATGCTCACATATGAGACCTACAATGTAATAAACCTTGACTTATACTACCAACTCTCTCTCTATAGTAAAATACCATGTGTTTGTAATTTAGATGAATTAAGTAAATTATTTATCAAAAAAAAACCGAAACGTGGGGTATCAAATTGGCACTAGGTCACCTGATTAATTGTATGCAGAAGCCGATGTGAGCCCAAATCAAGCACGAGGTATGTGGCAGAGGAACGCGTGCGCGAGTCCTTGCCTGCCGACTGATGGCAAGGCCCCGTCGCACCAACGCCAACAAGGTGTGCGCCTCCACAAAGATGCGCCTTCCCCAAAGACCGAGACTCCAAATCCTGAAACATTTTAAAACAAAATAAGTATAAGCCACACCAGTCCTGCACATGCCCAAGGCTTGATGATGTTAAAATTCTAAAATTAGTCAACGATGTCAAAGATATGGACAGATTCCATTGTCCGTACACCATATATTATTTGCCTGTTACACGCCATATGGCCTGATAAAACCAAAATCTATATTTATATTTATATATTTTTATGTGCACACGGTATTTTTGTGCTGAATAAAACTTTTAAACTTTTAAACTAAAAAAAATATGAAGTGATCACGCAGCTCTTTAAAACATTTAATGATAAATTAGGGTTACTCACTCGGTAAAGCAAAATCAAAATTATATGTCCACGCCGTCCAAACACGGTACGCAGCATCCAAAATACAACGCCTTCCTCCAACGTTACTCAATTACAGCCTAAAACAAAATATAACTAGTATTAATTACACATGAACAACGGTGCCACACCCTTGCGGGTTTCTCCACATGTTAAATATAAGTTGTATGCTTACCAATACAATTCTGCAACTCGAACTTGGATTCTGGCTTCTTTTAAAACGATAGCACTCGTGAGAGAAGTCAGATGAAGAACTCCAAAAAAAAACAAATTGACTATGTAGTACCCTTAGACCATAGTAGTGGTCCTCAGGCCGCTTCCAAAAAGACTCTTTTCAGAGCGGAGACACCTTTTATACCCCTCAAAATCCTCAAATAGTGATGCACAACTCATGACTTAGTCCTTGCAAAATTGCCAAATCAGCTGTAATGAGTTCACACGCGAAAAAGTCCAGCTTCTATGAAATTAAGCCATACTTCTAAAATTGACAAACAACCAAAAAAACTCGCCCAAAACTTTATAACGAAAACAATCTAATGAACCTGTCCGACATATACTTAGGTTTTACAGATCACCTATATCTATCTGTCACTTTTCAGATTGTTTACCTCACTCGAGAAAAATGGCGTCTTTTTTTTCAATCAACCATAGATATCATAGACTACGACTATGATTTGTCTCTGAATTTCTAATTAGAATTTTAATTTAAATTGATCAAATAGAAGAATTAAATATTGCAACTACATTATTTACTATCAAAGAATGATATTCATTTCAATAAAAAAAAAAAACTTTAAAAGAAGCTAGACTCATAACTTGTAAACAGAACTACGCCATCTATCATTTAGAAGAGGAACTACTATACGCCTGCAACCACTAGTTCGATAATACCACAAAAAGGTTCCTAAAGTATCCGACAGAGGAACTGTCACATGAAATGTTACATCGTAACTCATATTGTTTTCAAATTGCAGGCAACCTCAGTCCAATGCAGCACATGCAGATGGCCCCAGGGTCTCGCATGTCGCCCAACCTCAACCCGCACCTCATCAGTCAGTACGGACTGAACGGTTACCGCATGCCTCAGCAGCAGTTCGGTACAAACCTTCAGATGATGAATGTGCAGCCTTCAGTACAATACCCCAGCCCGGACCCGCGCGCCCAACAATCCAATGTGTACGCGTACGGGTACATAAACCCCCCCTCCCTCGCGATGCAGACTTTGAACTCCACGATGCGTCGGTAGCAACAACCCAAACAGTGTCACAGACAAAGTGAACAGTGATACGGTGAAATAATACGATTGTGCGAACGAATCGATGACCAAACTGACTGTGTTTAATTAAGGCATAGTACAAATAACGTGCTTCTAGTTAGTAAGTGTAAATATTGTAACATTTTTGTTGCCTTAGCCTGACGGTGGCGGTGACGGCAGCTTGTAGCTTTTTGTATGATATTGTACGTAACGCGGTACCCGGTAAGCTGAATAAAAGTACAAAATTGCAAATAAAATGTAATAAATTATCTGTTAATACGAATACTATGATCGAATAGCATAATTTTATAGTGCAATAATGTATTTAAATAGAATTCGACATAAAAACTCTGTACCTAGTATTGGGAGTACTGTGATAATCGTACGATTGGACAGTGACTTGCGCGAAACATGAAAATATAATTTCCAAAGAGACAGTAATTTTGTAAGTTTTGTATGATGTCGCGATAGGTGCAATGTTGTCGAGTTATTGTACTGTTGATGTAAAAATTGGTTTGGAAACTCGTACTTTATATGTATATCCTGTTTGTTTTTGAAGTTTTGTATACACTGAGATGTACATTATCGTTGTACAGTCGCATTCTACAATAGTATTACGATAGGATCATAGTTTCATCTGTTCTCAAGTGCCTCTTTCTCGTCCCGTTTTGCTAACTCTGTGTGAGATTTTGTAAATTGCTTGGAATTAACTCAAGGCTGTATTAGTTGAGCTATGGGTGTCAATGTTAGTATATTTTGTATGATACCAGTTTATTGATGTTCCTACTGTTTTACTGGGTTTGTTAATTTTGTAACATCATTTGTCAATCAAAGTGAACTACCGAGACAATTAATTATGTAAATTAGGAACTATATTATACTTTTTGATTCGAGGTAATAGAAACAAAAATAAGCGCACGTCATCGAAAATTATTTTCTTTCTCGTGATTGGCTAGATTTGACAATTGATTTGACATTCTAGCCAATCACGAGAAAGAAAATTATTTTCGACGACCAATTACGTGTGTTTATTTTTGTTCCTATTAGCTCGAATCAAAAAATGTAGTATAGTGAGATTGGGTGAACCAGTAGGAAAGTACCACTTATTTTGATCAATGTGATAGTGTGAGAGGATAATGATCGACCTGCGGATGTGAACAGGCCTACAGAACGTTTAAGTTTAATGTTTTGTATTCTTTTTACAATGTTAGTTTTTATGATTACGTACATATTTCACTGTTTTTGCTTTGCTTAAGATTTCGTTTTTATCCCAGTAATTTATTGCCAAATGTTATTAACACTATTATGTTTATGGATTAAGTATTTTTGATAGTTTTAGTTTTGTTTCCGCACAAGTAGACACCAGTGCCTCGGCCGCAGTGGCTACTCTGCGAAACGGTATTCGTAAGATCTGCTCCTCTAAGGTTATGAATGTTATTTGTTACTAATGTGTAGGTACTAAATATTGTAAATATAATAGCAGTAAGACATGTAGCAGGTGTTATCACACAAAATATAATTTTGTGACGAAAGATTATGCTGTTTTATTTTATAAGTCCTATTTTAATTATTATGTGTAGTTAGTATTGTTTACGAAATCAACGAACTCGCTATGGGTGTGTCCCTAATACCTTGATACCGAGTAAAGTGGCGAGACAGTGCTCTCGGCCGAGCGCTCGGTATTTGTGAACACTAGCTCGGTTGAGCAACAGACCGAGACAGTCACTCGGACCCTATTCTATTTACTCGGCCGAGAAACATTTTACTGTCTCGCCACTCTACTCGGTACGTGTGATCAAAGTACATATTACGGTGGACAACGCAAAATCGCTAGCTCGATCGACATAGTTTATCTGATATAGGAAAAGCTTTCATTAGCAATAAAAATAAGACTACGTTTAAATAGGTATTTTAATGGTCATCGATAAGTACATTACACGATATATCACAAAACCAGTAAGTAAAGTGAGATACAAATCTTTAGAAATGGACTCGTCCACAATGGGAATGTTTTGAATTACACAGATTCACAAACATATGCTTGCTAGATCTACAGAATAAAGATAGAACAGAAGCACACTAGAACTTCCACAATACACGACCGACGACGGCTAAGCATCACTGCTTATGCAGCTGAGTACCTACATCTATCTATTGCACAAAAAATAAAGTCAACACTTCCAGATGCTAAAATTATGATAAAATAGCTAGTCGATATCAAAATTAACACATTAAAGGCCCAAGTCCCGATCTCGTCCTCTAGCAGCGCGGCCGCTAGAGGACGCCGCCAGTGCGTCCGAGGCACCCAACGTGATAGTGTTTAACTCGATATAATGATCTAGTCGATATCATCAACGCTCTCTACTAGCTCGCTGTCAGTGACTCGGACTCGTCCGCTCGGGCTCCGCTCCACCTTGAGCGTGGTGTTCCGGCGGACGAGCGCCTGGCGCCGCGGCTCGCGCGCCCCGAACGCTCGCCGCGCCTCGGCCTCCACGCCGCCCTGGGGGCAAGCCGTTAGCTACACTGCCATGGATACAGGGCTTTACTTCCTTACTTTCTTGTAGTTTGAGATATGAAGCGTATAATATTGATAAAAGTGTGCTTACCTACTTACTACTACTACGTTAAAATAAATTTATAAATGAAATGCCTAAGTATAACACTATAAAAATATAAAAACTGTTGAAATAACTGTCTATTGCATGCAACTAGCATATTATGTATCTATATCACAACATTCACAACATCCATAAAACTACGTAAAATAACCTAAATGCATCTAACTGCACTTTAATGTAATTTACATACCTATTCATCTAAAACACTTGAGTATAAAAATAAAACAATTTCATCAACACACGTAATTTATATAATGGTGCTTATATAAATTTATATTATTTAACAAATTCTGTGTCCAGCTCAGATACTAGGTACTAAAGTAATAAAGACATAAGTACTTTGCGTGCACTCCAAAGTCTGCTAAATCTACATATTGTTTTGTTTCAAACAGAACGAATAACACTGCCAGATGGCAGTTTTACAAGACATACAGATACGTCTTGTAAAACTTATTATCTGAAACTTGCCAGATGGCGTCTTGTAAATCTGCCGTCTGGCAGCGTATAGCTTTAGCAGTTGGTTTGAACATAACATATAAGCTAACTACTACTACTAACCTACCTTTAGTAGTAGTTTATGGCAGCTTAATCTGTAGTACCATAGAATAGTTTTACAAATATTATCTGCATTTCATCTTACTTCATTTCTTGAAGCGAGCTAATAGTAACAAAAATAAACGCACGTGATTGGTCGTCGAAAATAATTGTATTTCTCGTGATTGGCTAGATTGTCAAATCTAGCCCATCCAATGATTTTCGACGACCAATCACGTGCGATTATTTTTTTCCTATTATCTCGCTTCAAGAAATAAAGTATAGATCAGAGTAGTAGGTCCGTATTCAGAGACAATACTTAAGCGTAAATCGTGCCTCAAGCGGTGATTCATAACTCAGTTTTCATAGAGAACTGTCAAAAATCGATGCTTAACCCTAGGCTCAAGATTGAGTGAAGTCTCTGAATACGAGCCGTAGAGTAGTAAATATCTACTAGCAATCTATATGTAGCTATTGGCGATAATCGTTTTATTATTTTCATGATCACGAGATATCGCTACGTGTACAGCGTATATTTACTTTATGTACCAATTTGTACATACAAGTCAAGGGTGTCGCCAAGGGGGAGCAGGCCTGCCACCCTCACCATTTTTTTTTAACTAAACATGTCCCACAGCTGGGCAAAGGTCTCTCCCTTCAGCTTCCACTCTTTGGCTACGGTTTGCCAGTTTGATTCGAATGCATCCAGTTAGTCTCGCCATCTTGTTCACCTTTACATATTGTTATTTCTATGCGTGTAAACCTATAATTGGCTTTTTGTGTCTTATTAAGTTTACCTATTTGTTATTATAAGCTTTCCAATAAATCTATAAAGTTTACTACTATTGGTTTTCCAATAAATCTATAAATCTATAAAATCTTTCCCTGGGTCTGCCGCGTCGTCTCCGACTATCTTCGGGCACCCACTGAGTGACGAGCTTCGCCCGACGTTATACATTAGAGCCACATGACCCTCACCTTAGAGATTGAAAAATGTAGGAAGCTAACATAAGAATTTTACTGTCAAGACCACAGATTACATAATACAGATGCCTCATCTCGAACATTGATTTTACTCCTACTTTTCTTCGGGCTATTTTTTGGTGTTTGACTTTTGCGGCGTCCCTAGCAGTGTTTAGGTCTTGCCAAACAAAAATAAGTAACTCCATCTAGTGCTAAGTAGCATGCAGTCGGATGCCTAAACGCCGCTACGCGACGCCGCAAAAATCAAATACCAAAAAATTGCATGAAGAAAAATAGGAGTGAAATCAATGTTTGAGATGAGGCATCTGTACTTATGTAATCTGTGGTCAAGATCTATTGAAGCTTTGCACATTTAATTTGGAACCATGCTTATTACTGTCGCCGTAATTCGTCAAAACAAGTGTAAAGCTTAATGCTTTTAAAACTCCATAATATTAACTTGCCCTCCTGAGCCACGGGCTGGCGACACCCTTGACCAAACTGTATTACATACTAGCAGCACATCCCGGCTTCGCACGGGTGTACAAATGAAGCTACCGGGATAAAATATAGCCTATAACCACCCGGACATATCTTTGTTTGACGGAGGTTATCTCCGAAACTACTCAACCGATTTCAAAAATTCTTTTACGGGTGGGTAGAATGGACTGTCCAGGTGGTTATAGGGTATATTGTAAACCGGTAGTTTCATTAGTACACCTGTGCGAAGCCGGGACGTGCTGCTAGTATTCTACACACACGGAAAGCGGTCAAACTGAACGCGCGTTCTATTTGATTAACGCTACACCGTGCCGTGGACGGTCCGTGTCCCGGTAATTCATGCCTGGGGTGATAAAAAGGCCGTTTCGAGCATTTTTGCTAGCAATTTTGGAGAATAAGGCTGCAGAACTCGGAACGCTGACCGCTAGACGCGCAGTGGGTCGGCCTTAGTTTTTAGATGACATTCAGTTCTATGCTCCTGTCATTGTCAAACCACATCCTTAACCATTCTCTTGTTTTCCTCACTAAAACCTAAGCCTATTAGAGGCAAGTTTACGGAAGACCAAATGAACAAAGCCCGATCAGCTTATCTGTGTTCATATCTGTAGGAATAGATTAGGTACCGGAATGTGTTCAGGCCGCTTCCGATCAAGGTGAATGTCAACAGCTCGCAGCACCCTCAGGCTATCCTCGGTGACGTAGGGGCAGCTTCGTATCATCAGCCCTGTTAGGTTCTTGCAGTGCTGACCCAAAGCCCTGGAATGGAGATATTTAACTATTATTCCAATTTGTACAGCTACTCGCAATCTTCTCATTTAGGAAACCATTTATTAAGAATGAAAAGTGCTCACTCTGTTAACTAAATAGTTAAAAATTATTGCAAATATTTGAGAGAAAAATATTATCTTTATCTATATATATAAAAGTAGGTATAACTGGTTTGTTTTAAATAAAAAAAAAAAAAAATACTCAGTCAATTCAAATAAAATCTTTTACATTGTGTGTGTAATGTGACATTATTGCAATTCAAACAAACTTACTTGATCCCTTTGTCTGAGACAAAATGGCATCCCACCAAGTTGAGAAGTGTGAGCCGGGTGCTATACTTAGCCAGCGTGAACAACAAAGTATCTGTGACCTGTCTGTTACCCTCTATATTGAACACTTTGAGGTTTCTGAACTTCTTCACCAAAATTGCCATGGAGATTTCCGTTACCAGCTGGCAGTTGGACAGATCTATCTCGGTAAGGGTGCTCTGATGGAGTGCTAAAGCTTCCATAGCACCCGTGGTCACCCATGAACAAGACGCTAAACTAAGCTTCGTTAAATGGTTGCAATGCAATATGATCGGCTGCAAGCATTTTCCTGTTAGCTTATCACAGTGGCTCAGATCCACACTGATCAGACTGTGGTTTCTAAGCAACAAGGGAATCAAATCATCATCTGTTATGTTGGAACGGCTCACATCCAATACTGCTAACTGTGTACAAGTACTAGCGAAAACCTGAAAGGAAAAATATGTATACACTGTGTGATATAGACATACCAGCAGTAGCTGCTCATCTATCATCGTTAAATAATAATAAATAAATAATAATATTATTACAGTTATAACAAACAAACTAGTGTCCCTAAAGTAAGCTTGTTTTAAAAAAAATATACTTTAGAAGAGCTGTTGATTTTGTTTATAAATAAATAAAAATAAACAAATCTGTTTATATGATGAGCTCGTGCTTGAAGGGCCAATCTAAGTAGAAGTGCAACAGGTGCAAATTAAATAAGGTTTTTTTCAGTTTAAGCGATGTTGGACCTTAGGTAGGACCCATCATTTCAGGTAGTCAGAACAGGACACAGAACCCTAGTGTGCAATCAGGGTATGTGAATGTTGGGTCTTAATAATTATTTAATTAGTATAGCTAGATGACTATAGTATTATAAACTAAGTAGGTATTGTAAATATCAGTACAATATCACCAATTACCTTGTATGTTTGCTGTGAAAACTTTTTTCTTTTGAGCTTCAGCGACTTTAGTCTTGTAAAGTAGATGTCTACTATTTGTAAGCCAATTTTTGATGTGCATCGAAAATTAAAACAGTCCTTTATTGATATCCAGGGTAGCACATTCGTCACTAAAATATGTTCCCAATGTAAATCAAATAGCTGCATCTGCATCTTTAAGTTTTTCGGAGTCTCAATTCATTTCTTTGTCAAGTAACAATAATCTAAATTGTTTTCAGTCAACGAAAATGTGTAAACAAACATCATCTTTGGCACGATTTTTCCGATCACGAATCTCTCTTCTTTTCAAAATAATCATTTAGTTTATTTAATTTCTCTATTTTCTTTAATTTTCACAAGTAGCAAATAAGTAGGTAACTGTCTGTCACTCATGCACTCATGTCAACTTTGAGAAGATCATGTCAAGTCACAGTCAGTAGTGTCAGTCAGTCAGGAGTCCTTCGTGAATGACGTTGACATTAGTTGTGACGTAGACATTTCATAAAATAAAATTTAATAAAATAAATAAATAAATATCCTTGGACATTCCACACAGCGTCATCTAGTCCCAAACTAAGCAACTTAATGCTTGTGTTATGGTTTAAAATACAAAGTAGGTAGGTATAAATAGGTAGTATTTCGAATTTTGTACAACGAAACTGTGGATTCATTCAGAGTATTTTTATTTTAAGCTAGCGGCGCCTATGTATTAGTAGGAAGGAAGTAGGATAGTAGGATAGGATAGGATAGTAGGATTGTAGGCAGATGGATAGTAGGAAGGAGGAAGGGAGTAGGATAGGATAGGATTATGTTACTCAGATGAAAAAGACTAGGTTCCAACTGAGACTGCGCTGTACTGTACCAAAAATTTGTCACCCCTCGGCCATTGGCTGGCAACGCCCTTGGTTTCTCTAGGTACCTAGGTTCAAATAAAATTGACTTAGGTACCTAGTCCTCAAGATTATATACGATTACCCACAGTTAATATACCTGACAATAAACAAAGACAACTCTGATAATTTGTATTATTTGATGTGACAACTTGTAATTTCCAGATTAATCTGTATTTCGTGAAGGTCTAACATAACAAGTAAATAACTAAGTACCCACCTGTGTACCTACAAACTCGTGTACCGGTACAAACCTACACCCACAACTCGTCTAGGGTGCACCCTGCCAAGGAAAGCCCATGCTAAGCCTACGTAGGCGATGTTCCTGCCAGGCCACGCAACCATGACTGTATGACCACCCTATAGCCCACAGACTAAAGATGCTAACGCATCTATAGCCTAACGGATAAAGGTTTTGTTTGACGTGAAAATCTAACATGAATGTGTAGGAATCATCATCATCATCATTGACAGCCCGACTTCACCCACTGCTGGGTATAGGCCTCCCTCAGTTTGTGCCACCTACGATCCTGTGCGAATCCGATCCATCGTTTGCCCGCGACTTTGCTATATCGTATAGGAAAAACACAGAAAAATGACATAGGTAGTAAGTACCTATGTGATTACAAACAAAAAATGTCTCTTCATACGTAGGTACGAGTATAACCCATTTAAGTTGAGAATAGCAGACGTACCTAAAGGTAATACTTAGGTAGATACTGAATGCTGAGAATCAAACATGATTTTTTCAAATCAGTGTTCATTATTTTTAAAATAAAAACATTACCTATAATCTGCCTAACCGCAGATAAGTCTACTTAAAGCTAATGCTCTACATTAATGCTCTAAGAATTACAGTCATTTATACAACTAAACAGTGTTGTACGAAGAATATAACTGTTGAAAAGTACAGTCGTGATCATTTGAACAAACGACTGTTATTATCAGAATCATTACTTTTAATGGACGTGATCATACTGACTGTTTAATCCGGAAATAGGTACCTATACTTCATTTCTTGAAGCGAGCTATAGGAAGAAAAATAATCGCACGTGATTGGTCGTCGAAAATCATTGGATTGGCTAGATTTGACAATTGACAATTGATTTGACAATCTAGCCAATAACTTGAAATACAATTATTTTCGACGACCAATCACGTGCGTTTATTTCTTGTTCCTATTAGCTCGTTTCAATAAATGAAGTATAGACCTACCTATCTTACTCAGAATCAGTAAGTAGGTATCTACAGATAAGTAAAGTAGGTAGATATAGGTTTTGCTGTATTATTTTGATGTGTGGTACCTAACTGGTAAAATATAATAGGTGTCCCTATCACTTATATCGGTCATCTGGTTTTTTTTAACACAAGCATTAGGTAGTTTTAAATGTTCTTTCTCTAGTTTATTGCACTTAAAGGTTACAAAAACACTATTATATATAGGTATTAAAACTGTAAACTAAGTCTTCTATGAATTTTCGTTCAGGCCTAAACAGATAATTTTCCAGACCGTACTTGTTAACTGTACCCGGAACGGAGGACCTAAACACATAAAAATGGTTTATTTGATTGAACGGATTTCGGGAAACGAGGGTACTTCGATAATGAACTGGATTCCTCTGGACTTATGGATATAAACCATTTGATTTAAGTACTTAAAAGATTTTTATGCAAGATTTTTTATAAAATATTCTTCTTTTTATTTAGGTAGGTACCTACTTAAAACATTTTTAATAACTATAATAATTATTTGGAAATTTGAAACTTTATGTATGTAGGTACCTAAATTTCAAAATATTCGGGTGATTTTTCAATAATTAGGTTTTTTAGTTGCATGAGAAACAAAAAAATTCAAGAATCCTCTTCACCGTAGCGGGCCTACGCACCGTAGCAGCTCTACGAGCGTAGCAGAGTATTCTAAGAAATTCTTAATGCAGTGCTGCTGACTGATTTCCGTATAGTATGTCATGCTGCGCCCCGCGGTTTTACCCGCGTAAGTCCCGTTCCCGCGGGAATATCGGGATAAAAAGTAGCCTATGCCACTCTTCATCCCTTGAACACCACCACTTAAAAATCACAATAATTCGTCGCTTCGTTTTGCCGTTAAAGATGGACAAACAGACTGACAGATACACACATACATACTTTACAGTATTATCTTGTAATTTACAGTTCGTTCGTTCGTTCGTATGAGTAAGTGGCCAACTCTGATGAGTATTTAGACCGCCTAAAGGCCTCCGTCGTGGCTTAACGACTTTAAAAGCCGGGACCGACAATTTAACGATAATTTACAGAATAACATACTTTCCCATTACCTAAGTATTGTAAATGTAACAATACTAATTCGTAAGCACCGACATTTACATGTTGATTACAGCGATCATCGATGATGGCTCCACTCAGAGCATCATGTCACTTGGATAGGCGAAGTCAGGCAGACCACGCATCTGTACGCTACTTTGTTTACACATAAAATTGATCTAAGGTACGGGGAAATCTCTATTTTTAAACCTAGATTTAATTAAGGTTCTAGAAACTTTAGGTACCTAATTGGATCTATGAACTATATTAGGTACCTACATCTTGATCTTATGTGGTCATATTGATAGTCAAATATTTTATGCTATTACTACATGAATATAATAAACACTTAAAACGGGATGTTTACCATGATTCGTAGGTTAACGAGTTTACCGATATTTCTTTCTTTTAATTTTAAGTGTTTATAAACATTACCTCTTTACAATATTAGTATAGATGATCTTATTTTTGTATACAGATGCAGACATGGTTGTGTCTGTTAGCAGCAGTTCTGCTGGGTGCCTACTGCCTGCTGTGGATGCGCCAGCGACGCGCGCGATCTCTTCTCGGCCACCTACCCACACTCCCACAGTTGCCATTCCTTGGGAACCTGCACTTGTTTTATGGAGGTGGAGAGTGTAAGTTACCTTTTTATAAGTAGCGCTACGTAAAAAAAACACTAAGAGGAATGGGAGGGGGAGTGTTTGCGCACGGGTCACTCGCTCACGAATCATTAGCACGCGCTAAATCAATGGTGTGAAGTGAGCCGCGTCCCCCTTCACCAATCCCACCAAAGATTCCTTAAAATAGCCTACTGCGCAGCTTAACCCCTCAGCGTTCTTTTTACGTGGCGCGACCTATAACCGACTTTAAATACCTAAGTACGTTCTATGTTCCACTGGTTATATATTTTTAATGTGTTACCTTTATTTGCAGGTATATTTCAGCGGTTAGACCAAATGTCAAAGATAAGCGAAGAGAGAAACCAACCCTTTGTTGTATGGTTTGGCCCTGAGCCCGTTTTATGTGAGTTGAGTTTTTTTTTTGATAGACTATACAAACAATGTTATACAAAAAACAAACATTCGTTCGAATAGAATAGGATAGGATAACATACAAACCATATCAAGAACATGATTAACAGTAAAGTTCGTCTTTTAAAATCCAATGTTTCAGAGATGATAAGCAGAGCGATACCTAAGCAAAAGTTGTGAAATTGCTTTGAATTAATTAAGTTAACACCTTTTACTCAACAAATGTTTTGAATAATGTTGTTTCGCTCCCAGTTTGTCACGACCCAGACGATGTTCGTACAATCTCCAACACGTTGATAGAGAAGCCCTATTACTACAGCTTCGGGAAGATCTGGCTCGGAGACGGACTGGTCACAGCACCTGGTAAATAAACCTTGTAAAGATAAAAAGACAATTCTATGTGATACTGGTAAGTGTAAACCATGCATCAATGTACTTTTCGTGTTGAAAAGTTTATATGCGCTTTAACACGAGCTCTAAACAGTGAAGGAAAACATCGTCAGGAATCCCACGGCTAGTCAGTCTCACACGTATTGACCATTGTCTTTCCTGCGGATATGGCCGGCTATGCTGATTATTGCTGAGAAGATGGTTTACGCACTGGGCAAGCCTATTCCATCTCAACAATGTCCCAGGCACAGTGTCCTGTAAAGTGTAGGCAAGGATTGCCTCCCGACGCTGTATAAATCATCTAGTAAAGATTTAAAGGCCTGACTGATCTCATCAGCCCACATACCTACCAAATTGGCCTTCACATTTTGGCGTTTTCATCTTACAACCACATTTTTCTATAAATGTCATTTTTAGTATCGATATGGAAGCAGAACGTGAAGAAGCTATCCGGAGTGTTCAGCGCGAGAGTGGTGGAAGGATACCAGGGCGTGTTCAATGCGCAGGCGCGGAAGTTGGTGGATGGCCTGAGGAGCAAGGTCGGAGCACCACCCTTCGATGTTATGACGCATCTGGCTTTAACCACTTTGGAAGCGATATGCCGTGAGTAGTTAATGTGGACTCTTGGTAGCTTTTTCTTCATTTTTTGTCATGTCAAAAACAGTGGATAAATGTATATTAAAGGCAATTTCACAAAGCATCATCCGACCTTCATAGTAAAAAGCTTGTGTATCTTCGTGATAAAAGTAGGTACCTACTTTTGTAATACTTTTTGTAAAGTTAGACCATTGAGTTCTAGGACTGGTATTACGCGGTATTTTCAATGTTCTTATACGTATTCTAGTGAGTTTTTTATAATCTTGCGTACCAGTAGGTAAATCAAATAGGTACCCACATCACATCACAGAACACTATTACTCCTAGCGGAGACCCACATATTATTTTATCTCATGATTCCACAGAGACAGCTCTAGGCGTGACCAGCATCACCGATTGCGTGGAGACAGAGAAATATTACATCGCGTTCAATCGTACCCTGGAGCTGTTCATAGCCCGAGGTTTGAACCTGCTCGCTCATCCTGACTGCCTGTACAAGCTCACCGCAGCGCACAGGGAGCTCGTGAAGCAGGTGGAAGTGCTCCATAATGTATCTGACACGGTAAGAACGAATAGTAAGCTAGCAACGTTTTGCAGTCATTTACTTATCTTATATGTATGTTATTCACGCAAAATGTATGTATGGAATGTTGAAGCTCAGTAACTAATTTTGGTGACGGCCGACTGAAAATCTCGGTTATGCCAAAGCGACTTAAAAGCTGGGAAACGATAATTTAGCCCACTGAATCACAAAAACATTCAGCTCTTAATGCCATTTGCGGTCATCCATATTTATAAAATTGTAACAGCTTAGCTTCAACGACCTATCTAGGACGTTTGTTTTCAGGTGTTGAAGAAGAGAAAAGCTGAACGGGAAGAGATAAAGAAGACTGAGCCCCGAGGACAAGAACAAAAAGGTTTTTATTGAAAACTTTAATAATTTGGTAAATTTGTTCCTATTTCTCTTTCTTATCTGTCAGTTTTGTAAATTATGAAATAGATAAGCACCACTTACATTCATTAGCATTTCAATATTCGGGCGTACGAAATTTCTTCTTTTATTTAAGACGCGAAGTTCCTTCCTGTTCTGGACCTTCTCCTGGACATCGGAGAGTCGGACCCTTCCTTCTCCGAGCAGCAGATCAAGTCGGAGGTGGACACCATCATCGTGGGTGGACAGGAGACTGTAGCCACTACTGTTTACTACACGCTGCTCATGATCGGATGCAAGCCTGATGTGCAGGACAAGCTGTATACAGAGTAATTTCTCTTCATTTCTTTATGCGGAAAGTATGCTTGAGGTTAGGAAAATAGCACTTTACACGCCCCTAAAAATGCACTGGAAGTATTAGCGCTAAGCCATGTTGTGTATTGAAAAGGTGACTTTCAGCTTCGTTGCACGTTGAAGTTAAGAAACATTCAGAGAGCAGTCACAACTTGAGATGGGTGACAAGTGGGCGCAAGTGGGCATAACAACTCAGCGCTTCCGTAACTATTTGATGAGCTTAGCGAATATCTATCTTGTCTCTCTAAACTTTTCTCAAAGGCTTGTGTCACGTGGAATGTGATGGATTTGCTTAGGGATAAACGACTCTTTTACTACCAGAATGAAGAGTATATTCGGCGACAGCACTCGGCCAGTGGAGAAGCAGGACCTGTGCCGCATGGTGTACTGCGAGGCAGTCCTCAACGAGACCCTCAGGTTGTACCCACCGTTGCCGGCGGTCATGCGGTACGCCGACAAGGAAGTCAAGCTGAGTGAGTCACAAGACTATTTTAACAAGACCCTATCTTAACAAGACAAAAAGGATAAAAATGTTTTTACAAGAAAAACAACAACTAATTTTACTTTGGTACAGCTGATTTCGTAGAACGCAGCGTTATCGACGTTTTTATATTCATTAAAATTGTATTGTTTATAGAGTCATGCACAGTCCCAATAGGCACTGGCTGTGCCCTCAACATGTGGGGAGCTGGTCGGTCCAAGAGATCGTGGGGTCCCGACGCACTGGAGTACAGACCAGAGCGCTGGCTGGACGGAGACACTCCCAGCACTGCTGCGGCATTCCTCGCCTTCAGCTACGGAAGACGAGCTTGCATAGGTAGGGTGGGAATTTTGCGAAAACTAGAGTTGTGGTTCCAGATGATTTTATAGTGATTTCATATAATGGGAGTTTTGAGTAACTACTATTGAGTTACATAGGTTTAGTGTAGTTTGTTTTCTTCTTGAAATTATGGCTTGCTTCTTGTCTATGTTGGATGACCATTGTCTACGGTAAAATAGAAGACTCTTAGAGGAGTGCTAATGTTAACAAACAAACAGACGGGTCTAGCTAATTAAAACCGTGGTCTTTTATACGTTTTCGGCCTCACATCTTCATGAAAATTGGATTCCTCTATGCTTCTTCGTCTTGTTACTGAACAGAAAGTCAGGCCACTTCACTTCTCTTATATTTACACTTGTCCATTTACAGGTAAAAGGTACGCCTTAGTAATACTGAAGACGATTATTGCGTATTGCGTCAGGGAGCTGGTGTTCTTATCTGAAGCTGATAAGATGCAGTTTAAAGTGGACGTTGCCCTGAGACCGGTCACTGGACACCTAATGCAGATCAAATTAAGAGACAATAAACAAATATAGCCTAATAAACGACAATTTTATATAATTTTCAGCAAGATTTCAACTTTTCCCTGGGCTTCGAAGTGTAAGTTAGGTACGAGTACCTTGGTGAAATAAAAAACATTCGTTGATTATAAAAATCAATAATGCATAGGTAAGTATATCCAATTCAAGGGGTATAGGTACATTTATTTACAGAAACCAAACTAAGTACTTAATATTTTTAAATTGTACCGCATTGTGCTTTTGATGAACATAATGTACACATTTTATGATCCTTAATTGCAATGGTGTTTTAATTATGAATATTTAAAAAAAAATGAGGTAAGTGTGGTAAAGTGGCTCTCTACTTTGTTTCTGTATAATTCCTTTGTTGGCTGCAAATTGTGTAAAGTTTATTGTTGTCATTACATTGTATAGATCACGCTATTATTGCTTGATTTTGTAGATTGTAGTACCTAGTAATTTGTTTTTCATGATTTTATAATCATATTTATGTAAAATGTTTAGTTTTTAGATATAAAAATCTTAATGCTTATGTAAAACATGTATCGCAGTTGGTTTCTCAATAAATAAATAGAATTCTGTACTTACATATATTTTAAAAGACACGCCCCTGGTGTTGGAATATACTGTTACTTATCCCAAAAACAAAAACGTAGGATTGACTTCTGTTGAGGTTGAAATTACAAAACTATGCTAGTTTAACTTCTGTTTTAGAAAAACTATATCATAGACCGTAGTGTGGTGTACGATGAATAGATAGATCTCAGTATTGACATCAAGCAACTGAAGCTCAGCATCGTCATCCCTCCCGCTGACAGGGTCAACGTCCTCTGCGAACACTGCAGCATCACCAGCACTATTTTCATGTTATGTCTGTCGAAGTTCTCCCATTTGCAAGCGTACACTGCTTGCTCGAAGGTGACACTAGCATCCATCACTCTCTGCCCAGTCCAGCAATCTATAGCCATCTGAGAGAGAGTGAAAGGTATCTGGAGAAAGGTGTTCTCCAAGCCACCCAGAAGCTCTGCTATCAGTCCTATAATAAGTAGCACGAACCCGATTGCAATTGAAATTCTATAAATGTCTGCTATTTGCAAAAACAAGCGAATATTTCGCGAATGGTCTTTTATCAGCTTTACCAACCTCCTTTTAACTTCTCTATTGATATTCTTTGTTTCTTCATCAGTAAGTTTAATTTTTGTGTTTTGGAATAGATTGTTGATTAGGTTTATTTGAAGTAAGTTGGTGTTGAAGATTTCTTGTAAAGAATCATCCCAGACGTTGAGGATTTCTTCACTGAGGGAGAGCATCTGCGCTTCTGTGTACCCTACGATGAGGATCATGAAGGCTGTCATGTTGGCTGAGATGAAACAGATGAACGTAACATTTATTCCCATTAGGAAAAATGCTATTTCGTAGTTAGGGGACTCGAACATTGGCTCTAAACCTAAACAAAAGACAAATGAAATAATTATTAAAATAAATTTTTTTGATATTTCATAATGAAATACTTTTTATGATGACTAATGTTTAGTTTTAAAGTTTTCAAATTATTTGGAATGTTATACCACAAATTTTCCCTGTATTATTTATTAAACTTACCGAATATAACATAGAAATCTTCTTGCAAATGGCGTCCTGACATGAAAACAGGCATCAAATTGTATGCCAGAGCATTAGCTATCATCATTGTCCAGAAACCCAAAGCTTTCTTCTTCACTGGCCTGAGTGATTTGGCCATGTTGAGGGCAAACCTACTGCCAGGAGTGGTCAACGCATCACATTCTAGGTACTCGGCTACAATTCGCCGTATCTTTTTCCTGTTCAATAATATTTTTTTATATCAATCCATATTACAGTAGGGACGGCTAGCTAGTTTGTAATAATTAGCGATTCAAAGATTTTTTGTCACTAATGCAAGATATGTTATACATAAAATACAATTGCACTCTAACCCCATTATGCATATTCGACCTAAAACCTGTATTAGCTAAAACGTATATTAAATCTGTTGCTATCTCTTTTCGTTGACATATGAGTGACAAGAAAAAAACGTTCTAAAACGTTCCTAAAACCTGTAAGTATTAAATTTTCAAGTTTTTATGAATAAACCCCTAAGATGTTACAGTAGGTATCGATATCTGTGATTGCACTGATGTGTTTGTATTGACATATCAAAACTAATGCCCGAATGCAATCCCTTCTTATCTATGACATTAATCTGATCAGCAGTGTCCCCTAAATGGTCAATGCCCTAATTTTATAGCGTTCTTAAGTCATTATACAATTAGAAAAACAGGGTCAGTGTTTAGTTTACTCACCCACTTTTTAACATAAACAAGTACTTGAAAATGGCGGTCTCGCTGCTGACTCCCAGTGACATGACCTCCATAGCGGCCACCAGGTCTCCTGTCTCCGGACTGCGGACGAAGAGGAACCACAGCATGGACACCAGGTAGCAGTAGTAGTAGCACACGAAGCAGCTGTATGTGAGGATGTAGTAGATGATAGGGATACCTGGGGAATATCGAACTAGTTTGGAGTAGGTCCTGAGGCCCTACCACCAGTTTACTGCAGTATTGATACTATCCTCGATACCGAGTCAAGTATCAAAGAATGTATGAGAATCTATCGCAGCGTCGCCCCCGGCAACTTGCATGAACTAATAATTTCCTACATTTGCAATACTTGACACCTTGAGCCAGGATATTAGTCTACCATCAGTAGTAGATGGTAGGGCTACTGATGTTTATTAGATACCATGTAGCAGCATGAGATAGAGACAGGTGGGTTAAGTTTTGACCGAATGGTGACCAAGGACTGGCCATATAGGTAAGTCGTGGTCGTCCGTTAGCGCGATGGGTCAAGTTGCGAGCAATTCCTAGCTTGGCACAGCGCAAGACCGAGTTGTATGATATTTACGAAGGGAGCCCGTTATGTATTTCTAATGCTTACGTTTCTTGTACCTGCTGTCAACGTTCAGAGTCTGTATTCGCAACATCACGGCGATATTTGAGATCATGGTCGACCGGTCGCAGTGGTCCAAGCCGAACTTATTGATACCATCCAACATATTGCCTGATTTTTATTTCTAGGCTAATTAATTTTAGTCGGACTAGTTAATTAAAATCTGAAACATGAGTGTCATTCTAATGTCACTTTCATTGAAAGTATTACAAGAATATTATTGAATAAAGGTAATTAAGGTGGTTCGTTTTCCATAGTAAAGTATTTTTCCATTTACGGGCGAATGGAGCATAACCTTAACTCAAATTATATAATTTGGCATTTATTATGATGTTTATTCGCGGCAAATTATATTTACTACATAAAAATAGTATAATAATCGCGTAAATCAGTCACAAATTCTGTTCAATTTTGTTAGTGTATGAGTGTACACCGACAGTATCGTATGCTATAGTCTGTCTATATAGTCGTGACATGAATGTTTGAGGAACTAAAATTATTCGTGTATCTGGCAGCACCAAACAAAGGTATAACAGCTGTCGTCAGCTGTCATCGAGTGAGTTCAAGAACATATTTTCCTCTATTTTTTGTTGTTTTCTTAGTTAAACTGCAATGAAATGAAACCGAACTACGCACAAAAGTATTACAAATAAGTAAAGTAAATGAGAGTGACACGCGGAAAGTGATTTTTAAAGTTTTCCAGCAATGTTTAGCGGAATACCAAGTTGGACATATTTTGTGGGATTTGGATGATATATATGGGCGAACAGCATCTATAACGGGTATGTAATCGTTTTATTGTTTGTTTCTAATCTGCCTGAAGTAACAAATTGACCTAAATTACGATTTAGAGACCAAAAAAGGCATTGTTTACATTGCACATTTTTACGTCAGATTGAACATCACAGTTAGTCATGTTGTAGTGAGACCATCTAATCTTGATACATTAAAATGGCACACAGTCTGGCTACGTTTTCTGCCTACCTAAGTATTTAAAATTTTAACTAATTGCTTTATGTTTAAAATGCTTTTGATTACTTTCAGTAATATTTTTTTTTTAATTTTCAGGTAAATCAGAAAGTACCTACGGTTAGGCGAATTCAAGAATGATGGGAAGTTAGAAACTCTTGTGAAACACAGTAGGGTCGGCCAAGAAAGCAATGGACAATTTTAATATTTGTGCACTACGGCAAAAAATAAAATTCTTATAAAAATGACAATGAAATCCAATTTTGTTTCATTTGCCTTCACCTATGTATGTATGAACACTCAACAGTTTAACCTTTTAATCCAACATTATTACACAGTTAAGCACAAGATTTAAAAAATAAAACATGCCTTCTCAAATTCCCACCAAAAGCTGGTAGGAACTTTTACATGGAACGAACTGCAAGTATCAAAATCAGTAGTCACACTATAGGGTTGCTATATACATTTTAGCAGCGCCCTCATTTATTGTCACGACTTTATAGACAGACTATAAGTTAAAAGTTTAGTTGTGTGTGTGCGGCTACGTTGCCAGCTCGCTATTCTCGTTCCGTACACTGTTGCCGTTCTTCTCGGCGATCACGTGGATCCTCAAATCATCATTGTGAATTCGTGGGGGAGTTTATTTTGATTCTGCCATTTTTTACAAAGGTGTTGCCAACTTTGCACTTTTGATACTAATCTGACAATATTTTCATATGCGTAGCCCCATTTGATTATATTTATAAATTATAACTTAGCATTATGTCTCGCTTTATATCGTTATTATAAGTAATTTTATTTGAGAAACGTTTCTATTGAGCATGCAAAATATCGCGGATGATGCCGAAATACAAAAACCTTTTAAAAATATATATGTTTAGGTACCTACTTACTTATTTATTTTGCTGTCGAAAAGGTTCTAAATAAAAAAAAGTAACCAAAACCCGTAAAAAGCAACTAATTCTTCAAAAAATACTTACTTACTTTGATTTTTCTTCTAATTTCATTCAAATATTTTTTTTGTCCAGTTACTTACAAAATTTTTAATAAGCCCAATACATAATATTATGATTTTATTTCACAGATTATTTTGTCCTTCGTACTGTAGGTACTTGTTTGTTGCAATAAAGCACTTATCGAGTTGGTAGCCCCGTTCAGCATACCCTACCTACCTAACATACCAGACAAGACAGACATGACATGACATGACTTGTCTGTCAGTGTAAGGCGTCCGTTACATTACAAAAGTTTTCTTTTCTATCGTGGGATACTTTTTTAGGTGATTAGAATTAGTAAAAAATTGCAATAAGTATAAGATTTTAGTGGTTATCTGTTCGTGTTATTGCACCGATAGAAAATGAAGCCACGAACTTCCCGAAAAGACTATAAAAATCACCAATATTCTGGTTCAAGAAAAAGTCGCAAACGAGTTCAAGGACAAATCGAAGAGATCAAGAAATTGAAGATATTGAACACCTGACCATTGGGCAACATGAAAATGATGTGTATAATACACACAGATGTAACAGGCTCACTGCCAGCCAAATGGTAAGTCTTTCAAATGGTTGATTCAATGATACTCCAGTTTTGAAATATACCACAAATTAGCACATTATGCTCAATTTGGCCTCTGTTACAGATATGTAAACGAAAATCGACAACACCCTGCCACAACCATGTCAAAACAATATTATATAAAAACAATATTCTGACCAAAGACATGTCGTATGGTCAACACAATGAGTCGGTGGCAAGGACATTGTTTACAGAAATAATGAACAAAAATGTGCGACCAGCAGGCCTTTTCATTGACAAAGAGTTTGGCTTTTTGGGTGCTAGTCCGGATGGTATGTAGCATAATTCATTAGGTACAAATTATTGTTTTTCAGTCCAGATAATTTGTGAAAATATTATTATTTACTGCAATCAATGAATTTCAGGGGTTATAGAAGAAGAAAAATCTATTCTGGAAATTAAATGTTTCCCCTCATTGGCTCGCAACAATCAAGACATGAATGCTGCTGCTAAAGATAAAAAAAACTTCCCATTGTACAGGTTAGTACCAATTACATGCTGTTGTTGCATGCAGTAAACAGTGATCACCTGCTGTCCTTTATTTTACTGTCTGAACATATGTATTTTTATTCTATTCTATTCTTGTTACAGATTCAGGGGCAACTACGGGTTTCTCAAATGAAGAAATGTTATTTTGTGGGCTATATCCAGCTCATGATATTACAGTCCTAGAAATCGAGCGTGACGAAAATTTTATTTTGGACGTGTTACCTAAATTGGTATCATTTTATAAAAAATCTGTTTTGCCAGAGGTGGTACTTCGAAAAGTAAAAAATAATCAAAACTGCATAGATGTATCACTGTGGTAGCACATTTATTATTATAATATTACTTCTCGAATAAGACTTCACAAATTATTGTTTTAGAAATGTTTATTTTATTGTAAAATGTAATTTTACAAATACTTACCTAATAATGTAATAAATAATAACTGCAATAGTAAAAACCTGATTTTTATTTAGAACTCGCACAAAAATACATAATATATTTCACGACTAAAATATCTATTATGTAGAGTCATTCGGGGTAAAAGGTCGCATTGGGTAAAAGTACGCACTACCATTTTCTCGGGTTGGGGAGGAACAGGCGGGAAAACTTGTTCGACGAAATTGAGTGAGTTTGAACCGCCATTTAGGGTCAACGTCAGGTCAGCAGTGCATGGCGCGCAGTTTGAGTTTTAAAGAAAACAATCAAATTAACGTTTAATTTTGTGTTTTGTGAAACAAAAGAAAAGTGTATTGTTCCTAAGTTTTTGTATTTATGAGGTAAGTTGTATTTATTGATTTAAATGTACTTTTTGGAATTTCTTTTAGCCATATGTTTATAAACCGAATCTTATTTATTCCTAAGCTAAGTGTGGTTTATTTCAATTACCAGCCCAATGGGGTAAAAGGACGGGGGTAAAAGTTCGCATGCGTACTAGTACTAAAGTAACGTATTTGTATTATTTTTTTAAGACGTTCATTAACGGACATGCTTATTTCTGATAGCTTATTTTTAAAAATTACGGTTCGTTTTTTTTATTAAGTATGTACCTACTTGTTTACATTGATGCTTTAACTTGAGTTTATTAAAGAGTATTTAAATTTTGAGTGTCTTATTTGTTATTTATTTAAAAAAAAACCGATTGCGCACTTTTACCCAAACGACTGCGTAGTTTTACCCACTTTCAGGGGCAAAAGTACGCACTCCGACCAAATCACTGTTTTCTTTTAATATAAAAAACCCGTATTAGTTATAGCAAAAAACATCATGCAATTCAGAAGTATAATAAATGAGCTAAATAATAACATTCATTAGGTTTCTAACAACGTGGTAGTTTAATTGTTATCCATGAAGAAAGACAAAAGTGCGGCGTTTTACCCCGAATGACTCTATTTGTATAAAATTACAAAAATATAACAAATTAAAAGTTCTAAAACAGTATGTCAGTATAGAGATTCGAACCCGATACCATTTGAATACAGGTCAAGACGATGACGCACTCGGCCAGATTAAGCTTTGCAAAGTAAGCGAAATTTACTAACGCTTCCGTTTACGATGAAATCTTTGTATGTGTGTGTGTGAGTCACTTGCGCGAAACGGCGCGGCCGTTTCGCCGGAGCTAAATGGACAAATATAGTGATTTTAACACTTAAAATATCGTCTAAGTATTGTTAGTTACATCAAAAATATTACGCTTTTACGGGCAAGCACTTTTACTTCCTAAAAATTTGTTCTATTTTGGTGAAAAAAAATAAAAACGCTTTATCAGGACATTAACGCCATCTAGTGGCGCGGCAGTGCCTAGCTGACCGTAACGTTCCACCTTAAATGAAGTTACCTACCTAGCTTTTTTTGTTTTGTTAATGTAATTATTTTAATAAATTATTTTTGTTAAACATTCGACAACCGACATAGATTTGATTATTAAATCTTCACATAGTAGTTGAGCAAGTGTAATGTTCAAATTATATCAATTACAAATATATTTTATACTGAACCTTGTAAAAATTCTAATTTACAAACATTCATCGCATCGATTAACAGATTCGAACAACCAAACAGTGATGTAGATTGATTTCCGCAAGCCACCAGCCAAGCCTCAATCGTTTGCACAGTTCGATTGCAATCACGTTGCGGTGATCAAACTCGCCAGCGAGGTGCAATGCAACGCAGCACATTATTTGTCTAATCGATTCACTGCTGTTTGTTAGGTCTGTTTGTGAAGCTTTTGATTACAGATGGATTGATTTCAACTTTAGCTTTTTCAAATTGTCATTATTTGAAAAGTTTGTTTTTTAAGCAGTTTTATGTCTGTTAATTAGGTTAAGCTATATAGGTTGCAGTCTAAAGGTCACAGCTCATTAGAGCCACCCGGTTAGTATTCTTTATATTATGAACTTGTAATGGACGTATGCGCTCACTACATCAACTCCGTAGCGTCACCGCATCGCCTCGGTCGCATGCTCGCCGTGCGACGAGGCGGTGCGAGGTGGCTCTAATGAACTGTGACCTTAAGGCTGTGGCTTTATTGGTAAGGCGATCACGATACTCCAGGGTGGTCCCGAATTAAATAAAATCAATTTTCAGTTAAATAAATATCTAATTGGAGAGGAGAATATTTAAATTATTTCTCTATTTATCGCGATGTTACGAAAAGATGTGATCAACACTGAAATGCGTATGAAAAATGAAATTTAACACACTTATTTGGACGCGTATTAACAATTTGAGACGTTCTTCTTACCCATCAGCTTTGTATAGATAAACGTTAAACAATGACATACCTATACTATATTCCTTGAATCGAGCTAATAAGAACAAAAATAAACTCACGTGATTGGTCGTCGAAATTCATTGGATTGGCTAGATTTGACAATTGACAATTGATTTGACAATCTAGCCAATTACGAGAAATACAATTATTTTCGACGACCAATCACGAGCGTTTATTTTTGTTCCTATTAGCTCGATTCAAGAAATAAAGTATAGTATACCTACCCTCCTCCTGCCCCTCATCATTGTCATTTCTCTCTCATTCAGGTTCAGATTCCGATTTTTCTAGAGTCACTGAAAATCTGTATCAAAAACTATCACCAAGTAAGGCACTACCAAAAGTCCTTAGGTAAATGAAAATACATTTTTTGTGTGAAATACCTACTTGCTTTTATTCAGTCTATTAATCTAGGTCTAAACCTTACTTGGCTATTTCTTACTGAATGAAGAGCACCTAAACGGTCGCGCTGTGCGAAATAGTTAAGGCGCTTTAATTGGTGCTGCTCAGAATGGGTGCGCCCTAAGGAATACCTCATTTCTACAAGTGAAAATCATTTCATTGTGGACCTTAGAGTCGTATATGCGGAGTACACTGACTTTATGACCGCCATCAATGACACAAAGCTGAGTTTCGTTATCCCCCCAGCAGACAGCGTCAAGGTCTTTTGCGAACTTTGCAGCATCAACAGGACTATCTTCATATTGTCCTTGTCAAAGTTCTCCCATTTGCAATCGTATACTGCCCTTTCGAAGACCATGCTCGCGTCCATCACCCTCTGTCCAGTCAAGCAGTCCATGGCCACTTGCATCAACGCGTACGGTATCTCAAGGTAAGTATTCTCCAAACCTCCTAGAAGCTCAGCTATCAACCCTATGATAAGTAGAGTAAATTCCACTGCTATAGCTCCTCTGAAAATATCCTCAATCTGTCTAAGAAGGTTGATATTTGCCGCGTGCCCTCTTATGATCTCTTTAAGTCTTGATTTCACAAATTCGTTTATAACTTTGTTTTTGTCTGGAACTGCGTTGTATAGTGTTGCGACATTGTTCTGAGGATGTAGATGTTGTGTGTAGCTGTTTTCAGCGTCTTCCCAGAGATGAACGAGCTCTTCGCTCCAGGACAGCATCTGTGCCTCTGTGTAGCCGGTGATGACGATGAGGAATGCAGTGATGTTGGCTGGCAGGTAAACTGTTACACAGACGCCTGTCGCCATTAAAATGAAAGCGATTTCAAAATTTGGTGACTCGTACATTGGTTCCAAGCCTGCGGAAACAATACCTATTACTTTTGTAAAAAAATTAAAGAGATTCAATCAACATTTAGATGAGAACTGATTTTTATTAAATTTTTACAAATTAATCTTATACTCCTGATAAATTTATAGTCATGTTCTGAGGCTGACAATGGGAGATACTAATAGACAATATAAACCATGTTAATTTACTTATTTCTCAATAAAAACATTTTTGCTTTAAAATTACCAATGAGAATAAACAAATCCTCCATAAAATGTCGTCCAGGTATCAGAATCGGTTTCAAAATGTACACCACTCCATTGCTCATGATGACGATCCAAAAGATCATGGCTCTCTTCTTCACATCCCTCAGGACTTTGAGGAGGTTCCCTGAGAACCTGGAACCGTGGACCACGAGCGAGTCGGCAGCCACAGAGTCTGCTACCAGTTGCTGGACTTTGGTTCTGAAAATACTTAATTAGTTCGTATGTTCGTTCGTATGAGCAAGTGGCCAATTAGTAGAATATTTAGAAATGCAAAATAAACAGTTATTGTATAGATAGAGTCGCGATAAAATAGTTGTATGCTGTAGTGTAGCCGTTCATAAGCCTTCGCCCATGTAACCACAGCGAACCTGTGTAGCTTTTTAGATGTTTTTGATATAGATTGTTGAAGTTAAAGTTGAAGCATTCAAGGCTAAAGTCCCGAGCTCGTGCGGCCAGTGCGTCCGAGGTACCCAACGTGTTAAGCAACTTTCTAAGCGGTCGTACTTGATGGTAGCTCTACTAGACTGCTAGCAGTTAGGTACCCATCATAAGAGGGTCCTCAGTAGCAGTTACAGCAGCTACTAGTACTAGTAGCAACTGAGGGCTCCCGTGCTTCGGAGGGCACGTTAACGCGTTGACTGCCCATGACGTGGAGTATCAGGAGCCGCGAATGTGTTAAGCATTAAATTGTGTAAAAATTTAAAGTTTTTACCTATTCATGAACATGTAGAACAGTTTCAACGTTCCAATCTCGCTAGTCACGCCCAGAGAAAAGATCACCAGCGCCGCCAACACATCGCGCGTCTCCAGAGAATGCACGAACACGAACCACAGCATCGATACTAGGTACACGTAGAAGTAGCAGATCATGGCTACTGCTGTCAGGATGTAGAAGAATGGGGATATTTCTGATAATAAATTAAAAATAATTTTAATAAATATCCATGGAGAATTTTAAACAGAGTCATCTAACTATGCTAGTTTCATAACACAAACATGTTGGCTATAATGACCAAATTCACCATTTTATAGCCAACCCTTACCTTCTAGAACCAAGTCTATACGGTTACCATAGAGGTGTGTTGAGTCATATTTAGCCACATAGTACTTAAGTATTAACATTATGCTTACCTGCCTTTTCCCTCCTGTCAATTTTAAGAGTAAGAGCTTTTAACCAGAAAGATACGTTCTTTAACATAGTAGGTAGATCACAGTACCCCAAGCCGAACTCACGGATGGATTCCCACATCTTGGGACCGTTCACAGTATCACTTTTGGAATATCTGTGTAAACATAAGGTAAAATTACACGATGCAAAGTTCTTGTTGCATACAATAAAATTGAAGCAATATGTGACTGTCATAGTGTCGAAAGTCATCATGACAGTCAAATTATTAGTATGCAACAGGCAAGAACTGGCAAAAAAGAATGTATCGTGTAAATGGGACTTAATCTGAATGTGATTATTCACAATAGAAAAATATGATGATCTTCTGATAATTGTCACGGAACATTTATATAAGTAGGTACTGCATGTTCTATAAAATGGCGACGTACCTAACAAATGAAATAAGGTACTAATAAATTCAACAAAGATAAAAGACGATGAAATTTATAGAATCGTAAAATCTACACAAAGAAAGTAAAGCCTCTTCAACACAAGTTTAGGAAAGTATTCCGTTCCTTTATTGTTAGAACGCTTGAAAGTTTTTTAATTAGTCGTTTTAAAATTTGCTTAATTAATTTATAAGGGTTTGGGTACTGACAATATTCTAAAAGAAAGGTTTCATGAAAAAGTATTCGTAGTCAAAGTTTCAGTTATTATCAAACAACACGGGCCTCACACTTCCAAGTTTGCTCATAACTTAGCAACTTCATGAATACTGATGATGAGATCAAAACACTTAGGGTCGGTACACATCTGACGGAAGATGCGTCACGTATTATCGGTCGCGAAACGCCAAAACAAACAAATATATAATAAAACATCCATCCTTTCACACCTAACCGATGATGCGTTAGTGCGTCGAGCGTACAGCGTCTGTGTATCGATGATACGCTCGACGCATTTTCCGTCAGATGTGTACCGACCCTTAGGATGGTGCTAAAGATTCAAATACGAAACAAAAGCATTCTGAAAACAAAACGAGTTGTAGCTGAGATTTACCCGCCGAAAACCCGTTCCAACTTTGTCAATCACCACTGTTTAAAATTCGAAAACATTTTTCTTTTAAAAGTGTTATGCGACTGGTTGTTTAAAACGATGTCTGTAGCCACAATAGGTTGTGTGTCGTCGCCTCCGTGGCAGTTATTGAGAAATGACGTGGAAAGGCATTGGTGTATAATCAAGTTGTTTGTTCGGCAATAAGCTGTATTGTACAGCTGTGGATTTTGATGTGTTTTCCCCACAGACTTAATAGACACCGCTTATTACTAATTCTCAATACAAACACGTTAGACAACCAACTGAGGTGTGCGGGAGCGGGAAAGTGAGCGCTGATTGGTCCGTTCAAACGTCACGTCAAATCATTGACAAAATTAGGGATGGGGTATTGGGGTAGGACGGTAGGACTAAGTTTAACTACGAAAACTGTTATCGATATCTTGTAACAAAGTATTTTACTAAGATAAGTTTGTAACGGTACTTTTTCCCAACTGTGAAAAACCCTCGCAAAATACTTAGGTATCTATTTCCTAAAGAAGTATTAAATATGACAGTTATTACCTAATTGATCGGTACTTACCTATAAAATGAGATAAATAAAACACAAATAAAATTGCGTCATCTAAAAAATGCATTATTCAATTCAGTCCTTAAATTGTAACATTTCAGTCAGTGGTAATTTAATAATTACGGACGGAGAAAAGATTAAATAAAATTATTTAAAACGATTTTTGCTGGTTGTGGTAAATGGAAAAACTGGGAGAAATTATAAACGCAAGATTGCGTTGTTACTCTCGTTTCCATGGTTACCTGTTGCATTATAGTAAGCTTGTACAACGGGTAACCATGGAAACGAGAGTAACAAGACAGTGTCAAAACTACGTCATAAAAGATTGCGTTCCGAATCAACTCTAACACCCTAATACTACTTAATATTTATTACTTCTGTTATTTAATAAAGCCATATTATCGATATTCTGATCACTACCTACTACCCGTACTACCCAGCCAGGCACGGCACATCACTAGTTTTACTCGCATAGGAGAGAAGAAAGAGAAGCAAATATAAAATTGGTTATAAAAGAAAGGGATGCATAGTTGGTGACGTCGACCGACCAACCAAACGAAGTTGAACTCTTCCAAAACATTTTTTTGTTTGTATTTATGAAAGAAAATAGCTAACCTGTGAAAATGTAATTTCATCTTTTTTAGAACTTGATGTCCTGCTGGTTTTTCCACACAATTTTATGGTACAATGACCCATAACTCCAATTTTTAAAATTTTTTTTTTTATCCGAGCGCAAAATGTTCACGGGTCACTGATCTGGTCGTTACTGGTCGAACGTATAGGGGGCGTGGATTGATATAGGCTACCCAGCACCGAAGTGGGTTCTAAGGTGTTCGCCCTTTATTAGGAGTCTATTTATAGTTAGTCTGTGGTTTTCCCCTTGTGCAACGCTTTGATTATAAACTGAAGCTTGTCAACGTCACTTCTGAAGACTTAATGGTGTTATTATGATGGAGGGGTTATGTTTAATTAAACATAAACGTACACAAACGTATATTTACATCATGGCTAATAACAACCGTTTAGTGAATAATTATCTGAATTTGTTTTGTTATTTTTATAAATATGCGTAAATTAAACATGATTAAATCGCTAGATAGCCCTTAATTAGGTAAATAAATATTTATGAAATAAGTAAGAGTTCTCTGTAGAAAAACAATTGGTATCTTATTATATATTCTATTTTAAATTTTAAAAACGATTCATTAATAAAGTTCAAGGAAGCAGTTAGCTTTTCTTAATTATGTATTCGTTCACAAGAGTTGTGTTTAGTAGGTAGGTACCTCAACTTTCAATCCGAAGGTCAAGGGTTCGAATTCCAGGCCGTGCATCAAATACGAAATTAATTTATTATTGGGTAGGTATGGATCACGTGAGCAAAGCCCCGTATATTTTTTACAGGTATTTTAATAGAGCATTTACAAATCACGTGAGGTCGGTTTTACGAGTTCGCTAAATCTTTTTACCTTCTCATGTACATATGTTCACTGTTCAGTGTTCATCCAGCTAATTAGACTAAACTATAGGTTCATTCGTTGCGTCAAAACACAAATTTGATATTAGAAACCGTAATTTCAGAAATTTATAATCAAAGCGCAGAAAATGAAGTGGTAAATTGGCAAAATCGGCGCATGCCTTACATAGTCAATAGCCCGTAGCAGGCAGTATGAAGGTAACTGCAGCTATTCTAGCTATCTAGCTAATCTGTGGAGAGCTGGAATTGGCGCCAATTTCACGGTTGGCGGGAACTCTGTCGGTAGCACCCTGTAGTTTTGGCATGGACCTGCACAACCGGACACATAGTTGGCTTTTAAAAAGACAAATATAGGTTTTTGGCTTGAGACTGTATTTACAGATAAAAAGTAGGTAAGTAAGTACTCGTTTTCTTAATGTTACCGGAGAACAAACTAACCAACATTACCTCTTTATAATAAGTATTAGTATAGATAATATACTTAAGTAAACTAGGCTCCTTATTTCTCCACGTTTATATTTTATTTTTTTATAACATCAGTCATCTGGTTACCATCCCACTAATATTATAAATGTGAAAGTTTGTGAGAATGTATGTATGTTTGTTATTCTTTCACGCAAAAACGGCTGGACCGATTTGGTTGAAATTTGGTATGTAGATAGGTGATACCCTGGATTAACACATAGGCTACTTTTTATCCCGATCAACACTGTAGGAAAAAAGTTTTGTCTGGGAGCTTTAAACGAAAACGCTGCCTAAACCCTTTAAGATACAACAAAATAATGTATGGTGGAATTGTGTATCTTATATAGGTCTACAAAAAAGTCAGCGATAGCATATGTCTATCTCTTAAGGATAACATACTACATGCATTTTAATACTTAAACAAATGGTCAATTCTATAGCGCTAACTTGGAAAGCTATTTACAAACATACAGTATTAATCCTTATCATTTTAAATAGGTTCGTTAGCAAGAGCATTTCATGTACATTATTTTATCCTTTTACATCATGCAAATCAAATAAATACTTTAGGAGATATCGCAAAATCAAAATAACGCGCAACAAAATTAATTTCGTGTTTGGCCCGCGCGGGGGGCGGGGTGGGGGGAACAAGTCGCTCATCGCTGAGTGCGTTTTCGTACTAACGTGAATTTACAAGGCACTATTTACAAGGTAGGTATCTATTAATGTAATATTGTGATTATAAGAATTTTTACTTACTTACCTACCTACGTAGGTTACCTACCTACGTAGATTAGTATTTGATTTTCTTTTTGGTAGGTAGGTATCTATTAATAATAATCAAGTTAACCATGCAATAAAACAACGAAAACGTAATTTGTCTGTAATTAGTAGTTAATTACAAGCATTTCTTTGTTTTTGTCTCTATTGAACATAGGTAGGTACCTACCTAATCTTTCTGTTTTAGGTACATTTTATGTGACGTCCCGGCTTCGCACGGTTGTAGGTAGGTACTAATGGAGCTACCGTGATAAAATATAGCCTATAACCACCCGGACAGTCTATTCTACACACCCGTGAAAGAATTTTTGAAATCGGTTTAGTAGGTAGTTTCGGAGATTACCTCCGTCAAACATACAAAGAAATAACTCTTTATAATATTAGTATCTATAGAGATGTAGATAGTAAGTATTGATAGATAGGATAACACCAGCAACGTGATATTGTTATACAATTAGAATAGAAATAGGAATAGAAATAGAAAAAAAATATAATTTCCAAAAATACACATTAAAGACATAGATAGACATTAACAATGGAGAGGAAAATATGGCAAGGCAACCCCTCAGCATGTGTTTCAGCAGCACAATGGCTGATGAAGATTACCATATTAAAATTAGGTATTGTATTGCTGTAATTTTAATTGAATAGGAAGGGGCAGATTTACCAATAGGCTGAGTAGGCTGGAGCCTGGGGCGGCAGATTTGGTCCCAATTTTTTTATTTTACAGAGAGAAATAAACAAATTACCTACCTACAATCTTCTAAAGTGAAAATCAGTGTCAACCTTCTATGTCTTATTTTGTTTAAAAAATTTCGGCTCGCTGCGCTCGCATGATTACTTCTTCAATTTTATGAAGTGAACACCAGTGTCAACCTTCTATTTCAGCACAATGAGCAAAATCAAACCTTTCATGCCGTATTTGTCCAAAAAATTTCGGCTCGCTTCGCTCGCACGATAACTTCTTCAACTTTCTGGAGTAAACACCAGTGTTTGCCTTTTATTTCAGTACAATGAGCAAAATCAAACCTTTCATGCCTTTTTTGTCTTAAAAATTTCGGCTCGCTTCGCTCGCACCATACCTTCTTCACTTTTCTGTAGTGAACACCAGTGTCAGCCTGTTATTTCAGCACAATGAGCAAAATCAAACCTTCCATCACTTATTTATCTTAAAAATTTCGGTTCGCTTCGCTCGCACCATACCTTCTTCACTTTTCTGAAGTGAACACCAGTGTCAGCCTGTTATTTCAGCACAATGAGCAAAATCAAACCTTCCATCACTTATTTGTCTTGAAAATTTCGGCTCGCTGCTCTCGCACGATAATTTCTTAAATTTACTGTAGTGAATACCAGTGTCAGCCTTTTGTTTCAGCACAACGACCAAAATCAAACCTTTCATGCCTAATTTGTCTTAAAAATTTCGGCTCGCTTCGCTCGCACGATAACTTCTTTTTACTTTTAGACGACCTCTGTGGCGCAGTTGGGGGAACATAAAAATGTATTGCTGTTCGTTAGTCACCCTAAAACTCAAGAACGGCTGAACGGATTTTTCTTATCTTGGTCTTGAAATGTTCGTGGAGGTCTAGGAAAGGTGAGAAAAATTCGATCCCGATATTCCCGCGGGAACGGGACCTACGCGGGTGAAACCGCGGGGCGCAGCTAGTAATACATAAATTAAATTGCTTAGCTTGTGACTAGATGACGTTGAGTGAAATGTCCAAAGATATTTATTTAATTAGGTTTTTATTATTTCCTGAGTCCATTAGGCTTCTACTCTAAGCTTAAGTTCATGATTGATCGAGCACCAACATGAGAGCGCATGTTTAGTTTTCCTGTTCATAATAGAACGACATAATTATTACGAGTAAATATAAAATGTTATATTATGCACCCCGATAACTGGGCGAATGCCATCACCACCTGGCAGCCTGAAGGAACGCGTGGTCGCGGTCGGCCGAAGAAGCGCTGGAGAGACAACCTCGACTCTTTTGAGAGAGATTGGCACTAAATCAAAGACAAGGGGTTGGAGATAATTGGGGAAGACCTTTGCCCAGCAGTGGGACAATATAGGTTAGTAAAAAAAATGGAACATGTTTGGAAGATCATATGGCCTGAGAGTTGCTAAGCCTACTGTCATGACAGGAGGTTTCCTGGCAACCGCACTACCAGCGACACTACCAGTAGTGCTGTTTACAAGTAAGTCGTTACTTTTAAACAGCACCAATAACCTACGTAGGTAAGTACTCTGTTAACAATGTTTACGACAAAAACATTAAAACTGTTTTATGGCTATCGTGGCTTTAGTTATAACTGGGTAGTCAGAGTCAAGCACTTTTCATACAGAATTGATATGGTAATTAATTTAAAACACTCTAAATGGGTGGAGATACCTTTTAAACCTGTAATTTAATATTAAAGCATTTTAATTAAATTCGTAAATTGTACAACAATGTAACAACAATAAAGAAATACAAGTAGATTTATGTCGGTCAGGCTACGTTACTGATTTGTTCAATTACAGCTTTAGTTAATTTTCTTTTGAGTGTATAAGAATAGGTACCTTACCTACCTAGGCTTTGATTAAAATCCCAGGAACTACTACTAATGTAGTATAGTATTTGATAAGTACCTCTCGATATATGTACTTGTAATGATTAACATTATCTCAGTAGGTCTAAGATTAATGATCTCAGATTACTTTCTATTAAGATGATCTAATAAATTATTATTTTTCGGGTACGTAGTATAGACGATAACACAGTATAGAAGACTAGATGATTTAAATAAATTGAAAATAATTTTATGTAGAACACAATTACCTACATAGATAACAAGTAATTTATGTATTCAGGAAAGTGTAAACATTTTCATATCAAATAAATTCAAAGTGAGTAGAAATATGCTTAGTGCCTACTTAGTTGTGTCGTGAGCAATTACAGAGTTATGGTGTCGCCCCTTTTAAAAGAAGTGAGTTACAAAATATATTTTATGCACACGAAATACCGTTAAACATATTGTGAGAAAAACAGTTATACCCATTAATATTTGATTTTTTTTTATTACAAAAATTATCCGAGTTGGCCACTTGCTCTACGAACTTATTTATATTTCAGTGGTGCGTGATTGCTTCGTTACTGCTGCATCAGTTCGCCACCGGTCTGATCCTGGCGTACCCTTCGGTCGTGAAGCCAGCGCTAATCAATGGAACCGACATCCATGCTACTGCTGAGGAAGCCTCTTGGATCGGTAAGCACCTATTTGATAAATTACCATAAATTGTATGACTTCTTTTATTATTAAGTCGCACTTATTTAATTTAAAAAAAACGGCGGAACATGCGATGGAGCTGGGCTGCCTTGCCACTCGGTCATAGAACCCCTAAACGCCAAAATGACTGGTAAGAGGATTTTAGGCCTTTACCGAAATGTATTATTTCCAGCTGCATCGTACCCCATGACTGGATCCTTCGGGTTTCTCTTCCTGCCATTCCTCATGCAGAGCTACGGGCGGAGGTTCATCAACGTCCTCATCAATCTGATCGTCATCATCGGGTGGCTGATCATCGCGCTGTCTCCCAACGTAGCCACGCTGATAGCAGGCCGAGCTTTCCAAGGCCTTGCGTTCGGGAGTCTCTATCTATGCGGAGTCATCACGTCAGAATACAGCCATCCAAAACGCCGAGGATTCTTTATTGTGATCAAGCAAGCTGGTACCGGTGTTGGTGAATTGTTCTGCCATGGATTTGGGTTTTATTTGACCTGGAGGCAGGTCGCATGGCTCGGGATGATCCCGCCTACAATAGCTGCGGTTACAACCCTCTTCTGGCAGGAAAGTCCGTCTTGGCTCGCGTACAAAGAACGCTATGAAGAATGTGGTATAACACTCGAATGGTTACGTGGGAAAAACCCAGAATCGAAGGGAGAGATCAAAAAGTTGATTTTAGCTCAGCAGGAGATGAAGCGTGCTAAGGTAAAAGGCCAAGATTCTTTGTCAAGGCTGATGACGTCATTAAGGTCTCCCGAATTAATGAAACCCTTCCGTATAGCGTTAGTGTTACTTGCCCTGGTATATTTATGTGGAATACATTTCTTCCAAGCAGAAATAACACAAATAATGGTATCTTTGACAGGAGATCGATCCAAGGCTTATTATTTCACTATCATATTTGATTGTATGAAAATATTTGCGTTACTATTGTCAAGTTACATAGTCAGGAAGTTTAGGAGACGGACTGTATTTTTCTGTGCAGGTTCTGTCGCGTGTTTCTTTCTGGGGTCCTTTTGTTTGATAGACTTCTTGGTAAGTCAGAAACTTCTTACTGTAAAGTGGTTGGCACCCCTTCTTTTAATACTCTTCAATCTTGCTTGCTACGTGGGCGTTATGCCTTTGGCAATGGTGTTCAAGGGAGAATTGATTCCTCTGGAGTACAAAGGACTGGGTGTGACATTGATTGGCATTTCATCAGCTATAATTAGTATGATTTTATTGAAAACTACAGCTACATTGTTAGAGTTAATTGAACCCCGTGGGACATTTGGAATTTACCTCGTGTTAGCAATATCTTGCTTTTTGTATTTAAACTGCATTTTACCAGAGACAAAAGACAGAACGTTGCAAGATATTGAGCTGCAGTTTATGGATGCAAAGATAAGAAATGACATAGACAAAGCAGAGCTGACTAAGGAATTGTTAAATTCAATTTCTCTAATAGAGACAAAACAAATTAACTAATTAAAAAAAATATTTGGTTTTTATTCAAATGCCACATGAGACAGCATGAGACCATGCTGCTCCTTAGATATTTTTTAATTGATTTAAATTAGTTTCTAGTTTGAAGATCCGAAGACCAATTTTCATTTTTTACCTGTTTCTACAGCGGAGAAACTTCAAAAATATTACAATGAACGTCTGACTCCTAAGTTGAGAAGTCTTCATCATAATGTCGATTTGTTTTTTGCGATACAGTTGTCTGTGTACAAAAAAAAGGGTGTATAGATATGAACTTAGGCATTTAAGTTTCCACAAAATATTGCTGAGTTAACAATAAAGACTCTAACTGAGAAAGAATGCCTGCAGAAATCAAATAGACGGAGAGTGAAATTGAATAGAAATTCGATAGGAGCGGCTGCCTCATAATTATTTAAATAACAATTTGTCGAGCGATCCAATAATTTGTTTGATCACTCTCTTCAACCCTTTGGATAACGAAGGTTTACCGCCCCAATTAGGGACCGCTAATGGATATTCAATAACTGCTGTTCGTATAGATAACGGGTAAAATATAAAATTGTTAAGTTACGAAGTCAAACAAATTGGGCTTTGTTTTGATTGAAAGTCAGAATAGTCTCATTTTCGTATTTTAAAAGTCGGAAAAGAACAAAATAAGTCCTCAGGGTATAATATATGGCGTAGAACATGTTGGTACAGTCGCAGAATGAAAAGTTTGACCAGTTTTCAATTCCATTCGTTTGACGCGTTGCAAGTACATGTTACCTTGTTGAACTGCGTACCTACAAGACAAAAGTTTTGTGTCAAATAGTTATCAAACCTAGCAAGCAATAAAAGATCTTAAGGTGGTCAATCTTTTCACTCCGCGACTGTACTACGTGGGCATAAATATAGCAAAAAGTGTGTTCCTAAAACACACTCTTTTTTTGCCTTGAACATACTATGTAAAGCACACACTTTAAATTTTATGCTTTGAACATACTATGATGTCTACTCCTACTTCAGGATATACGTTCCGTTTTTCATTGGGAAAAGATTTTCAATAAATGCAATTGTAAAATCTATGAACGACTGAAGAAATTCAACTCATTAGTGATCCGTTCTGCAGCTGAGCACAATACCGATCCGACTCAGCTGCTATATAATATGAGTTTTGTTATCGATTGTAAAGTAGTAAATGGTTAGCTTTTAATATTCATTAGATTTTGTTCATTGAATATCGTTAAATCGTTTAGAAAATGATACAAGTACTTAGGTAATTGCTATTTTTTCGTAATATTTAAAAAGCTGTTTTCTAATAAAAAAAATATAATACCTGCTCTCGATACTTACTAAACTGGGATAAGGACAGGAAGATTATGATGATGATGATAACTCTCGATCTCAAGATGTTGTAAAATAAGATGACCGAAGTATTTGTATTTTTTTTTATTTATATTATTTACAAATCTAATCACATCCGTTTTTCATCTAAAATTATAGTTAAAAGGAGGTTTAATAAAATAATACGTCATTACATAGATGTGAGCAAATACGAAATACATTTAAAAATATAACTATAGTCTATCTATAAAGTCCTGACATGAATGTTTGAGGAACTAAAATTATTCGTGTATCTGGCAGCACCAAACAAAGGTATAACAGCTGTCGTCAGCTGTCATCGAGTGAGTTCAAGAACATATTTTCCTCTATTTTTTATTGTTTTCTTAGTTAAACTGCAATGAAATGAAACCGAACTACGCACAAAAGTATCACAAATAAGTAAAGTAAATGAGAGTGACACGCGGGAAGTGATTTTTAAGTTTTTAAGCAATGTTTAGCGGAATACCAAGTTGGACATATTTTGTGGGATTTGGATGATTTAAATGGGCGAACAGCATCTATAACGGGTATGTAATCGTTTTATTGGTTGTTTCTAATCTGCCTGAAGTAACAAATTGACCTAAATTACGATTTGGAGACCAAAAAAGGCATTGTTTACATTGCACATTTTTACGTCAGATTGAACATCACAGTAAGTCATGTTGTAGTGAGACCATCTAATCTTGATACATTAAAATGGCACACAGTCCAGCTACGTTTTCTGCCTACCTAAGTATTTAAAATTTTAACTAATTGCTTTATGTTTAAAATGCTTTTGATTACCTACTTTCAGTATTTTTTTTTTTATTTTCAGGTAGGTAAATCAGAAAGTACCTACGGTTAGGCGAATTCAAGAATGATGGGAAGTTTGAAACTGCTGTGAAACACAGTAGGGTCTGCCAAGAAAGCAATGGACAATTTTAATATTTGTGCACTACGGCAAAAAATAAAATTCTTATAAAAATGACAATGAAATCCAATTTTGTTTCATTTGCCTTCACCTATGTACCTATGTATGAACACTCAACAGTTTAACCTTTTAATCCAACATTATTACACAGATAAGCACAAGATTTAAAAAATAAAACATGCCTTCCCAAATTCCCACCTAAAAGCTGGTAGGAACTTTTACATGGAACGAACTGCAAGTATCAAAATCAGTAGTCACACTATAGGGTTGCTATATACATTTTAGCAGCGCCCTCATTTATTGCCACGACTTTATAGACAGACTATACATGAATGCTAATTTGGAGACTTATTTGTTATGGTAACATTTTTGTTTTGTTAAATTTAAAGATTCGGTCAAAACCGTTAATTAAAACAGTTAAAATGGAAGATTATTCTTTTTATTTAAGATTTCAAAAAAAAACCTTTTATCTTCTAATAGTTTGTAATTCTTTTAAATTTTACATTTTATTTAGTAAAGGCTTGATGATAGGTATGATATAATGACAACGAATTGATTGTCCATTTTAACTCCACAGAAAATTAAAATAAATATTTTATACAATATTGGTTAAAAAATAACTGATATGCTTTCCCGAATGTATCTAATACCTATGTTACAAATTTATTAAAAATATCCTCTACAAAATTTAATGAGATTCTTCAATTCGTAGTATTTCGCTTACAACTAATTGCTCATAGATATAACTTTAATATCAGTGACTTAAATACATTTTCAAAGATTTCCACATTTTTTGAATCTATTATGGTTTTTATTTTGGACTATGGCAACATTTTATGCAATGATTTTGTAGCATCTTAAAATCATATTTTTTTAACAATTACATAATGTCCAGTATTTAATAAATAGAGGTTACTTATATATTTTCTATAACAAATACAAAATCACTACGGTTACATAGATACATCTATTTACATAAATACATATGATACAGGCCAAATGGTAACCTATTTATTACTAACTACAAAACATTTGGAAGGCACATTTTTATAGAATGACCTAATTAGTTATTCTGTATTACCCGATGATGATCATAGTACTACGTAGTCCTACGAAATTCATTAATTTCTCTACAAATTACTAAAACTTTGAAGTAACGAACCGGATAAAAGGATAACTTTGAATTCAACTATTTTTGGAAAAACACTGCATAGAAACATTTACTTTTCTAGTTACAAAATGACCCACTATTTATTAATTCCTTCGGTCTATATAATGCAAATATTTACACGGAATGACGAGAAGTTTGTATGAGGTCTTTTTTTTTTGGTTAAAATCACAACAAGATACTCAAAATATAATTACTTTCTTAATCTATTCTATTATCTACACTCAAACACTTCGCTACTGATTGTCAAATCGTCGCATTATTCGTCACGCTCACTATAACTTACCTAGCCACTTATTTAAAATGAAACGAAGAAGAAAAGAGACAAAGTGTCCGGTAGTGCGGTAGGTGTACTTGTGTGAGCGAGACGAGAATGTTGTGACGTCACAAGCCGGGATGGACCGCGAGCGCTCAGAACCGCGGCGCCACCCGCGGCGACGACAGCCGCGGCGAGCGGAGCGGGGAGCGACGCGATACCTGACAATGGAAACACAACTTTATAACAACTAGCAAGCATTTTTTTTGAACATATGCTATGCCACTGCTGGGCAAAGGTCTTCACCGTGAACTTTCAAGCATTCAGGGCTGATTGCTCGACGATCTAGCTGCTAAATCGTCACACTAGCGTCATCGAGGCTTGACGCTAGCATTGCTTTCGTTGTCTCACAACAAAGGTTGTAAAAGGTCTGCCAACTAAGTTGTCGATAAATTTAAAAATCTTAATAAAAGTGATGACTTCTTCAGGATTCAAACCTGCGACGATACAAGCGATCGTCGAATTTTTAGTTGGCAGTTTTCTTTCCCAGTCCGAGGTCACCTTGTGTTTTTCTAGTGTCTCACCTCGGGCTATGGCTTCAGTCTCTTGAACCCCGCGCCGTCGTGTCCGAGCTTCAGTTCCTCATAGAGCGTGGGGTCGACCTCACGCAGCGGCGCGGGGGGCGCGGTGGGCCCCGCGTGGGTCGCGAGGGACCCCGCGGGTTGCAACGTCTCCTGCCGCCACGCGACGCTGCTTGAGACGCCGTTTGACACGCCGTTCGTACCGTTTGATACGGCTCCGTTCGCGGTGCCGTTTGGAATCGTACCCTGGGGAGAGAACATTGTATGAGAAAGGACTATTTCCACCACCTGGAAGTAGTATTTTGCTTATCGAATGAACGGTTCTTAGAAATCTGTTGGCATATTGCCCTTTTGAATAGTATTTTAGTCAAGGCGTTGGTACTACTAGTACCTACTTGTAGTTTAGTGTCACAAATATCTACTGGAATAAGCCACAACCATGATTAATTTTTATTCGTTGTAGAGATAAGTAACATTTAGAGACAGGTACATTTCTTCCTATTGTCTGTGTGTTTGTACTTTATTATTACTTTTCTGTATCTACCTACTTGTTTTTGTATCTATCTTCTTGCTTTGTTTTTCTAGTCCTTCTTCTGTATTCCTACCTATTTGTGTGTGTCTAAATAAATTATTTTCTTTCTTTCTTTTCTTTCTAAGTAACAAGAGAAGTAATATTTATAAATATTAACGGGACTTAATCGCGTATTAAAATCATATTATTTACCTCGACGTTTCGGTGGCGTTACAGTCACCGTGGTCACGAGTAGACTGAAGGCCGGCACCCGCAAGAGAAGTAATATTTAGAACTGTTACTCACATTTATAACCGTATCAGGGTTTGTTTCTCTCAAGTAGCTTGGGTTCTCGAACGCCACTCCTCCTTGGGCTTTTAACCTGAGGTTCTGAAAACAGATTTACAATGATTGTGACAAAATACCAATCAATACTTTACAAACCTAGGAAATAGCTTTTGACAACTTCGAGGCTCTTTTGGCTAGTTAATAAGAACTGAGTAAACAATTTTTATTTAATTTCGTTCCACTGCTGAGTAACAGTCTCTCTTGCTTCTTTATAACCTTATCAAGCAGTTTTCTATATTCCTTCAAATATTAGGGAAAATAGTTTTCTCTTCAAAAGCTTCTAGGTATATTAGGAACCACTGCTTAGATAAAAAAGTTCAAACTTATACGAGAGAATACTAAAAAGAAAACAAGACGTAGCTGCTAAGAGGTTGTGGAAAAGAAGGCTTCGTTGCAATAGAACACTTAAAAAGAGCATACCTTTCTATGTCTGTAATAAAGTCCTGCGGCCAGTAATATGGCAGCCACGAGTATGACGGCCATGGCCAGGCCCACGGCGGAGGCGGTGCCATTGCCCCCCGTCGTGACAGGGGCGGCCACGGAGCCAGACTCCTGGCCAGCGGTCGTGAACAAGATCGTGGCGGAGAGGGCTGATGTACCTGGTTTAAACAAAAAGTAAAATATTAAAGCCTTAAAATGTGCTAATAGGCAAGTTTTGTTGAAAAGTCACTTGAAGATTTGTGCGGTGATCTCCACATAGGTGCATATAAGTTCTACTGTAGGTATTCTAGATGGAACATCAAATCAACAATATTAAAGAACTTAAGAAGAACTTTAGTGTGGACTGGCCGTACCCGACGAGACTAGGTAGAGGTACGCAGTTGATACAGTATTAGAAACAGTACATGCTACACCCACGGCTAGGTGACACCACAGATTACATAAAGTACAGATTATATATTTTTTGGTGTCGGCGACCCTAGCGACGTTTAGGACTTGCCTGCAATCAAAAATAAGTAACTCCATCTAGTGCTAAGTAGCATGCAGTCGGATGCCTAAACGCCGCTAGGTGACGCCGCTAGGAGTGATTTCAATGTTCGAGATGAGGTACCCGTGGTGACACTCACCAGCATCATTAGCCGCTTTCACAACGCACTCGTATCGCACGTCGTCCAATAGACCGGTGAGCACGACGCTGGTCTCGCTCGTGTCCAGTTTCTCGGGCACCTTGGCGCCGTACGCGCGCCAGAACACGCGGTACAGATACACTGTTTGTGGGTTCTTTATCGGTGCGTCCCAGCTGTGGAGGTGAAGTGTGGTGTAACGATAAGTCATAGTCAGTAAGTAAGTAAAAAAATATTACCATACAATATGTTTCCAATAGATGAATTATATAAATGACAACAACGGTTTCAACCATTCTAGATTTTGGCATTACGAAATTTGCCCGGACAGTTCCTTGTGTGTAATAGCCCGCTTTATTTTATCTTTCCTTTTCAAGTTACCTATTCTGCCTTTAAAGATGATAAACACTTGGGATTCAGGTTCTTTAAAATTCAGGACAAGCCTCACCTATAAATCATCATGAGGGCCCATCTAACCTAAGCAGTACAGAGAAACCCCATCATGATAGCTAAGCGTATCTTACCTAAGCAGTAGGGCCCATCTTACCTAAGCAGTACAGAAAAACCTCATCATGATAGCTAAGCGTATCTCACCTAAGCAGTACAGAGTTCTTGGTGGGTGCTTGATGCGCCTTCAGATTCCTGGGCGGTCCCGGCAGCTTGGGCCCCGCGTCGCGGAAGCACGCGAGCGCGCGCCGCGCGTGCTGCAGCGCGCAGCTGCGGGGGACGGCGCCGCCGCGGCACAGCTCCAGGCAGTTGCGGGGGACGCCCCATGACGCGCAGCAGCTGCGGTGGTCTACGAACGGTGGAATATGATGGAAAACATTTCAGAACACACACAAAAACAAGATAATTAAAAGAAAAAATGGTATTTGTTACTGTCATTTCTGTAAGGAGCTGTGTTCGCCGGATTGGAGAGTGATCTTCTCATGTAAAGGTTTTGGTTAGACCATTTTTACTTATAATGGTTCGTCTGGATCTGCCTCTGTTGCCATTACATAATAAATATGCGCAATTGTATTATTTATACCTACTCACTCTTTTGATAAATGTATAATCAGAATTTTTAAATCAACAAGTGAATTGATAAATGTACAAGTAACATGACAAGATAAGAGAGATCCAACATTGGATTGAGGTTATTTTCACTTTAAGTTCTAGAGACATTAATACAGAACCATCATATTCGACGACCTCTGTGGCGCAGTTGGGCGAACGCCCGGCTATCTGGTTACCATAACACAAGCATTAAGTTGCTTATCTTGGGACTAGATGACGCTGTGTGGAATGTCAAAAAATATATATAAGAACAGTGAATGCGTACCAGATCCGTCTGCGGCGCACTTCATGAGCTTGTCGAAGTCGTTCATGCACTCGGGGCGGTCCATGATGTTGTCCATGTCGATGTGGAAACTGCACGCGTCGATGCACGACGATGATACGTTCATCTGACAAATTGGACTTGCATTAGTAAAACCATAGACGAAATCGTCTATGGTAAAACCAAGGACGAACTTTTGCCCATTTTAAACCCAAGTCTTGGTTTTTAAGCTTTTGCATAATGGGCATAATTTCATGTTAAGACATGCTGTGTGTGTGCAGATATGTGTGTGAAAGGAGTGAGTACTGAGATGACGAGCGATAGAGGGAAATGAAAGAGGGAAACGTGTTGTGCCGACCCCACCTAGTGGGATAAGGGCAGGGAGATGATGACATGCCTCTGCGTTTACTTTCCATTACAGTCATTACAGAATGTCGTCATCGTTGTTTGTGTCTATATATATAAATATCAATGCGTGTAAATAACCCACCCTTGATTCACACGGGTGTTTACTCCATAGTAATGCTAACTTTTTTTTAATCATTCTGTATATCACTTTCAAAACTATCGTGAGTTGTACTAGACATTATAATGAATCCAACGGGCATTACTCACGTAAAAACAGTGTCGATTTAGATACCGACAATGAGTGTTTTTAAGTGAGTAATGCCCGTTGGATTCATTATAATATCATTCTGTATGTTTATTGAAATTTGAAGATAATTGCATTTAAATACAAGATCCAAGCGTACAGGCAGATGTCTGGAAGTGACTATGTAGAGATAAACGGTTAATTTTAACTTTAGATCTAATTGTGAAACTGAATCAAATATTCACTATATTTAGGCAAAATTATATAACCGGTTACGTAAACTGTATCTGAATCAATGTGAACTGGCAAGTTTCGGAACCCACAAACAATTTCCAAATCAGATCAGGGCTACGGAAATAGATTCCCAAACTGTTTGGAGTTAAATCGAATGATTTCTTGATTCATGTTCTGATGTTTTGATACGGTCTTGGGTTTGAAGACGATACCGGATAGGACGTCCCTTGATATAATACATATAGCTTATTAGTACAAATAATTAACAACAATTAATTAGATTTGAATCCGTCTGTAGTAAATTTTTAACCGATAGAGATTCTGAATTCAATGTGTGTGAGAAAAAAATGTTTTTTAGCAAAAAAAATTTTAGGTGGTTTAACTCTATTTGTATTTTGTACAGTTATGTAAATATGTAGTTTCTGTAAATAAATGTATATTTATGACCTACACAACCTTTTTATCGAAATAACAATACTTCTGTTGTTTTTTTTTCAAAACGTCCAGGTTGAATTCCCGAACGAATCATACGAATGAATATCCGTGTAGGTCTGCGTGTATATATGCCATCAAAACAGACCATGCAGTACAATCAAGACACTTAGAAATGAGATTGTTCCGGAGTTTATGAGGAATGCGTTTGTCGTTCATTTACATGCTCTCATACTCTCAAGCTCTAGCGGAATTTATCTCATATGTCCACGTCATAAACTAGGAGCAAGAGTGGCCATAACACTCTGACGACCGTATGTACAGATATTGCATAACAAAGAGAATATAATCACTGTGTTGCATAACATCAAGACATTTTTGAAGTCAAGAAGTCAGGGACAAATGCACGATGACTAATTTTGAAAAAACAGTCTACCATGTTCTTATATGTCTCACAGTTTGACGCAGTTTTTGTTGTATTGAACGCTAGCAAGTGTTAGGTTCTCCTGGTAGAAAGTCTAAAGTTTAAATGTGTTTGTGGAATGCTATATGATTATTTTTTATGAAATAAACATTAACTTTGTTACATATCTACGTTTTTTTAGCAATTCCTGATTACTATTATCATAGCAAGAGTTTACAGGACTCCGAAATACAGTTGCTAAAAGCGGTACACCTCACAGTTGGTATTTAAGTTGCAACTCCTGTAAACTTGAAACTGTCTGTCTGTTTGTAAAGCGACCGCTCGACGATAGTCTGACGCCTGAAGCCCTTCTGAAATCTATGTTACTTATAGAACGAGAGATAATACCAGGATATATTACGGTATTTTATACCATGATTATGTGAACGTCTAGTTTTCACTAGTATAATATACATCTATAGGAATAAAATCTAATAGATATACTCGTAGTACAGTTTTTATCGCGATTTCCTGTCAAATATGATGTGATGGCGACGAGTTTTGCGAATAATTTCAATCCTAATTTTTTTTTATACAATGTGTAATACAATGTATTTATTTATAGTTGGCGTTTTGTAAATAGTTTCTCGAGCGATATTGATATAAAAAATGTATTGAATATCCGTTGTCTTTGTTTTGATAACGTCCAACTCCGTTCAAGGTCCAAGTTATGATCCTAATATTGTTCTATAGTGTTTGCAAGTGATTTTCACTGAATAAATTATTACGGATTGAGAGAACCCTGAAGCTGTTTTCATACAAATTTACAACTAATGATATTTAGAAGCAATTTAAGTTTGGAGTCGACAGGGACTATATTGGCGACGTCTGCAAGGTCCAAAACCGGGTATAGTTTATATTTAGTCGTCTGTCTGTGGAACTTCGGAAGCTCAACTAGAACTTAAATTACGGTTTGAATGCTCCAACTTATTTGGGCAAAGATATTTTTGTAGATGTTTAAAGTTTTGTGCAATTTAAGTTGCAGATGGGAAAGTTTTATTTATGTTCCGTAACAGCTCGTATATTTTTATGACTATTTATAGTGACGGATAAAATTGGTTCAATGAACTGGACAAGTAATCTTTATAAGTGTTGTTATTTTTTTTTATTATTATAAAAAAAACATTCGTCTATAACGTCAATTACCTTTTCCCAGTAGTGGGACGAAATAGGTTAAAGAACAAAAAAACGTCTAGTGTAAATACTAAACTTTTTTAGTACACAAATAATTATTCTTTTACTCTACCTGTGCAGGTACAGTTCTTGGAAACGTTGTGGTTCACATCTTATTTGAGAGTTATATTCTATCTAAGTTATATTCTGAGTTGTGTCTGGGTGTTTTCTATCTATTAGGTATATGTATGTATTTATGTAAAAAAAGGATTTAAGTATTATATCAGTCATCTGGTTACCATAACACAAGCATGTTGCTTAGCTTGGGACTAGATGACGTTTTGTGAAATGTCCAAGGATATTTATTTATTTATTTATTCTAATAATAAATGATCAATCTCACCTGTGTGCAGCATATTTTGGATTAAGTATTAATTGTATTTATTACTTCTATTATTATTTTTATTTTTAAATTATTTTTTTATGTACTATTTGTAGTTTGTGAGAGAAAATAAATAAAAATGATAAAAATAAAATGATTTATCATACAAATGATTTATTTATTTATTCTAATAATAAATGATCAATCTCACCTGTGTACAGCACTCGGTGACGTTATGATGCGCGCCCTGCGTGGGCCGCAGTCTCACGGACACGGGGCGCAGCGCCTTCCCGAACGCGTTCTCTGCGTGACAGAAGTAATCGCCCTCGTCGGCCTCCGCTATCTTCTTTATAATCAGACGCATTGTGTATTTCGTTTGATCCTGCAAGAAAAAAAAACATTAGTACCTGCACCCGTGCAAAGTCGGGACGTGCTGCTAGTCTCTACTAATATCTCTACTAATATTATAAAGAGATAATGTTGGTTAGAATGTATGGGGAGGTCATTCCGCGCCGCGCGTTTTCGTCAGCGCGATCTAGAATCGGGTAATTTTTACTAGCGCCATCTAGTACTGTAGGCTATATTTTGTCTCGGTAGCATTATTAGTACACCCGTGCAAAGCCGGGACGTGCTGCTAGTGAAAATATAAAAACGTTATCCGTTTCAAAGACAAAACGAAAGCATTAAATATAGTAGCAAAAGGTTTTAAAGCGACAGTATTCTACACGAAACACTATCACACTTTTATGAAGTAAATAACTGACTTTATTTTGTATGTAAAATTACATCCGACATTCATATAATCGCGAACATCAGATATCAGTGAAAGCAATCACGTTTTATTCATAAATGCCACTCGCGTTATTTAAATCCATTCACAACAGTTTCATTAAATTACGAGAAAATTCAGAATACTGAAAAGAAGCGTGTGGAAAATGAATTAATTTTGTTTACGCTGCGTTGGAGTTAGATTTACATAAAAAAATGTACCTGTTTATGTTTATTTAGATGTTATTTTGATTTGTCTATATTATCTATACTAATATTATAAAGATGTAAAGTTTGTTTGTTTGACGGAGGTAATCTCCGAAACTACTCAGGCGATTTCAAAAATTCTTTCACCGATGTGAATGCACTATCGGGAATTCGGGATGGTTATAGGCTATATTTTATCCCGGTAGTTTCATGACCCGTGCAAAGCCGAAACGTGCTGCTTTTACAGATACAAAGACCTTATATGTTTACCTCAGCATCAGCAAGCAGCTGTATAGCGTAGTTAGGTCCGTCGATGACCGGCGTCCTTCCATTAGGGTCCCTCCAGAAGGCCACGCTGGGTTTGGGCAGCGCCTCCACGCGACACTCCAGAATGACCGCGTCTCCTGCCGCCGCCATCGTGATGCCGGACGCTTGGATTATCGGTATATCTGTGTGGAATAGGGTTGAGAATATAGACACAAAAACAATATTCAAAAATATGTCGCTTCATAATATTGCAACTGGTGTTTAAATAACCCAGAACCCTTTAGAAAGGATAATAGGTCCATCCATCCTTGGATATTCCACACAGCGTCATCTAGTCCCAAGCTAAGCAACTTAATGCTGGTGTTATGGTAACCAGATGACTGATATAATACATAGAAACATTTTTTTTTGTACATATAACATATTATAGATAGAAAACACCCAGACACGGAACAAATATCTGCAGAACATACAAACATTTGTCCCGTAGCGGGGATCGAACCCGCAACCTCGGCGTCTCAGCCGGGCGTTCACCCAACTGCGCCACAGAGGTCGACAAAATTGACCGTGATGCGGGAAAATAGTCAACTTCACAATTACGAGAGCAAAAGTAGTATAATTTGTGGCTTAGAGTGAAACTATAACCTCCATCTTTTTTTTAAGTCGGGTAAATATTAGATAATCATCATAATCGTAAAAGACATCTTGTCAAAGACTCAAAAAGATCCGTATGTAAGGTACATTAGCTATGTAAACTATGATTTTTGAAGACTTCATTTCTCGAAAGACGTCGAATTTAAGAATTACTTAAAACTATTCACTACTAGCTGCGCCCCGCGGTTTCACCTGCGTAAACCCCGTTCCCGCGGGCATATCGGGATAAAAAGTAGCCTATGTGTTAATCCAGGGCCTATCTACATACCAAGTTCCAACCAAATCGGTCCAGCCGTTTTTGCGTGAAAGAATAACAAACATACATACATTCTCACAAACTTTCACATTTATAATATTAGTAGGAAGGATAGGAAGTAGGATAGTAGTAAGGAAGTAGGATAGGATAGTAGGAAGGATAGGAATTAGGGTAGTAGGATTCTCATTTACCTATTTCATACCTCCAGGATAACCTTACCTTCAGTGCTAATTCTAAGGCCATTTGATGCATGCTCTCAATCGCTTTGATCTGTAATATTTGATAGTAAATAGAAACTTACGTGAGATGTTGATCTTCCTAGACGCCTGCATGGGGGTTCCGTAGCCGTTGTCAGCGTAACACGAGATCTGGTCCATGTCACGGGTGACGTTGTGGATGACAGTCACCATGTGACGTGTCACTTCCTGTCGGACTAGACGACCTGGGAAAAATGACTTTTATTATAACACATTCAAGGCCCAAGCCCTCGAGCTCGAAGGCGAGGGCTTGGGCCTTGAATGTGTTATATTTATTTTAGTGCGTCCGGGGCATCCAAAGTGTTAATATTTCGATAGTTGAATGTTTTAAACATTGCATTAGCGTTTCAAAATATTAAAATAATGTGTTTTAGCGTAAATTAGAAGTATCATTAGCAAATCAAACCATGATAAAAATTACTTATGATGTGTACAGTTTAAATAAACAAACTAATAATAAATGCTTTAGTTTTTAATTAAAGCACACTTACTTAAGAACTAGAAAAACTTTTCACTCAGACTTTTAAGAATAATTAAATAATTTAAATTTGAATTGCTGTAAACTCTAAATAATCTTAAATAGCATTTCATAAAATTAAATTGTTATTGATTCAAACTTAATTTAGATTTTCAATTCTTTGCGAAGACGTCTTTGTATGAAAATCAATTTAAAATCGGGCGTAAACAATTCACTAATCAGAGGCGATACTCGGCTCGATCCAATTAGAGCCGGCTTTCAAATCGATCAGTAAAACACAATACGTTCAAACGTATAGGAAATTGGTCTCAGCTGGTGAAGCCGTTAGCTGACGGACGTAAGTAAACGGCCTACAGATAAAGAACACCGGTGTGTAACGACCGTCAGTTAGAAAATACAACGTCAATTTACCGGTTCCTATAACCAACTTACGGATGGTCGTACGACTTTCGACATAGCAACGTTCGACATAGCAACCAAAAAGTTTCATACATTTTATGTTGTAAAAACAAAGTTATGGTGATGGGCTAACGGACATCCGTACGTTGTGTAGTGACGGTTCGCTTGACGGCCGCTTACGAACGGACGGTCAAAGCAAGGGGTCTATATACTGGCTCGTAAGCCTCTCTCGATTACCTAGAAATCCTAGTTTAAATCAAATTTCTCCAGTCTGTATGGGAGTTATTTTGAAATACTTTGTTGCTTTTGATGATACTCGCACGAGAATATATTTCTTGTTTTAAATTTTCAAGTTTTAAGGGTTTATATCGTAACGGTAATGTGTAGGCATTTTGTACTATGGAAAACTATTTCAATTAAATAACTTATGTCTAATTATTAACACTTAAAACGAGATATTTACCATGATTTGTGGATTTATGAGTTTCAGTAATCATGGTAAATATCTCGTTTCAAGTGTTTATAATGTTCAAATTTAATGTCCATGAAAAACATCTGATTTATATTTGCTGACATAAAGATTATTGGTTGTATTTAAACTAAATAAATATGCAAAAAACTATTTTTTTAAAATTATAATCTATTTTCCAAAGAGAGGAATAGTAATTGTACTTTAAAAGACATTTTAAAGTTATTATTCTGGGATACAGACAGACCTCTTGAACTGAGACAATTACTTCATTTCATTTGCCAAATTAATTTTGATTACAGCAAATTATATTAAATGTAATGAAGCGACTGCTACATTTATAGTGGGGGATGTTGAAATATATTTAGAATAATATTTGGTCTGGAAAACGTAATGATTCTTGAAATTTCTCAATTAATTTTATGTCTGATTTAAATTAGACTCTAAATTATTATATTTAAGTATATACTTTTGAGTGGTACTTCTGTATCGTGAAACTGTATAATATATATAGAAACGATACTTTAGTTAGATAGTAATAAAAATGAAGAGTCAGAGCGTTTGTCCACCGCCGCCGTCACCGTCACGTCACCGAGAACGAGATGACGGCGCCGAAGTAGCGGTACATACATTTACATTACATTACTTAGCCGCGTGTCCACCGCACATCCGTCACCCGAGCGCCGTCATCCCGGCCGCCATACTAAACTCCGCCCGAAATAATCTCGTTCTCGGTGACGTGACGGTGACGGCGGCGGTGGACAAACGCTCTCAGGTGTTAAAGTAATAAAATATTATGTAAACCGTATGATTAAAATTATAATACTTAAATATAATTTTATTCATACGGTTTACATAACATACACAAAATATTGGAAGCAATTTCTCCAAGTCAACGCAATGCCTACGGTGCTACGCCGTAGTGGTTCGTAGAGCCATTGTTTATTTTTAAGAATCTGAGTTTTTGACTGCCTATTCTCTCAAAAACTATACTGTTAAATAAAATCTTTATACTGTTAAAATCAATAAAAAATTTACAAAATCCATGAAAGGATTAAATTCAACCCGATAATCTCAGATCTTAACTTATGCTACGGTCAAAACGAATCTTAAAAAACGAACTTACCAGAGATATAGAGTGAGATGGTCGGCGTAGGAGTTCCCATGGCGATGCAGAGGATGGTCATACTGGAGCCTTCCACCACCAGGTTCACTGGATTCACGGTTGGCGGCTGCACAGATTTATTTTATTTATTAGCCATTTATTACAGATTACATTTAAACCTTAACTATGACTATGTCTATGGCTGTACAGACGAACATGTTTTAACAATATCGATGTACGACATTTTCATACACTGATCTAAGCTGTGTTTTTTGTGTAGCTCGACCCGATTTGTAGTGACAATGTCGGTGTTGAAAAAACGTAAAAAACTTATCAATCAAGTTCAGGCTTTGCTCGGAACGACGTAGTTTTCAGGACACATTTTACGCTAAACTTGCAACCCATTTTAGAGTGACGAAAGTTTTTCTAGTTACCGAATAAAATTACCGAGTTTGTATCAAGCGGGAGGTTTTTAATTTCGCAGTTTATTTTCGGAAAGTTTAGTTATAAAGACTTTTGTTTGCATTTTAAGTTATTGTTTATTTTTCTTCCTATTAGCTCGCTTCAAGAAATGAAGTACAGTGATTACGAAGAACTTGAAATATTAGAGGAATATACATTTTATAAAATCGTTTTACAGACGCAAAAAATACTGTATTTTTAATTACTTAATAACGAGTGTATGATATGTATTTTATACAACTTAGCTCTGCATACGTATGAATTTGGCTACGGGAAATAAAAGTCTATTGAAAAATTAAATAAACAAATAAATAAATATGAATATAAATTTGGTACATCAATAATGATGGACATACAGGAATCTTAGTATTCGATCGAATACGCGGAGAACGTAAGAGTAGCTCGTTAGTTTCGACTTTTTAATTATGAAAGTGATTTTTCTCATGGCCCTTTTTGTACCGAGATATTATTCTTATTCATCTTAACAAACATTTTTCATACACAAAGCTCTGGTTTAATCCGACCATTACTCAATACGTTTAAAGTTTTTGTTGTAACGTTTTAACGTGTTTTTGCGAGCCTTTCTAATCTACACTATCTTCTACACTAATATTATAAAGAGGAAAACTTTGTTTGTTTGTTTGGTTGTAATGAATAGGCTCAAAAACTACTGGACCGATTTTAAAAATTCTTTCACCATTCGAAAGCTACATTATCCACGAGTAACATAGGCTACTTTTTATCCCGATATTCCCGCGGGAACGGGACTTACGCGGGTGAAACCGCGGGGAGCAGCTAGTCTTTTATAAAAAGCAGAAAAGCCTGCAAATTAGGCATTCTCTGGAGCAAAGTAATCCTGGTTTAGAAAAGCATTTATCGGAAAAATAAAATGGTCTCTAACACTTCGTTACCGTACCATCCCCTTTCAGTCCGTTTTATTGCGCTTCAAAAGAGCCATTTGCATTTTTTGATGGAAGGGGCGATAGAGAAAGCTCGTAAGGAAGGATGAAATCTTGCCGCTTGTAATATCTCTTGTTACTTGATTCGAAATTGATGAATAGAGGGTGAGGTTGAAGTCAGTTCGCGTTTCTGCTGATCATTGTTTTTGATTACAATTAGCGTAATTTCAAATCTTTTGATCATAAATCTGGGCAAGATAAACAAAAAATGTTGTTTTGGCTGAAAAATCTGCTACATTTTTAACAATATAAAGCCGATGTTTGGACTAAAATAATTATCATTTTTAACAATTTATATGGTTTGTTTTTTGGGGATTACTGAGGGAAAGTCTAAAATCATGAGAGATATCGTAAAGTCATGTTAAGACTTAGGTGTTTAGAGCTGAATATTATAAATTCAGACACAATAAATAAATCCAGAAACAAATATTTGCAGATCATTCATACATTTGTCTCGTAGCGGGATCAAACCCGCAACCACTGCGTCTGAGGCACTCACTGCGCCACAGAGGTCTATAGAGAACTTACCTCAACATACGCTGGGTAAGCCGGGTCGGTCCACGCCAGCAGTGTCTCGGAAGGCTGGGAGTCACCAGCCGCCGCGTGAGCCCTCACCCACACAACGTACTGCGTGTTCGGAGTGAGCCGCTCGAGCGTGTGGCCGGGGACTGTTGTCGTTATGTTTGTCACGTTGCCTTGGCTGAGGGCCGTGGGCGATTTGAAGAACATACTGTTAAATGGAAATGAAATTTGTTCAGGAAGGTCTTAACTTATCTTTTACTTATAAATCGAAAAAAATATATAACTGGGGAAACAATGTATGTATGAGCTAGCGGTTCATCCTGTATGATTGTATGATTTTTTCTGTATGATTTAAATGTAGCTATGAGATTGTAACATTTTAAAACCATGTAGGTACACTCACAAAACGAAAAGGTTGACTTGTTTCGAATCGATCTAAAATGGCCACTCTGCAATTTCTTTTTGAATCAGATTTACATTCTAAATTCGAAATATTACAGTTCACTCACCTGACTTAAAATCCATACTAATATAATAAAAGCGAAAAATGTGTGTGTTTGTGTGTCTGTTTGTCCGTCTTTCACGGCAAAACGGGGCGACGGATTAACGTGATTTTTTGTGTGGTGATAGTTGAAAGGATGGAGAGTGACATAGGGTACTTTTTATCCCGATATTCCCGCGGGAACGGGACTTACGCGGGTGAAACCGCGGGGCGCAGCTAGTAAAATGATATAAAAGAATGAAGACAACACAACTCACGTGTATGATATCTTCTCGTCGGGCTGTGAGAACTGCGGCGGCTGCCACGAGAGGGTGAGCCACGTGGCCGAGTGCGACGACACTGACAGCGAGTGTGGAGGCGACGGAATACCGGACACCTCCTTCTCTTCTGTATATACATTATATTAAGTTAATATTTATAATTATGTTTCCAAGTCGCGATAGTTTAAATAGTATTTTATTTACATATTTAAAAAATATAATTTAAACTAATTTTAGTATTGGTTTAACTTATGGGCCAGAGAGGCCTTCGTCCTTCTTTTCATTTACAAACAAAAACAAAATATCACACATGACCTAACATACACACATTGTGTAGTTTATTATTCTTTATTCAGCGTTATTTCACGTATAAATTTATTTGAAGTAAACCTTTAAATAGCCGAATATTTTGCAAATATCACAGACACAAAGAAACTTTTATAAATTCAAAGCAAACTCGTGAAAAAGCAGCTGTCTCACGCATGTTTGAGCCGACCCTAAACTTCATTTCAGTTCGAAGCTCTATTAACATATTATGCTAAGTTGGTTCTCACTTTTATACATATTTTAATGTGGGACAATAAACTTCTTGAAAGACATGCTTCGTGAATTATGTCTACATGGGTTATACATGAATATTATTCTGAAATAATCTGAAAAAAAAAAATCTAACTACATGTTCTATTAAAAGTTTTGCATGATCAAAAAAATAAACAAATAAATACATTTTTTGTCGGTTACTCCAAAAAATCATTTTTTTTGACGTATCGATAGATACAAATGCTATAAAAAACGACAACAAAATAAGACTGGCAATTTTTATAAATTTGTGTGAATATACAAGTCCGTTTGTAATTTTTTATGTCGAGCTTTGACAATTTACAGTTCCCATGGGATGACAGAATGACTCGTAAAGCCATCGTCCAAGATCTACGGTAAAACTTGCGAATGTACGTGACTGATTTTTTTCTGAAGTACTCGTAGTTTTTCCAGATCAACCAATATAAAAATATATTCTTTGTACTGTTCTTTCTAAAAATTTAATTACTGTACAATATATAAGATGATAAACATAAAAAAAACAATGTTTCCTGTACCAACTTTACGATTTTCAGGTTAAAATTGTTCTTAAAGCATTAGGAAATTGCTCACGTAAAAATATTGTCGATTTAGATACCGACAATGTTTCGATTCTTCCGGAGAATCTTCATCTGGGTATGAGTATAGGCGCGTTACTACAGTGTGCAACGCGCCCGCGTGGAGTGACCATACTCATACCCAGATGAAGATTCTGAATGTCTAGTACAACTTACGATAGTTTTGAAAGTGATAAAGTAAAAAGTTTTAGTTTAAGCTGTGGTTTAAGTTAAGTTTTAGTGAATATAAATAGACTCACCCATGCCGGTGACATTGAATAGCAGCATGCTGGAAGGCAGAGACTCCCCGTGCTCGTTGACTCCGACCACGAACACGTGGTAGGTGCTGTTGGCTTCGAGTTGCTCGATGTGAGCCGCTGTGTCCGTCACGTTCATTTGCTGGGAGAAAGAAAGAAAAGAAAAAAGACATTTATTTTTGAAGAGTAACATAAGTAGTACTGTTGGCTTCCTCACTAAGCAGTGCCTGTATCGAGGAAGTCTGTATTGGAATACATAATTTTCTGAAGTCCACAATCTCAAACTGGAGTTTGAGATTGTGGACTTCAGAAAATAATATAAATATTAGTCACATTATAGCTTTGAAAGAAAGAAGGAAAGGAAGAAAAATGTGTTAATTTCTGTATCACCTCAAGGATCACCTTAAAAATGTACCTACAGTACTTTAATGTGCAGTATTGGTCTATACCTATGTGGCTGTATGAATGACTGATTTAAATCTAATATACCTACATTTTATTTTATAAATACATACTCATTATAGATAGAATACACCCAGACACGGAACAAATACCTCCAGAACATACTAACATTTGTCCCGTAGGTTCGAACCTGCAACCCTTGTCTCAGACGGGCCTTCGCCCACTGCGCCACAGATGTCGTAATGCCCGGCAGTAATACATTAGTTTACAGGTGTACTCACGTTATAGCTAGCCTGCATATGATTATAACTATACGGCAAGGTGTTGTTGTCTAGTTTCTGCCAGTGCACTATGTAAGTGGTCGCGTTAGCGCCATCTGTCGGCGCCGTCCACTCCAGGAACACCTTGTCCGGGGAGACGACGGCGTGGAGCTCGCGCGGCGGCCCCGGGAGGATGCCTGTCCCTGGATAATACAAAACGATGTTTAAGCCGGACTGCCTTACGAAGAAAAAAGAACAATGTTCGAGATGAGGTATCTGACTTATGTAGGTAATCTGTGATAATACACATAAATCAGATATCAAACAGAATTAAGTATGTATAAAATATAGTTTTTTTTTTATAAAAAAGTATTTAATAATTAACAAAGCAATCAAAATTGAACAGAAAAATACAACAACCAAAGACTAGATCTATTTACAACTTTTCACATACCTTCCTCAAAGCACTGCACTATATTCCCGATGTAAGGCACGCAAGTATTGACTCCCCCGGAGAGCGCGCCCGCGCACACGCCGCGACAGCTCGCCGGCACGCCGCGCCGCATGCAGCACGCCTCGTGGTTACGACCTGGGCAAGAACCTGGTTCATACCTCGAACAAACACTGTTTCTAATAGAAAAATATACTTAGGTGGGATCACCTCGAATCGTCTTATGCTTGGTCATCTGAAAAAAAATCAGACAAGTACTCGCTGGTGTATACTAATCATCGACTTATTAGCCAGTAGACTCCCAATACCTACAAACTCACAATACAAAAATGTCTATCAATCAACCGAGGTGTGTGGGAGCGGGAAAGTGCGCGCTAAATGGTCCGTCCAAGGTCATTGGCAAATCATGACAAATCAGAAATGTTGACAGGTCACTAATTGTCGTTATTGTTCTTCAAAACATGACGTGGTAAGAGATTAGCACGTTACCTAGCTTTTGTTTTCTGAAATCCATCACATTATTCAAAATAACCAAGTCGTGTCGTGCTACGTCAAGATATGGTTATTTGAAGAATGAGGCGGCAGACCTCTCCAAAAAGAAAGAGAGACATATAGATGGAACTGATATCTAAATCTTATCACTTTGGTAAATAGGAGTCTTACCTCCAGCCCCGCACCGCAGCAGTTTATGGAACTCCTGCGCACACAGCGGCGCCAGCATCCTCAGATCTGACATCTTGGCGTCGTAGGAGCACAGCGGCATGCACACGCCCGCGAGCTGCACTCGCTCGCAGCAAGCCGTCACGTTGTAGTAGTTAGATGTCTCTTCCTCTTCCTCTATCACCTGGGTAGGTTACAAACAAGTGGTACAATAAATTTTTATATATTTATTTCTGTGTCAAACCACACATAGGTATTTCATCAGAAAATTCATTTGAAAATCTTAATAAAAGTTCCGACTTCGGCAGAATTCGAACCTGCGATGATACAAGCGATCGTCCTCAAGGCGGACTGCTAGATGCCAACCCAGCTAACAAAGCCTTACTTGCCGAGGTAGAAACTATTAAGATCAAATATCGGTTTATAGCATCTACTACTACTCGTAGAAATATTATAAAGATTTTCAAATAAATTTTCTGATGGTATAATTAATTGTTCAAACTGACTTCTGTTGCACAAGAGTAATGTGCACTCAAGGTTTCTTCTTCTTTTATCACCTGGATAGGTAGGTTTGAAACAAGTGATAAAAACAATGAACCTACATTTAAGTTTAACTTTACTGTTTAAAGGTTGGGCGCGTATCACACAGTGGTTGATGCGCAACTCTAAATTGGCGCCGCTGAAAACCAGCGCTTCAATTGCCACGCAAACCCTAAAAATATTTTAATGGGACCACACTGTGCCGGGTATACATTAGGCAACATAAGTTAATACACAGTTTTTTTGTTTTTATAATTTATTTTTAACTTTTTTTACTGTAAGGTACTATAATTTCTGTGCCGCTAAGTTTGTGCCTCTTACCTGACTCTGCGTCCTGAATATGAGCCTCGGTGAAGGATCTCCAACGCCGTGCTCGTTCACCGCTTCTACGAATATCTCGTAATCTGCATTCGATTCTAAATCCTCCAGTATGTAGGGCGAGTGGATCTGCAACAATATAAGTGGTTAGAGCTGATTTTAAGTAAAATAGAAGACTAGAATTATGTCCAATCTGTATTTATGTCTTTATTTTACCATTTTCGGTTTATTTGTGAATCCTGTCTTGTTGAATTTGTCTTTAAAAAGATAAAGGTGTATTGGTTAGTTGTATTTTTAACTTTAATTGACCCACAGCTGGGTAAAAGTCTACGGAATATAATTATTTAAAAAACCACCTCGTATGTTGTACTCTTTAAACTTCAACGATCAATAATTTAGATTAAGCTTCCTTTAGATATAAAGATGTGAAAATCAATCCGCGATAAACCCTCGCTTACCACTCTTCCGTAATAATATAATTATACCCAAAAACTGGGTTAGTCGTTCAAAAACAAAGTAGGTATAACATTATGTTGCCGTATTTTTGTTTTTGAAATCGGGTTTAAGGCTACTTATGCGTCTGTAACTTTTCCAATTACGTTTTTTTCCATGGTTCAATATCTTACGAAAATACGGGATAATCTTTCGATTTTTTAATTCTGCCTTTCTTTGAATTATCTTATGCTTATATTTTTTATTTAACATTTATAATAATAGGCCCGTGTGCTCTAGGTAAATTACCGGCTCATAGCGCCGAGTTGATCTAGATCAAAAACCTAAATAATAATAATTAATCATTTATTTCAGACAATTTACCTACATCCATAATAATTAAATTCTAAAGCTAATAATATTTGAAAAACACTAATGGCATGCACCTGACTGCAATGAGTGACATACTCGCAGTCCAACCTACTTGTGAAAGCACTCAGAATTATTATTTATGATTGCGTTTCTATTTATCTGAACACGTAACACAAAAAGAAATAGATAAAAACGCAGTCTATTATTTATTCCTTATATAAGTTGACATAATAACTCTCATTGTGGTGAACATTGTTGTAAGTTTCCAGATTATTATTCCCGAAAACAAATGAAACAACTTCTGAACAAAAGCTACCTTTTTCCGAGAGATTTGGTTTGATCGCAACTTAATTCTATTTAGGTACATAATCGTTGTAAATGATTCTATGGCAGAGTTCCAGGACTTTCAACTTCCTAGATATAGGTACCTGTTGCTTTCAATGGAGATTAAATAAGTATACTCGTATTTATAAGGACTTCTGTCGAGTCTACCAGAAGCAAGCAGTTCGTATTGACTTTGTTATTTCTTAAAATAATACATTTTATGTTACTATTTTAACAAAATAGCCACATATTTCGTTGCCATTTATCCAACCAATATGCCCACAGTTATTGTTTTTGCATTTGGTAATTCAATGTCGATAATCACATGATATTGTAGGATAATTCGGCCTGTGTTCACACGTCTGTTTAACTGTAGCTTAATGAAATAGTTTGAGCAATGTCCCGTGTCCCAATTTGAGTATGTAAAGTAGAAGGATTACGTTTGTACAATGGAATTTATCCAGCGCCGTGATGTTGAATCATTTTGCATAATTCGCGTTCATGCGTAAGGTAATTCAGCTAGTGTTATTTCTGAAATATATTCAGCCAATAATTCACTGACATGGTTTACTATGATTTATAGATGTTTTGTGAAAACATGAGCGGTTTTCCTCGTTCTATGTTGAATAATCGAAAAGTTAAACGAGTAATCGATAAAACGCATTTTCACTATCTTTGTGGTTCCAGTGGGTTTGAAATAAAATTTTATTTCGCGACTTGAACGCCACCGTGGACACAAGTAGACTCTGTTTATCACTGCTACTGTTGGCCAAACATAAAGTAAAAAAAGTATCGTGTAGAATGGCGGTGATAAGTGTACCTACCACTACGTAACTTGTGTCATGATGGGGTAAGAAATATGAAGACTCACCTTTTCCAATACCCGGTATTCATCCCCAGCTTGCAGCGTCTTGTAATGCAGGTTATAGTACTGCACAGTATCGGGCAGTGTGACTGGTGGTGACCGGTGTACCACGGCGTAGTCGGTGTCGATGTTGGTGAGGTAGAAAATATAAAGACTCACCTTTTCCAATACCCTGTATTCATCCCCAGCTTGCAGCGTCTTGTAATGCAGGTTATAGTACTGCACAGTATCGGGCAGTGTGACTGGTGGTGACCAGTGTACCACGGCGTAGTCTGTGTCGATATTGGTGAGGTACAGGCGGGAAGGGGCTCCGGGGAGGACGCCGTAGCCTTGCAGGAGGCAGTTGGTGTAGGAGCTCATGTAGCGGAGACATCTGGCGAATAAGTCACAATGTCAAAATATTATCGTGCTATTCACCTTTTTGAACTATCGCGACTTGGAAACATTTTTACTTGGAAACATTTTTATAAATATTATCGGGACTTAATCGCGTATATTTTCATAGAAACATTGGCATCATTTTCATCGAAACATCGAGGTAAATAAAATGTAATAAAATAAATTCCAATACGCGATTTAGTTCCGTTAATATTTATAAATATGCCATTCACTTTGTTTAAAAAAGAAAGAAAGGATAACTTCTGATTCGTCTTATAGACTTCGTTATTTGACTTCATTTACCGATACTACTGTTTATGGTCTTATTTAGGTACACAATGGTTTAGTTAGGTGTTGGAGCTATTCAATCTTAACAATGTCCCAGGCACTACAGTGTCAAAGATTGCCTCCTGACGCTGTATAAATACAAAGGCATGAGTATACCACAATATTTATAAAGTATAACTTACTTAAAATGATTAAAGTCCAAATTGGTGATGTTTCCACTGCACAGCGGCAGACAGGAGTCAGGTAGACCACGTGACCGACAGCACGGCGTGTGGTCCATGCCGTTCCCCAGACAGCCGAAGGTCACTCCGGCCCAGGGAGCACAAATCATCAGGTCTGTCACCTGCAACTGAACGGTTAAACGGGCCCTTTGGAATGATTGTGCGTTAGTCACAAATGAAGTGCCGAGTTTGCTATGACGATTTTTTTGTGTATATGGAATGATGAGTGGGATTGGAGTGCTAAGTGTGTTGTCAATTTGTGTAAGTGGATATGTAGGTACTGTTGCTTTTGTCATTTTGTGTACATGGATAATGGACGTGTACTCGTTGGTGACGAAACTGTTAAAGTGAGAACACATAACGAAACTAAGTAGAACATAGCTAATGAAAACCATATCCTCTTAAAACCAATGTTTTTAACACTGATTTGTAGATATTAGATAAATCCATGGATACCTTTGATGGATCAACATCAAATGAGTGCTTTCACAAATGATAATGGACTTCAATTCAATTGTACAATTATGGATGATGATGTAATGGTAAAACGTGACACAATAAATTGTTTAAGTGGTCGTCAAAAACTTTACCCAGTCCAAGATGAAACACATTCTATAAACATGAATGAATTGATCGTTTAAATGCTCTTTCCGGTCGAAGATCACACAGAACATGAAACTTACGACAATTTCGAAGGTCTTCGTTGGATCACAGAGTTTCTCGACGCAGCCGAAGTGGGTGACTCCCGCGTTGGTGCAGCAAGATCTCACGTCGGGGAGCTTCGGAGCTGCCGCTACGTCTTTAGGCTTCATCTTACCAGGGGTCAGTGTTAGGGACCTAAAAATGTTTGGAGTTGAAGACGACGACCATTTTTATAAGAAAAAGGTTTTCAAGGAACAAAAACAACAGATTCATAATGTTGTTGCTAAATCGAAAAGGAGAAAAAAAATCAGAAGGACACAAACTAGCAAACAGTGAAACAGGTCCAAATAATTGGATCAGTCATAAGTGAGTGTTTCTAGGCAAAATGATTGGTACTATTCGTGACAGAGAAAAATGTTTATAGAAGCGTATTTACAAAATAATGAAGAGTGACAGAATTACCTGATAGCATAGCTGGGCAAACTTGATCCGTGGATATTAAACGACGTCACTGTGATCTCATACATAGTAAATGGTAGGAGATCATTGACTACCAAGAAGGTTACATTATTTTGAACCCTGAAAGTCTGTGACGTCGCCATTTTGATAGTTTCGTTGGGTTTTATGGAGCTTTCTGAAGGGTCTATGAGGTGTGCGTCGAAGGATCGCAGTGTTGTGACGTTGACTAGGTATTGGATCACTGAGTCTGTATTTTCAATGGGCGGACTCCAAGTTACATTGAGCTGTTTCTCATTCAGTGGTTCGACTTCTACGTCTTCTGGTGGGCTTGGGAGGAGCTCTGTAAAAAAAACTTGCAATTAGTGTATTTTTGTATAATCTTTACCTTCACATTCTATTTTCATTGTGACTGGAAATCATGACAATTTAAGTACTACTCTTTTCTCCGATTATTTTATAGAATAAGAAATCAATGAATATCGACTTATTTTCTTTCACTTTCTTCCAGAACAAGTGCACGGAATGATGATGATTACGCAAACAAATACTTGGGTGGGTTCCTCCTCACGGAGGCTTCCCCCCGCGCCCCGCGCAGCGGGCCGGCAATGACACTTGGCCGAACAAACTCGTAGCGAAAGCTACTTCCGATTTTACTTTTACTTATTTTTAATAACAAAATTGTACCAAGGCAAACAAAATAAACTACTTATTATACATTGTTGGAGAGGCGTTTCCATTAGCAAGAAGACCCAATCCTCTAACAAATGCCTTACCAATTCCTTCAACGATGCAAGCCAAAGTCTTCTCCATATACGACGCACAAGAATAGTGCGTTTTAATATTATCTGTGACAGGAGTGAACTCTCCTCGGCAGACATCTTGGCAGATGTCCGGTACTCTCTCTTGCACGCAGCAGGGCACGTGGTTACGACCGTCTGCCATACACCTGGGTAAAACAGAGCTCTATTTACACGATGTAAAATTCATGCCTGTTGCATACAAATTGAAGCAATATTTGACTATGTATTTTCTAAGCTACGAAGGTTGAGACAATATAATATAAAATAAAAAATATTAAGGCCATACATTTTATGAGGCGTGGACATACATTTAGATATACATAGATACATTTAGGCGTTAAATTTTAGAGAACTAGTAAGACAAAGTGCGCTATTGGTTTTCAAAAAATCTTAAGCCAATAGATGGTTGTGCAAACAAACCTTGAGATTTTTACGATATGTACGTATCCCATAATATACTTACGTCTTGATATGCGTTATTGGGGACTAAGCCTAATGTATCAAAATAGACGCTTTGAAAATAACATACTTAACAATAGCAGGGAAATCTGGTTGACAGGTCTCAGGGTCCTGCCCCGTTCCTTCCAGTATGGTCTGTATACTGCAGAAGCCGAGGCAGCTCTTGCTGACGTTGGCGGTGATGCAGCAGTCGGTGTAGTTGTGAGCGAGCGCTGTGGTGGACAGTGTCGGCATGTTGGCCGAGTAGCTGTCTGTTGTGTTCACGTGCTCAGGAGGGGTGAGGCTTCTTGATATCACTGGAAGAGAAAATCAATTGTTACTCCTGATTTCCATGTTGTTCCCTAGTTCATTTGCATAAAAAGGTTAAAATCTTGGCACGCAGAATTGAAGTAATATTTATGAGGTCACAAGTACATACTTAATCAGGTAGTATTGCGTTTTCATTTCACTTTCTGGCGTTAGATTTGCAGAGAATAGGTTGTATGGTGGACACAACACATGTACTGCTGAATATTTTTTGCGAAAATGTTGTCGATCGTAGAAAAATTCGCTCCATGTTGTAATCAACGTAAAAAATACCCACCAGTTAGTCTATGGAAACTCCTGACAGGAGGTTCTGTGTTCAGCTCGCACATGTAGAGGCCGGCATCTGATGCCTTCACTGCCTTGATGACGAGAGCCCACACGTCTCCGCCCTTCTTGATTCCTGGGCCTTGGAGTGGTTCTTCAGCTGAAAGAAGACATGTGGTCAAATCGAGTAATTGATTAGGACCAAACATCAAATATTTAATCAGTAGTAAAAACATAACACAAACAATGACAGAAATCATCTAGATCACCATGATCAGATAAATAATCTATTTACAGCATGCAAACAACTGAAGGACATGTTGTCGAATATGGAATCTATCTGGCAACCCTGACATTATTTACAGTAAGCAGTTAGACGACTAGGTCACTCTTGACACCCTGTGGCATCACCCAAGTTCTAGCGTGCTCCACTCCCGACCGACTACGCTAAAATTCAAGTTAGAACTCATAAACTTACAGTCATCATGAAGAATATGAACTCTGTCATCTCTGGTGACCCTGACGCCACCCGCAGTCAGCAGCTGCAGGTCCCTTGCTCGCCTCCACAGCACAGGCTTGCCCCTAGCTCCGAGCACCACACAGGTCAGCAAGGCGTCATCTCCACTCCTGACAGCGACGCCGCCTGCTGGCGGTCGCATCCAGATGTGTTTGGCCTCGTCATCTTCTTCAGAACTTCCGGTGGATGTACTGCCGCTTTCCACTGATTCGCTTTTGAATTCTGTTAATAAAAAGTATAATAAGAACATGGTTGTTTTGTAAAGGTAAACGGAAATATTGTAAGGAACCAGTGACTTTCTTATAGAAACGAAGAGCTGCAGCCTGTCCCGTATAAAATGTGTCTTTAAAATGTGAATGTATTCTTAACAATTGATTAAACTAAGAAAGGATCTGGTACAATTTCAACCGTGCTTTGATAACTTAGTCGTGATCATAAGTTTTTCAATGTGCTGTGTTAAATATTTTCGACCTACTAAATTCATTCAAGTTATTTGTGTTGTCAAGGCTGAGTAAAGTTTGCGTGACTACTAACGATGGAAGTAAATGGGGTGGAAATCAATAAAGGATTCGGTCAACAACAGAGACCTTTATTTTCTAAAATCTCTTCAAAGCGATTAAACATGTAATTTAAATATAGGGTACGTTTTAATACTATAAGAAGGTGAAGTATAATGAATCAATTAAACTACAGTAGATACAAAACGCTTACAGCCATTTTTGAAAGAATATAATATGGTGGTCTCATCATTTTTTTGAGGATCTGATGAGGATTTTTAGTGTTATGAACAATGATTACATTGAAGTGCAAGAATTTTCTATATTAAGAAATTGATATAAGAAAATGCTATGATATAATACTGACTGGTAGATTATTTATTATCGTAGATAAAACCCTTATTTACACTAGTGCAAGAACTCAAAACTCTAGAAATTCTTTAAAAGTCAAGCCTGCTTCAATCATTCGAATGTACTCTAAATACTCGAAAGTTTAACTAGTAATGGTTGTCCTTTGAGGTATTTGGCGTACCGACCGCATTCACCTCTTATAAAAAGGTCATCTTTACCCGGGCGAAGGGAAACGTGGAAAGAGATTTGGTTTGTGGTCACGGAGTACGCCTTTTGTATTGTGGGAAGTTTATTGGGTAGAATTTAGGTTTGTATCCTTTGAAGACAAAATAAGGATTTATTGACGACTTCTGAGGCGCAGTGGGTGAAAGCCTGAGACAAAGAGGTTCCTGGTTCTCGCTGTGGGAAATATAAATGTTTGAATAAACGAAAAGTATTTTTCTAGAGTCTGGGTATTTTCTATGTTCATACATGTCATAGAAAATACAGAAAAATGTAATGATCCATAGTTATTGAGGATTTAATTAAGTGAAACATCAGTAATAAAACGACTTTACCCCGGAGCACTGGACATTTCTTTCGGATCTTTATATAGCTTATAGATTCTTTGAAATCGTCCAAGGGGTAGTCAGAGGTATGTCCGAATACATCAGTTAGATACATTATTAAAATATAAAGGCGTGATCGCTAGTGAAGTTAGTGGCCTCACTACATTGTGATTCGGCGCGGCGCGCTCACGTCCACGACGGTGTGGCCGGATAAAGAAATCAACTCAAATTGCGCGTCTCTCCTCAATCCAAACAATATGGGCCGAGACTGCTCTTCAGCTGCAATTGTCGTTTCAATTGCAAGTGGCCTATTGGATTTGTACAGTTTAGTTGTTGAACATTTTCTGATACATTGTATTTTCTTATTTCTAGCTTTAGTGAGTATTTTGGATAGAATATAGAGTTCATTTTTTTTTATCCCTTTAGTGACATAAGGGCAGGGAGATGATGATAGAACTTTGAAAATACATAGCTATAAACTGTTTGTAAATGTATTAAGTGGCATTCCGAACTAATTGAAAAGGTGCCTGCTTAAAAGTTCATTCTAGTTTTTCTTTAAAATAAAATTCTATGCAAAAAATAGAATGCACAAAATAGAGCAATAACCAAGTCTATGCCGGTCCGTGTTCGATGAACCGTATATCTTAGTGCACCGGATTGGTTGCCCGGAGGACCCCATTATGTAATAATGGATTATTCACGATGAAAGACGGTTTCCGACTCACTTGGAAATTTATAAAATCACGCAGACTTAGGCAAGGCATGTTTTCTAAATAAAATGACTTGAAAATTACGAGCTTGTTAAAATAATGTTTGTTTTGAATCTTATACCCAAATGAGTTTCTCCATACTTTTTTGTTTATCGACGATACTTTTTTTAGTTTGTCTCTCATATCTATATTGTCTGGTAGACATTTAGTGATAAGACTGCCGATTGTATATAGTCATATCATATAGCCTGGTTAAGGTATCATAGTTTGTGGTGTTTATTGTTGATTAATTTGTAAATACGAGTATAGTGTGCAGTAAAGTATTTTCTATTTAGGTATCTACATATCTATCTATGCAAAATTTAAGTACTTACTTAATCTATCCACTAGCGGCGTTGTCTTCAATTTTATCTGTCATATCGCGAGTATAGATTGATTGGGACAAAGTAAGCACCAAGAATATTTGTAATGCAAATTAGCTTAGAAAGTCAAGAGTACGTAACTTAACAAGCTCTTATTCGGAGGTCAAACATACCCCATGGGACCCTTGATATTAATATTTGAAGGTTCGAAAAGTGTGTTCGAGAAATTATACCCAGGCTTTTTATATTCAGAAAATTATATGAGGGTCTCTGCAGAGAATCTTCCGAAGTTTTGAATTTGATCTATATACATCAACGGTTCCGCGTAAATTATAAACATCAAGGGAAATTAAGGTGTATTCCCAACGTCTCTATTATCCTTAATATTAGGGTGAGGTTGGGAATTTAAATTCGTAACGTCTGGAAACAAAAGTGAAGCGAATACAAATCGACATTACTGATGAAAATGCTGAGGTCTTTTTTCCGAGTTCAAGTGAATTATATTTATTTAGCAAACACTTGTTACAGGTAGAACTTAGTTTACTTACATTGTCAATTGCCAATACTCAAACTCTAGGTAATTAATTATTGATCAGGCATCAATAATTAATTATAGTCCCTACGTATATTCAGGCATTAGTATGTATTGTTGTCATCCCAAGTGTCAGACAGATTTTACTTTCTTTCATCATCATCATCATCCACAGCCCATATGTGCTGCCCACTGCTGGGTGTAGGCCTCCGTTCGTAAACGCCACAATTACTACACAAGCCAGGATAATTCCTTACTTGTATTTTTTTAGCAAAGTTTATTTGTTTTAATTTTCTAAGAAAATGCCATAATAAAGGCCATTCCAATACCGAAGGATAAGAAATAGATGTATTTGTGTATACAGAGTGAAGAAAAAGATGTATTTGTATATACAGGGTGTGAAAGTGGGCTCGCACAAAGACACGTGACAGAAAACACTCGTTGAGTGCTTACCTGGAGGTGACTACACAGAGCTGCGAAGAATACGCTACTGTTTGTATTAAAATATTTTAGGATATAAGAAGTCCTTTATGTAATCCATAATAATTTCTTTAGAGATTTTTGATATAACACTTATCAAGGTAGTTAGGAAATATCGAGGTAAATGGAATGATATTAATACGCGATCAAGTCCCAATTTTTAAAAATCTTATATTATTAGGTATATCTCATTGAAATTGTTTATTTCAATGTAGCAGAAAGATTATCTTTTTAACACATTCCTAATTTTATATACTTATTTTGTTTCCATTTATAAAATTGCTTAATTTTCTTACTTTATCAATGTTAACCAATTATTTCAGTTTAAATAGTTTAATTCAGGGATTCAATGCTGAGACTCTACAAAGAGTTAACTTTGGTTGAAAGACAGAAATATCTAATGTATTTATGATACACGTACATTTTTTCAACCCATTTCATCCGTGTGTTCATACTGAAAGTGGGATGTGCTTAAGCATCCCTACAGATATCTGAATAAAGCTATTTCCGAGCCGACGCGGCTTCGCTTCTAAAATACAAAATGGCAGACGGTTATTGTTTTCTTTTAATTCAGCTTTGAATTGCTAGGGTAATAATAATACGTGAGATTACATGATGATTTTTAAAACAGTTTCACAATATGTAATAAAAACCCTGTCTTACCATTCGTATCTATCGAGTCAAATTTGAAAATACTCCCAAAAAATAGTTTCAATTAAAAAACATACTCTTGGATTCTTGTCAAATTAGGCGTGTTCAAAAACAAATGCAGTTTGCTAATAATAGTTGTTATTGGTAAATTTACAAACAGGCATATTTAGTTATAAAAACTTTTACATACATATTTTTACTAGTTTTTTAATCATTTTGACATCCCCCTTTCATACTGACTAACCAGAAACATTGTAGGTACCTATATTAATTGGCTGTATTTGCGTCGGCTTAGTGGTAGCTTAAAGGTGTGTAGGCGAGGGTACTCTAACATCCTTCACGCTATGAAAGGACATCCAGGAACAGCTTTTAAATCTTTTTTATGGCGACTTTTGTGGGGACAAATAGGCGGTGGTGGTTTTGTTTAGAGGTGTGGTAATAAAACTACCTAGAGGTGTGGTATCTACTAATATTATGAAGAGATAATGTTGGTTTGTTTCACTTTCAAAACTATCGTGAGTTGTACTAGATATTATATTAATACAACGGGACATTACTCACGTAAATTACTGTCGATTTAGATACCGACAATGTTTCGATTCTTCCGGAGAATCTTCATCTGGGTATGGTAATTTACGTGAGTAATGTCCCGTTGTATTAATATAATGTTGGTTTGGTTGTTCTACGATGGTTTAAACATTGGTTATCCTCATTTTTTACCGTAATCTACTTAACTCATTTATCAGATCTATTCGGCATTTAGTAAATTGAACTATTTCTGAGATAAAGGTCACATATACATATATGGATATTTCGAGAAATCTAAAAAAATAAGTTATTTATTAAAAAAGATAAAAGATCTGTTGAGTTGAGAGGCCTTGATACTAATTATGATTACCGACAAATCACGAATTCGAAGAAAATCTTTGTTTCGTACCAGAAATTCCAAATGTTTGTTAAACATTTCTTTGCTACAATTAGTAAATATATTTTCATTCAAACAAGTGCCCTCGAAAGTGCTCCGTCTGTCAAACATTTTGAGTTGTGCTAATCATTGTTTCATTAAAGAACAGAAACTCATTATTATTGAAGAGGCCAATGTCACAGTTTTTGAAATAGTTATTTCATTTCATAAAATGTTACCACCATCAATTTTTTAGGTTCACAGTAAAATAATACATTATAGTAGTCAGAAATATATAATTATAGACTGGTACGAAGTCTCAAAGGACAGAGATGGTTGGAGAAAATTGGGGGAGACCTTTGCCCAGCAGTGGGACAACATAGGTTAGCAAAAAAAAAAAAAAGTAGTCAGAAAATTTAAAAAACAGATGACAATAAAACTGCGCGCCGCCGCTTCCCTTCCATATCCATCTTGGTGTGATTAGAGTTCCATCTTGGTGTGAATTGACGCTTAGAGTTCTGACCCAGCTATGATTTTACAACTGTGTCATAATCAAAGTCGATGAGGGGTGCCGACAAGCACGTCAATCAGGACCTTATTCTCTCGGATGATTGTTTATTCCTATAAAGGCGATTGTCTCGGCTCTAGAGACGTTATTAAAAAGTATTCTCTGTGGTTTTCTTCTGAGGACGGCCAGTAATATATTCATAAGTAAGGCGGTGAATTACGGGATTTTATGTTGACTTCTGGATGAGTTTGTGTACGAATATTTGAGTAGTCTTTTTTATGAAGTAACCAGACAGTGTGGATCTACATCGCTCAGTTTATTTTGCTCTCTTTTTGGACGAGTTTTTATGATTAACATAGAAGTTCGTATGTTATTTGCAGAACACAAAGAAGTACGAGTATGACCGTATTTCAAACTTTGCCTAGTTTGAAGACTGCGTTACGTATTATGTCCAAAAAATATAAGTTTTGTGTATTCCATGAAATTGTTGATTGGTTTGTACTGATTCTGACGACCTCTGTGGCGCAGTTGTGTTAACGCCCGGCTGAGATGCGGAGGTTGCGGGTTCTATCCCCGCTACGGGACAAATGTTTGCATGTTCTGCAGATATTTGTTTCGTGTCTGGGTGTTTTCTATCTATAATATGTATGTATTTACAAAAAAAATGTATCTAAGTATTCTATCAGTCATCTGGTTACCATAACACAAGCATTAAGTTGCTTAGCTTGGGACTATGTGACGCTGTGTGGAATGTCCAAGGATATTTATTTATTTATTATTATTTATTAATGTACCGATGTTTAGATATTTATTCAAAAAATAAACTATAGTTTTAAGTCCTTATTTTGGATGCGGTCATTAAATCTGTCAATTATTTTATTACACTGACAACGTTTTAAGTTATTTCAATCGAACCATAATAGTAAAATTAGTTCTTTGTTAATCTTTTATTTTATTGACCACTTAATAGGTATTTGATTAATGAGCTATTAAAATGCAATGCACGTGTTAGGTAAGTGCATCAGTAAATCATTTCATAAGTAGCAATTTGTGTCATCCAGCAATTACTAAGCTAAGTGTGAAATAAGCGATTGTTATTAGGCTCTATAATTCTCTTTTAATTGGTCATGTCTTTCCTCGTAATTGCATTCTTTCAATGTAACATTTTTTCTTCGCATTTTAAGATGTAATAACGTATACTTTGTATCATGTCCCTGTTTATTGTAAGTATGGTATAAATAATAGTAATTATGATTCTTGTAGCTTTTTACTATCTTATAGTAAAGTTATGTTTTCACAAAAATAGCATACATACACACATCAACAAAGTCTAGGGATATTGTACATTTCATCAATACCTAAAAATCTATAAGGAATTTTTATAAACAGTAAAAGGCAAAATGGTAGGTCATTTCAAGGTCTCTCATAATAAAATAAAACATTATGTGATTCTTTTGATTTTAATACTAATAATGTTATTTTTTCATCGCCATAGAAAATGAGTATGATAAAAAAACTAATTTTCTTACTGTTTTTTATTAAATAATCATTAATAACTGAATCTAATTTTAAGTTATCAGTGTTGCCACCTCTTACATTAATTACACATCGATTTTTTGGTTGATATTTAAAACTGAATTGCCAATTCCTTTTTTTTTTGAGGTTCTTTTGATTGAGGTCCAATTTTCTTTGCAAGTGTTTGTAAAGTGGTTGTCCCGTCGTCAAATTTGGCCGAAAATCTCTCAAAATTTTTCGCTGTAACATGTCCCAGGTATGCGCGATACGATTTAAGGTCGGGTGACTGTACAGGCCAATCAAAAACATGAAATTCGTAGTTTCGGTGAGCGGCCGATACCAGCCGCGCGGTATGGACATTAGCATTATCGTGTTTGAGTAGAAGTTCTTAGCCCATTTGGATTCTGTGAGGAACAACGACAGACTCTAGTACCTCCTCGTGGTATTTTTGTGCAGTCATGTTGCCTTGGATCCAAACGAGCTGGGTTCGTTCGCCAAGACAAATTTCTGCCCAGAGCGTGATTGTTCCGCCTTGGTATGAGGGGACCTCTTGAGGGTGCTGCAGGCAACTAACTCTTCCTAGAGTTTGCTAAACGCGTGTTCTTCTTGAATCCAGATGAAAACTAAACCGGAACTCTTCGGTGAACAGGTACCAAAGACCATTGTTCGTTACTCGAAGGTAAATGCTCTCGAGCCTGCGAAAACAGCCAGCCGCGTTTGCCACGTCGCAACGCTGTAACATGCAACGGTCTTCGAGCATGAAGACCAACTTAATACAATCTCCGTCGCATGGTTTGGTCGCTTACTAGCAGCTAGGGGTCCCCCTGGAACCTTTGTACTAGTTGCATCGCTGTAAAATTCAGTGGTCTTCTAGCGGTCATTTGGAAAAATCAATCCTATCTCTGCGTAATAACACCGAATCTAACCTTGGGCAGTTTAACTACATCCCTATTACTAAGATAACGTGATCACAATCCTGTTATCACGTCTTGGCTGGCGTGTATGGCCTCAGCAACAACGCGTTAACTAGCACCATTTTCTAACGTGCCCACGGCTCACGGGTTTCACCTCGACTCAAATGACGATGTAAAATTGCTCTTCAAACTCATACGGCCCAACAAATTATAAAATAAAAACAATACAATCCCTTTTTCAATAATTAATTTCAATAAAACAATTTAATTTTTTCTCGTCGAAACACACCTCTAACAATTTTGCCACCGTACTATTAATAATTCTTTTTTTTTTAATTTCCATTTAAAAAAATTTAAAATAGAATAAAAGAGGTTTCAATCGGTATATAAACTTTTAATGAAAACAAACAAGATCTTAAAATATCAAAGCGAAAATAATGTGGTACTAAGATATCCCTAGACTTTGTTGATGTGTGTACGTATTTTTGATCACTGTAGATGTTACTGAAAATTACCAAAAGCAACCACATAAAACAATACAGATACTGTGTACATAACAAAATATTATTTTACTAGCTCGGCTTACGTAAACCAGCTTTCATTTAGGTCCAAAATATAGGCACAGCTGTGGAATAACATACAATAGAATATCGTCGAAATGACAAGGTTTTGTTTGAGCTCACCGCTTCGCAGCGTACGTGGATAATAGGTCTTATTCGCCGGTTTTAACACCATTGCAAAGATAACCTAACCATTGATCGCCAGCGAACAGTTTAATCCAAAAAATTCCTGGCGTTGCCAACCGAGAATCTCCCTTGTCATATGGTTGCAAGGCTTATTATCGCATGTAGAAATTTGCAGGCCATTCGACGACCGTAAATATTTATGTGAAGGTTTTCGGACACCGCAAGGATTCAAAGTGAATTTAGGTTTAATGGAATCAGGCCGCATCAGCACCCCTAGACATTTGTCGTTGCGATAGTTAGCTTTTATGTAAAGCGCTAACGAAATTTCCTTGGGAGGAAAACGACCATGCAATTCCTTTTATGAATCGGATTAACAATTTGAGTTTGAAATTATACAGTCGATACTAAGGGGTTTATGCATAAAAACTTGACAATTTAATACAGGTTTTAGGAACGTTTTAGAACGTTTTTTTCTTGTCACTCATATGTCAACGAAAAGAGATAGCAACAGATTTAATATACGTTTTAGCTAATACAGGTTTTAGGTCGAATATGCATAATGGGGTAATTTTATAGGAAGAGTCAGATTGCATGTGTGAATGTGGAGGAGGGTAAACTTTGGAATTAGGCAACTATACCAAGTTGAAAATGAGGTTGATAACTACGGTACCTACAGCAACAAAATAAAAAACGATAATCTAAACCAATCCAAACAAGACAGACCGATAAAAATCAAAAAATGCACGCGTTTCAGAACTGAGGCTAGTAAAAGAGCATTTTGCATTCAAAAGGTCTTTTGGTTTATATAAAGCCGTCGCTACACTACGCATGGGCGATTGTCTACCAGGACAGATCTGCCAGCAGACTTGTGAATAGTAATGGCACAGCGTTAATGTATTGCTTCCTTTCCTGATATTTTGGTGCTTTTTACACATTATTTTCCCCATGATGTGCAGCGTTTGTTTAGTCCTTGTACTATCAAGCTGACATTTGTAGGTTTAAACAAATCTCTCTAAAGATTTCTGCTTACATTTTTATAATTTTAATTTTTCAGGAATATCATTTAATTACTGTAAAAGGAAGTTAAAGTGTAGTCCTTTTAGTTTTGCTAGTAACTTGCCAACTTATTGCTGCTTTACGTCGTTTCCTCGAAATGTTTTTCATTTCGTGCTCAACACAAGCTTTGAAAAACGTTTCGTATTAATTAATGTAAATAAACAATTAAATGTCAGTCGGCCACCATAGGATAAAGGTAGAGATTTCAGAAAAAAGTGAAGTAAAGTGGCTTAGTGGTTAAGTTTACAAGAGAAAGGAAAACTCATAGAGACCATCATTTAACTTTCCCACTAGGTGAAGTAATTTCTCAAACATGATGAGTCAGAATAAGCCTTATCTTTAGCCGTAGCTAAGTTGATTAACATTCGTAATTCTAAGTTTTTGGGAAAATCTAATCGAATCTGTATTTCAGAGAAAATACGTTTATTACTCTTGCAATTTGTATTAAGGTCTCTAAAAAAGTATCACAGCAAAGAGAAAAAGTTTTCAGCGACTGAAATTAACTGAGTTTTATGAAATTCGTGGATCCTCTGTTCTTTATATGTGGTGGCCGGCATATAACGGGCGTCATTATGATTTTAAATGAATGGATTGTTATGATTTTTATTATAATGCTATTGAAGGGTGCTTAACGTCATTTTGAATTACGAGAATCATTGTTTCTTCGTAATCGATGTTAACCTTAGGATACTACCATTTCCTTACATTTCTCGCTATTTCAGCACCCACACCTTTCTTACTCATGATACCCTAACAGAAACCATCCGTCTTTTCTTTAATGTATACTCTAGTACAGTATTCCTTCTTCTCAAGTATTAATTTAGTATGTAGTTATTTTGCTATGTCTTGTCCATTTATAGATATACGGAGAAGATATGGCAAAATAACTGCGGTTCTGCTATTATGATTTGGAAGCGACCGGCGCTTCCAAATGGATATGACAGTTATAAGCGATTCAGTCTAGGTCCTATAATGAACTGCTTGAAATGCTTTTGACGACAGCTAAGGCGCTAACGTAAAGTTTGAACAGTTAGAACCAATTGTTTAATAATATGTCATAGTAAGCCTCCAGATTTATCTGCTACGTACGACGCACAATTGGGCGTACGGTTCACGCCGATCGTCGCGGCGTCGGTCGGACGGCATCACGGCATCATATCCAGCTCTAATGCTTTTTAACGGCGACTGCTATCTAGGCCGACGATTAGCGTGAAAAATTCCAATTTTATCTCGAAACTAGTTTCATTTCAGAACTGAATTTCAAAGTGATGGAATTTCTGCATGTCGGCGAAAATTCTTTAGTTGAGAGGTACAATCGGAATTTTTTGAAAGCCTAGGCATCAAAATAAGCAAGATTTTGATGCCCAGGCTTTCAGAAAAGCTGGGATTAACAAAGCTGTTAAAATATTACTTTTAATAATTTTAGATTTTAAATATTTAAGAAAAAAGCCGCCTGTTTATTCGAAGAAAATCTGTAAATTTCTCGTATAATTTTATAAAAAAAAAAAAATTCACCGAAAACACAGAAAACAAAACAATGTCATAGCAAGCCTCCAGAATATTAAAATGAATACTGTTTTCAATTGTCAAAATGAGCATGTCTTGTCTACCCACGTCACTACTACAGACTACAACGTTAATCCAACCCCCATTCCGAGTAATAATGTTGACATTGGTGTAGTCCCGGAGCTCGACGTAATTTGCTAAACATTATTTAGCCTGAGAGCACGTAGATCCCATCTGAGTGAAGGAGCTCGTACGCAATTTGCTTAAGTTATTCGCGATATGAGCAAGGCCTTATTGGAAGATTTATTAACTGTTTCCGTAGAGGGTGTACCGAGGGGAATGTGGGCCGGTAATCAATTGATGGTATAAATAAGTGAGGTAAAGATGCTATAAATGGAACACATTTTATTGAAAGGAATGTTATATTTATCTCACTGAATATCAGTCAGATACTTATTGGGTGAAAAAAATATGACATAGTTGGGTAAACATGGCCGCTTTTAATATTTTTTACATCAAGTTATCGTTCTTAATTTTGAGATAAGATGTCATCGTGATACTTTAAGGGCTTTATAATAATCAAAGAAAAAATTTTGGACATTAAAATTAATAAACTATTCACGTAACAAATAGCAATGTAATACAGAACATTTCGTGTAAATATCCTAAAATAGCTTTTACTTTCAAATCATCTACCTTCAATTAATTTCCCTTAAAATTCAAATTCATTTCAAAACTTAACAGAAACTCATCCCGTCGTTTTCGTAATGCAAAACCTAAGTAAACATTGTAGCAAACCCGTTACCCTTAAACTAACTCACTCACCAACATATTCTAGGTAAAGTAGATATCTCACTCTATTTGCTTTAGCCGGCAGATCTGCGCGTAACTAACATAGTTTTAATTACATATAGAAAAGCATATTAGACTAATATGTGAATGTTGGAGTGTTGTTTCGGTTGAAGCTTGGTTAACAGTTTGAGATCTATACTAATATCATAAAGAGGTGATGCCGGTTTTTATATTTTTATTATTGTGTTAAACCATACATGGTATTTCATCAGACAATTTTTAAAATCTTAATAAAAGGTCGGACTTCGGCAGGATTTGAACATCAAAATGTTTGTAAAAGATGTCAATTCACACAATTAATTCATTCGATAAAACAGCTTATTTATAGAGAGAAAAAAGCAGTCTTCTTATTTTAAACAAATATTTTGATACAGACAACCTGCGAGTACGTTTCAACATAACTATCTCTCTCATTCTAAGCTTGCTCATACCGAGTTCCTTATTGAGGCACTCGTGGAAGTAGATAAGGGCGGTATGCTTCTATTACTTTTTGGTGCACAATTAGTGCTAACTAACGATGTTGTACTTGTAATGTAAAAGCTAAAACTAAAGTTGCAAGGGGATTTTCGGAGAGGAAGGTGTGGACTGCGATAAACGTATTATGAGCCTTATTTTGCAGGTTAGACAGTTTTAATTTAAATCTGGGAAACAGGTCTGACAATAGTAGCGATTGAAACTGAGATGAATCATCGCTTGAGACATGATTCACGCTTGAGTATGGACTCAGAATACGTATAATAATAATGTTTACTTGTTTACAGAATAAAGTTATTCCTGACCTTGTGGCAAGAATTAAAAGTTGAAAGTGCTTGTTAAATGCAGAACATATAAGTGTTATTGTTTATCAAAATAAATCGTGTTTACAGTGTTTGCCATTGCATTTAATTGCTTGCTGTGGAAAGTCACCCACGTACATTAGGTATGTACCCTACTGTACCTACTTCATTATAAAAAAACTCCTCTTTCCCATGGGTGTAGGCACAGACCATGGGTGTAGACAGAGACCACGCGTAGTAGCATGACAAATAAGTATTAGAAAAACTTATGAAAAGATTAGGTAAGAAGTACCAAATATTCACTTTTATATTGTGAAAATAATATAATCTCGGTACTTTAGCTGTTGGCTAAGTAACCTGATGTGTTTTAGTGATCTTTCAGACTCTTCGTAGAACGAACTCAAGAGCAATATCCACTGGTCATGTCGCAAGTTTTATCCAACTTCATTCAATATTCTGAACTGGTGTTTTATTCATGCAGCGAAAGATATTTTAAGCGGAATTTTCTGAATATTGTGCCAAAGTATATATTTATCAAGAATGCAGTAAAAAATACGGATGTGTTTGTTTTAAAGAGGTGATTACAGTTTATATGAAATTACGGGAATTTATCACGTATTCACCTTATGATTTCATTTTCCGATGTGATAAAGTCCCGTAATTTCGTAAATTATGTCTAAAGATCGCCAAAGTTTAAATTGTAACTATTCATTACAGTTGTAAATTAATTGGGTTTTTAACCAAATTCCTTATTTGTTAAATTCGGATAAATTGTATTTTTAGCCTGAAAAGCTTTGCAGGCTCGAAGCTATCCAATGTTATTTTAAATTGGAGAAACAAAATGCAACTTATTAAATAAATAAATTGTCAATTTATTGGGATGCGTCTTGTTATTATTTTCTCGTCATTATTTGCATCTCATACATAAACGGTTCGAAACAATAAAGCACGGTTATAGCATCCATGAGCAATATCCATAAAGTCACGATAGTCTAGCACCCCGTATATCTAAGGTGGTACTCATTAACTCTTGGCACAGACTTTCTGAAAAACCGATGCCGGTAAAGACGGCCGCTACTTAAAACGTCGCGTTTTTAAAGCGCGCTTTAACGATTGATGTGTTGTACTTGCTACAAAGTTGACCACACCAACAACTAACACACACCCTACAACAAGTAAAAAAAATAGTACTATGTGGGTCTATAACACATGAAGGGAAAATTCGTAGGTATTGTAGGTTAAAGATAACATAAAAAACAAGCAATAGGAAGGTATAGGTACAAATAAATAAATAAAAGAAGTAATAGAAAAGCTATACAATGTTGAACACATGTAAGGTGCTGATAGGTCTATGTTGTGGTGAGCAAAATACCAATCAACTCTACGGTGTTCATATGAAGATAGTAGTCATGTGCAGACCTTCTGTGTAGATGCGCGGTTGTGTACAGTTCACTCCTACATTGGATTATAGAGTTACCAAGTTTATAATCAACAAATCAAAATCATGCGTCTATGACAAGAATCAGGAAATCCATACTTACTTAATAATACAAGGGAAAGTGTGTGCGTCTGTTTGTTTGTCCGTCTTTCACGGCAAAACGGGGCGACAAATTGACGTGATTTTTTGTGTGGTGATAGTTGAAGGGATGGAGAGTGACATAGGCTACTTTTTATCCCGATATTCCCGCGGGAACGGGACTTACGCAGTAGAAACCGCGGGGCGCACCTAGTTAATTATAATTTTAATCGGTTACAGGTCTTGTAAACTGATAGTTGTTTTTTATCTGATAGTTCATAGATATTTATCTATGTAGTTAATGAGAAATAATTGCTAATAATTATAATTAGGCTCAAAATTAAATGCAGTCTATAAAACTTGCGCGGAATTTTCTATGGTTCCTTGATGGAATTTATTTTTTGGACTGTCATTTCCACTAGATTTTCAGGTCTATGCACCGCATGTAAATTATGGAGAGCGCTCGGGTTTCATTAAATGCTTTAATAAAACTGAGTTCCTTCCGCCATTTTTATACAAACTCCGGAAATTACGCTGAATTAGACAGCCATGTTTGAACTTTAAATGTTTCAGTTGTAATTATGGAGTTTCAGGAATGTTGTAGAACCTTCATTTCGGAAAAGAAATAGAAACCGGACTTTATTCGTGTTTCTGCGGTAATTTAAGTTTGCTCAGAATTTATATTATTATGGTGGTTCATTGGAATTAATTAGGTAGATTAATCAGTTTTCAGACTTGATTAAGTATTTGCCTACCAAACGAAAATTATAAATATAAATGAAGTAGCTTGCTCATAACTATTAATAATCATAATTTGCAGTTGCAGGTGTATGAATTTTCAGGAAAAAAAATCAAAAATAATTCTCCAGGTCAAAGTTAATTTGTTAATAAGCAATAACAGTAAATATTACATGACAAAAAGGCGATAGGCCTATAGCGACGAATGGCGCAGAATCGTCAAAATTGTCACAACCCCTCCGTCATGACGACCACGACTACTCTGTCAAGAGTAAATCGACAAAGAAGAAGAAGAGAAATAGGCGATCTGAAACCTCTTTTTAGTGCACCACAGAGGGCGGTTAAAGCGTTAAACGAATTCCCCACTCAGAATTAAAATCAGATCTGAAGAAGTTTCTTGCTGACTATCTCCTATCGAAAGTAAATCAAAGTCGGGAAAACTTTTTACAATTATCGCTAGATGTTGTAGTCTGCGGTTTTCCACATCTTTTGTCAGATTGCCAAAGAAGGGAATACGTCCCCACCGTCGCAATCACAAAGCGACTCATATCGACGATGCCGCGTTTACATGACTGGTAAGACAGTTTGACAGTGACTGATCTTTGCTTCGTGGTGGTCTATAGATATTTTCGTGGGATACTAAGATACATGGAACAGGCAATAGAATTACCTAATAACGTGACTATTCTTCTTCTATTATTTGAGATTGTGATTGAGTTTGAGAGAGAATCACTAGGAACAATGATTTTTTTAGAGTTTCTCGTTCATCTTTTCTTATCCTCTTCTCTATTTGCACTTTCGTCAGCTCAGTACAATTTAAAAGTATTCCAGTTTTTTAATCTTTGCAATTTTAATGAATGTCAGACTATATACTTAGACTGCTATTTAGGTCATTCTACACACCTTGGAATGTTAGTTCAAACAGAATTTACTTGCGATAGTTGCTGTCGCTAGTAGCTAAGCTAATCTGAAGAAACCTTATAGCTTGATATTTGTGAGTGTTCACTGTTCGTCTTCGTTTGCGATAAGAAATGAAAGATTCCTACGCTGGTGACACTGCTTCCTATGTTTTCTTAGTGGAAGTATACGGCTGCGGAATATATCAAACTTTCTTACAGATTTATGAGTAAACTCGCAGAGATAGGAATAGTGTACGTCAAACAATTGTGTAGTATTTCAATTTATTTGTTTAGTCCAAAGTATAAGTAAAATAAAAAAAAATGTTATGAACGTGTATAAAATTTAATGGTAACAAATAATAACACCACTCAAAGATTGGCAAGAGAAGCGTCGGACGTCCAGCAGTACAATCGTTCTTAGCGTCAGCAGTTGATCAGGCAAACGCAGGATCGCTGAAAAAGCCAAAAGTAAAGCAAGACCTATCCCCCCCAACAGAGCGAGAAATCGTGTTGCGGGTGCTGATTAAAATCAAACAAACTCAATCTTTTTCTATAAGATCACATTGTAGTTTTCGAATCGTCACATCCTCAAAACTAGGGTATTCTTCTTAGGTTTATAGTTCCTAGAAAAAGACCAATATTTTTTTTCCCATTCTACTCATTATATTTTCATGCGCGGTACGAAACATTAGTATAATTACTGACCAGGTAAAGGTATAGGATGTAGGTAGACCCAATCTCCACGGTCTAAATGCTGAGCACACGTGGACATTAATAATAGATTAGTTTGTAATCCATGTACGCACTCAACTAACAATTCATACCTTTAATTAACTCAAATGTTTTAGTGACCTCATTTAATCCACGGAAAACTTGTTTTTATTTAGTAGTAACAAATATTATAGCAATGTATTTATACGACTTTGGTATGGAAATAAATCTAAGTTAAATTAGACTTGCATTGTCAGTCGTTCTATTTAAGGCTTGGGTGATCTATCCAAACTGTGGCCGCCACGAGCACTTCATTTAATAGAAATGCTCGCCTTAGTATGCATTTATATAGAACAGAACAGAATATACTTTATTTAGATACACACACAGATTAGATAAGTATACAGAAAAAGAGGGACTAGAAGAACAAAGCAAAATTATAAAGAAAATTTATATCTGGTGTACAATAAAGAATAAGTTTTAGGTAAATACATATAAAGCTTATTATTTCATGCACTTGTTATTTGATTCACGCGTGTGTCCCGATGGCGATCCATTAAGTTTATTTGCCACAGGGCTGGGAGAGGTCAGATATCGGACGCGTGGAGTGATGTATTGTTAAAGATTTCATTTGGCGTCAATGTCCTTTGCGTTGTTATTTTTGTGGATATCGCTACCGAATACGATATTTTGAGATGGAACTAATTTGGAGAGCTACGTGGCACGAGACAGGTGAAAGGTTAAATAATGGTTTAGCAAAATCAACAATTAACTGAAAAATAATAAAGCGTATAAAAATTTAATTTATAATTAATAAAGCATGCATTAGGTTATAAGTTCCTGTAAAGTACAAATCTTTTTAAATAAGTAACTTTATCTCCAAACAAAAAAAGATATTTATAAAAAAAATTTACATGAAACATAATAGCGACTTCTCAACTTTTAACGTCGGTTAAAAAGTACCTCGCAAGTATCACTCACCAGTACCAGCACCAAATCACATAAGAGGATAAATGTTTCTGCTCATTACAAATTCGTCCTGAAATAAAACCCGGTTGAACACGATGAAGAGATTACGGTCTCGTCCAGACCGCGGCCACGATCCGTCTCGTGAATGGAAACCGATAATTCAGTCCGATTCGTACGTAATTGATTTGTTTTGTGAGTTGTCGGATCAATTTTTAGCGGATTGTACCGGGTGTTCAATCTGTCAACCTTCGACGACGACGAACCTCTCGATTAAAAATTTTACCTTTCTACTTAGATTAAAAAAGCGAAAGTTTGTATGGATGGATGTTATACTTTCACGAAAAATATTGTGGTATATGATTGTCAGGTTAATAGGGCATAAATATAAAATAATAGGCGGCAAAATAAAAATAGTGCTTTAGGCGGTCTAAAAACTCCGTCACTAGCGTTAGCCACTTGCTCATACGACTTTACTGCCTATTACAAGTAAAGAGACAGGTGTCACACTGTCACATTTCTTATTTATTCTGTGGTTAGTAGAATAATATAAAAATAGACGTAGGTTTGTCAGTTTAGTTTTTATGGCGCGTAAAAGTTGTTTCGAGATTAACAAAATGACAGATGCCACTTTGTGAGTTTGCGAACGCAAAAAATGATATTGCTATTACGGACACAGTGTATATATTAGTAAGTATTGTATAACTGGTTAGCCTAGGGCCTCGATTTAGTTTTATACGATAAAAAGTCTATACTTACCTTTTTTATTTTCTATAAAGTTACTTTTATAACTACTCACGCTAAGTTAAATACTCGTTATTATAGTTTCTATGTAAGTGAATTATTGTTAATTCTTAATGAGAAATAAATATATTCTTATACCTTATACGATAAAAAGTCTAGGTATACTTACTTACAATGCATTTGCAATTTATGTGTTATGGAGGGCGAAATTTATTTGAAACATTCTTTCTGATTCTTAATTGACGTACTGTTTACGATGTCTCCCACAAATATACAACCTTTCAGATTTGAAGAGTAGGATAGTAAAATTAAGCGTCACTTGTATGTTATCAGTTAGTCATATATTTTTATCAATTTAACGACCGTCAGATAACGTACGTCAGATTCAGACAATGTTATAGCCTGAACCGTAATGCCAGGAACCGGATGCTAGTCAGCCCGTTGTCAAACATGGCTGCTCACTCCGCTGTTTGTAACTAGATAAAGGCTTAAATGAGAGCGTGTTTAGTCCTAGCAGGACATTTCTGAGGCCTTTCTACTTTGTTTGTGCCAGTGCCGAACTCCAAAGCGTTCTTGAGTTACCTTTTTTTGAAAATGAAAAAAAGTTAAGAGCCGTGCTGGAATTTCTCATCAGTTAGTGTTTGGCAGTTTAAGCCCGTTCTAATGAAATCCTATTTTTCAGTATTCGTCAAGTGCATAGTACTTCTTACTTTTAAGGTAATCTTCAAGTATTACTTTTACCAATTTTTTTGTACAAAGGTACATAAAATTGTTTAATTATATCATTGACGAGTTTATTATATTTTCATAGTTTTTTAAGACTCACAAAAACCGTAAGTAAAATTATATTTAACCCTGAATGAGCCCCCGGCTAAGCATTAACTAGTTTGGTATTCAGGCGGCTCGCTGGCACACAAGAGCGATTTCGTTGTTTAATTATCAAAGCAAAACGGCTAAGCCAGGATATTAGGCCTTTTTTAGTGATGGTCTGACAGTTGTGGGCTTCAAATGACGTAGGTGTGAAGCTTAGATGGTATTTTCGGAATAGTTAGATGTGTACACATGTATCATATGAGTTGTGTTAGAAATCTTCAAAGGTTTCGGGCTATTTGTTGTTTTCCTTTGAGTTTAACGTTTTAATCATATTGCATACCTTGAGAATCAAGAATAAATAAAAAAAAAAAAAAAAAAAAGAAGGAAAAAATATACAGTGGTTGAAATTTTAGACAGATTACAAGTCACAAAAAAAGATAACTGAAATCCGTTCGATGTTTTATTCTACGTCACGTCTTCAAATAATATAAAATAGGTACCTGCGTATAAATCAGCTAAATAGATGTAACAGTTTTTTTACCCCTAGTATATATACATCATGGTAATGACATTGTTTGAAATGAGTTATGCCGTTAGCAGAACGTTTGTCTTTCCGTGTCATTCCGGGGAATCTCCCGATAAGTATTATGAATGTTGGTTATGATATAGGAAGTGTGAAATGGAATTTAAAGAGAAATCATGGGAAATCACGGTGAGATAGATAGATAGATAGATAGATAGATAGATAGATAGATAAAAAGTTTATTTTGGTACACATAAAAACACAGTAAAGAAAAATAACAACATAAAAAATAGAAACAAAAAAAATATGCAAGTGGAGCTAGTTCAAGTGTAGCGGAATATGCTATTTCGATGATTTCAGACTGTTATGATATAACACTAATATTATAAAAGTTTGAGTGTGTAAGTTTGTGTGAATGTTTGTTACTCCTTACAGATTTAAATGAAATTTAGTACCAGGATAGCTTATATCTTGACTTAGCACACAGGCTACTTTTGAATCCTGTATTCCCACGAGAACGGGAACACTTCACAGCAAATAACACCGTGTGAGAACTATATTTACAAAGTGTTAAATTAAATATATGCGCGATCATTCTAACAAATTAAAAATATTTATGTCCATAGTCAAAGATTAAATCACAGTATTACGCGTGATTCAATTATGGACTCCCTTTTGAGTTAAAATATTTTTATTGACTTAACAAAAGCACTGTTGACTTTTCGTTTGGAGCTCGGGGCTCTACAAATACATCAAACGACAGAGTGGAAAAAAGAAGACAAGAGTGTAGGCGTAGCTCGCGTAGTAAAGTTATACAGGAAAAGTATAGCACAAAAACTCTCTTTATTTCTATTATTAAATACTCAAGTGTTATGCGAAGCTATGTTAGTTTTTTTTTTGGTGAAGGGATAAAAGTTCGTGTTCCCATTTCTAAAAAATAATTCTGAATGTGAAATTTAAGATGAGCAATGGTAAATAATATATTACAAACGAAAAAATGTCTGTAGTTGCTAAAAAGGTGGAATATAAAATAAAAGTCTGTTTTATCCTTAAAACGGGAATTTTTAATATAAATTTTATACTCTACACTTGGTATCTTAATTATTAAATTCGCCCAAAATACGTTTTGGTTTAGTTTTGAGTTTCCATAGGTCTGCAGGTATTTCTGGCCGTTTTATTTTTGGGGTATTTGGCATATTGCCATATATTTTATTAATACATTGTATCGGCAAGATTTCCCTATTCGACGGCAAACGGCATAAAATAGGTATTCGTATTCGGCCGACCTGCGGTCTTGTATAGATTTTGAATTTCTTTATTATGTTAAGTGGTTTTATAAATTCATGATCAAATAAAAAATCCACAGAATTGTTTTCACGTTATACGTTTTTGGTATTGATATTTTGTTTGCTTATAATGTACGTTTTAATCTACATCTGAATTATTGTCCAAGTTTCGCTTACGTTGATTTTTAATTTTGTACATGTACCTTTTATTAAATCAGAATGTATATTTTATCCATCCTCTCATCGGTATTATCCACAAGAAAAACAACACATGCTTGGCTTAGCCGCTGCTACTTATTTTTCTTGCTTTCAGCAACTCACAACCTACTTATAATTTTTGGGTATTTTTCGAAAAATGTCTACTCTCCATCATTGTGCAAAAGATGTTTTTATTTGTGTCATATTAAGATGTACTGATATTAAAGAAAAGTAAGCATTTTGGGGAAATACATTTTAAAACAACAAGAAAACATCGTTTCGGGGCAAATCTAAAAACTTAAAAGGCTTGAGCCGAAATGACGTTTGCTTGGAGGTTCTTGTACCATGACTTTCAACACACAATACGACACGAATAGTTTGAATTTATGAAACATGGCCAAGAGTGGTGTGATAGAGAAGAGGCCTTTACCCAGCAGTGGGTGTTACCGGCTAGATAGATAGATAGATAGATTATGAAACATACCTTCAGTGGAGTCAGCTAATGTGACGACGAATAGCGCCAGCAGCGCCACGCCCCACGAGACGGCTCTCATCTGCAACAACATACATTGACTTGAACCTTGCAAAAATATAGTACATTTTAAACTTCCTTGTATTTGTATTTTGAAACAAAAAAACGAATTTTACCTCTGTATAATATCACAGATTACATAAGTATAAGTTACAGTTATGTAATCGGTTATAATATTAGTATAGATAGTATAGATTACGAAACGTCGCGAAATAAAACTACCCCAAGTACTATCGCTTCAGTAAAACGTGCTGCTCAGCATTCATCCATTCCACTAATCACCTGCAAGTGCAATAACTCGACTATTTTATTTAAATTTGAATGATAGTGTTAAACCATAGTTAGGTATCTCAGAAGAAATGTAACTGTGTATATTTGCTAGTTGATAAAGCACAGTTTTGTATTTCAGCTTAGTAAAAGTAACAACTGGATACTTCGGTAAATAAAATAACCTTTCAAAATCTCGTTGATTTTGTCCAACGCGCTACAAGCCACGCGTGATTGCTACGAGCAGCTACGGCGCTACGAGCTGCTACGGCGCTACGACCCACCTACGTATTAATTGAAGTTTTGTTTATCGAAACGGTGATTAAAAACGATGTTATTTAGGGGATATTGAATCTTCAGCGTTAGTTGGTGGTTTTTTTCAAGTAGATAGGGAAAACGCCGCAAAAAAAAAAAAAAATCTAAAACTAGCCCGAAGAAACAAGAAGGAGTCATTTCAATGTTCGAGATGAGGTGCCCAAACAGAGATTTCTACCAGCAAACCTTAAGTTAAACTTACATCAGCAGAAAAATCTCAAGCTCCGTGCATTTAATCGCAGACGTTTCCGGTTATTAACCACTTGACCCGCTGCGGGTGCTTTAGCGGGAGCTTTCTGTATTTACTTGCTTACGTTTGGGAAGATTTCAAAAATTCTTTCACCGATATGTAGAATGACTGTCGGGATGGTTATAAGCTATATTTTATCCCGGTAGTATCATAAATACATCCGTGCAAAGCCGGACGTGCTGCTAGTTAGTAATTAAATGCCTTTTGCCTACAGCTTGCACGTCGTCACATGCATTTTAACACAATTCAAAGCATGTTTCGATTCTACCGGCCTCGCCGAACGCCAAACTTGGCTCGAGCCCTGTTTAAACATGAATAATTAACGCGAGTGAATTACAATCCTGCGTTGATGGTGTAAATTTGGTGTGATGGCTTCTAGGGAAGGAAATAGCAGACTTGGATATAAACGAAACGGCTAACATTTCTGGGAATTTGATCAGGAGGCTTACTATGACCGTTAAAAGAGTAAGTTGAGCATGGTAAGCCTCCAGGTGCTACTAACTAGCCTTAGAACGGTTTCGGACTACTTTTGATCTGAATAGAAATGAAAAGTACCGTAGACCAAATTACTCTTAAACAGTCAAGTGCAGTGATTCGGACATCGATTAAGCACCAAAACAATCGATAGAGATTAATCGAGCTGACGGTCACTAATTCCATGGTCCGTACGCAACGTGTCTTTAAGAACTTCATAATGAACTGAAACGCTAATAAACGAGAAAAGGTCAAAATATTTTTTATGACAAAAACAGTCGGCTACTTGCTCATGCGAACGAATTAACGATTTCAGAAAAATCAATATTTATGATTGGGATTCGAACCCAGTATCACTGGGCTGAAAATCGATACACTTCAGCCATCCCTAGCTGCGTGTGATAGGCGGAATTTAATTGTGGTTCGTTTGGCAAGATCGTTATTGTGTGAGGGTGCTAAATGGCGGTTGATGGGTGGTTAAACGTAAAGGATATAGTACTTATATCACCTTAAATACGTCTTTCTCATGTAAAGCGGGGAATTATGCGTCTAGATTGGTTCAAGTACCTACACAACATTTTGATATTCCTACTAACATTTTTTACATACATAACATTTTTTCATTACAAACATTGTAATTAAAAATAAGTAGCGCGTCCCGGCTTCGCACGGGTATAGTAATGAAACTACCGGGATAAAATACAGCCTATGTTAGTCCCTGATAGTGTAGCTTTCATTCGGTAAAAGAATTGGTAAAATAAGTATTTTTTTCTTAAAAAATTGTAGTTATTTGTTACCACCATCTACTTTTTACGAATATAGTCTCTAAGTTGGTAAGTAGGTATAATTTTCTTCTAGGAGCTAAATACACTAATTATTCGAATATATCCAACAAGTTGACAACATAAGACATCTTTAAAACTCTTCAAGTTGTATTCAAAACATCCATTATCTTTCAAAGCGAGGTGGCACGTTTAGCTTCGTAAGTAATTAGCTGCTAACTTGATATCTTGCTGACATTCCTGACACACACTTAATTTTCTGTAAACTCATCAAACTTTGCTATTTGAGAGTTTCTCAGGTTTGTTAGGAAACTGTTACCGTTTTATTGAATTTGATCTGACTCTTTGCCCCGAAATTGAGTCTTAAAACCTTAAATACAAATAAGTAGAGATATTTTTAAACAATTCATTTTATATAAAAGAGAAAGTTGGTTCAATTGATGTCATTATTTATTAATTAGGAAGTAACAAATTAAAACAATAGGCTACAGCATGTAATACCTCGCAAGCGAATAGAAGAATATACTTAATTTTTATTGTTGAACTCGTTCTTTTTACTTGGAATATCAACAAGACTTTAGCTGACATGTCAAGATGTGTTATAAATATTTTCTACACACAGCCATGACGGAGGCCGCTTTTTGGGAAATAAATAGCTATGGGTACTTACTCTTATTACTTCGGAATAAGACTGAAGTTTGAACGGTGAATTAAGTTACCTGTTTTTAGGCGCAGACAATTAGGTACACTTATTTTACTCCAAGTTAACTAGTAAATAAGTTATTCATAAAACATAACCACGGTCAGTGCCCACATACAAAGCTATTGGTTGATGTCAGTTTAGGAAATGCGAACGGAAATCCTATACTTACAATGCAAATGAATGCAATGAATCTGTCAATTACATAAAATGAGAAAGATAATTACTTATATTAAAAAATATAGATACATAATAGTTTTTTTATTTATTTGTCTGTTTGTTGAACCAACGGCAGCAACCTGCTTCATGTGTAAAAGTATCTAAATATCGACTTGCCTTTTAAATTAATGATTCCGTCGAACAGACGTTCCCGTGCTAATTAATGTGAGTTTAATAAAGTAATTTATAATATTGCCGCACTGTGGGTGATAATTTCGTGTCTGCATACACAAATAAAATAAGCAAATAATAAAATAAAATACCGACCTATGTAGTAAAAGCATACTTATTGTAAGTAGGGACTGAGTGATCTAATTATGATAGACATGTTTAGGTATAACAACAATGCGTAAATCTGTAGATATTCATCATCATGTAAATCTGTATTCATACAGTCATAATTAATTAGGTCCCACCTACCTACATAGTAATCTCTCTCTCTCTCATAATAGGTACCTAGGTTGTATATATCTACTTACCTACCTTATAATAATAAAACATCAAATTTAACATTGTTCCACTGAAAACCCATTACATTAATTTTACTATTTAAATTTTTTTAACAACTTTGTGTTTTGTTCATGATGACGCAATACATTACTGTAACCTTACTGCTTCCTCATTGACTGTAACTCATCAAGTTTTGAAAGCATTTTCAGTTTTCCGTGAAGCCCCTGGCCATTGAAGCTGGGCAATATCTCTCGCCGCGCTAGAGCTAGAGCGTTGAGACAGGGATTTTTAATCCTTCAGACACTATCTGTGAGATGGATGCAACAATGCAAGCTTTGTAAAATATGGTATTGTCGGAGGTCCGTTGAGATTTTCTGCTTTAATATTTTTGCTATCATAATCTGTTTTAATCCATCATAATTTTACACATTAGCAAGTATAGTGCTGGTAATATTTCAATCTTGCATAAGTATTATGTAGGGATAGTATCTAGGTACTAATGTAGGTTTAAATTATGTGCTACAAAATATACTCTAGAGTTACCGTTATAGTCTGGATCATTGAAAATTATTGAAGGATGGCTATACTCTTAGGGACGAATCAATAAAGTGTACCTACCAACTTAATACTATCAACACACTCAATACCATACTACCAACATAGATAGGTACTTGAAATGGTATTAGGTAGGTATATCTGTCGAACAAAACATGTCAGGCTATTGATCAACTACACATGGCTGAATAATTATTATATTTCATTGGTTCAGTAAGACGCAGCATCTGAATAGACGACTTTAACAGCAGATGAGTGGGGTGTATTGTCTCAATTACATGAAAAGCCACCAATTAAGTTGAATGAACACCCTACCAATTAAGTTTGAGAACCCTTAAAGTATTAAGTACTTGGAAGAATAAAATGTCTCATTGGTTTCAGTGTTGGTACACGTGGAATGGTTTTAAACTGATGAGCAAATTTTAATTAGGTGCCTACTAAAGATTACCTTTCACCATAACACATTGAGTTGAGTGTCACAAAAGCAAAAAAAATCTTATGCAGGCTGCATTAAAATTTTAAACACACAGAAAGGATAACGTCTAACAGACGTGACTTTATATACATTATATTTTATTCTCTGCAATCTATTTATAATCTAACTACCTACGTAAGCTTACCTATCTAAAAAAGACATCGCTAGATTGATAAATCACAAAATGTGACCAAAAATGAAGTATTTCATGAAAAAACAATAAGAGATCAGATTTCGAAGGCAAACTCAATCATGCTCCGCAAATACAGTCCAAGTCCGCATCCATTATGATTGGGAAACAAGTACACTTAGACTCGTAGCGTGTGATGCCAGACGAACTTTTGTTAAGCTGTTCATATTTTGTGAATTTATTTATATTTTTACAATCACTTTTACTTTTTTGACGAGTTTCATTTTGTTTGATTGGTTGCCCACTGGAACTCGACTAGTTCCATTGTTTAGGGATCACAGTAAAAATGCCGTTAAAATTATATAAAACAAAATTATGATAACAATGACAAAATTAATTAAATTAAGAAATTATTGATAATATTTTCTACCACAATTTTTTCTCATTGACTATACAGAGGTATCGGCATGTTTCAAAGTGATTAAGCTTGTGCGCATGTGTGAATCGAGCTCTGAATGTTGATGAAAATTCCACGTACGTTCCAATAAAAAAGTTTAATTTTAAAATTCTTCAAAGGCGGATAAAGAACACGGATGGACTAAACGTAAAGTAAAAATTCCGCTTTTTTTCAATCAAAATATATTGGAAAAGAAAAACAGTTTTCTTATAACTCCTTTCCTATTTACTGACCCTTTGAAAAGATCACAGGGTAGTTGAATAGTTGGCTGAGTGGCTATAGGTACTTTAATCCTTTAATATACTGCTCTGATACGAACAAAGTGCACTTTTGATGTCGAGCTTAGCTTCTATAGATGTTCATTCATGCTTTTAGGTGGGATGATTGGCTTATGCCAAATCTTATGCTTCAACTAATATACCTAAAATTGGCGCAGCCGTTTGGGTAAGTTAGCGTTGCCAGTAGTTTTATTTTAAAGGAAATACCCTCCTAATGCAGAGTTGCAAGAACAAACTGATTGTTCAAAGAAATTTTCAGAATTTGTTCGAACTACATCTGGAGAGCGTATCCTCTTTTCTCTCACTTTTCTGTTTTGGCAGCGTGGAGGAAAAGGGGAAGCTAATCTGTTCTTGCAAACATAGAGACAGCTTGTCAAGTTAGCACTTTCATTTCTTTCCAAGAGTTAACCAATATTTATGTATTCTCATCTCGTTGCTCGCTAACGAACTGATACCAGCCAACAGCCAATAGTAACAAGACGGCGATAAAATAAATAGGTAAACTTTATAGACCGAGAGCAGACGCATCCATTTTATTTTATTTCAGCTGATTTTATGCACGTTGATTTTTATTAGCATTTTGCATTTGAAGTGAGATTTAATATGCCATTAACCGTTTAAAAGTGACCATGATGAAAATGGATAATAATAAAATGAGATCGCAAGCTTCAAGTCGTGAAATGAACATGAAAAACCCATAAATATTATATATAGTTATTTTGATAAGTAGTTTTAGTTGTGTAAAAAAATTGTTGTGCATTTGGTTGTACTATTACAGTATTTGCGAAAAACTTTTACCCATTATCTCCAGCACTATAAGATAACAAAATATATTTATTTCAATCACGATAATATAAATAATTCAGGGGCTGTGTATCGGGTGAAATATGGTGGATGCGGACGGCTCGGGGTGAATAATACGATCACCCTACGATTTTACTGTTGTCTCATTCTTTATGAGACTTTTGTAGGGCATGCATGGATTCAAGCCTTGTAAAAGCCAGTCCTCGTCAAGTAGAGAAAATAGTCTACCTATGTAGGAAAATCACTCATTTTATTTGTTTATTTTAGTGAACTTTTTGGTATTATTGCAGAAAAAATTATACTACCTAAAGCAAACACATAGAACAAGGTGTGAGACGTGCCCGCGAGGAGTGACCTACTCATACCCAGATAAAGATTCTCCAGAAAAATCGAAACATTATCGGTATCTCAATCAACGTTATTTTTACGTGTGATTATAATAACATGGGACAAGGTAGAGCAAGTATCGTAGCTTTTATGAAATTCTTCATAATAATCATGCTTTCCTCTTCTTTCATCGCACTTCTCAGTTTTAAGCCATTTTTATTTAAGTTCGGGCTTGAGCCTTCTTGACGGATTTATGGTAGCTCAGTGTAGCTCTCCTCGTGTGATTCAGGAATATTTATTTGTTTGTACAAATGGGGGTTAGAAACAAATCTTACGAATACGGAAAGGGTTTTCGCTTGTCACTGCTTTGTCATTATTTTCTCGGGTTTTTCTCAAAGGGATGCTAAAGTGTTATTTGGTAAAATATGGTTACCTTTGGTAAGGGCTCTGGTCCCGGGATCTTTGAATCCTTTAACTATTAGGTTGCATACGAGATCTGTAAAAAAGAAAAAATATTGTTAATGGAATGGTGGTAAATACAAGTCCCTCAAAATTTTATGCGGAATTTAATAAGAGTGAATGAGGTGAAAGAGATGTGTCAGAATTGCAAGTGTTTTTTCCTTGGTCTAGTCTATCTCTGTGTCCAAATTTATCAAAATTGGTTCAATGGCATAGGCGTGAAAGTGTAACAAACAGACAGACAAAGTTGCTTTTGCATTTATAATATTAATAGGGATATTATACAAGATTTGGGAAGCAAGTTTGCAGAAATTCGTCATTTTTAAGAAAAAAAAAGTTAAATAAAACCCGTGCAAAGTCCCATATAAAATAGTAAACTTGTAACAAAAACTTCGGGACAAAGATTCGGGTCGCGGCTGACACCGCCCGGCCCGCAGGGACAGACACCGACCCGTTGTTTGTGGTCACTGCAGCTAACTAAACTTTATTAACCAACAATACGTAGAAAGGAATTGGTGTTTGATACAAACAACTTTATATTTTTTTGAATTTATCCGAGAATTTAGGGAACTAATAAATGTTTTATGTTACAAAATTTTCAAAGTTGTTACAAATACTTATAATAGATTAACGAAATATTAAGCTATAGGTAATATCTCTCTCTCTCTTTAAATCTTGTTAATAAACTTTTAGCATGAAGTCTATTCTACAGAAGCGTGACAGATTCTCAAAAATTTATAAGCGACACAGTTCACAGTTTCCAACTGAAAATATAAAAAATTGTCCAAGTTTAAAGGGAAATGAAACTTTGTAGAATCGTTACTTGAGTTTGACGGGCTCGTCGACAGAGGGCGCTGCAAACTGTGAACCATGTCGACGGCATACTAAACTATTTATCAATACCGTCGAACGGAGGGCGATGGAAAATTGAGAGGGAAATTTCAAACAATCCAAAATCGAGGGCAATTCAAACGAAGGAAAATTGAGGGGAGAGCTGCAGAGAATTGTTTCTTTGAAGATTTTTACTGGTTGCATTTTGTCAAAATTACAAAAGAAATTGGTTCTAGAAAGTAAATAAAAAGTAATGGTAGAGGAAAATAGAGTCTGCCGGATGACAAAAATATGCTGTTTTACATCTATTTAACATAATATATTTAAATCAGATGCATTTTTGTATGTTTTGCATTATTATTTTAATCACCAGTCATTAACTAGCAGAGGTTGTTTTTTTATCTTTTGACAAAACCTTTTTGTATTAAAATACTATTTAAACTATCGCGACTTGGAAACATATTTATAAATATTAACGGGACTTAATCGCGTATTGAAATCATATCATTTACCTTGACGTTTCGGTGGCGTTACAGTCACCGTGGTCACGAGTAGACTGAAGTACTTTTTTGTATTATTTACATTTCTTCGTTCACTCCTTAGCTATGAGCCATATAGTTGCCAATTAAGCAATTGTTACTGCTGAAAGACTTTAATGAATTCAAAGCATCACACGTTTGGTGTTCGATCAATAAAAACATCCAGTTATTCTTTATTTCAGTGTCTTTTGATCTTTTTCTGAATTATGTTTTGAGGATCTCAAAAGAAGTTGCTATTCAGGTGCGTGAAAATAAAGGATAATCCGTCCTTAAATCGTACAAAAGTGGGATTCCACGGTATCGCCCTAACCCGTTTATTGTGCTCCGAAGTTCAAACGCAGGACAAAGGCTCAAATCAAATCCAACAAAAACGTGTCTTGACCTAAAACCACGCGGAAATTTTCACGGATAATACATTGTAATATTTATTTGTTTACAAGCAAATCTGAAAATAATTATGGATGTAATATACGAATTTTGAGATAAAAGAAACGTCAAAAGGTGCGATATTGTTTTGATAGTACAATGTTTTTTTTTTGTTTTACGTGCTTTTTACTACCTACCTACTGCTGTAAAATAACGAGGATTGATTGCTGATTCAGATGACGTATTTGGATTTCTCGAAAACAAATTATCGGGTTCGACTTATGTATGAATTATTTCAAATTCGTAGATATGCCCTAGAAATGTTTAGTGCTGCTGCACGCAAATATAAAGAAAAAAGAATAGCCAGCGAAGTCTGAAAAAAATTCGTCACAAACAAACATCAAAAAGTTCGCCATTAAAATGTATCGTCTGAGTGGGAAATAATTTTCCTGCCCCGCCAAACCCTCGCGGTCAAATGTAATAGAAATAAATCGGTGCTGGGTTGATGACTTCATACATACATACGGGCACTCTCTACAAAACCACCACCATCATCATCATCATCATCTAGTTATAAATTGTCAATCATATTCACAAGTATTTTCATATTTATACCAACACTAGCAGCCCGACTCGTCAGCCCGTATTTCTAGTAAGTAATTTATCTCCAATTAATCTTTCTATATCCATTTTACGAATGCTGATTTTCATATTGCTAATATATAAATCAGACATCTGTAGATTGACAATTAATGCAAAATGTAGGTAAAGGCCACTTGCATGTACCAAGGCAATAACCCTTCGTGGTCACTCAGGCCCTTGGGACCGCCGCTAAAATTGGAACGCATTTGAAGAGCGAATTCAATGTAGGGTTAACATTCGTAATGTTTAACAATTTTGGGCTACGTCTTTACCTGTTGATGATTTGAAGGTTTTCGTAATAACAATCATTTAAAAATTATGATAAAATGTACAGGTAGTGTCGCTAATCGGCAATTTTAATATGAGTGGCTTTAAATTTCAAACTTTAAATTTTAAGAAGAAGTTAAAAGAAGGACTCTAGCAAAATAGGGATAACTACCAAACCGATCTATGCTCAAACATCAGCGTTGTATTTTATTATGATCATCTTGCGTGCGTTGTAAATAAACCATTTCCATTCTATTCTTTTAGTACCTACCTAAGTAAAAAAAAATAAAAATCTCTATCCCAAATTCCCAATCCTTTAATTTATAAAAACCCGTACTAAAATCGTATTTTATTCCAAAACCCGTAATAAAACTAAAACTTGAAAGAGTTCCGAGCTTAAGGATAGGATAAAGACATCAAAGGTTGAACGACCTCTAATAAAAATTTACATTCAAATTCAATTTGTTCATAGTGATCGTGGAACCAACTGCGACCGTCACATTTAGATAGGTATTACAAGATTTTAAAGATGGCGGTGTCCGCCATCTTATAAGACTTCAAACAAAGGTAAAGGTTTAATATGTTTGCATTTGCATGTATTGGGCTAGGTGCGCCTATTATTTTGATTACACCGACTATTTTATAAAATTCTTATTTTTTTTTAAGAAGAGTACCTACAGTACCATTTGTCCCAACAAAACTTTATCACTTGTGTTATTTTGTACTTGAAGCAAAAGCAAACGTGGTTGACGTGGAGACCGAAACGGTCGACCGCGATCCTTACTTGGCTTTAGGCAGTGTAAATGCATCAGTAAGCTTACTATGACCGTTAAGGCGCTGACATAAATTTAGGACAGTCAGAACCTAAACTGAATTGTTTAATTATTCGTCATGGTAAGCCTCCAGGTTGTAAAGCCTACATGAAAAGCAGTTCATTTTAGGATATAAACTGAATCGGTTTTAGTAAGCCTACAGAAGATGAACTCTCAAGTGTTTGAAACGACATTCGTTTTGGAAACTTTACAACTACAACAAGAAAACGGATGCCGCTATTTTAAGATCTTTTTAGAAATATGGAAATCTGAAGAAGTTTAAGTTGTCAGAAATGTTTCATTTGAATTGTGCTTTTAAAGTCAGTGTTGGCCATATTGACCATTTAGCTTCAAAGAAAGTTTGTCAGCAAAGTGTAATTTTTAAACGGTTTTAAAAATGAGGAGGGTCTGTTTGCCACTCCACTTCTATGTTATACTAGCTGCGCCCAGCGGTGTTACCCGCAGTGAATAGTGTCCGTTCTCGTAAGAATACCGGTAACAAAAGTACTTCCCTTCGGAAACGACCGTAGAAGCTAGGCAAGGAATGGGTTAACAGATTAAAGTCGATTCTTATAAAAAAATACTATTCCATTTGTAACTAAGTAGTTGGATACTTGCAATTTATTATTCGTTGTGAACAAAGTCTAGACTAGAGCAATAAAAAACTTAAGTGTCTCAATAAATATCATTTTTGTCATAAAATACTAGACGAAATGGATCATTTTATCTTAAGATTGAAAAGTCAATGGTGTTGTTATGATTACTTTTGTGATATCTTGATAAAAATCTATATTTCGTGTCGTTCTGATATTTGGATCGTACGTCCACTAAATAAAGATTAATTACTAATTTATTAACTAAATCAGAAATATCGATATATCCGGTTAATGTTAAAAATAAAGCGGTAACACGGTGGCCAAAATACACCCGTATCAAGAACCTCCACCTTTATTTGGAGTCGGTTCATATACAAATATAAATATTCTTGGACATTCCACACAGTATCATCTAGTCCCAAGCTAAGCAATTTAATGATTGTGTTATGGTAATCAGATGCATACTATAGATAGAAAACACCCATACACGGATACCAGACATAATTATCTGCAGAACATAGCGGGGATCGAACCAGTAACCTCCGAGTCTCAGGCGAGCCTTCGCCCACTGCGCCACAGAAGTCGTCAAGGATAATAATATGTTTTTCGCCAAAAAATGTAAGGAAAGTAGCGTTCATCTCGCACGTCGGCAATATTTCCTCACTACTGTACATTGTACCCAGACGTGTCACAAATTGCAGCTTTCCATATGAATGGCCAATAAAAAGCTACTAAACAAGGGAATGACGGCTACAATAAAGCTCAAATTCCTCTGAAGTAGTGTCGACCAAAAGCCTGTGTCACTCTTAACTTTTTTGTAGGAAAATAAGCCTAGTTACTAAAACTCAGACCGAATTTTCATCACGTTTATTCAATAAGGTAGCTTCTAACGGTTGGTTTCTTGTAAGAATTTTTACTCGTATAGTTTGTGCTTTTAACAATAACCCCGTTATTTATAAAGATTTGTTAATTTAAAAAAGTTAAATATTTTTTCTTTTTTCTCATTTTTAATTAAAATACATAGCAAAGATTAAAAGTCGGTTTAGGTCAAGTTAGTTTACTGGATAAATCAATAATAAGACCATTATTACAGGCGCTTTCAATAATTTTGAGAAATAGTATTGACCAATTTCTAAATCTATGTTGAGCTAATTCAGTGCCCGTGATGCACATGCCAAGGTGTAGCTGTGATTGTGTTATGTACCCGATGTGTGTCAAACAAGCCAGTGGAAAAATCTTACTAAAAGTTTGGGGCTTAGACGGGATACAAGCGATCGTCCTCAAGCCGGACTGCCATTACCACTCGGCCACCAAGCCCTAATGTCGAAGCTCGAAACTATCAGTAAGATCATATTTTCGGTTAAAGCATCCCGTCTAAGCCCCAAACTTTTAGTAAGATTTTCATCTAGAAATGAAATGCCTTATAAAAATGATATGCTGAAGCCAGTGGAAGTTTGTAACAAAAGTACTATTACGTTTCTGTGAGGGAGTGCGAATGGGGCCCTAGATGACGTGCCGATTATGGCACAGAAGGGCCCGTTTACAGGTGTTGAGGGCACTGTACTATAAACATAATATATGTAAGCCAGTTGTATTGAAGGTTTAATTTAAGGAATATTATGTAGATAACACAGAACAAATAATAAGTAGTAGCTTAGTAGCTGACAATGAAGCTGAAACATCCATACCAATTATAATAAAAGCGAAAGTGTGTGTGCCTGTTTGTTTGTCCGTCTTTCACGACAAAACGGGGCGACGATTTGACGTGATTTTTTGTGTGGTGATAGTTGAAGGGAGGGAGAGGGACATAGGCTACTTTTTATCACGATATTCCCGCGGGAACGGGACTTACGCGGGTGAAACCGCGGGGTGCAGCTAGTATTTATATATTCTTATTAACTATTTTCCTTTAACACTCTATTCTTCGTTGATTTTCAGTGAACAAATAAAAACCTTTATTTTACGACGGGCTTAGAATAAGTAGGGAATGAATCTCATGATAAAATTGAATGGAGAACTGCAGATCCAATTCTAAATGAACAAACTAAATTCTGGGTACATTTTACTATTTTATCCATGGGGTATTTTTTGTGACCAAGCTTTGCTATTTAATGGGATATAAAATAGGATAGCTTAGTCACTAAAAATACTCAATAACCTATCTCATTTAAGAGCTAATGGTGAATACTTATCCCCTTATACATGTTTCACCAGTAAACCTATATTAGCTATTACGGATTTATAATAATCTATTGCCATGGAAGTGATAAGAAAAAAACATTTTTTAAAACTACCTATATATTAAATTCAGAAATTTTTAAGTTTATATTTATGTTACATTTCAAACTCAATTGTCAGATTTTGATCCCTCTCAAATTCTTTGATTCAACTCAAGTTTCTTTTTTGTTTCGTTTCCGTTTTGTCTGAAAACAATCGCCTGATTTTCATATTTCCGTTTCATCATTCCGAATTATTGTGATACAATTTAAACTTTCAAAGACAAAGTCAAATCATTGAAATCACAAAGATTTTTGAATATTAAGTTAGTATGATATTGATTTATTAATAGGTTATTCGTGACCTCGTGACCTTTCAGTGCCTACAGAATTTTAACTTGAAGAAAGTTAGATATGATATGAGATAAAAGTAGATTTTAACATTAGGTTGGAAAGTAACCTATTAATACACGAGATCGGGATGGTGAAGTTGTTAATCATTAAGTATTATGAATAATAAGAGATACATAAACACGAGTTTTTGATTATTTTATTTACATTATTAACCATCTTAAAAACCATGATGTGTCTATGTATTCTTTTACATGAATAAGTAAGTACCTACTGCCGGCTTACTATGACCTTATGACCGGTTTATAGCGATTCAGTTCAGGTCTTACTACGAATACTTACAAATGCTTTTGACGTAAACTAAAGCGCTGACTTAAAGTTTTAGCGAAAGTTCAAGAAAGACTCATGGTATGATTGTTCGAATTAGCTATGAAATTGTTGACTTGAATCATTGCACGTTCAAATTCCACCGGAATCGAATATTTTGTGAGATTTTTTCTTTAAAAAATACCTAAACGTCTCTATAAAAAATAATTAAATAAATTCAAACACCTATTAAGCCTATCAGCATAATTAGTAACAGCTATTCAAATAATGTAGAAGCATACGTGAATAGAGATTTCCCTCCAAATACGAAATGAATGATTCATTAATCTACATTTCTCTGAACACACTGTTTAGCCAAACATCGTAATTTAATTCAGTTATATTTGTATAAGCGGCAACTTTATTTGTAGTTTGCTTTGACGAGGGTGCTGTCAGAAACATACCATGTTGTATAAGATTATCACGGAGTACACCGAGAAAACCTACTTCGGTTTTGAACAGAGTTTTGGTAGATTTTACGTTTTATAGCGAGGTAAACCACGCGACTGTTTGTGTGAAATTGCTTTTGTTCTAAAGGATTTTTGGAGGAGTGCTTTTTTTTTAAAGAAAAGGGATAGATACGTAGAAGATATCGAATACTGAACTTACTCGGCCTACCTGAACCATGTCCATGTGATGAACTTAATTTTCGATAGAGCAACAAACATCCACACACCATAGAAAAGTGAAAAAGAGATTTTGATGTCGATTTTTAGATAAAATTTGACATTACTGTAGGTGCGTGAGCGTTTGTTGGTAAACACATTTTGTTTCACAATACATTATCTAAACATTTTTTCAAAATTCTTTTACTGGGTAAATTGAATCCAAACTTACCAACTCGTTGAAATTATCCAAAAGAAGGAATTTTAAATTTGCACAAACTATCCATAAAAATCTCAATTTTAAAAGTAAACAAGCACCACACATTTTCGACAAACGCAATCCTAGAAATTCAAGCTGTATAGCAGTTTCATTATTTTCATTACATAGTTGAAAAAAACATACGTTCTTTTGTTCTAATTTCAAATATTTGAACAGAAAATGCTTTGACACGTATTCATAAAACAAAGAGGTCAAACCAAATGAGGTTTCGTTCGATAACGTTTTACGGGAATTGTCTCACTAATTGAGATTGGTAACGATCCTCTGTTACATTACTATTTTAGTATTGAGAATTAATATAGAAATATATTCTGTAACTATTTCAACTCAACTAATAGAGATAAATTTAATTATATTTATATAAATTATTGCGTAGCGCGTAGGTATGAAAACAAAAGTATTTTTTTTTATATCTAGTCTCACTGTTATTTGTGACGTTCAAATAAATACATAGGTAATACTTTAAAATTAAAAACAAACTTAAAACCAGAATTAATTTGTTCCATAAAGCAAACAATAGCCACTGGAGCTCTGCCAGATATCTTTCTCCAAAGCTCGTAGATTTCAAAAGTGAAATATTCATGTTTCTGTATTCTGGAATTTGATTTGATGGAGCTTCGCGGTTCCCTCTTAATTTTACCTGCAGTATTACGCAAGAATATGCAGAGTTATACCTATAACCTTCAAAAAATACTCTAGTTTTAAAATACCTACATAATGATTCAAGTATGTAATTATTTTCACAACACATCGCGTTTTAAGGTCGTTTGACGTCTGAAAATGCAATTTAAAACTGGCTGGCAGAACGAACAAATCGTTAGTAAAAAAAGAACAATCAAATTGGAACGCATTTAAAATTCAAAATCCTAATAGAACGTTCAGTTTGAATTCGGAGCTCCGTTCTGAAATCGACAGTTACGGGTTGGTAAAACGAAAAAAATACTTTCGTTCGGAAAACAAAAGAAGAGACGAAATCCTTACGATGAATGGACACATCCGGACAAAGGGCGAGAGATGAAAGGGATATCGGGGGCTATCGTGAAAACAATAAAGATATTTTCCTATTGATGTTGAGGTGGCTTACAATGTGCGTTTTAGGTTAGATTAGGTTACATTCACTGTTTTGTTGTTAACTGTGGTGATCTTGTTATTGGACAGAGCAGACATTTTTGTTTTGATGTTCTTGTGGCTCTCCTATTTCTGATCTTGTAATTAGGCGTATTGTAAAGATCATACGATATCTTTGACAAGAAAACTTGACAACAAGGAAAACCTATTTGTACAATTTTGAGATAGTCATGCGAAATACTGTATTCTGACTACTCCCTTTAAAGATCTAAAAATTAATAAATATCCGATGGAATTATTACCATCGCAGCTTGGGAATAGGTTTTTTCTGAGAGTGTCAGATTTACCTATCTTAAAATAAAAATCATTAGCTTATCGTTTTTGAACTGACTTCATTTGCGCCTTAAGAAATTACACTAATTGATAGTACACAAAAACTTACCACAATAGGTAACTTATGGGACCAATGTTCATTCAATAAGTCCATTCTATAAATCGGTAAAAGATTTTTGAAATCGGATGAGTACTTTCGGAGATTACCCTCTACAAACCAACTTTACCTCTTAATAATACCTATGGATATTACAGGCACTTACGTGTATATAACACATAAACCTGCATAGCGCAGTAGGTCAGGGCACAACGGATATTTCCAAACAAAGCTTGCAGTTGTGTGATGAACATAATATTTGCTGTGACACCACACTTGCGTCACTTTGAATGTTTGTCTTCGAAAGAACTGTGCCAAATATTAAAAAAAAAGAATGGGTTCACAGAGTCTGTAACTCATTCCATGCCCGAGTACTCAATCGATAATACAAAATTTAAGACCATCTGAAACGTTAAGTAAGAAATTTTTTGACAGATTTGGACAAAATGACAAATTATGTCATAGATATGTGTTACGTTTCGGATGACATAACAGTCACCTTGTTCGAGTGTATAGTAACTATTGTTCAAAGTCGCGTTAACATATATTATGTAGGCATTTATCTATCTAACTGTGTTACAATTACATGCATATTTGGAATAAATATGTGGATATGTATCCGTCGATCATGCAAATGACAAACAAAGTTCCTTTAGATCTATGTTTATTGGTAGTGATTCAAAGTCAAACTCAAAAAGATCACTAGGATCACTTTGAAACGTCTTATTCTTTTACAAATATTTGTAAAGGGTCAGCAGTCCGTTCACACAATATTTACATATTTAGAAATACATGGACATGGGAAATTATCGCGTTATTTACCTTTTATGTCCGATATTTTGACTGTTTTGCAAAATCTTTGTTCATTTCCTTTGTACTCTCAAAAAACGAAAAGTTGACCATTTTTTAAAATCAATTTTGTTTGACACTTTGCAAGCACTTGTTACCTTTTAAAACTGCTACTAGACTAGAGACTGCTTTAAGACCCATTATATTTTTACTTTAATAAACTGTATTTAAGTATTATCAGTCATCTGGTTACCATAACACAAGCATTTCGTTGCTAGATGACGCTGTGTAAAATGTCCAAGAAAAAGTATTTATTTATTATTAAGTATATTTTATAAAGTAACATATTTTAAGCCCTTCAATAAGAGCTATGAACAATAATAATAAATAAATAATAATAATAAATATCCTTGGACATTCCACACAGCGTCATCTAGTCCCAAGCTAAGCAACTTAATGCTTGTGTTATGGTAACCATCTGGTTACCATAACACAAGCATTAAGTTGCTGACTGATATAATGCTTAGATATTTTTTTACAATAACTATTTAAACGGTTTTCAGAGAAAAAACATAATTATTTTCATCAGTTCAGGTATTTAATATTGCCATAGACAGACAAACACATAAACAAGTAAACAAATTCTTCTCTATTGATGTTCTACAATTTCAAAGTGAAGCCACAGGTAGCTAGTATTAAAAGCAGAGGACTGATACTTTTATAACATTGTAGCTAATCTTTTTATTTGATACCAGTTCTATAGACAGGTCCGTAACCCCCGATAGGTAAACTAGTTCTGAAGGTCAAACAATGTTTAGCACGGTAGAACGTTGAACTTGCTTCTTCATTCGGTGCAGTCAGAGGCAATGGAGATTTTTGATAGATATTTATGCATTGCCACTTTATAATATTAGTATAGATATAGTTATAGACGAGTAGGCAATATACATTGCCTTTAATAATAATAATAATTATTGAATTTCTACATAATTGGAACCTGTCTTTGTGAAGTAATCTGGAACGAGCGATGCACGAATTTCTAGGTTATTTCTATAAAAGTCAAAAAAAGTCAAAAGTCAAAATATTTTATTCAATGAAATCTTATAGAAGACCACTTAGACATGTCAGGTTCTTAAAACTAGGGGATTCTATTGCCTGTTCCAACGCGATTCCCTACACCTATATTCCCTATATTCCCTACACACATATAAATTTGGCTTTGAGCCTTTTGAGTTTATGAGTGTTTGTAATTAGAAGTTCAGATAGTTACACAATTTGGTAGTCTGTTGGAAAAAGGCATTGTGAATCATGATTGTATCCTACATGGTAAACTAATATAGGCACTAGATTTATAAGCACTAATGCCCAAAGTTAAATTGTTGTATCTGTGGCTATGAGTGTCAACTGTCAGTCTCAAATAAATGTTGTAACTATTTTGCAAAATGTCGATCGGGAAGGACTTTGTGGTGAAAACCGGCAATTGGTCGTGTTACGTGAAAAGACTGGAGATGTATTTTTTAGTGAACAAAGTGCCAACAGAGTTCAAACTACCTATAATAATTTCATTCAACTTGACAGTTTACTAACTTATCACTTACCTTTTAATTCCTACTTGTTCCCTCACAATAAAGCCATCTGGAATCTTCAAGGCTTATTTGTAAATGTTTTACCATACTCTTACTCAATATTAAACTTATTTTAATATTTTTGGCAAATTCATCTAATAAACATAAAACCAGTACAATCAGGATAGTCTAGTTGTCCTACAGGTCAATGACACATCGTTTCCTATTATTAAAATTTTAAATGTCAATAACCCTGTAAATTTTTAATCGAATATCTGCAAATAAAAAACAAGTTTTTGAATCGATTTTAAATTAATATATTTCAGTGTGTTTATATACCTTTATTTTTTAACTTTAGGTTTTTTTTCTTGACGTGACGACCTATTCGATTTTGTAGCACACCCTTGCAAAATGGTGGGTGGGAAGTCCTGCTAGGTCTATTATATTTGTCGTACATAGACAAATTATTCAACTAGACTTTACTGAGACCTTGTATCCTTAAAAGGGCAGGTACGGCAAGGCCGGACGCAATGGCTAGTTCTTATTGTTTATTGATTTAATGTGTGCTTTGTTGAGTAACAGATGTGTAGTAGGAATGTATAAAGACCTTGGAGTTAAGATTGGAGCAAATCCTACTAATCCATAATAACATTATAAAGAAGTAAGTCCATACTAATATTATAAAGAGGTAAAGTTGTGACAAACAAACGTTTGTTTGTTTGTCGAAGGATTTCTCCAAAACTAACCTAGTCGATTTCCGAAAAGTTTTGTCTCCGATGTGTATGTAGAATGGACTGTCGGGATGGTTAAAGGTTATATTTTGTCCCGGTAGATTCATTAGTACACTGCCAATTAGTACAGTGCAAAGCCAAGCTAGTTAGGTGTTTTTTATTTTAGTTTTTTTTTATAGTTAGGTCACCTAACTTAGGTGATAAAGACAATGTAATTTTTTGCCGTTTTGAGCAATTTGCTTTTGATACATTGATAGGTATTCCTCAATATTCATAAAAACTTGAAGAGAACCAGTAGATCCATTGATACACTAAGTACGTACTCAGCTTAACGCACTTAGGACATTGCTGTACGGGCAATTTTTGTAGCAACTTTTAGCTCGATTTAAAATTAAGAAAGTCGGGCGTTACCTACAGCCAAAGTTATAAAGAATTTATCCTTACTTATCTTTTAGTGATATTGGTGTGTCTCCCTCTAGACACATCAATGCTTTGACAAAATCAAGATACACTACACTGAAATTAAAAGGCACAAGAGTTTTTGAAAAAGTACAAACCTAATAAATCATTATCATAATAAATCAAAGGCATACCATAATTGAACCCTTACAATTTGACTAGGTACTTGAAAAATCGCTCAAAATTGCCCGTCTAAAGTCTACAACAGCTCTCGACTAAGACACGGCTAGAAGGTCAACTCATCTTCGTGACCTTACGGTGCTATTGACCTTTAGGTCATTTAAATTCAACCTCGTCACGGATTTGTTGTGTTAACCTACTTCACAAAAAGTTGACAGCAGTTGTTAATGTGTTTATTGTTATGTAGATTCCTTTGAGAAGTTGCAAATATATTTTTACTTGCAAATTATCAAACAAAATATATTCAACGGTTTGAAGGGTAAGGGTCTTATTCATAAAAACTTGACAATTTAATACAGGTTTTAAGAACGTTTTTTTCTTGTCACCCATATGTCAACGAAAAGAGATAGCAACAGATTTAATATGCGTTTTAGCTAATACAGGTTTAATACAGGTTTTAGGCATAATGGGGTTAAGCTTTACTAGACAGCGGATGTGACGAGATCAATTTAATCTGTCTATCGTTGATATAGCTTATTGTGGGTAGATTTAGAAAGAGACATTACTTTCATACAAAATGTGTCAAATATACCGACAGTAAGCAAAACCAGAGATAGATAGGTTATTGAGACTGGCCGTAAGTAGCAAGCAATCTCTTCCAGACATATTATGAATGAAATCAAACAAAGGATATTTGTTTATTTATTTATTAATTTATTAGTGGGCAACTTATATGCATAATGGCGGTGATTTTGTGTGGGACCGACTAATTAATAATTCCTAAATTAAAAAGCTCTTAGTTCGTTCTCAATAAAGTTCAAAACAAAATAACTGTCTGAGTGACAGTTCTAAAATTACCTAGCCAGTGCCACACAGAATCACAGCCAATGTTTTATGATAACAAAATAAACATAATAAGACGTTTATTTTGAAAAAATCCCTTAATTGTTTGATAAAATGTATTAAGCTTCTAACTAAGCTGCATTATGACGTCACCAAGCCACGCTCACAATTAATAAGATTACAATAACGACCTCCCCGTAAACCCCTTAAAATGCACTTTAAATTAACGGGCCAAGATTGCTTTTTAACTGAATTAGCCGCCTTTTAGCGGTTAAATTATGTAAGAACTTTGAGACCTAATTGTGATTAATTGATTGAAATTTAATGGTTTAAGACAAGTTTTGTGCAAAATCATCGTGAACAAGACATTGGAAAAGTATGTACTTACCAAACTGAGTTAACGAGTTTGGTCCTTTACAGCGCTATTTATAAAAGATCATAGGATTTTTTGTTATATTGACGGAGGTCTTCAGGCGGCCTAAAATCTCCGTCATCATTGTTGGCCACTTGCTCATACGAACGGACGAACGAACAAATAATGGACTTAACATAATTTTTTAAGACTGGTGAATCGTATCACATTGAACTTGTTTTTACGGTCGATCTAATAAATTCGTGGCAAGCCCTCTGGCGATCGATGTGAACGGCTCAACAAACCCTGTGGTAAAGAGGAACGACGAGAGGGTTTAAAACGAATAAAAAGATAAACAAAGAACTGAGAACAGTCGTTGGAAAGTAAACTTAAGTTTTGTATTAGTGATTCGCTTTTATTAGTATCTTACATAATTTGTCTCTACCATGATAATGTCTATAGAATCAAGTAAGATCAACTTTCACATAATTATGTAATCTAGAACTTCCAGGAGAATAAAAGGATCGATTTTTTTTTAACTTCAAGGTGGCCATGAAGCTATCCACGGAAGGCCCAGTTCAGTTACCTTGTTGTCTGTGTAAATTTGTATTTTTGGAAAATAAAACTTTTTTCTTTCTTTCTTTCATTCATCTGTTATTTATAAGTTGAGACATAAATTACTACTCCACTAATACGTGAAATGACATCTAGATGTATAGGTAGATGTTTGTTACTCTGTGTTACTCTTACACGATAAATGCACTGAACGGATTTGGCTAAAACTTAGAATGTACATAGTTTATGACTTGGACTAAATCGTTGAATCTACATATAAAACCATGGGCGAAAGTTTGTTTCATTTTTAAATATAAAATGTTTTATGAAAAATAGTACAGCACAGTTTATCCTCATAATTGGCGTGTGGACGTGATCACCCCATTTATTTACAAACAATCAAACCGACCACACAATTAAAATTCTATTTGCACAACGAAGCAATCAACCATCAACCAATAACAATAAACCACAGGCAATCGATATTCAGATGAGACGTTGGCACTAGTTTTTTGCGAGTGCGACTTGCATTGAACACGTTTAAATTAAAAAAATAAAAGATATATAACTGTAGGGTTCTTATAAAGAATAGTAGGTATACTCAAATTCGGTGTCAGTTAATAAATACTTTTTTATACTGCTAATCAGTAATTAATAATTTGACCTACGTTACGTACGACTTTGACTTTCAATTCGAAGGTCATGGGATCAAATCCAGCCGCGCATCGCAACAATGGACAGCGTCCCGTGATGCGTCCCGAAGTGTGGACAAAAATTGCCTCCTGACGCTGTATAAATCATCTAGTAATGATGTAAGGGCCCGAGTATATAGGCAATAGAGTCACCTAGATTATAAGACAGTACATTTAAAAGTAAGTACTTTATATCTTTATTTCGTACGAACGGCGGTGTAAAGCTTGCTGTTCTTATCGTATCTAGGTTCTACAAGATCCTAGATAATAAGTGGTGCTAAAGTCACAGTGTTGCCAACTATTGGTGCTAAGGACAACGGGTCGTCTTCGGACTTAGAAGATAATGTCAATGTTATGGAACAAATGGCGATTGGGTCGAGGAATAAGGCTGTATGTTGCGAGTTTTTATTGACACGTTCGATTGCATTGGTATATCTTATCTTATACTCGTAGGGGTTTCTGATACATTTAGATCTTATAAGGATTCTATTTGGTCCTTTTTATCCTTCATGGTATCATAATAATAACATTTTGTTGAATTAGACGTTCCATTTTTAAGTACGTTTCTTCCTATAAAGAAAGTTATTAAAACAAGAGATCTTTTTTGTAATGATTGGTACTTATAATGCTACGCAGTAAATGGTATCTTTTCAAAATAGACCCTTATAGATCGTTTGATCATTTATTAAAAAACATGTGGTATTACTACACTATAGATACCACAAAAAAGTTAGCTAAATAGTAAGACGTTGTGTAGGTAATAATAAGGACTGTAAATATTACGAACTGTGATGAGAATGTTTGGGAAAAACCATTGTGTAAATGTTTTGTTTACTAAATTTTTATTATCTCAACTGCCATGCTACGTGTTAAAGCATAGTACTGTGCAAAAGTAAAATGTAAAGCAGGTTACTCACCTAGCCGTGTATCAGTAAAGCCTTACCCCATTATGCATATTCGACCTAAAACCTGTATTAGATAAACGTATATTAAATCTGTTGCTATCTCTTTTCGTTGACATATGAGTGACAAGAAAAAAACGTTCTAAAACGTTTCTAAAACCTGTATTAAATTGTCAAGTTTTTACGAATAAACCCCTTACTTTTTACTTCAGTAAGTAAGTTTATTTTTATGTTCATTTAGGAAGGAAGTCTTCAAAACACAGGCTAACCTAGTTTGAAGACCATTATGATTAGGTTCTGTAACTTTGGTTACTTTGTTCAATGAACATTTATTTGGATTCGATCCCAAGACCAATTAATAATTAAACACTATTCTACTACTAATTTCCATTTACCTGCATCATTAAACAAAAAAAAATCAAAAATTATAAAATGATTATAAATAAGGTTTAATATAAATTATTTTAAAAAGACATAGAAAAATGTCACATAGTACATGAGAACAAGGCTTTGTTTAAGTTGCCATTAAAAAACATAAAATTACGACCATCTTATTCCTAAGAACTTCATTTCAAAAACTAAGCTAATGGATGTACTATGCAGTGTCAATGTTACTGTGCCGTGTGATTGATAGGTCGTCGGTAAGTTATGGTAACAAGCATCGTGAACACATACATCGCATTTTTTATTGACGTTTCAAGGTCAGAGTTGTTTGTTGTTATGCAATGGGTGGTAATACATTTTGTAGAATAAAAGTTATTTGTGTTTGTCGAAGCTATTTTTTACCGCGATGCAGAAAAGGGTGTTGAAAATAATGTTATGCGTTTGTAGTACAATACCTATTTGTTTTCAAACGGGTGAATGTGATTGTGATAGAATTTCAAGTATTTGTGATACATAATGCACAAATTGTTTATATTTATTTATTTAATTATATTAACAAGCTTTGCTCAGCTAGCACGCGCAACATGACAAACCTTCTAGTCGTTAAAAGTTTATATCTTTCTCTATACTCTGTTCACCGAGTCGATAGAAAAATAAACCAACTAAATGTGTTGTCCATAGATTTTGGTACATAGGTAGGTATTTTGCTAACGTGTAAAGAAACCATTATATAAGAATACATTACATAAGGCAATGTGAACTCGCCCTAGGCCCGTTTTCGACGCCAATCACGTGCGTTTTTTTTCTTTCTATTCGATCGACTCAGTGAACAGAGTTTAGAATAGTAGGTACGATAGAGCAGTTTGACTTAATCGAGATATTTTGTTTGGCGTCTCAATGCGTTCCATATTTAGGTCTACAGAAAGCTTTCTAACGAAGTGTTAAGTAAAAAGACGAGCTTGTTTGAAGAATGAAAATCTTACTAAAAGTTTGGGGCTTAGACGGGATTCGAACCCGCGAGCTACAAGCGATCGTCCTCAAGCCGGACTGCCATAACTTTTTAATCTAAGCCCCAAACTTTTAGTAAGATTTTCATTTATAAATGAAATGCCTAAGTGTGGTTTAACACTATAAAAATATATATGCTATTGTATGAAGAATGTAATGAAAGTAAACTATTCAATACGTTTGTCAGGATGTGGTGTGATCTTTTCTCATCACGTCAAAAAGACGTAATTTGAAGTACATAGGTACATAATAAAGTAACTTAAAATAAAGTTTTGTATAAGATTCAAACCCACGACCTTCTGTCGGAAGTGGTATAACACGGCTCATGAATTTGACCAAGGCTTCATAAATGTACGTTACTCATAAATTATAATAACACAGTTCATATGCGGCAGTAACAATTTAACTGCCGAAACTAACAATGTTATCTAAAATCATAAAAACTTCATCCGTGTGAATAACAGTTAGAACCATGTAACACCAACTGCGCTTCTGGAATAGTAAAACTGTTTTTGTTTTTTGATCAATGTTTTATAACTTAACTAGCTGCGACCTGCGGTGTTACTCGCAGTAAATAGTTTCCCGCTACCGTAAAAACACTGGGATCAAAAATAGCCTATGTGTTATATCAGGATATAAACTATAAACCTACTTATTAAATTCTAAGTTTCTGTCAAATCTTCCCAGTAGTTTTTGCGTAAAAAGCAATAAAAATGCATCCTCACAAACTTTCGCAATTATAATATTAGTACCTATCCACGACTTTGTTCAAATAGATAAATAAATATCCTTGGACATTTCACACAGCGTCATCTAGCCCTAAGCAAAACAGCATAAAGTTTCATGAGTAAGCATTTCTTGCTGTGTTATTCAGGGTAGTCCTCTGTATGTGTTACCATCACAATAACATCAACATTTCCAAAAAAAGTTGTCTGTTTGCATGCTTTTAAAAGCATTGGTCTAAAACACTTTCAGCATCAAGTCTATTTATACTAAACTATCTGTGTAAATATCGTTATTTGCGTTACAAAAAGTGTCCTCTGTCCGATGTTTATTTATTATGTTTTATCAGAAACGATTAAGTTCGTGTGAACTATTTTTATAGTGGGTTCCTTGCAATCAAATTAATAATAATATGAGTTTATTTGTTTTGTACGAGTGAAATAGATTTTAAACATTAGAGTGTATCTATTTGAGAGCTCAAGCAAATATTAATGTTAGGAAAAGCCTTTTAATGATTTTGAGAGAGATCAAGCTAAGTATTTAGCTCTTTTTCTATTTACTTTATTTAGGTTTTCATTTCCAATGACATAAAAAGAAAAGCGAAGTACTTTAAGAAAAAAAAGTGTTTTATAACCGACGATAGTTTTACATGATAACTTCATAAGAAAGCATTGTGGCTTAGACCGATCGTACATCTCTATCGCTTGTTTGCGCCCTCTCGCTTGCACGCGTAACACAAGAACGTGACAACTCGTATTCATATACCGATTGATAAGACGTTATCACATCAAAATATTTTGGTAGATTTGTAGTCTCCATTTTTTTATTGCGAAATCGATTGTCAATTTGTCAGTGAACCCTAAAGTACGACTGACATAACGTGACAGATCGGCAATGTCAGTGCAAGGTCGATCCGACTAATTGCCCGTCACTTGTTTTGTGGTGTGTGTCATTGTTGTCTTCATGTTATTTTTAGATTTTCACACAAAAATGATACCCAGTTTTTGTAATGTATTCACAGAAAAGTATAATACTGAGTAATGAGTTTTCTACTTTATTTTCATATTTTTTAGTCCTGAGCTTTCCCGTTTCTCTTAAATTTATATAACCATTTTAAATACTATGTAGAAAAACCACCAAACGATATAACGAGATAACTCGATTCTCGACTCGAGTGACTTTGTTATATTGTTCCTAATAGGCGTTTACGATGCTGCTGGCAACGTCCAATTATTTCTAAATTAAGTAACTTAGTAAGTAATAACTATAAAGCCTTGAATTAAGATTTACTTACGTTAATGACTTAGTTTATCCACAGCCGAAAGTTGACCAAGACCTGAAAAAAAGAAAACAGTTTGAATACTTGACGAAACGACCCGAGCCGGGAGTTATTTTCAAAAATTTCCATAGATACACAACACCTGAGTCGATGAAAAAAACATTGGTTTCCCAAAAAGACTTTACCGTTAAATGACGACCGTCGTAAGTGATTTGTTTTTTTTTTGTTATTGGTTCTCAAAACTGGACTTATCAGAAATAACTCACTTATTTCTTAAACATTTGAACATAATTGAGTGAAAGACCTTCTCGATGAGAACACAGCATGCGAAAGATTACTTACGATACAATAACAACAAATTAAAATTAAAATGGACTAACTACATCCATAGGTATATGCTATAAACAAAAAGTTTAAAATAAATACTAAGAACTAAAATACCTACTTTATGATTCAAGAGACTTAAGTAGTCTCTTGTGATTTGAAGATAGCATACGAGCTTAGCAACGTGTGCTGTGCATTCAAATAAGAACTCATGGTTATTCAGTTAACTTTCGTATTAGTTTGATTACTTTGTTCTTGATAGTTCCTAGTGTGCTTCGGCTGGGTACCATTACATTTTTTTGAAATGAAAAAAAAGAAAGAAATGTAGTTCACATATCTACCTAGCCGCGACGCTCAACAGAACATAAAACAAGGGAACTAGGTCATTTAGCATCTGACTAAAATCCTGATATCTCTCTTTATAATACACATTTTAATCTATCACTCTAGATTGATGTCTTCTTAAAAACCCCAGCTTAAGCTCTTTGTAAACCGAACGTAAACAAAACAACTGATTGATCACATCAATATTCATGGGACATGGAGTCGTAGCATTTCCATAGTGGTTCGCGTGGAGGCACAAAAACTGCGCACAAGTAGAGTTGCCGAGTAAAAAAGCCGGAATTCATTACAGAAAATATAAGGCTAGCAGCACATCCCGGCTTTGCACGGGTGTACTAATAAAACAGTCCATTATGCATTTCGGTGATGCAAATAGGCTAAGTAGTTTCGGAGATTTTACCTCCGTCAAACAAACAAACAAACCAACATTGTCTCCTTTTACTCGTAATATTAGTCTACTATTATATAATTTATTGTATCGTAGGTACTTGTATAGTAGATAAAAAATAGATTACTTTGTGTTGAAGTATACTTACGTGCCGTTTTGTGAAAATGAAAAAATATAAAAAGTCGGACATCAATCAACTCTACACCTCAACAATGAGGAAGGCGCAATAGCATAATTTACACGTGCGGAGTTTCAACTTATATAACAGCATTGTAACAAAGAGTACTCGGGAAGTTACTAAGTTATTATCTTTTAGTAATTGTCTGACACATTTTGCAGTAAGAGATTAAAAACAGGCAGCCTAATTTCAGCTACTGGTTTTAAAATAACTTTTGTTATACGACTTCGAAAAGGAGGTGGATTATACTATTTAAACTATCGCGACTCTGAAACATTTTTTTAAGTATTAACGGGACTTAATCGCGTATTGAAATCATATTATTTACCTCGACGTTTTTATGTTCAACGGTATGCATTTTTTTCTATGTTCACAGATTATTCTTAGTCGAGATGGTCTCATTAAACTTTTTGAGGACCTGATGAGGATCTTCGGAGTTGTGAATAGAAATACACTTAAACAATCAGTCAATGAGTTGGCCACTTGCTCATACGAACGAACGAACAAGATCATCCATCCGCTGAAATCTAAATACCTATTTCAATCAAAAATATCTTTATTGTAGACAGTTTGCGACACAAATATAAATGGGGTTTATAGTAGGTACTATATCCATCAATCGGCGGTCTTATCGCACACGGCAATTTCTTCCAGACAACCGGAAAACTAAAACTAAGGAGAAATGCCAGACACAAGTAAACGAAATTTAGCGCTTTGGGTATTCACTTGCCCCCGAACTAGTAATGATACTGTATCTCGTATTTAAGCAATAGTAAGAAATTCTACTTTAAACTGCCTTCTTAGTAAAAAGCACGCCAAGTATGGCTGCACTTATTGTATCAAGTATCTGTTCCTGCATCAAAAATATGGATTCATATTTCCCGACATTCGCAAAGAAAAATGATAAGCCATATTTCATCGCTAACATGATATCAGAAGATCGAAGATTTATCGCGTTCAAACTTTTACGATCAATCGGAAACTGGGGATAGCATCAATAGATACGGAACTTACAACCATTACCTACTTGTAATGCGTCTGTGTAGCTTGCTTCGTCAGTCAAATTCTGATACTTTTACGATCTTGATAGATAGGCTACTTTGCCTAGAGTAATGTAATAAAATAAATTAATTCAAAAATATAAAAAAAAAATTTCATAACTTAAATTGACATTGTTTTGTTGGATTTGAATATCAAAGAAATATACCTACTCTAGAAAGTGTAAGTAAAATTTAACTGTGCATCAGAAAACAATGTTATACCATGCTAGTTATCACAACAGAAAAAAACTGCTGCATCGTGTAAATGGGAATTAATACAACAACATTACGAGTGTATTGGCTTTTTTATCCGAAATAAATGTCTGATTTCTTTCGGGATAAAAGATGTTTTATTCATTCGAATGCCACTAACGATGTAAACCACTGATTCATATCAATGCGACTTTCCATGACATATCCCCTCCCAGTCAACTATAGATTATTTATTGCTCCCGATAATATACTTTTCCCCCCAAGTGGTTGTAGATGTCCAACTAAGCTTTCTTATTGGCGACATAAAGAAAGTATTTACGAGTTTTGGGCAATGAAGCCCGTTTTCTGGAGCGTGGGCAACTTTTAGCAATAGTTGTGCTGTAAGGGTAGGTTTCAATCAGATTTTATGTGGCTCCCTGTCACGTAATATCGAAAAAATTACACCAATAGTATCGCTTCATTTTTTGAGCCTAGTTAAATGTGCGTTTCTTATTGGTGTTTTTGCGGGAACAGATAAGTAATTATTATTTTTTAAGCAAAACAAAATTACGTCCAAAACAAAACAACACAGTTTTCATTTGTTTTTATTTTACTTTATAAATTGAGCTTTTATTAGCATTTGTACAGGCACCATACGTCTTTACCATATTTAGACAAACCTACTTACATATTCTTGGTCACTTTTATTAATTTCATTGAAATTAGATTTACGTTTCTGTTTCTAATTAAATAAGTAAAAGGACATAATTTGACATAAAGAGGCTATAAACCGATTTGTTCGAAGTAAAACAACAAAACACAGTAATTAACGAAACAAGTACGTTAATTATAAAATTAATTATAGCTTTAATAAAAGTTTATCAGACGTTAATAGCAAACAACTTAAAGATATGGTATCTTAAAAAACGTTGACCGATTTTTTGACGTAAGTACGTAATTTTGAATAAATCCAAATAAATCAAGATCATCAACAATCTGACATGTGGTGTAGGGAATTGTTTTGGAACAGGCAATAGAGTCAACTAGCTTTTAAGACTGTACGTTTTTGAGCGATCCTTTAGGTCCTACGAAATAAACATATTTTTCTTTCTTTCTTTCTTTCTTTCTTACATCAAAAAAATTTATTTAAAATCTTTATAAAAGTTTCGACTTCGGCAGGATCTGACATTACTTACTGATGGATATAATATGTCCGTCTTCTTTGTTCCTACCACTCTTCATACTTCTCAGGCAACAAGTAGTAAGAAGTAGGCCTTAGATATTTTTATTTTTATTTATTACGGTGACTCCTTAACAATCATACATGATTGGTTATTTTCTAAGTTAACTGATGTATTGTGACGGTGACTGATTTTAGAAAACAGGTCGTTTATTAAACACGCTGTGTACTTGGCATCTTTGGAACTTGACGGTTAAAATATAGCGAGATTTAGGAGGCTGAAATTGTAGCGCTTTACAAATACTTTTGTTAAATGTTTTGATTATTTTGAGGTTCGTATATCCGGTTCTGAACGATCTTTGGAGAAATTAAGGTCACGAGTGCGATCCTATGATACAGGACAAATGCTTGTATGATTGTTTCGAGTCTGAGTGTTTTCTGTGTAAAATAATTTGATGTATAGTATTGAATTTACAAACAAATATTTGTGCGTAAAGGTATCAGTCATCCATTTGGTTACAAGCATTTTATTATTAACCTATGTTAATAATATTATTATTATGTTATCAACAGCATTTAATCTCTCTAAAATAAATAAAAAATTGCTTTTCTTAACGTACTTTCATGTAAAAGTGTGAAAATGAGTAGAGATGATGATTATATGTATATTTTAGTGTATGTGATTGTACAAGGAAGTACCACCTGGCATTGGCAATGCCCGTTGTTGGCGACGAGCCAATGATTGCCTTAACCACGGTAATTGCTTTGTTCATCTCAATGTACAAAGGTATTGGCCATACCTTCGGCTTCGTTAGAAATGTACAAGCGAAATTGAACCTATTGAACGAGATTTACCTGCATAAAGTGTCTAAATCTGTCTGTAAATGATTTGGTTCTCGGTTTTATTAAATTGTTCATTGTTTCATTATAGACAATGGATGGGTCTTCTCTAAGGAATGTATCTTCTGACTGAGAAGTAATTATCTACTAACTTATTACGAAAATAATCTTCTAGATCTTTCTTTACGTCTTCGATCGATTCGATCATGTAAATGTTCACATACAAACTTATTTAGTTATAAAATCAACTGTGGGACTTATTATAGACCTAAATTAAATAAATAAATAAATACTCTTGGCAAACTCCACACAGCGTCATCTAGTCCCAAGCTAAGCAATCGAAAGCTTAAGTTATTTTTATTGTGTAACTAGATTTAATATGATGATTACTACATAGATGAAATTATTTTGATTTTAATTTTATTTATTTAGAATTATTGTTGGGATTCTAACCTACGATATTTGGACCGAGAGTCAAAGCACCACCACGCCAACATAGTTCTTCTACAACTGCGAGTAGTTTCAAATTCTAAAGATATTTGAACACCATTTCCCACTTCCGTAAACCAGAGTTAAAAATAAAGTAATAAAAGAGGCGACGTTAAAAAAGGCGTAATTTATTTAGCCGTAACTTTCGTAATAAAAGTGGCTCTCAAAGTTCTGTCCTCTATTCACCCTTTGATACTTTCACGAACACTTTGCAATTATGCCTTTCAGAACACGAATCAAATATTTTATTGTCATTTTACTTTGAATTCGGGTACAACGGGGTTTTTAGTTTGTGAATATCTTTAAAATGTCAAAAGTCAAAATATATTTATTCAATAAAATCTTAATAAAGACCACTTTGACACGTCACGTTCTTAAAACTAGGGGAATCTATTGCCATCATACAGTCTTGAGAATCAGGAATTGACATTTTACTCGTTAACTATAGTCTATACTAATATTATAAAGTTGTAATTTTGGGTTTGTTTGTTTGACGGAGTTAATCTCGAAACTATACACTGATTTCAAAAAATCTTTCAGCGTCATGTAGAATGGACTTTCGGTTATAGGCTATATTTTATACCGGTAGTTTTATTAGTAAACCCGTGCAAAGCCGGAACGTGCTGCTAGTTACTTCTTCTTCTTCTTTCCGTGCCTCTCCATCATTGAAGGTTGGCAGTCAGCTTCTTAAACTCCTCCTTGTTAAGCGCAAGTCGGAAGAGTTGCTCAACAGTTTTTATCCCCGTCCACTCCCGGATGTTCCGGAGCCACGACATCTTACGTCTTCCGACCTTGCGCTTGCTAGTTACTTACAAAGGTACTAATAACGACGTCCAATAGGTCAAAGGGCGGCAGTTTACAATAACCTCAATCGATCGTTGTTCAAACATTGGGCCATACTGTTGTTATCGAGTCCACGAGCTATCGACTGCATTGTGCATTAATATCGTCAATAACATCTGGAGCAGACGACGGATGTACAAACAAACATCCTGGGTTATTAATGTATTGATTGAGATACTGTGGAATATTTTTAAAGGAAGAAACTAGAGTTGGGTTCGGACTAAGCCTTTAATTAGATCAATCAAATAGTAGCAGTCATAGACCAAAATAAATCAATTTTCATTTTTATTTAGATCGTAGAAACATAGTGAGCGATTTTTAGTTGTATCAGAAATAATTCACTTTTTTAAACTTTAGTATATTTTAGTAGAAAACGAAAAGTATGGCGCTCTCGCATACTTTTTTCATACTACTCATAGTAGTCGACTTTACTGTTTAACTCCATTAAAATCGTCCGGGGCTCAAACATCAATCGAGTTGGCATGATTCCGCTAAACCATAGTTCCCATCTTTAATAATAAACTAATCTTTATTAATTAAAGAGCATAAAGCTCAGCGTGTGAGGAAACACCAGGCTATCAATATTCATTAGAACAATGACCTCGGTTCGGCCTACACTGCGCGCACAAAGAGCATCTACGACAGCTTCCGGCATACAATGCCAGTAATGGATAAATAATAACTATCAATGATCTTGCACTATTATACCTGGAGTTCGGGGTGAAGGAATGTGCTTTGATTGGATTTCTATGTAGACTCTCCACTCCATATTGTTTTACTGATAGACCTCATAGTTTGTACCTTTACTAAGGCATTTCAAAACATTATGTATTATGTATAATATAGGACAATATTAAGTACCTACCCAGAGTTAATTTTTTTAAATTGAAACAGTAGTTTCAATTTAGAAAATTAACATATATTTGCAATGTCCTTACAGGACTCATATTTTCTCATTGTACCTACCATAAATGAATGCAATAAACATTTTGAACATTTTGAACTTTTTTTTTGAACATCTGAATGCTGAATGAATAAAATAGTAGAGGTACAAACTATGAGTAAATACATTTTTCACCTATAGATTCTGAAATCCTTTTAGTTTACTAAATTAGTTAAGTAATACTTATGACAATGATTTAAAGATGTGACCGTATACGAGTATTTAGACATTGGCGCCCAACACGGGGCAAAATACATTTCACAGAACTGAAAAGTTACGCTCAAATAATCTTCATTAACAAGCAATTTAGCTAAATCTGTTAAAGATTATTCACAATGTAATTTATTCTGAAATACAAAATATCCCCCTCAAGCCAATTAATCTTAATTCCCCGCAAGTGTCCATTACCGAAGCCAGGTGGGCATATCGATCTGAGACTTGTGTTACAGATTGTTTCTTAAGCAATCTTACTTTAAAGTTGAGTTTAATTTCACAAAGTTGTTGGTGTATAGATTTGTATTAAACTTTTACACGACATACTATTATTTTAGTACTCTTTAAAAACGAGTATTATACTCATTACATTTTGTGGCCATAAAGATAAATATGGCACGCTTCTGTTGAAAGTGGCTTGGATCACTTGAGCTACTAGATCGTTTTACTATGGCACTGTAGATCCTAAACGAGTTGACCGTTTTAGTGATATAGCTAAGAAAGTAGGTTTCATTATTATGATACGCCATTAAAAAACATAATAGAAACAAAAGAAGGCCATCTTCATTAGTTAACTATAGCCACTGGCTTCCTTATTACGCGATGTTTATTTATTTTTTATAAGGTATTAAACTCTTGAGTTCATGAGAATCCAATATCATTAGACTTTAATCCGTTCTGACTAAATAATTTAGAAAATTCAAATACTAAATTAAATACATTAATATTTAAATGAAGTCTTAAAACCACCACAAAACATAATGACCCTTTAATCTTATATTATTTAATTGAGCAATTCTCGGAAAGAACTTCATCGATTTTCATGAAATTTAGTACGCAGGGAACGTCAAGGGCGTTTCGAAAGCGATAAATCGATCTAGCTAGGATTCATTTTTAGAAAATACCATTTTACTCCAATTTTCTGTCTCTAAAAACCGTGCAAAGCTCGTTAATCCAGGTACTACGATATAATACGTGCGTTATAATAAAATTACGTGTGCTAAAGTTACATTTTTACAGCGACAAGGGAGCATGGAGTTGACAAGTTAACCTAATCAGCCCGTCAGTCTGCCGATAGGACTTATCACAGTGACTAGTCAGAAAGATTCCAAACTTGCGAGCTTGTAATCCAATCAGAAAGTTATCCGCTGAGTAATTACCTATATCTAGGTACTAGCTCGCCCCGCGGTTTAACCCGCGTAACCCGCGTAAATCCCGTTCCCGCGGGAATATCGGGTTAAAAAGTAGCCTATGTGTTAATCCAGGGTATCACCAATCTAAATGTGAAAGTTTGTGAGAATGTATGTATGTTTGTTATTCTTTCACGCAAAAACGGCTGGACCGATTTGGTTGAAATTTAGTATGTAGATAGGTGATACCCTGGATTAACACATAGGCTACTTTTTATCCCGATATTCCCGCGGGAACGGGACTTACGCGGGTGAAACCGCGGGGCGCAGCTAGTTTAATATATTTTGAACATGCTCTGTACGTCTTATAGCGGACGTTAGCACTTGAGAAAACTGTCTCAATTTCCAAGTTCTCAGATTAATAACCTTCGAATTAGGCAGTGACGAAGGTTCGATTGACCTCGCCTGATTTTACTTCATCTGAGGTGACGTCACTGTTTCAGATCTGTTGTAGGTACCTACCTTTTATGGTAGGTAGGTACTTTAAGCTTAACTTGGTTCAAACGGCAAGTTTCGAAACTGTTTAATTTTAAAGCGATTTCAAAAATGACAGAGGTCTATTCGACTGTATTTTATTTTGCGACCACTCGCGACTAATTTCGAATGATTTGAAATACTAATATTATATATAAAATTTGTTTGTTTGTTTGACGGAGGAAATCTCCGAAACTACTGGACCGATTTCAAAAATTCTTTTACAGGTGTGTAGAATGGACTGTCCGGGTGGTTATAGGCTATATTTTATCCCGGCAGCTTCATTAGTACACCCGTGCGAAGCCGGGACGTGCTACTAGTTATTTATAAAACAAAGGATACAAGTCAAGTCGCGGAAGAGGTTTCAGTTCGAAGTCTCAAAGCATCTGTCGATCCATTGTATTAATAAAGTTTTAACTTTAAGTTATTTCCACTTTGATGTTTGCGGCTTTTCAAAATATTCAGTCAATTAATAGACGGGGTTGTTGAAACGTGACAAAGACGTTTTCGACATTTTGATAGACGCTCTTAACTTTGTTATTACTTATATATATAAATATCCTTGGACGCTCCACACAGCGTCATCTAGTCCCAAACCACCCAAACTAAGCAACTTAATGTGTGTTATGGTAACCAGATGATTTGAATTCTTCACCGATGTGTTGAATGGACTGTCGGGATGGTTATAGGCTATATTTTATCCTGGTAGCTTCATTAGTGCACCCGTGCAAAGCCGGGACGTGCTGCTAGTTCTTTATAAAACAACTAGCTGCTCCCCGCGGTTTCACCCGCGTAAGTACCGTTCCCGCGGGAATATTGGGATAAAAAGTAGCCTATGTCACTCGTGGATAATGTAGCTTTCGAATGGTGAAAGAATTTTTCAAATCGGTTCAGTAGTTTTTGAGCCTATTCATTACAACCAAACAAACAAACAAACAAACAAACAAACAAACAAAGTTTTCCTCTTTATAATATTAGTGTAGATGCCATATCAACAATGAACCAGACTCTCATCAGATTATCAACATAATTCATGTTACACCTTCCATTTTTCCTCATCTCCGGTTATGTTTTGATAATAATCAATCTTTGCTTGTTATTGAGTATTTCCGCTTCAATTGACCACGGTCCCAATTCACATTGGATGACAGATGATCTGAGGACTTACTTATTGTTTAAGTAGGTACATATCTGAATCTTTAAACAAATTGATATTTGAATAAGGAGAGTCATGATTCAACTGAGTTTGTTTGCAAACTGTGTTAAAAAATATCCATACTAATTCATCCATACTACACTATATACGAGTAATATTATAAATTAGAAAGTGTGTGTGTGTGTATGTGTCTCTGTTTGTTTGTCCGTCTTTCACGGCAAAACGAAGCAACGAATTGACATGATTTTTTAAGACGTGGTCGTTCGACACTTTTTTGACCCATCCTCAGCCACTATTCAGCCATGGCATTGTTCTATCTGCCACTACCTCGCCTTGTAATGTATCCTACTCATTAAAAAAAATAACATTTTAGTTTCATAGACCTTATTCAATAAACTCAAAAAATAACATCACAAAGCTTCATTTCTTCAAATAACTTAAGATTCAGTCGTCAATTTCACTCAATTTTGGCACATCGTGTGCGCAATCATGCGTGCTTACGAGGAATTTAATTTAAGCCCCCGTAGATACATTATAGACAGGCTGTCGCAATCGACAGTTATTTCCCAATTTCCTTAAACGGTTTACCCTCACGCAACATTCTCTTATTCCCGGTTACAATCAAAACTCGAACAGACTCCGAACCGAGGTAAAAAACATCGGATACAACAATCCGAAAATGTCAGAACTTTATTCGCCTTTGAAACATTGGGTTGTTTTAATTTGTAGTGTCTGTATTTGTTTATATCTGAGTCTTTTGTTTTAAATTTCTAATCGCTCTTTATTAAACGTTAGAAGTAGTAAGTAAGTAATTAGAAGTTATCAATACTTATGAATATCATCAATTTTAGTTCTGTAACATTCGTTTTAGCATATGAATCTCAACTTATGTATACGTTGAAAAAAAACATTGTCTAAAAAATAATATTTCTAGCAAGTTTCGATAAACAGTGATTTCTGTTAACAGTTAAATGACTTAGATATTGGTAGCTCTGTCTAACTAATCAGTTGGTCTTTCGACTTGTGCTCACGAAAGTCGTTGCTCAAACTCCGTGTCGGATCCGCTCCGGTGTAACAAGAACAAGCTCTTATTTCCGTGCCCACGCATTTAAGGATGAAAGCATTGAGTGCCGCCTTATGTTTATTAACTGTGACGTCAGAGTTTTCGGGGGAAATGTCTCAATTGTGCAACATTGTTTTTTTACTGTCTTGTGAATGGATTATATAGTCATTCGTTTCTTTTTTAGTAGAAATTAACAAAATATGTAGTTAAAAATTTTATAGATAAACATTTCTAACTATGGAACGCAATAAATACAAACAAACAAAAAATATATTTTATAAAATGACTGATTGTTCTAGTTTAACCTTTTGTATTTTATGTACCATAGAAAGAAAGAAAAATAATGTTTATTTCGTAGGACCTCAAGGATCGCTCAAAATAGTACAGTCTTATAAGCTAGGTGACTCTATTGCCTGTTTTTGGAACAGGCAATAGAGACAGACAACTCCCAATTATTGAGACTGGCTGTTTAAAAAAGGATAAAAGGGGGTCACCGCCAAAAAAACAATCCATTATTTCGTTACAAATCCAAGCTATAACTACGGTCAGCCTGCTAAGGGGATAGTGTTGTTTGTACGTCCCCTATAAAATTGTTTTTGCTGGTTATGCTTCGAGGTAGGAATATCGAAGCTGGGTCAGTTATTTGGCTTGAATTCATCCATACTTCCTTACTTATTATTAATGGGAAAGTGTGTGTCTGTTTGTCCGCATTTTATGGCAAACCGGAGCGACGATTATGGAACCAATGTCAATGTCAAGTGAACCAATTGTTCTAAGTTGTGCTTTTCTATCTATAGATACAACTTAAAACAATTTATTTAAGTATTTGACCATCTAGCTAGCTCGGGACTAGATGGCGCTGTGTGAAATGTCCAAAGATTTATTTATTTCCTATAGAAAGAGATACAGCTATCCTCGCACGGCTGTACGGCAATTCGCCGCACTCGCAGTTTACGAGGTCCATTCGGAAATAGGACGGAATCTCCAGCAATGGCGGAAGCGACAACTATTTTTATTGTTTGCGTTTTACAGCTGATTTCGGTGGTTATTGTTGGTTATTGATTCAGGCGAATGCTCTGATTGTTAAAATCTGGTAAACAAACTCTGATACAGTTTTTGTTGAAGAACTTTGTTTTCGTTTATTTTCCTTTGTTCACTCCAAGCTGTAGCCATAATAGAAGAATTTAAAAAAATTTAAAGATTTTGCAAATATCTGTTTTTTTTACTAGCAGCACGTCCCGGCTTTGCATGTGTGTACTAATGAAACTACCGGGATAAAATAAAGCCCATCCCGACAGTCCATTCTACATGTGAAATTTTTTTTGAAATCGGCTGAGTAGTTTCGGTGATTACCTCCGTCAAACAAACAAACAAACCAACAGTACCTCTTTATTTAATAGATTTATTTATTTTATTTTTATAAGTATTTAATGTTATTTAGTTGACTAGTTTTAATTTAAAACCGATTATATCGTTTGAATATACATTTATCTTTTGTTGTTAAAGTGCTTGATGATGATGATGATGGTACGAAGTCTGGAAGACGACGGATTTGATAAATTGCTTCTTGTTTTGGTCCCCTTTTCGGAACAGTTGCTTACCGTAATAAAACCAATGACGTGTGGAAGCAAGACCTAGATTTATGTACTTTCAATCTTGTTAGATCACAAAGCCTGAAAGTAGTAAAGTATCTACAAGTTTTTGTATGTGACTTCGTTTACTTAGCAATTTTTTCAAATATAATATGAATCAAGGTGTCTATGTCAAATGTAATCATATTAACGGGTCATAACACAAAGCATTAAATTTCTGAGCTTGGGACTAGATGACGCTGTGTAAACGCCTTAGTATATTTATTTTTAGGTCACTATTAAACCGTGCTCAATGCTCACGTCCCAAACCATAAACAAACACATGCAGCGCAACTCAGCGTAAAGGCTCAGACAGACTCATTCGTTAATTAAAGACAACCCTGTCCCCTGACCTGAAAGGGGACGAGATGCGAGCGTCTTTAAACTTCTAAAGAAACCTGTCAAGAGGGCGCCATGTTTAACCGAATCGCCATTTTGTTTGAACCAAGAAAGTCCGGATGTAAAAAATAGTTGTGAAATACGGTTTGACTTGTTGCAAAAAAATATTTCTCAGAACACGCCTCTTTTGAGTAGCACTAAAGCATTGAGCCTTTTAGTAGGTAAAGTACAATAAAAGTTCGGATAATATCCGAACTTTTATTCACCATCGTACCATTATAGTTTTTAGATGAAGAATAGTAAAAATGGAGTTTGGTGGACACCAATTATGACTTCGCTACTCTTTGACGCATACCAACAACCCCACTCTATGGAGTTTTATTAAATGCAATAATATTTTATTAAAGTATGAAAATTGCGAGACTGTCACAGTAAAAAGCAATTTTTAAATATTTCTTTTGCAACTGAACACTATCCATTCCAGAGATCACTTTCGAGAGCTGAGTCGGGTAGGATCGACATGGGAATAAACGCAATTTTCAAGCAACTTTGCGACCAAATAGGACAGAGCATTTACGGTTATGGGAGCTTACGATACAGCCCCGAATTGGTCCTACCGATACTGATACAGGATATTTATCGGTTTAAGCCGATTGGGATATCGGCCTAGTTACTACAATTTTGAAATGATATTCTGGAATTGGTATTCGTTGATATGACATGTAGTTTTATTACAACGCCAAGCAATAGCGACTGCTCAGTGCACGGTGACTAGACGTGGGTACTAGTCGCCCAGTTTGCGATGGCTATAAAGGCTTATAAGTATGCACATAACAGGGTTGACATGTATTTGTGACCGATAGTTCCGTACATAGTGTCTTTTTTGTCTTACATTTCACTAAGTGTAAGTGTTGTCATGCAGTATGGAATCTAATGGGGGCTTGGTCCAGATGTAGGTAAACCATTATTGATCGATGCTGATTTTAGCTAATTTGCAAAATTTCACTTTCAAAACTATCGTGTTTTGTACTAGACATTATATTAACACAACGGGAAATTAGTCATGTCAAAGTTTATAGATAATAAGTTGATAAGATAATAAAGGATGTTTTTTAATTTTTATTTAAACCAACCAAAAAATGGTTTGGCGATTCAAATTTCAGTAAGTATAAATATTTACCTACCGTGTAGTGAAGGATATAAATCAAGTAGGTAAGTTTACTGAATTTATCTAGAAGATAGGTTTAGGCTCAAGCTGAGCTATTCCCACTAAAGGTCTCAGCACACATATGGGATCGGAAAGGGATCGTAACCGTAACGCCTTTCACCTCGCTGCGTTCTGAGGGGAGGCGATCACGTTACGATTCCGATTAGTGTGCGTTGCAGTAGGGAGTTTAATACAAACCATTCTGAACGACTCGAGGCGATACGGTTACGATCCCTTTCCGTTCCCATTAGTGTGCTGAGACCTTTAATGTGAGGGTTCCCTCATACGGTTTTCAAAGTAGCATGAAAACGATTGGAAGTTTTCAGCTCCACTGAGCCTTATCATTTCCCTTCAGTTGTGAATAAATATCTACGGATAAGTTTTAAGAATGTTTCGTAAGTATACCCTACTCAATTTACTTATACCACTCAATGTACTGTTGGCTATAATGTAGTTAATAGTTTCTGACAATAAAGAGGAAAAAGGTTACTACTATTAGTAGGATCACATAAAACTGTACCCACAGTCTTATAAGCTAGGTGACTCTTCTGCATGTTCCAACGCAAATCCCTATACCAGGAAAAGAATTAGGCAAGAACCTGGTGGTGTGGGCCTAGCTTTTTTTAACGATCCTTTTACCATTTAAATAGTCAAGCTTAACTAAGCTAACTGAATCGGTCTATGAACTTGCGGGTGACTGTACTATTTTCGGCAGAGTACATTTAACGGTCAAAACCACGAGCATCAAATCAAAGTCCCTAATTAGGACCCCTGAGAGCTCATTAGGATTGCTGAATCAGGGCTCCACTGATTGACTGATTACAGATGTTTTTCTTGAGGGAACTTTAGGTTTTGGTCTGAAGACGATGACCTTGGCGTGCGATTTTCAGCCTTAAGATTTGATTAAGACACGTACTCTGTCTAGATTTAGGTTTTCATTAAAACATTCATAAACAGCGGGTGGTAATTTAGTCTGCCAATTCAGTGCTTTTTAACTTTCAAAATTGCTAATAAGAAAATAATTTTCTTTCTTATTCATTAGGTTCTTATTTCTTGGTTTATAAGTAGGTAGGTATGTGAACTTTCATCGTTGCTCGTAGGAAGATCTAGATGGCATTTATACTAAGCTTAAATGGTTCTAAGCCACTGCATCCAACCATAGTTTTATCAGCTCAGAAAAGAACGAATGATACCCACTGTGTAGTATCTGATCAAAAGGAAGCGGTGTACGTCTGAACAGTCTAGTAACTGAGTTTACATAGAAAGTGGACAAATTTCTTATCCATTCGGGGAAATTTCAGAGGTCACGATGAACATAAACATCAATACGAAAAAAATTTACTTATAAAAAGGAATGATCTTAAAAGCCAGATAATATTCTTAAAGTAGTGTTCTAGAGGGGATCTCGAAAAACAAAGATCCTAGACAAAGTAAAAGAGGAGACGTAAACACAGCAGAAAATAATGTGGATAACGATGACCAGTGACTGTACCTACTTGGGATCAACGAAAACGAAAGTTTCGAGTCAATTTCGGGGGTAACCTTGTATTGGTGAAGACTCTGAATTTGTAACAGTCCACCAATATAAACGAAGGAGCGGTGCCAGTAAAAAGAGCTGTCGAAAATATTTCAGCTGACGCCCTCGGGGAAAACGTTTCGGAATCAAATCCCAGGTCAGCTTAAGTTCGCGAAAACTGAATTCGGGTGATTAACCAACATAAGCTGACCTTCGGTGGTTGTCGCAATGCATGGTTTCCGATATGTAGAGTAGAGGGGCAGCTGTTTTAGTCCGATGCGCATATCACCCGCTTTCTGTGCGAGTGTGGCTCGCGTGATCGCCACAGGAAGCAGTCGTTAAAGCACGAGCGTGTTGTCTGTTAATCTAAGACCATTACTGCAAACGATGACCACGGACCGTGGACTAATTGCGCTGGCAAACAAAGTCATAAAGTGCGCGAAAATATTTGACGTCACATCAATCAAATGTTTATTAGTAGGTACTGAAATACCGACTGAATGGACCTACATGTTGATTATCCAACAACAATTTGGTGAGTTACTTCTAAACACAGAAGAGCTCGTTTGTTCGTTCGTTCGGGTACGGTATGTACCTCTTTCTGCAGCGGCAGAAAAGCGTTTGTTTGAATGAGCCTCTACATGATGAGGAAACCCGCTGCTAGTCAGCCCCACACGACCACTGTCTTTCCTGTAGATATGGCTTGCTAAGCGGAGAGGATGGTTTAAAATCTACCAGCCTATTCTATCTTAACAATGCCACTACAGTGTTCCGTTAATTAGGTACCTACTCCTGACGCTGTATAAATCATCTAGTAAAGATGTAAGGCCTGAGTTTTTTTAACATTGATATTCCAATACAAATATCATGCTTCACGAGCGATGTCGTTGTAAATAGATGATTGATCAAAGGCCGGACGTGCAATGTTATGCGTGCAATGGAGGCGTGTTGAATTGGCCAAGTCATTAAATATTGTAAGTAACAGTGAATTGTTACACAACGTATACTCGTATAGGAAAATAATTGTAAGTAAAAAACCTTCAAAATTAGGCAAAAGATATAATGTTTATAATCAAAATTAAAGGTAGATACCGCTTGAGCAAGTTAGCTATATGCTATATAGTTTGGAAATATTCTAAACCATCTATCTGAGCCAAAACGTTATTCTGTGTTCAGCGAATCAGCGAATTAAAACTCGAATCCTCTTTGATGACAAATTCTAGCATGTTGTGTATCCCAATTTACTTTTATAAAAGCGTTCACTTTGATTACTGATACGGCGTTGATATTTTATAGAAAACCTCCTTTTGATGTTATTGACAGCTCAATAGAAATAACAGATCGGGCTAAATTACATGACACCAGATTTATCCAGATATTTCTGGAGACAACTGGTAGGTCGTCATAATCTTAGTAGGTAGTCATTCTCTTACATTTTCAGCCTACTATGATATATAAGCAAAAATTTGAAACGAAGTAATGAAATGATGAAACGAAAAAGAATTATTTTTATAACCTACATGGTGTTGCTCACGGTGAATAGTTCCCAAATCCGTAAAGCAGTTTGAGCGGAAAAAAGCAACAAACATTCACACACACTTACAAACGAACTTTTGCCTTTATAATATTAGCGTGATAGACCAGAAAAAGGACAATATAGCTACATGCATTATAGATAAAGCAGGGAGCAAAATTGGCTTAGATGTTCCTACTAAACTGGATTCCCGCCTCAAATCAGATGGTAAGTTCCCATTAGCACCGGTCGAGTGAGCTCGGAGACATCAAATGGCGCGAGTCACGATAACCGAGCCAAGCAGAATAGCCCAGCTAATTACTGACAGTTCACCTGTTCGGGGGAAATTGACCGTGTGAATACGAATTTAACCTTATTTTGGGTTGTTTTTAGACAGTGTTTGAGATGGAGCAGAAAAACATAATGCCAACTAATTAAAAGGTAAAAAGCGCTACTTATATTTTTATTATAATAATTAAGAAAACAAGTCATACTTAGTTTATTTTATTTTTAAATAATAACCTGTATAAAGAAGGCTGTATGTTCTTATCTAATTTTATCAAACAAAGACGTAGTCTTGTAGACTAATATAGTAAAGTAATATTAACCCACGTCCAGCTTGCGATTTCGGCTTAAACTTCATGTGAGATGTCGCAAACTGATTCCCATCCTTAGACTAATGAGATTTTTCTTCAAAGAGAAAAACGTGCTACTTATATTCAGATTTTACTTCTACATCTGAATATTGCGTAGGTGTTCTATAAAAACCTCAAGTTTCAAAGAAATTATACGTAGCAAACATAGCGGAGAATTTTTGAAATCGGATAATTAGTTTTGCAGATTACCTTTGTCAAAAAAACAATCAAACAAAAACGTCGGGAAATAAAATAATAAGGTAAATACGTGATAAAGTCCCGTAATTTAATATAAATTAAACAAACAAACTTTACCTTTTTATAATATTAGTATTGATACAGATGTCTCGTCCCTCTTTACACACACACAGCACAGGAAATTGCTTTATTCATGCATATTGTTACTAACAATTTATTAGGTAGATCTCGGAGCCACTGGGCTAGTATTATGTACTCCGAGTCTAAGTGGTTAACTAAAGTGTGTGGAGACGGCAAGTACGTTTGCACTGAACAACTATACACACAGAGCTAACCATCAATATGTTGGTCCATGTTCTAGCCCGAAACTGAATATTTGTGTATCAGTATCTAATTATTATTTTTGTCTTAAAATCAGGCGCTTAAAACTACTACTCCTCATATAAATTTAAATCTATTCTGTGTAGGTTTTTTTTTACTAACCTATTTCGTCCCACTGCTGGGCAAAGGTGTAGGTATTAGAAACTGTTATTTTTTCATAGTCGTTCGTTCGTTCATTCGTATGAATGAATGGCAAGTGGCCAAGTCTGTTGAGTTGATTTTCAACGCAGTTCATTTGAGTTAGTTGTCTAGTAACTTAAACTATAAAAACTATAGATGTTAAGCATTATTAATAATTTAAGAATATAGTCCTTCTATTTTGAACTGTCCAAGTAATTTTAAACGCAATTTATCTAACTTCTTAACAACTTCACGTCACGATATAGTAAAGCAAAGAGGGTGATCTATTGGTAAGCCAGCACGCTAATGTAATAAGCGTTTGGTGTTTTTCATTAATACAATCGTTTATAGCTAGTCATTTGCAAGCATCATATCGCGGACAAGTGAGTTAAAGTATCTATGTATGTTGTTATCAGTTTTCACACGAAAAGGAGATGAATGCTGTAAGTAATCTACAAAAAGAAAAAGGCATTGTTTTCCTGGCAGTCATAATAATAAAGAAACCACAAATTTTAGGCATCCACGTCTTACTATACACATCAAAATTTAATTACGAGTATAATATCAGCGGTATTGCTTCGTACCTTACTATAGAAATCAACATTTTCACTAGAATATTAGCGGTATTGCTTTCCAGTCGATCCCCGTTTTAACGTTCGTGAATCGTGACTTATAGCTATTTTTTATTATTGCGCCATTATCGTCCCTTGCGTTACCAACGTTACCGAGAGCATGGAAAAACAATAAACACCGCCTGGGTTTACACTTTCTGTCTCGTTTTATTTCACTTTGAGGAAATAGTAGGACTTATCAGATTGACGAGTGTATTTTTATTTTGATGATTTTGAGAGTGGATGACCTATCAAAAATGCATTTGTCCAGTTTCAACAAACTATCAATCTGAGAGTTCAGATGATATTTGTCAATTGCCATACAAAAGTGTTGACTATTTTATCACCAATCACGTGAGATTGATTTTTCTTCCTATTAGCTCGCTTCAAGAAATGAAGTATAGTCCTTTTTCTGTATTCGTGTGTGTGTCTAAATAAGTTATTTTCTTTCTTTCTTTCTTTCTTTCTTTATCGTTCAAGCTAATAGTCGTTATTAATGTAATCATATTTTAGCTATCAGAGTACACCCCCCAATAACCACCACGTGATTGTGACGCGTAGAATATGAAGTGACGCACCGAATCACTTTCTTCGGACTTAATTAATTGTGTGGTACAAGGTGTAAGATTAAGTTTATCTGTAAATTATTCAGAAAAATCAATAAAAAATACATGTACAAGTGATTAATTTAATGCTTTATAGCTTCTAAATACGAAGAGATACATAGTTACTCCATACTTTTTTTATTCATTTCTTTTTATAACTGCCTTTTGGGATACCACAAGATTGTGTTCCAAGTACCTACTAAAACACTGTGACAGTAGAGTGTATGTAGTCTGTCCCGCCCAAAGATTACCAGACTCACCATTCTCGTCTTATTCACTCTCATAACCGCCCATTAAAACAATCTTCTCTTATCCTTATTATAAATTTTTCAGCACAAAAACTCGCTACTTCCAATCCCTCACACTAAAATATTAATCAGTATCGGAAACATCCGTGTTAATTGCAATAGGAAGAATAGAATCACGCTCCGGCCGTCGCATTGACCTACGCACGGAACAAATTACTACGTTTGGTCGAAGCGACGCGTTATCCAAGCTGCCATTTATTTGGCTCAACGGATCAGGATTGCTAGTATAATGCTGCCAGAGTCTTGGGCACGCTTCTGATTGCCAGTGATATAGATTTTAATTAAGTGGTTTAATTGATTTCAGTGAATATTCTAATTTTGTCACAATATGTAAAATTATAATAATAATAAACTATAAGTAATACTTATTCGGCGCAACTTTAACTATACTGAAACACCTAAAAATATGAATATTTGTTAAGATTTCTCTTGCCTATCAAATAAAAAATTACAAAACAAACTAGGAATTACATTTTAATCTTAAAGACACCATTTTAAATTACCTTTTTTACATTCTATCTTATTTCGGGAATAGTTTGATAAACATTACAATAACCCACATATTCCTTACGTCAGGTGAACCGTGCGTTGCGTACACACAGTGCAGCATAGAAGCACTGGCCACATTAGGCCGGTAGTTCGTTGTATAACACGCATGTTACACGCATTTATTATGTCCTAGTGTTTATGTAATGAAGGAACAGTAGTAGTTTCTAAGCCTTTGTCTTTTAATATGTTATTCAGTAATATTTGTCAGTATTGAATTTAAATTGTAGCTTAGTCGTATCGCCCTACGAGCATGTCGGAGTACGGAGCGAATCGTCCTCGTAGGTACCTAGATATTTTTTCTATTTAGTAACATATAAAAAACAATTTAAAACGTATGATTAAGCTAGCATCTAAAATCAATAACTTTGTGATTTAAGCCAAGAAGTAATCTTTACCTCTGCGTTTTAACGAAATATTTAGTGCCTGGAGTTGTTGAGATGGATAGGCTTGCCCGGAACCTAAACCACTCTCTCAGTTTAGCTGGCCATCCAAAAACGTATTGAAAATGGGCAATACGTCTACTGTGTACTAAACTCCTTCCGTCTAAGTCCTTTTCCGTTTCCTTCGCCGTTTTGATTTCGTGTTAATGTGAACATTTTTCAAAAAGATCGAGAGAAATTGAAAGTCAAGAGCAAACTCAACCTCACGGTTCTCAACAAATTTGCTCATATTTATTATTACATATTATTAAAATTATTATTAGCTTATTAGGTACATTAGATATCGAACTTCATAATCGTTTGCTTTGTTGTCGCGTAATAAGTAAAATAAGTATGGAAACAACCGTGAACAGATTTGTCCAAATGGATGCTGCAAATACAGTAATCCAATCGGAAACCCAGAATGGTTCCTCATTACGCTGAAAATCGTCACTACATCAAAAAGTTTAAAAACCTAAGTTTTTGTGTCAAAAAGAGATTGATATGTGTCGAGTTGATTTTTTTTTTTTTTTTTTTTTTTAATGATATCCATAAAATCATCATTATTTTGCAACGATGACCTTCTGTTGACATCAAATGAAGAAGCAACATCAACATTAGTGAATTGATGCAACGAAACGTGACCCAGTTTTTTAGGGCCCCCGCAGACGGCCGACTTTTTGTAGGTGGAAAAATCGGTCGAAAAATAGAACGTACTGACAACAATAGTGCAACGCACACGACCTACAAAAAGTAGGTGAGAAAAAAGTAGGTGGCATTCCGACCGACCCGACACCGACTCCGAATGTGTAGGTCGTTTAGTGATGCGCTTTTCGGAATAAGTGATAGAGCTTACTCCGCAAGTGGACTATTTACTCCGAATTTTATTTGCTTAGGTACCTAGGTACACTTCTGGTAGATAAGTAGGTTCAATCATTCATAATTATAATTTATTGTTATTGGATTAATAATAATAATATTACAAGTAGGTACTTACCTAACCATGTAATTTATTAAGTACTTATTGTAATTTAAAGTAATTTCAACGAATTCCGCGGGAATATCAGGATAAAAGTAGCCTATGTATAATACCATGTCATTAGCTTAGCTACCTCTATCCCAAAGTAGGTATACAATAGGTTTTGTAGTTTTTTCGTGAAAGAGTAATAACCATACATCCATACCTACTCACACACTTTCGATAAGTAAATTATAGTAGGAATTTTCGTAGGATTAGTAGAAAGGATTATAACCGAAGTATATTTCGGCTGCATTATAAGAAAAGAAAGCTAGGTAGTCTTATCTTCTACTATATTATCTACTTAATTATCTTCCTTTGCAAATCCACCGTTCTAGTATTTTTCGATGTTGTCCCCTCACTAGCCACCTACAAAGTGACGGTCGTGTGCGTTGGAGTCGGTGACAAAGTAGGTGACAAAATCGGTCGAAAAAGCGACCTACTTTTCCACCTACAAAAAGTCGGCCGTCTGCGGGGGCCCTTAAGGAGCCATAAGTAAAGGGAAGGCTAATAAATGGGACAAGATAAATTGGACCATCTAATTTGCAATAATTGTGGGTTTACCAAAAATGTGAATCAAATAAAATCAGCGTTGGTTGAAAAGAAACCATTGGGATTAGACATAATAGTTTTTAATCAGCTTTGAGATGGAAGATTCTATGTGTTTTCACCGATTTCTCCGCCAATAATTTATCTTTTGCTGAAAGATAATACTCCTTCCCCCTTATGCGTATTGGACCAGTAAATTTACTTAAGATAAAACGGATATTAAATCTGTTGCTATCTCTTTTCATTGCCGTAGGAGTAACAAGAAAAATTGAACCTACCTTTATTAAATAGACAAAATTTTATGAATAATATCCCTAATGTAGTCTCCTATAGAAATGGAAATTCACACCACTTCTCTACAAGACGAGGGTCTAATCATTTTTTAAAAACCGGTGAAAATGGTCGTAGATCCACAACTTCATGAACTTACTTGCACGTCGATCGGGCCTTTTGTAATAAAGCAGATATTCCGATTAATTTGAAATATCATGATATTCACTAAAGTTTCACAGTATCCTTAGGTATTTGGAAACAGCTTTAGTATATTTTACCTGGAACAAAACAAAAACCTTTATTAAAATATATATATAGGTACCTAGTTAATTTCCAAAATATAAATTAATGGGAATGCCAAATAATAAGTATCATGGTTTGAATTGTTGAATGATCCTGTGATTACTTTTGCAAGATTCACCCTTATCTCTTCCAAAAACATAATATTTTCTCTCATCTGATTTGGTATACAAATCAAAAGTATCATGGTCTTTCAAAATATGGTTCTGTGATTACCTACTATTGTAAGATCTATCTACCTGTATCCTTTCAAAAAAAAATATAATTTACCCATCTGATTTGGTATAAATAAAAGTGTAGGCTAGTAAAGGGCAAAAAATCAATTTCTATCACAACTGATCACAATGTCAAGTAAGTAATACTCAAGAAAGTTTTTAAAATGCTCTAGAAACGCAACTAGCAGTATTACAGTATTGGGCACAAATCAATCAGTAACCTTAGCACGGTCGCATTGCGCAACTAGCTCGAGCCGTCGGACTGGTTTGAGTGTTCATTGACCTATAATGACATTGCTGACGACTAGACATCTACGTATAAATATTATACAGATTTTATTATTAAAATAGTTCTTAGTTTTTTGGGTTTTTGAGGCTGATTTGTAAAGGATAATGCAACATTTAAAAGAATTTAAAGTACCAAGTGCGCTTTGTCGCGAAGCGAATTGTCACCATCAGGTTTATACTCGTACTTATACCTACGTGTACCTACCTACCCACCATCTAATAAGATAAAAAAATCACGGCAAAAAACTAGCATGTTTGACAGCGAAACTACCCCAAATGTTTACTGTCAATTTGACTATTTCACTGTCGTATTTGACAGTTAGCCGTGATAGCGATAAACATCGATTTCGCGACAAGGCAATATATGATGTTCGTAGCCGTGAGCCTTTTTATTAATATTAGTTATATGTGACATTCAAGACATTCCGCAGCCGAGCCAAGAAGTTAGTTGAACTAAATTGAGGATGTGTTAATATTTGAGCGCGGAGGCGTGTTTGTATTGTGATAGTCTGTGCATCTTGCATTTCTGTATTTGTTGTGTGAATATTATCAGATCTATTTGTTTTGTTTTGTGACCTTGAAAGTACATAATTAAGATTTAAAATAGGAGCAACGTATCCTTAAATACACAGAAAGCACAATAATTAAGAACTCTTTTGCGGCTAAAATTTTAAAAAATATTATGCCGCATAGACAATTTTTTTCGTGTACTTTACACATTTTAGTGCCTGCCTATCTCGTAATTTTTTAAAAGTTAGCTTATCGGCGTATATGTTTATTATTATGTAGTAAGTAGGTAAGCCATGGTTTAAACCTTCAAAACGAAAAATATATTCAAGCATTTCAAGCAAAACAAAGCACGGGACTTGACAGCTTTCTCAAAAGCCAAAAACTAATCCTATTCGACCAACAAGCTATTAAAATTACAATTGTGTAGATTGCCGTGCTAACTCGAAACATAACTGCGTAGAACTGACAAGTTAAACCGCAGCTTCACCGCACTGTCGAGATGAACTCATCATTTGCAACGGTTAAAAATGCCAAGGTTTGTTATGTTACCAAATGACAGGATCCGAAGGTTGTGCCTCCCGTTTGTTTAGCTGGTTTTATGGAACAGCACTAACCTCCTTATGCATATTGGACTAGTAAACCTATAGTAGCAAAAACCGATATTAAATATGTTGCTATTTCTTTTCGATGCCGTAGGAGTAACAGGAAAAAGATAGATAGATAATTGTCTTTATTGACAAAAACATATTTGAAACCTATATTAAGTTCACAAATCTACATAAATAAGACCATAAAATGATATCCAAATGCTCCAAATTATGTAATCTAACTTGTGCCCTATCATCTATGCATTTTTCTTTAAAATAATGTTAAGAGTCCAAGGTGGTAGTCAAAGGTAGGTATGTCCAAATATTTATTTGGTACTTTTCGCCCACATTTTGCAAAAGTTGAGGTTGTAATTTTTACGTTAAAACCAGTTTTGTTTGTATTTAAGATGTTCTTTTTATAATAGTTTATCCTAAAACAAAGCCCTAGAAATACACAAGCCTGTCACTTGTATTTATTGTTTACAGCACTTTTACAACTTATTATCCCGAAAGGGCCATTAAACCACGGCAAATGACAAATAACTCCACTTTATTGGCCAAAGCGCAATAAAATTGCACTGTGAAGTACAATAGTAACTATTCAATCATCTTTGCGGTAGGGAAGAGCCTTCCGTATACGGAAAAATATGTTTTATCTTTGTGGGGTGTACGTAAATCATTAGTCATTAAAAAGCAATGAAATTGTTTATAAATTTGCGTATTATCGATGGTGATTGGTAAACTTGTTCCGACCCACATGGAAGAAAATTAAAAAAATATTAAAATTTTAAATTACCGAAAGTGCTCTGTACCACCAAGTCAAGAGCTTTCTAGTAAATACAGAGCATGGCCCCGGGCAGATACTCGTATTTTGAAATTATAAGGCATTCTTGTTGACCTAGAAATCATCCATGAGATCAATTGATGATTTTTAAGTCAACAAGAATACATAATGAAACACAAAACGATATTTTAAAATCAAGACACCTTATCTTATTTTTGGCAAAGAGAGAGGCATATTTTTCCAACTTGTGCCGTCTCTATCCCTCGAGGCTTTCCACTAATCTTTCTTTTTATTTAAAAAAATGTAAATCTGTAATTTCCGTATCCGTAAATACAGTCACTAGGACATTTCTATATTTCTATGCTTATTGTTTGCCAATGTAGCTGCAATGTCGCGTCGTTACGTCACAGTATTAATAACAGTTTGTATTACAGCCCACTGACCCTCAGTTTATTGGGTTCTCATAAATACTCGCTAAGGCTGGGCTTCGTCTAATAAATAATTGTTTTTCGTATTATTGACTTGTTGTACGAAGCAGGTGTAACAATAAATTAGAGAATTGGAATAAAATACAAGTAAGTCTTCGGCTGGTGCGAAACAATAAATTGGTGGTTCAGATAAAATACAGCTAAGAAACTACGGTTAACTTTTCAATGCTAGGTTATTTGACTGTAACTAAGTGGCTGCTTTTAAAAATACATTTTTAAGAAAAATAAGGCATTTCTTCCGTTTTTCACAAGTTACCATTTAATACAGGATAGAATGCAAGCAATTTTTTATCATTTTCATTTCGAGACATACTTATTAGTAAAACTAGTTTATGTTTTGGTGGAAGTAAACCTATTTCTACTAATCTACTACCTCAAAGAATTCAATAAACCAGACCGGTATCATGAAACTCAAACACAACAAATACCTCTAACAGTAGTTTCAAAATTCTCTACATAAATTATTCAAAATATTTAACTTCTGAATTTTTTTCAGATATTAAACGTGTTTTAATTACATCAAAGAATTTTGAAGGGGTCGTCACTAACGTCCACCCCGGGGGTGTCGGGGGGTGTCGGAGGATGTCTGGGGGTGTCAGGGGGTGGGCCATAAATCAACCCTGACTTACGAGAAATTTTTATAACAGATTCTTGGTGTCAAATGAAGACGAGAGTCAGAAATTTGTTTTTAAGACATCGCAAATTGATGAGCCTATTCTTATTTTTCATGAATTTCTTTACAGTTTCTGTTATCATATTTCTAGACTTAGGATGAAAGTTTTTATTTATTTACGGACGGCTGTCCAAGGCTTTTTACGGCTTGGCTTTTTCACTTTAATAAGCGTTAGAGTATTCGGACCAGAGTAAGTACCTTATTTACTCTGCACACTGGAATAGTGCCTAACAAAGCTACTCCTGTGCGCGACAGATAACGTAGCGCACTTAAAACAACAATAAGCTCAGTGGCTGACAATGGACAGTATTAGACGCATAAAGGACATGTGTGGCAATGGCCACATCCTGGATGGGCTAAACGGATATGGTCTAAATAAAAGAGGCAGCGGGAAAAAAATAAAAACTTAATTTTTATTAAGGTGGTTGGTGGTTTATTTTTAAGGTGTGCAGCAAAGAATGTTTCATTCATTTTCATTCATTCGTTCATTCATTCATGAGAAAGTAAACAAGATTGACATAATCTATGCCATATCATTCGTTGTCGGATCCCGCCAATCTTGATATCAAACATCTCGAGTCAAAGGGAGCGACTTATACATTCAATATTAAAAGTGATGTAAGAGTCTTCAATATGTCTGAAGACTTGACTCCTAGACTCTATTTAAAAGACGTTTTAAGTACTTTATCGAGCTGAACGAAAGTTAAGTAACAAAAGTTTATGATACAAATTCAAATGTGATTATAGAAAGGTGTCTCTGCCTACCCCCATGGGAAAGAGGCGTGATTATATGTATGTATGTATAGAAAGGTTATGAAAGATTATTTTGTAAATTTACCCCCTTATGCATATTCGACCAGCATATTAGCTAAAATGCATATGCGTGTGGGGCTGACTAGCCACGGGTTTTCTCGCGATGTTTTCCTTCACCGTTTTAAGCTCGTGTTAAAGCGCATATAAACTACACGAAAAGTCCATTGATGCGGGAACTTATATCGTAGGTAGTAGATACCTCGACATTGTTCAGATAGGATTGAAGTAAAGCAAAGACAAACTAGAAGTCTACAAGAGTTTAAATTTCCTGAGAGAAAATTGGCTACCTAGTACTGATTACACAATCTTTAATACTTATTGAAACGTTGTAAAATCTTAAGAACCGTCGTCGGAAAGCCGCAGTATTACTTGAATAACTTAAGAGGCTTATAACCTTAAAATTTTATATTTTAATCGTAATTCTGAGATGCGATTCATGGTTTATCGAAGTCTTTTGTTGCTGGTAAAGTTACGTTCAAACCGACCCTAGAGTCTGTTTTGTTCTACTACAAAATGCCTACTTACTTACTACTTATTTTGTTTATATAATTATATCTCAGATTAAATTACATGGAGTGTTTAAAACTTTACGTAATTGATACTCATTACGCATTAGATTGATTGAGATTAAACGAATAGGTAGGGTTCTTGAGTCGTATTGGTTCCATCAAGTTCTAAAAAACCATGTAGAAAAGCTACCTTAAGTCAAATACTTAATAAAAAAACAAATCTAACATTTTGTGCATGATGGTGATCGCCACGTATTTTTTAAATCCTTTCGGAAATCTTACAACAAAGTAATTAAGAGGCAAGTTTTAAATTCTAACTTCTCTGTTCTAAGTTTGAGTGCGATCGTGACTTTATCCCGTTTCCGTATTTAGGTACGACAAGTTTTCAACAGAGTGTAAGGAGATTAAATATAAATTGAGCATAATAATATAGAGCATGATTCTAAAGATGATTTTATTCTGGTGTCAAAACTAAAAACTTAATGTTCAAATTAAAATAGTTGACAACAAAAATAATATAATAAAAAATCCTATGTACCTATTTAAAAAAAAAAAAACTTTTTTAGTACAATTATATTTTTTCATGTCCGTTTGTGATTCTGCGTCGGTATGCTCATGGCTTTACATTTCAAGTGCCAGGTTTATGATGCTCTTTATTTGATAACTCGATGCTAGAAGTTTTTTAAAGTATTATTAAATCTTGAGAGATGAAGTTTTTTACTTCAATATTACTTACGATTATTTAATACTTGCCAGCATATTGATGGTATTGATGTAAATCTTACCTAGTACCTGCGCCCCGCGGTTTCACTCGTGAAAGCCGGATAAACGGACAGGTAGACACTCGCACACTTACCTATTTATAATAATAAAATTATAATAGTTAAAATAGTAAATAGTAATTATAGTATGGATATAGTTATTACTCCAATCATTTCAACTGAGGTACCTATAAAATCATTTTTATTTACCTATTTAGAGACTATAAAAAAACGGTGATTAAGTTGTACCCATACTGTATGTTCAAAATTGACTTAGGTAGTTCATATCATTAGACAAGAACAAACTTAACTTGAAATTACTTCTATGCATATCAAAACTAATTCATTCGCAAGTATTTCTACTTTTATCTTTATGATGCTATTTTTGACAATAGTGCAACTTCCTAGCTATAAATACTTGTCAAAAACCTTGACATTCTCCCAAGCACCAACTATTGATACTCGACTGAATTTTAATTCACATAAAATTTCGCAAAATAGGATATTTTAGTGTACCTATATATATATTTGAGCTATAAGTCCCATTTACATGATGCAACTTTCTTTTTTTTCATAAATCATAAAATAAACCTGGTCTGAATTGGTTCGCATTAGAATAAACAACGGTTTAAGAAAATGGTATTCACAAACCCTGGCTTAGCCTAACGCTAAACCTAGGCGACTCCTAGCTTAGCGGTGGCTTAAATCACAATGAAACTGCGCGTGACAGGACCACGAGCAAAAAAATAAATAAATTGGATCTGTCAACGTCATTGAATCGGGTTTTAAGGAAATATTGATAATTGTTTGGATAAACCAGTCGGCCTAACATGTGCAACACGAGAAATTATCTCGTCGTCGACAAAACATTCTCTCCTGCTCTAACATAGTACGTTAGAGCAGTCTGACATGATCGAGATATTTCATTTGTCGTGTCGAAACGTTGCACATAATAAGACCGATGGAATCGTGTAAATGTGAGTCGAGTTTCAAAAGTAAGGGGTTCAGGTTGACTTGGGGTCGCGTTACCTAAGGGTTGGGTTTTTGGATCGTCACCACATGTAATTGATGGCAAGGGACTGATATTACGACAGACTCGCATCAAAAATGGATCAGCCTAACGACTGAAATGTTATTATAGTGTTTTGGGAAATCTTGTAAGAATGAAATGGCTATTATGTTTGGGACCATAAAGATGCTTTATTGTAAGACCAAACATTATTTTGACAAAATTCTTCATCTAAGTATGGACAATAAAATACTCAATTTTATTTAAATAAATTAATATTATGACGTATTATTATAATAACTATTATCTGTAACTATATTTCTTTTTTGTTTGACATTATGTACTAATCTGGACTCACACAAAATCCTCTATTATTTAAGTAGTATTATGTGACGTGTAAAGGCATTCACCTACCAATAAATTACTATTATTGACTATTATTGTCTACAGTTCATTCGGATATTTGTAAACAATCCTACACATCAAATTTTGAATGCAAAAATACTGACTCCTCTAAAGCAATAGACTCAATAGCATCAGTCGTACCGCTTACGTCACAGTTACTCCGTTTGGGGAGATCGCCTTTGTCCCCGAGCTAATTGGTGGCTCGTGGCCTTTATTCTCGTAGTTACATCTTTTCCTTTAGATGAAAGGGAAAGAACGAATGAGAAATGCCTTCAAATAAATTAACTTCACAGCGTTCCCAATTGTACGGTGTTATATTATTTTTCGGGTTGAGAAATTAAAATTTATTCAATATTTTATTGTTATTTTATTCTAAATAGAGATATAGTTTTTAATAGATAAACAGGAATTTTGTAAGTATTTATGAATGCAAATTTTTAAGAAAGTCTTTTTTTTATTGTTTTTTATTCCAAACAGTGCTAAAGGAAAATAGACGTACTTAAATAGAAAAAAAATCTAGACAATACAAAGTAATAAGGTGAAATAAGGACGTCGTAAAGTTTACTCTAGTAGAATATAAAATATCAGGTAGAAGAAACTGTGGTGCTGAGGTTTAGTCATACCACACAATTATCTATTCTATTTACAAAATATTTTAAACAAGTGTACGCGCCAAACCAGCATACCATTTCCACCTTAAAACCAAATTTCCCTTGCAGTGTTGCCCGCAAAGTTCTCTCCCATTATGCTACATGTGCTGCCAATACCAGCCCCGAGCGATATCGATGCCGCGTCATATTGTCGCTACTAATTGCGCAATATCGCTGCTAATTTCCCCACACTACAGCGACTTTATGATTTAGTGTACCACAGGGCTGTATTTGGGCTATTTATTTAGTGTCTATGTTTAGTGGAGTCACGTCCGTTGCAAACCTGACGGTGCGACTTGATCATGGGTGGCTTTATAACTGCACTGAGTGTGCATAATGCACCTATACTTCATTTCTTGAAGCGAGCTAATGGGAAGAAAAATAAAAGCACGTGATTGGTCGTCGAAAATAATTATCTTTCTCGTGATTGGCTAGATTTGACAATTTGTCAATTGATTCGACAATCTAGCCAATCACGAAAAAGCCAATTATTTTCGACGACCAATCACGTGTGCTTATTTGTCTTCCTATTAGCTCGTTTCAATTAATGAAGTATAGTTACCTACCTACATGAGACATTTTCATTTGTGTCACTTCAATTTGATTTCTGCATTTATGCCTTTAAAGATGTACATTGGATTACTAACCTATATAAAGCGGACATAAAGTCGAACATAAGTTTTGGTATACTTTTGATAATTAGGTACTGCACTCTTTGTCTATATTCTAGATTGTAATTGTGTTTAAAGTACATACATACATACATACATACATACATATGTGTTTAAAGTATTGTAAATAATTTGATTCAACACTGTCTCTTCTTCACTTTTACGGTGATTGAGACTCTGTGCTTGACCTATTTCTAGTTCATCACATTAGCCAATACCAAATCAATTAACTCAATCCACAACCATTGAGTACCTGTAACCACTGTTGTACTACTAATACGGCACTTACCATGCAAACATCATGGTTGAAATTTGCAAAGTTGGAACACACTTCACAGCTTTGACTCTTTGTGACATCGTCAACGATGCGTTAATAGATTGTAGGTAAAAATTGTTGGATGCAATTTTAAAAATTCTTAAAAATCTAGAGTACGAGAGAGTACGAAAGAGAATAAGGCGGCTGGTGAATACTACTGAATTTCGAACAAAAAAAAATTTTTATAATGGCCATCATCCTACCCTTAAGTATAATGCAGGGCGCATTATGTGGACTCGGCACAACTGTATGCCTCTTCCATTGCCTTCTATCAGCCGTCATTTACGCCTCTCTTCCTCACGTTAACTTCACACGTCTAATAGACTAAACTAAACAAATAACGAATCTGAAAAAAATCCGTTGAAATAGACTCTACATCAACGGATTTTTTCAGCTATAAATCACTGTAAACCTATCCGTTGATATTCTATTGACATTCATCTGACATGTAAGTTATGTCGAACAGAATGCTCGACTAATTTCCATAGAATCGGAGCGGTTTCATCAATATGATTAAACGCGGTACTAATTTGGCCGCGGGCTGCATTTGCATTTTATGGGCCCAGTCCCTCGCGTGATAGGCGCGTGATGAATTCGAATTGGGACAGATTGTTGCGCCTAACTGATTGTGTTTTCAATACTTTCGTCTTCTAAAATCGCGGAATAGAAAAAAAATGTTCTTTAGCCTTACCATAAGTTTTCGAGTTGTAGGTATAATTAACAGGTCAAGTAGATATTTCAAACGTATGAAATTATTAGTTCATTCAAGTTCATGGGGCGGGGCGCTACGCTGGAAACTCATACATTCTGTAATACTTGACTCGGTATCGAGGATAGTATCAATACCTACTACGACGACCAATCACGTTTGTTTATTTTTCTTCCTATTAGCTCGTTTCAATAAATAAGGTATAGACTTATCTGACAGATAGATACGTTTAAATGACAGCCATTAAACAAAAACCACAGTTGTCATGGAGATTACTTTATCAGGTCATTAAGGCACCAGTTTTGTGGTTATTTAATTACATTTTGTAACCTTCAAATATCAAAACGATTTTGTCGTAAAACGATTTGGTGAACCTTGGTTGGTTGTGCAAAGGTACAGTTCTGTTGACATGAAAATGTTTTTATTTTTTTAGCATAGGTACCTTATTTAATTTATTAATAAAAAATACAGCAAATTGTAGGTTTATGAATGTAGAAACAGTTAATTATAAATTAGGTACATACATACGGATGGACGAGCAGCGTATTTTTTTAAATAAAAATAAGAATCATAAAAAACAGGCCATTTAAGTACGGAATCTTAAAAAATACCTTTTTTTTATATTTTCCAAAAATAGTAACCAATCTAGCCCGTCACCGCAATGGGCGCTTCCCGCCTAAAGTGGATATTCTGGAGGCGACGATAAATCAAGACTAAAGACTCAACTAGACACAAATCCTCGACGACAAATTAAAATGAATACGTTTTTTTCGGTTGTTTCGGACGAATTACAAGAACAGAGTTTCTTAACAATAAAATATATATTCTGAAAATTCTAAATTATAGATAGAAGTACTTAGTTGAGTTGCAATAAGAAATATTTGATAATTATGAAAAAAATAACTATTATTTATCTTTTTAAAAGTAATTCAAAATATTGTTCCGATTGGAAGTTCGGCCCACAATAGAGTAATGCAGTAATGCAATAGAGTAGCATCACATCAGCTGATTCTAATTGTATTTTGTACAGAGATACATAAATAAATACCAAATTTCACTCATCATTCTGCCCATAACTTACACCATAACAGCTAGTTAGGATACCCCCGCGGTTTCTTTTAGCAATGAGCGAATGAAAAATGTCCTCGTGACACAGACAGCGCTGTAACAGTGATAAATTCATAAGTTTAATAGATATTTACGCTTCCATTGTCGCCTGAAGTGGCGGGCTTTATCTTAGCTGGCAGCACTGTTTATTTTATTATCTGTTAAGTCAACAAGTAGGTACTGTCGTAAACAGAGGTGACAGTATTTTATGTTCAGTGCTGTCACTAAATAGTTACTGATATTGTAAATGCGATTTTTTATATTTGGATGCATTGATGTATCTTTAATAAAATTGATACCTGCCGGCTTAACATGTGCAGCGCGAGAAATCATCTCGTCGTCGACAAAATATTATCTCCTGCTCTAACATAGTACGTTAGAGCAGTCTGACATGATCGAGATATTTCATTTGTCGTGTCGAAACGTTGCACATGTTAGGCCTACAGGATAGCTTATATCCTGGATCACATTAATTATTATGATTCGGGCCTTTACGGATACGGGAACTATTCACCGCGGGTTAAACCGCAGTGCGCAGCTAGTTCTTAATGTTTGGCCTAATATCAAGTACTATCTTGAGTCTAGGTATAGATAAGTATATAATGCCTAGGGACAGTCGAAGTCGCGGCGAGCTCAAAGCAAGCTATCGCAAAACCTTGCGAATTACTCTGTATTACACACTCAATTATCTATTTAAATCACAATTCCCTAGTGCGGCTCAGGTTTACATACAGTCGTCTACATAACTGATGTTAAAAGTTTGTATTTATTTATAAAATGCTATTTGGGAATTTGAAGTCATCAACCAGATATAAAATTAAAATTTCCAAAAAAATATTACCTAATCTGATAGTTTTTTCATTGTAAAATAAAATGTGGTATCTATAACAACTAAAATATCAATTTTGAATATTTTCTCACTAAAACAAACAGATTTTCTTGTTTCATTTACAAATTTCAAAAAATAGAATTTTTATGTGCCTATGTAATAATGTGTATATATTAAATAATTAAAATTATTTAACCCCGGGGCCCATCGCGTTTTCAAAATTCTTTCAGGGCGTCTGGTCGAAGCGACGCGTGATCCGAGGGCTGGCTCTTATTTGGCTCAACGAATCAGCATTGCTATTCAGCGTGGCAATGCGGCCAGTGTCTTGGGCACGCTTCCGTCTGGCAGTGGTTTGGATCAGTTGAGCTACCTATAGACCGTTTGCAGCGGTCCTTAGATGGCTCAACTGGTTCTATTTGTATTTTGTACAGTTATGTATTAGTTTAGTTTCTTTCTTTATTGCAGTAATAAAATTTAACCCCTAAATCGTACCTACATTTGTGGCCGAGTGTATATTACGAATTACAATCGATGCTACTATTGTCGTAACATTGCTCTACTTAGTTGCGCAGTCGGCCGGACGCTACGTTATTCGCGTGATACGCTAATTACTGTAGTATTCAGATCATAAGTCGCGCCACTTAAAAAGAACGATGAGGGGATCGGGAGGGAGTGTGTTTGCGCACGGGTCACTCGCTCACGAACTAATAGCACGCGCTAAATTAACGGTGTGTAGCGCGTCACCCTTCCACCAATCGGACCTAAGAATCCTTAATAATACCATAACTTGATAGTTTTGTAAATTTAGTTTACCTAAAGTTAAATTTAGGTACTTTCATTCAACAATTTAATGTCGATTTTTTTTATATTTATAACCTCTACCATTGGATTAGGTACAGTCCGATGATTTTCCGTCGACATTATTTTGCGAAACATGCTATTATACCATTTTACCGTCTCCGGCGCAATCTATGTAATTAGTTTACCCTTGTCTTACTACAGTCACCTACAAAATTAACATGAAATACCAACATGTTAATATAACCAGGCTCACGGCTAAAACCGAAGGTAGTAGTAGACTATCGATTAAATCTCAAAGACGCAATTACAATTCAGATTTTGATTATTTTTAATTATATTTTAGAATTATTTATGCACATGTTTTTATCGCGTTGATTACCTTATTTAAACCCTTTACCCTTATTTTTACCTTTTTTTAAATTAACCCTGTATTATTCTATTCAATGGGTATAATTAAATTTCTCCTAATTGAAATGTGAAAACCTATAATTGGCTTTCTGTCTTTTATACTTGTGTGTTTTTTCTGTAAAGAAGCTGTTGGTTTTCCAATAAATAAATAAATAAATAAATAATTTATAACTGTTGTATACAAGTCAGTGTCAAAGCACTAAAGCACTAGTAAATAGCATCAATAAAGTTAAATGAACAGACATCTTTGAGTAAATGGACGATAAATTTCTCAAAGTGATAATAGAGAGCAATTACTAAGGCGGGACTGAAGGCACGGAGCCCTACAGAGGAAGAACCAACAGCACCAGTTCAGCTTATGTTAAATTACATTTTGCCAATTTTTAGTTTATCTAAAACAATGCGTATGAAGGACTTACGCTCTAACCTTCTTATAAGATGCATAAATGCATATTCGATCAGTAAACTTACTTTAGCTAAAACGGATTTTAAATCTGTTGCTTTCTCGTTTCATTCATATTGTAGAGTGACAAAAAAGAAACTTGCTTAACTCCAACGTTTTACCAAGAGACTAAAATGAATAAATGGATTTGCACTTATGGAGAAATCCATCGAATACAATCTCCCTGCAGAATCTAAAATATCATTACTTACTTACTTTCGTATGAGCAAGTGGCCAACTCTGGTGACGGAGTTTTTTAGGCCGCCTAAAGGCCTCCGTCATGGCTTAACGACTTTTAAAAGCCGGGACCGACAATTTAACGTGCCCTCCGAAGCACGGAAGCGCTCAGATAATATTGCCACTTGCGGTCACCCATCCAAGAAGTGACCGCGCAGAGCCTTGCTTAACTTCGACGATCTATCAAGAACGCCTTAGCAAACTTCGCCACGAGCGCTTATAAAATATCATTAACCAGTGCTCATGGCACGGAAGGCACAGGAAGGCGAAACATTTAGGTTAACGAGTTGCAGTGCCCGTCTCGCTGACTTATTGTGAGGCACCTCCACGCATAATGTCGTTTAATTAGTGCTCAAGGTACTTCTTAAATTATGTCTTTTTCAGGCGTAATGGGACAAAACAAGAGCTGTTTAATTTAACCCTTTGCTGTGCCTTATAGGAACGCTCGAGGCAAAGTTTGCTTACGTACTTTATAAATAGATGTTAGACGACGTTTTGAGTACTTAGTTAAATTTGGGCTAGACTTGCAGAATCAGAATTTATAAAATATTTTAATAAATACTTAAAACAATTCATAAAATATAAGTATTTCTTATCTTTTCCATGTATAATGATTAGCTTTAAGTTTTCCTTAAGTAAAAAATAATATCTGAAGAACTTAGGTATTTTTCATTTCTAAACTCACCCATTTCAACCACAAAATATCGATAACTTAATCTAAACGACGAAGTTCACTAAAAATCGTTTTAAAACCCATTTACATAACAGTACAGTATTCTGTCCAATGTCAGCTGCTAATGAGCTCCGGAAAAGTCAAGTGTGAGCGACCGTGGACTAAGTGGGTTCTTTGTAAAAATTACTTTCAATCTTATGTATAAAACAAACAAGGTTTAGTTTGTATACTAGACAAACCACATGATACTGAACTGATATCTAAGTTGGCATTGGTTTTAAATTTAACTAAGTAATTTAATAGCAGTAAAAATGTTGCCGTCCCTTAGTTTTAGCTTTAGTATAAACTTAGGTACCCCCTTATTCATATCGGACCAGTAAACCTTAAATAGCTAATACGGATATTAAATCTGTTCATCTCTTGTCATTGCCATAGGAGTGACAAAAAAAAGACAGTCTTTAAACCTAGATTAAATTCACAAATCTTTATGAATAAGACCCTTATTTTTTATACCGATTCAATTATCCGATCTTATAAGTTTATGCACCCTATAATCACAAACAAGAGCCTATAACACAAGCAAGCCCTTTTTCTACTAAATCAAAAGACATTCTGAAATCGCTAAAAGTGAGATTAAAACTCTTTTCAAAATTTTAACACTTCAACATTCCCTGCGGTGCTCTTCACAGACCTAAACCCCAAGGCTTTATGCACTGTACGTGTTAAAAAAGGTCTTTATTATTCTTCTTTTTGCGCGTGACTAACACGGAACCAATCACGGACAAGAAACCGGTGAATCCTAAATCGAATACTCTATTTTTTGCCATTAACTTGTGCAATTTAACTGAGGAAATGAATCTGGCAATTATTTGGAGAATGAAGAGTCATATTGTTATCACGAGGTTGAAGGTTATTACTAACTACTTTACATCGAACTAGCAGCACGTCCCGGCTTTGCACGGGAGTACTAATGAAACTACCGAGATAAAGTATAGTCTATCTAGTCTATCTATCTATCTTATCTATCTTATAACCATCCCGACAGACCATTCTACAAATCGGTGAAAGAATTTTTGAAATCGGCTGAGTAGTTTCGGAGATTATCTTCGTCAAAAAACAAACTTTACCTCTTTATATTATTAGTATTGAAAGAATAGATAGTATAGATATAGATATACTCGTAGATTTAGAATTAGATTTTTTTATTGAGACTGACTATTTTAACCCTTTAAAGCACAGGGGGGTTATAAAATAAAGGCCGTTTTAGCTGAATTTAATTGTATTTAACAGACAAGAACCTTGCACTGTATGGGACTTGAGGCAGAAACATGAGTTGTTTACATTTCGTCATCCTTATCGTCAAGTTTTTGTTGCTTTTCATGTTTAGTAGGTAATTGGCAAAAAATGCTTTACTTAGCTAACATATTTTTTTATTTATTTCTTTGCGGATCACGTCATTTGGATGGTTCGCTGGTTATAGCGAAAACTGGGATAGGTTAATTTATATCACAAAATACAATCAGACATTTTTATATAAGTAATATTTCTCTCAGATTTGTTAGACCAAAACTTATACATAGGTGTTATTTAAATTCTTTTAATTTTATGCAAATGGTTTCAAACCAATGTACATTAGAGCTCTTGAAACCTAATTTTCGAAATTATCCACTTTAAGCTGCCAATAGAAACCCATAGTTAAAAGTCGAGAGAAACGTGGAAACAAAAAACCATACAATTCACACCATGTTTATCTATTACATCACCCGCGACAGATTCGCCCATCAAATATAAATAACCAGACAATACTATTGAATTTTCCAATCAAAACAATACAAATATTGGTTCCGTTTGTTTGTAAACTATACCAATTTGGTTTGTTTGTCTCTAAACAATAGGCTATCGTTTTCTCTGCTCTATTCTCTATTCCCATAGAAAAAGTATAAGTATAGCATCTATTTCTAGTGATATCGAACTGTTATTGTCAACATAGAGAGTATGTAGGAGATGAGCATGTTGACAATTTACAAAACTATATTATATACTATTACTACGAGTATAGGTAAAAAAAAGTAGTAGTATTAGTACCTATGTATTGTATTTCTTAAACTAATAAATAAAACATTTTATGATATTGCAAACTTTAATCGCTACTTTAATTGGTTGGAAATTCGTACCTACTTGTTTATATAATTATCTTCAGCGACATAGTAATCTTGTATCTTTTCAAATAAATTTTCATTATTGAGCACCGTTTAAATTACCCTTCAAATACACAAACTCAATTAACACTCTTTATATTACTGATAATAGTCAATAATAGTAATTTATTGGTAAACGCCTTTACATGTCAGATAGGTAATACAAAATTATAAAATAAAGGATTTTGATGCATACCCACATCGGGTGTTAAATAAATTTAACTGAAGTTAAATAAATCTCTTATAAGTTCAAATTATAGAGTCCTCTTTATTTTCAAAATATTACGAACTTCTCAACAAAATCTTCACAAAATGTACAACAATATCTGATAGCATAAACTTTGAATCGAGTTGCAGTTTTAATCCTCAAATCTCTGTGTGTGTTATCACCAGATTAATTTGGAGTTCCGTGTCTCAAAGACCGTCAAAGTTCCATTGTTCTGAGGGTTCCCGATAGAGAGCTGACACTTCCACAGATTATAATTACCGACTCTAAGAGGCTTGGTTAATCCCATTCACGGTTGACTGGTTACTTCTTGGTTTGTTGGTAGTTTCAAAACGGATCCGTAAATAGCATTGGTGTATATGAAATTATGTTTTCCCGGAAGCTTACTTAATGTAGGTACGAGTTTAAAAAATATTGTATAATAAAAACGAAAAAAAATAGTAGCTAAAACTATGGGATATACCTAAATAAAGCAAGTTCGTATGAGCAAGTGGCAACACTGCTGATGGAGTTTTTAGGCCGCCTAAAGGCTAGTTATAATAGTAATACCATAGACAAAATTTAGAACATTCCTTTTGTCTGTGGTAATACTAACTACTTCGTCTATGGTATCTACATAATATATAGAAGCTTGCAAATATGTTCGAAGCTTAAAGATCAAACACACTGCATAACTTAAACTTGGAATATCTAAAGTCCTTGGTATATAACATGTGAAAATATCAAGCGCTACTTTGAATGTAAATACATTTAAATTTCAAGCTACACATCCTAAAGTTTTTGTCTGTAGGTCTTAACCACAGGCTAAAATAAGGGGTTTTTAAGTTTCAAATGGTAAATTGTTACATCAATGTTCTCTGTTAAGGTTTAGAAAATAAACTTTGAATTTTATCCAATGTGACTAAACCATAGATAAAACTCTAGAAGTCTAAGGCTCGTACTCAGAGTTTATACTCAAGTGTGAATCGTGTCTCAAGCTGTCAAATCGAGACTTGAGAGAAGACTCAAGTCTGCAGTCTGAATACTAGCCTAAGATGTGCATAACCTTGATCTGAAGAACAAAAACAAATCTCAAATGGTTTTTGTGGCAGGAGCGTCATTGAACATTTTTTGAGTGACACAATCTGTACTAGAAATGCACTCAGTTCGGAGGTAATAAAATCATAACTTTTTTTCACAAACACATAGTCGTAGATTAAAATTTATAAGAACTACGAAACAAAACGGATCAAATATCTACAGAACATACAAAAATTCGTCCCGTAGCGGGAATCGAACCTGCAACCTCAGCGTCTCAGCCGGGCCTTCGTCCACTGCTCCACAGAGGTCATCTCGATATAGGCTATTAAGACTGGCAGTAACACAACAAATACTTAGTTGTGAATGTAATGTTTTGTAAGTGGAATATTGCTATGCTACAATGTCATTTTGAGTACCACCATAATTTCTATGAAGGTCATTATTTACTACACGTCACGGCGTGGTTATTTTGAAAAATTCTATGGATTTCAGAAAACAAAAGCTAGATAACATGCAATCCCGTGTCATGTTTTGAATGTCGTCAAGAATCGAGCAGCAGATTTGTAATCAGTTAAAAAGTCTTAGGAGTTTAGGACTGATTGAAAATTCACCAAACAAAATCTAAAAAGATATGTTATATGAAAGTGTGGTAAGATATAACAGTATTTTTTTCCTCAAAAATAATCAATTGTTCATTAATTATCGGATTCAATTCACACCATAAAAATTTTACAATACAATTCTCTAGGTCATCATTGAACCCGTCAAAGTTATCTCGACGATCACTGAAGCCAACTCGTAATTTAATTTTCTTTTGGCATCAATCACAATAATTAACGAATATATAATACCTAATATATAATGAATATATATAACCTTGAAAGGTAAAATTAACCATTTTATGTAGGTATTATTATTCAATTAACCAACAACAAAGCAATTTTTTGCAACAAAATTTGGCTAAAGATTATAACATTATACTTAAAAATGAAATAAAATATTGTAGTTAATTTAAAATTGTCTTTGTTTTACCTACCTTAAACGTGCTTTTTTGCTAACAACATTACCTAATCGTATGCAGGTAACACATAAATTAATTATACAAAGAGCGATGAAAAAGACTAGCTGTTAAAGGAAATACAACTGATTATACGATTATGTTCTGCTTTTTGCACTAATAACTCGACCATTCATTGTTATCCAACAACCAGAAATAAACAAACACAATCCAATTCTCTAATTAAAAATTTTAGACAACCAACCTTTTTGCGTGAAATCCTGGCACACTGCACAAAAAAAAGAAACAAAAATCACAGAATGTGTTTTTTTCGTATTTGGAACACTCGCGAGGGTAACCGGGCGGGCGTTTGAACGGTCCGAGCCGCCTCACGGTCCTACAACGACTGATCTCAAACCCTGCGAAGCCTTGCGTAGGTACTACTTACAAAACCGATATTAAAACAATGAACCGTTTGTTTATAACTAATTAACAAAGGCCCAAGCTTACCTTTGCATTTATTGGTGAGATTTTTTTTAAAACTTTCATTTGATTATTTTCTTTTAGACCGCGCAACTGCGCAAGGTCAAGATGACTTTGTTTTTAATTGTTTTTGTTTTATAATGGTTATGCACAGGTACAATTACAAATTTAATATTCTTGAATTGATATCTTGATGTTGTTTTCCTTGACGGAGGCTATTTCGTTTTTAATTTTATATGAGACTTATTGTTACATTGTAATTATAGTTATATAACAAATAGGTAACTATGAAGGTAAGAATTCTTGGTTTGACCGTGAGCTAGATAATCTTTACGGGTCTTAGGATGATCTATAGAAGTAATCACAGTACATTATATTGTACCTACAAGAATTTCTTGTCAAGAAATAAAAAACTGTAAGTAATCAACAAGAATCTTTGTAAAAGCTGGAAATTCTATGCGAGAACTTTGCCCAGCTGTGGGATAGTATATCAGAAATTTACTAGGGTGTTTTGTATGATGTTGACGACCTCTGTGGCGCAGTGAGACGCAGAGGTTGCGGGTTCGATTGCCGCTGCAGTTAAGTCTGGGTGTATCTATGTATAATATGCATGAATAATTCAAAATAAAAAATATAATTATCTATGTAGTATCACAGTCAGTCACCATAACACAGACATTAAATTGCTTACCTTGGGACTAGATGACTTTGTGTAGTATGTTCAGGGATATTTATTTGTATTTATTATTTATGTTTAGAAATGTATAGAAGACATCTTTTAAAGAATCTAATAGAAGTAGGTACCTATATAAAGTTTCGTTAGTATTAAAAACCACTCTTACCAGTTTCTTTTGCGTCTCATTGAAAATGCAGTGTCCTGTCTTACCGCCAGTCTCAATAACCTGTCTATCTCTGATTTTGCTTACTGATGGGAGATATTTGACACATTTTGTATGGAAGTAATGTCAAATATATACCATCAGTAAGCTAAACCAGAGATAGATAGGTTATTGAAACTGGCAGTACACGTGGTCTTTATTGTATTCAAGAGGTCAAGATGGTTTTTTGGGTTTATTAGCTTCTTAGGCACCGCTTCGTGTTCTTTAAAATTAGATTTTTTGTCTCTACCAGAGTCGTTTTCATCCTCTCAGCTTAGGCCATATCCACAGGAAAGACAATGGTTAATACAATAATCAGTTTTATTATTATTAAGACGTGTGGGGCTGACTAGCCGCAGGTTTCCTCACGATGTTTTCCTTCACCGTTTAGAGCTCGTAATAATGCGCACATAAAATTTTCAACGAAACACCCATTGATGCACGGTTAGATTCGGACCTACGACCTTAAGAGAGAAAAAAGCCACTAACCCACTCGGCCATCACGGCTTCTAAAAGTATCATATGCCCATAATAAGCAACGATACTCATCTTTTTACAGTGTCATTGTGTTCTGTTTATTGATCATGACCTTTCGCAGAGGTCACAAGGTGCTAACAGAACCTTTTGACACGTTCTTATTCCGACGACACAAGGTCGCGAATGCTTGTTACATTTTAAATTGTCGGGACGGGACTTGGGGACACATTAGAATGAAAACTGTGGAATTTCTCTTTCAAATTTTATGTTCGGTTTATATAAAAGCCTGACTGTGCTAATGAAAATGGATATAGGTACATAACAGCATATTCAACAATCATTTATTAATAATTGTTGAATATGCTGTTATCTCGTTTTAACCCCCCACACAAAGATGGGTGTAATAAGTTTGATGACTTAGAGTGTAGGGAGCGTTGGAACAGGCAACAGATTCACCTAGCTTATAAGACTACATATTAAGTGATCCTTGAGGTCCTACAGAAATCTTTCTGTCTTTCTTTCTTAGTGGCACGCCCAAATAATGACCACAATTAACTTACTTACCCATATTTTGAAGTAAATAACGTTATAAACTATTAGTTACATTATTGGTAGGTAGTTAGATATTACGTGAACGATCCAGTTTCCTTCCGCTATGGCAATGAATCCGTAAGTGAAATCGATGTTCGTCACGGTCCAGAGTCGATACGTTAACAAGAAAAGTAAATACGAACTTATATAGAGGCAGATACCTACTTGGGATCAACGGAAACAGAGTTTCGTGACCATTTTCGGGGTTAGCTTATGATTGTGAATATTGAATTAGTAACAGTTCACCATCATAAACGATACGAAAATTGTGACGATACTTTGTTTTCGTTGATCCCTAGTAGAGCCTCGTTAAGCATCTGAGTCTCCGAGTACGGTAGACATCGGTTCAGAGTGACTGTGCTGAAATAATAACAAAATTTATTAATTTTATAGAGTCAGCATTTAACAGTTAAAAGCAAGCTTATCATCAATTAATATTATGTATAATTACTGCGATGTCCTTTAAAGACTCATGTTATTTAGTATTAGTGTTGTTAATTATAAAAGTTAATAATTATTTGACTTTGACTTGTCTAGATCAATTAAACAGATATAAATTTTGAAAGAATTTTGAACAGTCAGTGAATTCATTTATAACCATTAAATGCACTTTGGCTTGAGATGGATTTTAGTCGAGAATCAATCGATCTATTTAATGGTTGACATGGAACAAATTTTTGTATACGAGTATAACAGACAAGAAATTGGAATCATGAAAATGATACTTCACTGATTATAAGATTTCTAATCCACAACCTTTTTCGACCTAGATCCCAGATTGAAATCCATAAAAAGTTACACAATCCATACGTCCGAACAGTCTCTATTGAGTTTTGAACCAATTTACTCGCAATTCGAACGTGTAAAAACAGCTGTGTTGTAATTTTCTCTGTTCACGTTGTGGCTTTGTGCTAATTATAGGAATAGTAGAAATGTGTGGTTTGGTAGCCACTTTCTTTTGGCCACGATACGTGGTACAGTCATTGATACAATATTTAAGACTACAATATTACAAGAGACGGTAACGATCGCCTTTACTTTGTTAAGCTATAAATGCTCTGTACCTAATGTAAACCTTTTTTGAAAATAAACACATTAGGTATCATCTTCAGATGTCTGAGATCTTGTAAACAAAAGCATAGCCAAAAGCAATAGTTCAAAATAAAAAGTGTAATGATTAGATACTAACTGTAAATTGTGGTAGATATAAAATGCACGCCTTGGGTAGGTAATGCCACGGTTTTATAATTATATGTAAATATTTATTTACATTACGTCGCTTACCCCAATTGCAGAGCATTTAAACGTATTTGTGTGATACATGTGCAAAAACTAAGCGTACTGAATGTCAAAATTGACCATTAATTTTCTGTAGCTGTGTACACTTTCAATTTGTATCGTTATGTCATGGAAAAGGTTAAGCGCATACTATAGAATACAAACTTCAACTTACCTATAGGTACCCTTTGTTATTAGGAATCATTCAATTTTCATACATCAGGATTCATTCAATTTTAAAACTACTGGTTACTTTTATCTATACGGAAGTCAGTAGACCATGAAACAATACAATAGACCACGCCCATGGGTCATTAGAAAACCGCCGCGATAAACGTCTTCATTTTAGTCAGACCCTTCGGACCGTGGCCAAGTGAAACCTTTCTGTGTGAGACTTTAGATAGATAGATAGATAGATAATGGTCTTTATTGACACACACACACACACACACACATTACAAACAGGTTCAAGGAAGAGAAAAATAACTAGTTCACGCACAAAGAAAAGGTACCTAGCTAAAAACCTACACTGGGCAACATACAAAAAATTTTAGCTATGAAATATTTTAAAACACTATCGCTGATTTGGTATGTAGATCTTGTGAAACCATCTGATATTTGATAAATCTATTTAAAATATTATATCGACATTAAAAGCCTGACAATTCTCAATAGCTATTTTATTGTAAGTTGTGCTTATCTCCCAATAGACTTTTAACCTTTTAAATATTTATGCCCTAACAGACACTTAGATGGTTTAAAAATGTTATTATCAAAGTAAGCCAATAAACCAACTTAAATATACGAACTTACCAGAAGGGTTATCAGTGGCAATTCCAAACATAATTTTCGAGTGTCTTTATTTTACACGTAGACCGTAGTACCTATAATTTCACATAGGCAAGTCTACAAGCTAATTGGAGGTCCGTGCTTACCCCTATATGTATGTATGTATGTATGTACAAACTACTTACCAAATACTTATATAAAAAGTGTAAAAATACTTTACCATACAAAAAATGTGTAGTGTGCGTTCATACTTACGCCTCATAGATGCAAAGCACGTCCTTCGATTGTTTGAAATCGGCCGATTAGATTATTCTTTCTGTATTCCATTGGCGGAGAATATGATAGGCCGCTGAATACACACTGCATTCAGAATAATGAAACATTCAGTTCAGAATGTTCAGATAGAGAAATCGGGGATGATTTGGTTTTCTTTGAAGCGGTACTTTCAGATTGCTAAATATGTAGTTCGCCCTAAAACTATGAGTAAGTCTGGTAGGTTGTCAACTTTGAAGAAAGTAGTGTGTGAGTAATTGTTTTTAAATGAATTCAAATAGAGATTCTATGTTGTTAATTATGATTAAATAAGTCTGTTTCTTTTATATCATAACATCTTTCCAAAGTTCGCAGAGCACCAATAATTGAGGTGATAAAAAATTGGGAGCTCGCTCAACTCAAGGACGGCGGGTTTTTTACAGCAGTTGTTCCGGACTAGTAGAGATACAGGCCAGAGACTAGTTTCAGATATCATGGTCGTAGGTTCAATTCTCAGATTGTTTATTAAATAAACCAACTGCTCTGTATTAGAATCAAATATTATCGAAACCAAAATATTGTGTTGTTGTAGTTTAGCGCTGTTTTTATTTATTTTGTATTGTCTTTATTCAACCTTTGGTCCATATTTGTAACCATTAACCAGTAACCAGCTATAAACATGGTATTTACTCTTTACATTCATAATAACTCGCGCTGATTCAGATCAATATCAATATGAAAGATTTATTTCGACTACGTATTACATTTTAACTACAAAGGACCCAACATGTCTACAAGCCATCACAATATACGAACACCTGACAAAAACCATTGAAAATGCAAAGATGGGTCGCTGACTCCAAAAGTACTACTTCCTTGCCATCTTATATTGATCTGTATTCCCAAGTACTAAAGAACCGAGTCGATTAAAAAGGAAGTCTATATAGGAAGTTATATGAATCACGCTTGTGAATCGATATATTTGGCGCGGAACAAAAAATACTCACGAACTCAATGAGAATGATGTAATTCAATTGTAGGTTACTGTATCATGATAAGTAATTATGATTAGGCTTTTTCCAGTTTTTTTCTCTGAGAAAAAAACAAGAGGTTTTTGGATCTTCTATTCCAATTTTCCTGTAACTCTGGACACTATTTTGTATGTGTCCCTTTTTCAGAGAGATTTCAGACTAGAATTTTATACCCAAAATGGTGACTAAAAGCCCCCTCAAATCGCACCTGATTTGTGGAAATTCTAGACACCATTTTCTTAATTCCAACTTATCTCTAGGTTTAAAGTGAGGGAAATTAAAATAAAACCGATTGTTATTGTTTTGCCATGTTTTTAAGCTAAAATTCGCTATTAAATTACTAATTACATTTATAACGGAAAATTTACTCTAATTCGTGAAATTTTGAGTTTACCCTTATTTCAAAAACTCTGATAGTTTATACTGTAAGTATTGTTTCAAAATATTGCTAGAAGATAGCTCGAAGGTTAATTATTCAGAAAAGCATTATTGAAGGAAATGTATGGAAATCCGTGGTAAAGTCAGACATGTATTGATGAAACCTTCAGAGAATAAGGCGAGAAGCTGAAAGGATTTTTGTGTTTCGGCAATTCTACTCTATCTCAATTTGAGGACATCTTTGGCTCAGTGGGGGTAAGCCCGCCTGAGACGTAGAGGTTATGGGTTTTGTTCCCCGCTTCGGGACTTATGTTTGTACGCTCAAAAAAATAATTAAAACCATTTTCTTAGATTGGATGCTGTACCTAAATAAAGCAAGGATATTTATTTTAAAACTAGCGCTTCGTCCCCGTGGTAACTACCAAGATAAATAGTAGCCTATGTTGTATTTCAAGTTAAAATCTACGTAAATTCAAGTTTCAATCAAATCCGCTCAGTAGTTTTCGCGAGAAAGAGTAACAAACATCAACACATCCAATCTCACAAATTTTCGAATTATTAAAATCAGTTTTTTTTATACTGCCTCAGCTTTTCACATGAAAATTTTCAAAAATGTGTAAGAGAATCAAGATAATCTGAAGAACTATACCTAGTTCATCTTCACTTGAGGATGCTCAAACGATGGCACTACCAGGCACCAATATGACGTCACAGCCTTTTGTTTTTATCGACAGATCAACAAAGAACAGTTTACACTTATAAAAATACTTCTCAATCACAATCGAGAACAAAACTTAGTTACACAAGTGCAAAAGTAATTTAGCATGCGGCTGATCACTGGGCCATTTCATCCGCAAACTTAATTTGCGGATAGAAAACTACAAAATCAAACAAGATACTTAGGAAATAGAGTTTATGAGCCGCAAATATAAGTTTGCTTTAAAAAGCCGGACAATTATAAAGGAAAATGTGGCAAGCAGATTATAAATTCTATGCCTCAGCGTTAAAGTTTAAATAATGTGCAAATTGCTATAGGTAATAATTACTTGATTGTTGTAAACCTAGAATAAACTATTTTTGTGTCAAGGGAACATGAAACTTATCAACATAGAAATAGGAATGTTTATGATTGAATAGAACTAGCTGCATCTCCCTTATATAAGCAGAGCTGTACTTGACTTCTAAGTTAGTTGATGAACGGGTACAGTCAAGCGCAGAATCGTTTGCGGATTAAAACTCAAAGTTTCCACTTTGACGGTCGTGACAGCGTCAACAAACTTATATGGAGTTTACGTTTACTTGCTAACTAAGTTAGGTTACGCATTATTACTGAGGATCAAAATAACTTTGTTGTGATTGATTGATTGGTATTGAGTTGGGCAAAGTTACGAGATTATGCGAAACTCTCCATGTAATGTCACTTAGATTAGAAGTTTCGGAGAGAAGGCTTAAAATACTTAGGCACACTGTCCACGGAGGCGTAGCTTCATAGACGCTTCAAAATACGCCGTGCAGCTTAAGCAGCCCAGCGTACTGATCTCTATCCATGAGGCGTATTGCAAGCGTACATTATCAATCATTTGTGAGAATGCAGTCGGACGACGAAGACGTTATTTTGGCTTATTACTACATTCGAAGTCGACGAAAACGAAGATTATATTGGACCCATCCATATATAGAAAGAAATATCAACTGTAGATTGTTCATTAGATTTTTTTTTATTTTTTTATTAGATTTTATTTTATAGCATATTCAGCAAGATTGTTGTTATACAAACACGGATATTTTTCTACTATCTGAACAAATTTGGCAGCCGTTCCCGCCATTTTTTACAATAAAAAACACGTGCGTTCACTTCATGTACGCGCCGGCGTATGACAGCAAGTACGGCAGGCGTCATGAAGCCTGCGTGCAGCGACGCGAGCGCGACGCTGCCGCTCCGTCGACAGAGTTACATTGTTTTGTATGTAAGCTGCAAGCAAGCGTACACCAAGCGTATAATGACGAATACGCGTCTATGAAGCTACGCCGCCGTGGACAGTGTGCCTAACATTGATTTGAACAGCGTCTTGTATACTTAAGTAGAAAAGTTAATTCGTGCGAGGTAGTGATTAACTTTGACACATAAATACAGGATTGTTTTTTTTATTATTTTATATCTTCATTCGTTATGACAAAAAGAAATCATTGTAAAATTGTACATTGGGTAGCAATGAAAAAAATAATGAAGTTTGTCTATAATGGTACTTTTTTTTAGGACGGCCTTGTTTTGTAATGGTCTTTGAATATCTTGACAACTTCACCGGACTTTACTTCTATAATCTAATTGTTCATATCAGCAAATAGGTCCATTGGCACTTTGTACTCACCTGTACAAGCGTGAGTACTTGAAGGTCAATTCCAACTATGCAGCTCAATCACGACGTCAGCACTTCAGGTCCAAATGGCCTATGAACCTGCTGAAACCTCACCTTTACACCACTAACTATAGAGATCGTTTTCCCACAGCATTTCATTAGAACAGAAGTTCTACGTGTCATCTCATCTATTATCAACTATGTTTTGTAATGGATAGAGCTGGATTTTCTGTGGTTAAGTACAAGATTGAGATAAGCACTAATATGATACGAAGTACGTAATTTAAGTAATATTATGGTATTTATGCAATTGATTCGTGCTATTATTGTTTATCAATGTTAATATACAGGTGTGATTAGAGGAAGTCGCATTAGCTTTTTTTAATGAACACTTGGTGAAGGAATATCCCATTCAAACAATAGAGAATCTTCCATTAAAGTTTTTTGTATGAGGCAAAATTAAAGTTTTTGTTGAGCAAATATTTGATATATCTAACTTCCATAAAAAATATTATGCCAAATATATATCGACAGTAAACAAAACCAGAGATAAGTAGGTTATTGAGACAGCCGTTATTGGTTTGGAATGTTCTATAAAAATTGAGAATGTAAGTAGATACTAAATATGTATACAGACATTAGCTCTGACTACCCATAGACATTTTAGATTGTAAGATGACTAAAAGCTCTGATAGAATCAAAAATTGTCTATCGCAATTTGAGAATTAGTCGTGATTTCAAATTGTCTATCATCATCATCATCTCCCTGCCCTTATATGCCTTAAGTGGGGTCGGCACAACATGTTTCTTTCCTTCATTTTCTTTTATCCTCTTCAATTTGTCTAGTTAATATAAATATTTCCGTGACAAAAACACCCCAATTACATCGCTAGCCTCAAATTAATCAAAATTCTTGGCAACCAGAAGGGGATTAAATCGACGACATGCAAATCTTTGGCGTCAATTTAAATTAGAATACTTAGCTGGAATTGTCCTTAAGCCATTCTTTTTTATGAATCAGAATTAACATTCTAAATTAGAAATAGCGTGTCTTGGGCAAGCTTCCATCTGGAAGTGGTTCGGATCAGTTGAGCTACTTATAGATCGTTTACAACTGTCCTTAGGTAGCTCAACCGGTTCTAATTGTATTTTGTACAGTTATGTAAATATGTATTAGTTTAGTTTCTGTACATAAATAAAATTAGAAATGATACTGGAATAAATTAATGAATTATGAATAACTATCTTATTGGACATTTCACACAGCGTAGACATTTCATCTAGTCGCAAGCAAAGCAACTTGATGTTTTATCTTGGTAACCAGAAGACTGATCCCTCCTCCTATCGTCGATATCCTCATTGCTGAGGGTCGTGATCCCCTGAACCTGTAGGGAATTGTTTTGGAACAGGCAATAGAGTCAACTAGTTTTTAAGACTGTACTTTTTCGAGCGATCCTTGAGGTCCTATGAAATAAACATATTTTTCTTTCTTTCTTTCTTTCCTGGAGTTGTCTTGCTCTTTACAGCGCCATTTGTCCCTGTCTTTGGCATCGTGGAGCGCATCATAGAGCTTGATGTTCAGTGTGGAGCGGATTTGGTCTGACCATCTGAGTGGACTGCGGCCTCTCGGTCGATTGCCCTCTATTCTGCCAGTAACCAACAATTGTTCTAGGTTATGTCCAACTTTCATGTCTATGTGGCCGAAGAACTCCAGTAAGTAGTCGTCGTAAACAGATGGTAGAGAGCCTAGTTTTAATGTTCAGTTCACGTAGAATAGACACATTCGCGCCAAAGGCAGAGATGACTGATATACTAAGTATAAATCAAACTTGGCACCTACCAACGGAGCTGAATGTGAAGTATGTATGATCAACTATAAGATAACGTGTGATGCGCATGCGCTATGATGCACAACATAGATCAAGGTGAGGTCGGTGAAACCTTTAATGAATCTGTAACTAGTGTAGGTACCCAACTACCTACGTACTGTTAACTTCAAAATTTATGTGCCTTCTTAATAAATAAATAACAAATACCGGACATTTCACACAGCGTCATCTAGTCCAAAGCTAATTGTGTTATACTCGTAGTAACCAGATCCGAATGATATAATACTTAGATATTTTTTTTGTAAATACATACATATTATAGATAGACCCAGAAACGGAAACACCCAGACAGGGAAAAAATATCTGCAGAACATACAAACATTTGTCCCGTAGCGGGGATCGAACCCGCAACTTCCGCGTCTCAGCCGGGCGTTCGCCCACTGCGCCACAGAGGTTGTCAAACTTGCATGATCCAATAATTCGACGGGATTCGAATCCGCGATATACAAGCAATCATCCTCAAGCCGGACTGCCTTACCATTCGGCCATGTAGCCTGTATCGCAGCTCGAAACTATCCTTAAGATGAAATCTTACTGATACTTTCTCGGTTATAGCTGCGGTTAAAGCACCGGCTAGTAATACATATTTTTCATTTAAAAATTTCTATTTTCTTTTTTATATTTCTATGGTATATAATTTCAGGTACTGTAATGAAACACAATGAAGGTACAGTTTTCCAAGCTGACTGTACACAGAAGCACGCGATCACGTGCCGCGCCTCCGAAGTACAAGGCGTTGCGTAATACCCGTAGCTAATTGTAATTACAACGGTTTGCATCTAAACGATTTGACCCTAAAATAAATGCATGTACTTTTAAGACAAAAACCTGTTTTTCTTGGCGGTTCACAATAAAATGGAATGTGACCTTAGGCTAGAATATCTAAGGCTTATAAAAATAATAACAAATACCCAATTTGTTAGTAATAAATACAAGCCTTCAAAATAAATTATGATAGAACCTCTATGATAGATAGAGATATGATTCTATTTCTATTTATTTCTATTTCTAGCCCATATTGTCCCACTGCAGGGCAAAGGCCTCCCTCCCCTCTTTCCAGCTTTTTCTGTCCTTGGCCGCAGTGGGCCAATCTGGAAGATGCACATCTAACTCGTCTCGCCATCTCCGTGGTGGTCTGCCACGCGGACGTCTTGCGTTGGGCACCCATTCGGTTGTGGTCTTAGCCCACAAGTCGTCCGACATGCGACAGACATGGCCGGCCCAATCCCATTTGAGCTGGGCAGACTTCTTGCTCACGTCATAAACCTTAGTTCGGGAACGCAGCGCTGAATTCCGAATGCGGTCTATTAACCGAACGCCCAGCATACTGCGTTCCATAGCCCGTTGACATACCTCGAGTTTCGACTTTTGCTGAGCTGTCAAAGACCAAGTTTGTGCACCGTACGTGAGGATGGGGAGAACGCACATGTCCATGAGTTTGCGTTTGAGGCAGAGTGGTAGTTCGCCTTTCATTAGTTGTTTCATCGACCAATATCTCTTCCAGGCGTTTTCGGTGCGTCGAGCAATTTCTTTTTCTTGTCGCGCCTGGAAGGAGATATGATAGGTTATTTTAAAACGCCCCTTTTGAAAACAGCACAGCAATAAGTTTCAATATGCACGCAGGATCAGTCAGATTATTTCTACAGGCGCCTAGGCGTTACAAATGGTTTGATGCTAGAAATGAGTTCGTTCGTTTGTATGAGCAAGTGGCCAACTCTGGTCACCAGAGTTGGCCACTTGCTCATACTAATTTAAAACAACTCCGTCACCAGAGTCTGGTGACGAAGTTTTTAGACCTAGAAATGGGTGAGATTTTAGCAGGAAATGAGGTGATAGTGAGAAAAACTTATTCTCATTGTGAAACAACTGAAAATGTTATACAGTTTCCAAGACATAAACTGGAATTTAATTTAGTGACGCGATTCGTGCTTCTCGAAATGAATTCGTTTCGAAGATCTTTGACGTTTCTTCAAATGCTTAAACTTCCTTGACGTTTCAAAATTAATCAAATGCTATTATCGCCCCATTGATTTACGAACGAATATCTTAATTTATTTTAAAATGCTCACTTTACCAGCGCATGCACAAACTAAATAACAATCTCATGAATGTATTATAAAGTGTTTTATAAAACTCAAGCAACGTCTAAAGGTTCGCGCACATTATGCCGGGCCGCAGCGTGTCGGGGCGGAGCGCAAAAATCCGCTCAAATCGCTTTAATACAATTTGTATGAATTATCGCACACTGTGCCGGGCCGCAGCGGCTCGGCGGCTAATGCGAGGCGGATTCTCGTCCGTGCGATGCGGCCCGCCCCGCCCCGCTGCGCCCCGTCAACAGTGTGCTATAGCTAGCGGATTGGTTGCATGCAAATTGCACAGTTGCATGCAAATTCTGGCAGTACACTGAACTCAAAATCCGTCAATGCACTGTGACCCGGCCCGTCACTAATGTGCTAGGTAAACATTTTGCGCTGCGCTGCGGCCCGCTCCGCCCCGCTGCGGCCCGGCATAATGTGCTCGAACCTTAAGGAAACGATCGATACTTCAATCTTGCGACTAAATTACATCGAAAGACTCAACTTGCGGATATGACAAGGTAGGTACCTACGTTGTTTCTAGAATACTTAGAATAACTTAGTGGGCTCCTTTGAGTCAACATTTTGAAAACCTCCGTGACGCGCAAGCACAGGGTTACTACATGGTTGAGATATAAGAGATGAGAACTTCTGTCAAAATAACAAGATAAGTATGTACCTAATTATTAAAATTAAAATGTAGGTCACCTATGCCCGAATACTCAAACGATTATTAAATAGTTAACCGACCGTATCGTACTCGTATAACCTATAGACCGTACTAACAGCTAAGGAAGTTATTTTTTGACAGATTTGTATGGATAAATGTCAAATTATGACATAGATAATCACTACTTCCTTTAATTAGCGTTTTAGTATTCGGTCGTTAAGATTTTCGAATTCATCCTTATAACATTTACCACACCAGTAAACCTGGTACGAAGTAGTACGTAGCGAAGTAGTAGGTACCTACGTAGTTTCTTTGACGAACTAATTAAAACCTTTGTTATTGCAACATATCGATCTACGTAATTAAAGCCAATCTGGAAGTTTCCTGCCATATGAATACCGATAATTATAAATTCAATAATGTAAGCTCTGATATCGGCTGTCAGAGTCTCTGCAGTATTCAGCCATTAGCAATTAACGGGGCTCCGCGGCTGCTGGCGGCATCTATTATTGATTACCTTTTGGTTATTTCAACTGGAATTACAGAGATGTTACTGTTTATCTGAGTTCTTATTTTCGACTGAAAGAAAGAAAGAAAAATATTTATTTTGTCAAAAACACGTTACACATGAGACACATGAAAATAAGTTGGGCATTGACAAAATTGGCAACTACTCAGCGTATTGCTGCGACAGAAACCAGAGAATCTGTCGCAGCGCTGGTCTTCCGTAGCGCCGTAGGTTTATGTGTGTGCTGCACATAAACCTACGGCGACTGACTGTATGAGTTACTAAAAGATTCGTAAAAGAAGTTGTATGGTTTACACTAAAATGATTTAGAACCAGCAGCACGTCCCGGCTTTGCAAATGTGTACTAATAAAACTACCAGGATAAAATATAGCCTATAACCACCCGGACAGTCCATTCTGCACATCGGTGAAAGTGTTTTTGAAATCGGCGAAATAGTTTTGGAGATTACCTCCGTCAAACAAACAAACCTACATTACCTCTTTAAATTGGTAGTAAAGATGAATTAAGTGCAAAAGTGTGATTAAATTGACTTCCGTACCTCTTGTTTAATATTACCTAAAATTCTGGTTTTCATCGATCTTAAACGTATTTGTCCAGAAAAGGGCCCCCTTTACAAATAAAATACAAGACCATAAATTGTGTTGTCAAAACGTGGTCTCTAGTTGGCCAATACGAGAAGCGAATCCTAATAGCGGAGTTGGTACAAGTTTATAAGCTGTAGCGTTTCGGGATAAACAAAAACAAGTATGAGCAAGTGGCCAACTCTGGTGACGGAGTTTTAGGCCGCCTAAAGGCATCCATCGTCATCATCATCTCAGCCCGGTTGCACCCACTGCTGGGTATAGGCCTCCTCTCCATTACGCCACTTAGTTCGGTCATGTGGCGTAATCATGGCTTAATTAAAAAAAAATAAGTCTTCACTTAAAAATTCGTGGTCTCTGACGCAGTAAATAGGCGTGCGTGTTTTTATTAAGAGGTTAGTAACTATTTATTTTTGTGTCATTAGATAACTGAAGTATATAGAGACCATTTAGAAGTTTTCGCAAATTGATGACACAAATTATTTTATTTTTACAAAAAAAAATGCATCTAACTAAATATTATATTAGTCATCTGGTTACCATAACAATAATATTTATTTATTTATTCTATCTTGCCCCACTGCCCAGGAAAGGGCTGACATGACATTAATTCGTCTTGTGCCACCACTCTGAATAAATGGCGTGTTATCAGCTGTCACTGATAACAAATTCAAAATTGGAAGGCACATTGTTTAGTTAACGATAAGTTTTAAACATAAGTAGATAGAGTAGGGTAAAGATTTACTTAATATTTACAAACGAAAAAGTTTTTATGAATGCGTGGTTGTCTGTAAATATTTTACGGAAAACGGATTTTGCGGAAAATGGAATATAAATTACTTATGACCTAAAATAACACATAAGTATACTTTTGATCCCGGCATTCCCACGGGAATGAGAATTTTTCACCGCGGGTAACATCGCGGGGCGCAGCTAGTATTATATAAAATAGGCTACACTCGTCCCATCAGGTGTAGAAACGACAATTTCCTCAAGATGTCCCGAATACGTCATTTCCCGCCCGACGTCGGACAATGGTCAATTTGCTCCTGAAAGTGGCATACTTTACCAGCGGAAGGGCATTGTGCGACCATTTTATTTGAGTCTGTGCATGAGGGTTTTGGAAATAAAATGTGACTTAAGTCACAAAATTGAAGATGCTTTACCAACGACCTATAAAAATCCTTGGCCATTTTCACACAGCGGTGTCTAATCACAAGCTGAACTTAATCCTTGTGTTATGGTTACCAGGTGACAGATATACTAAGTACATGTTTAAGTACTCTTTTTTTCTCATTCAGATGATGGAGCAAAACCACAAAGTACATGTGGGTATAAATGGAAAGTGCTGTTGTCAATGTCAGCGGTCATTCATCCAAACTGGACCGAAGAACATCACGATATTTTAACAATCTATCACGAACGACTAGAAATCTCTTTAGTTCAGTCAATTGAACTAGTGCGAATAGACCACGTCCATAAACCAACTATGGAATGAGTGACCACACTCATACCCAGATGAAGATTCTCCGGAAGAATCGAAACATTGTCGGTATCTAAATCGACAATATTTAACGTGAGTAATTTTCCCGTTGTATTAATATAATGTCTAGTACAACTCACGATCGTTTTGAGAGCTTCTATGTGATTGGACCTCATTACATCCAACCTAAAACATAGCACCTAACCACAAATTTTGTGAATTCCCTCATAGTTTAATCGTCTATATCTCAGTCATTACGTATTCCGCTTGCCGCCGCGTGATGTAGGGCCGGCTTAAGGAAATAAGGGATTAGGCTCTCATTACGACCCTGTCAGGAACTAAACCTGCTCCTGAGCCAGCCCATTAAATTATCCGTGTTTATGCGCTGTCCCATTAGATGTAACTTCTGCGCTTTGATAGTGGAAAATCATGTCATTATCTATTTAATAGTAACAATAATAGAAAATACCTATGTCAATTACTGTAAGCCTAGGCACAACATATTAAAGCATTCACTACGTGTCCATTTAATCTGTTTTAAATAGCAGGCTGGTTTGATATTATCATACCACAAATAGTTATTCGTTTTTGATTGTGGGCAGAGCTATACAAATCATAAAGACATTCGAATGTACACGGACTGACCCTTACAATTTTAATACGAATTAACATTTTAAACACACTGAAGTGAAACTTAAAAACACGGATCTGTAGCTAACCGACGTGTAACCCTGAAATCACTTCTTTTTGTTTTGCTAAAAATAACGAAATGTTCAAATTTGCATCAGTTTTATGTTTAATATTTGTTGTTCTATATGCCGAAAAGGTGAGTAAATGTAGAATAATACTGAAGACTGCTCATTCGAAAACACGTAGTATGCCTACGCCAGGTCTCGGGCGAACATAGTTCGCCCGGTTGTTGTAACACAATCGAACGTCGGGAAATAATATAAAAAAGGTATACCTATAACACGATAAAATCCTGTTTTTGAGTTTAAATTATGAATATATGTATTTATTTATTTATTTTTATTTATTTGTGTTTACAGATCCGTTTCATAAGTTTTGAGCATCCCGCTGTGACGTATTACAACACTAAGTACGCGTCTTATGCGAACATGACATCAAGGAGGTATGGGCGGAGTGACCCTCTTTACTATGTGGCACTGAATGTGCAGTTGATTTCAACAATTACTAACAATGTTTCGGTACGTACCTAAAGGTATACTGAAGAATTTTAGACTTTTAAAGGTATTTTTCTCACAATACAATACAATCTTTTACTTTATTGCACACCAAAAAATAAACACAAATTGAGAGAACATAGCCTTATTAAAAATAGTGAAGCAATGGGCGACCTTATCGCTGACAGCGATTTCTTCCAGGTAACCTTTGGATGGACAGGATACAAATTAACTGGGAAAGACTCTCACTTGTTTTTCCTATCTATTTTATTGCGATAAATAAAATTACTTAAATATTATGATAATTTTTGTTATTTTTCAGGCAAGTTTTTCCTTCTACGAGTATCTATCTGGCAGGTACCATCGAAGTTTTGTGGAGATGCACTTCTTGTTCTGCGATTTGATAGAAAAGGATAAATTCTTCGGCAGCGCGCTACGAGAGCGATTATCATCTTGTCCTTTTGGCCCGGTAACGTAACACGTCATAACATTTATTGACGACCTCTGTGGCGCAGTGAGCCAAAGCCTCCTAAGACGCTGAGGTTGCAAGTTCGATTCCCGCAGCGGGACAAATGATTGCATGATTTGCAAATATATGTCTCGAATCTCGGTTTAGTTTATACTAATATAATTATAGGTAAGTAAAGTTTGTTTGTTTGTTTGTCGGAGGTAATCTCCGAAACTACTTAACCGATTTCAAAAATTCTTTCATCGATGTGTTGTTTTTGATGGACTGTCGGTATGGTTATAGGCTATATTTTGTCTATTATTTTATTTATACACCCGTGCAAAGCCAGGACGTGCTGCTAGTAAGTAATATAGTTACAAAATGTTTTCTAATTTCAGGGTGAATACAATTTGTACAACATGACGATACCCATGAAACATATACCCAACAACTTCCCGATCACAAAAGGCCGCATCTACTGCAATCTTACAGGTACGGCGACCAATGAGCTACTAGGAAGCGGACATGTAGACATGCAGATCAAGGAGATTAGTATCAGAAAGAAGACATAAATACTCACAGAACAAGTCTAAAAATTTATGAAAACTATTTGTTTTTGAATCACAATCATCATCATGTGCAGCCCGACTCATCCCACTGCTCTTCGCTTGTTTTTGTATACATAAATAAAATTAATCATGTTTGACCATATTCGATCTATTATGCATTTGTATGGATCCGAACGCGCAGTGACGGCGCGTTCGAAAAACATATTGTGCCACGGCTTTTACACTTTCATGCAACACTATTGAGCAGCTTTTCCTGAAACTTAGAATATTCAGTACAAACTTTCACCTTGTGATACCCTCTGACAGTATTTACCTGATGTCTGAATACCTAAAAACTCTTAAAACTATGTATTACATAATTCTAAAAAACCATTTCAATAAAAAAACAAAACTACTGATCATAAACAAGATTGGCAAGGGTCTACGCATTAAATTGTCGTAACTGGTTAGATACCTGAATTTTACGGCATCCATTCAATTGAAAGTTAGTTTGGGTCGGTCACACAATGCGCTGTAAGTGTATATATATATTACATGAGTACGAATATTTGCTAGAAAGCTTCGTTTTATAAGATACTGACGTAATTTTGTTAATAACAAAAATGATGTACTTATCCTTCATTCTGTTCATTTTTTACATGTTAAAAGTACTAGGTATAGATTCTTAAAAAAAATATACAATTACACTCGTATTATTATCTCTTCTTATAGGAGTAGTAGAACATAAACGTGGCAGATTAATTAAAAAAAGTTAAAAAAATAACTCTGGGTATGTTTAAATCGTCGGTAAAATTGTACACACAAAACACACACCTACTAAAGAATGTGAAATACGTTTCCGTTTCATTACTATCTAATTCTCAGTAATAATAAATGCGGTTCGTTGTTTCACCGAATTGGCCTAAATTTTCTCAGCTCAAGGTCTAAGTTCACCAATCACAGGTTAACCGATTAAAACATTAATTTAGAAAGAAAGAAAGAAAACACATTTATTTAACATTTAGCTCCAGTGGTCCTAATGTGCAACGCGTTGTTAAAATAAATTTAAGTTTGAAATCACATGACAATAAAACTGCGCGCCGTTTTCCTTTTATCTTGGTGTGAATTGACTCCCTGCGTCGAATTTAAATAACGCAGCCTTAGCATTATAATGGAGCAATGTTGTATTACAGTTCTACAGAAAATCAGACCGTAGGATTGTAGCAGTCATGCTTTAATACTTAGATACGTTTTTTGTAAATACATACATTAATATAGATACGAGTAGAATACACTCGGACTCGGAACAAATATTTGCAGAACATACAAAATTTTGTCCGTAGCGAGGATCGAACCCTTGTGGGTTCGAGCCGCGGAGGTTGTCCTCCGCGGCTCAGCCGAGCCTTCGCCCACTGCGCCACAGAGATCGTAGTCGAAATATGTCCTCAATGGTTTCACTTTCACGTGAGTAATTTTCCCGTGTTATTATTATAATAATATTCAATCGTTTGTTAAACCACTTGTTAATTATTAGTGCACACCGGTCCAGGTTCAGTTCAGTTAGCCATTTGAAGCATGTCTGGCATCGGGCTCGTTAGTGCGAGTGCTAATAAACAATCTCAGCTATTTCCCGAATAAAATACACTGCTAAATATATATATAAATAGAACTAAGTATATTGAAACTCACCGCTGTTTGCTCTGAATCTGTGATGGATGTTAGTTTAATTTTTAAGTAGGTTTTAATATGTCTGGTGAAATTGCCGAAACATTTTCAAGACTAATGGTCGTATTCATAAACATTTGACAATTTAATACGGGTTTCAAATATGTTTTTTTGTTACTCCTATAGCCACAATAAGAGAGAGTAACAGATTTATTATTCAGTTTAGCTAATATAGGTTTACTGATTCAATATGCATAAGGGGGTGTGTCCCTATCCACACGGTGTGGTAGAAACAATTTCTAAATTCACAGGAATTTCGATCTCTTAAGATATCTACAGGAGTTAGTCATAGTTAAAATAATTTACTTTCTATTATTACATAAGTTAGTATTATGATGGCTGTATTTTTTTTTATAGGTGCAAAAAGTATGTAAGTAATGAAAAGAAATAAGAAAGTAAAAAATTAACACTTTGTAAATGCTATGACTGCTACGAGCAAACAACAAAAAGATGCTACGGTTGCTACGGCGTAGCACTACTACACAAATATTTGAGTTTCACTACCGAACAAACACGTCCAAACCAGAATTTAGTGTGGAATATCCAAGTATAATAATATTTATTTATTTAGGTGTAATTAAAAAAATATTTTGTTGTCCCAAAGAACACACAAAGAGCAGAACAGGTAAATTAAATAGGTACATAAGTAATAATCAACACAAATAACAAAAACTAAGCGTGGGACTACAAAAGCGATTAAAAACAACCAAAAGTCAGACAGTGTTTCAAAAATGTATTGCAAAAGACACATACGAACATTGCAAGTTAAATAAGAGCAAAAAGACTACAAAATACTCTCATTCCATGTTTTCATTGGCACTGTCTAGCGTACTTACCGCAAATGAATTCAAACGGGGCGGCTTTGAGGACGCGGCCTGAGTTGAGTGTTTTCTTTCGAGGACCTACTTTGGGTCTTTTAGTCGTTTACATTGGGACACTACTGTGTTTCCGTTGGATCGGGGTAAAAGAATCTATAAGTAGATCAAAAAAGAATTTAAAAAAGGGATTTTAAGGTCTAGTGCTATTAAATACAAATACAAATTACTGTATTATTTTATTTTAAGAAAATAAACAGGATTAGCATGGTACTCTTTCTGAAAAATCTGATAAAATCAAAACATTCTTTGATAATGTTTAATTTTTCATTTCATACTAACATTTTCTTCTTTGGTTATTTAAATAAATAAATAGGAATTAGTCTAGCCACGCCTAGGGCATTAGCAAGGCAACCAAAAGGTGCATCGCGAGACACGGGGAGACAATGCAAATAAGCCTGTCTCATGAATTTTCAATGAGAAAGCGGCAATTTAGAGCCGACGTAGATCATAACGCAGTTACTACTAGTGATGGGCTGGAAGCTTTTGTAGTGTTGTTGAAAACAGCTAGTTGGTTATATCTTTAATTTAATTATCTGATCAGTCTCTTCAAGCGAGACTTGACCAAACTGACTTGATTCGTTTGTTATATTCTTATCTGTAGATATTCCACACAGCGTCATTTAGTCTAGTCTAGTAGTATTGCTTAGCTTGGGTCTAACTAACGCTGTGTGCTAAAGTATTTTTTACTTCCCTTTTCTACAAAGCAGTAAAAATACTTCTCTAGAAAGTTAGAAGGTAAAAAGTTAAAATTGACTGGTTGTACAAGCTACATCACTAGTTACTCAGTCGACGCGACGCTCTTTGACGAGCGGCTTACAACCTACCTGGTGCTTTGATCTTTTTGATTACTTTGCATACCATCGATCAACTTGAGCGAATCTACTCGTTTTCAATTAGATTTTAATTTAGATCACTAGTCAAGTCCTACTTCACACTTCCATTTATAAAAGGCATCAATGGCTATGTACTCGTACCAAACCCATAACAAGTGTGATTTTTATTGGACAATAATGTCTTCAGAAAATATTAATTTATTGAAGCCTATTAAAGAGGTGCATAACTCGAAAGATCTTTATTAATACGAATACACCTCCTGAGTGTACTCTTGCAATCAAAGAAATAATTTTCAAAATTTCATTTTTTTTCATTTTGTCACTATTGACGGAAGAATTGGTAAACATACATAAAAAATTAAAAACGCGGGAATTTTAACTATAAGCATCTAAAATCCTTTGGAGAGGTTTTAAAGGCTAGGAGGTATGTCCAAATGCATATTTGATACATTATTAGATCGGCTTTTCATTCGGGACATTACAATTTACAACATTTAACACGAAAAATTACAAAAGTCAACACACTTCAAACATGCCCATTCTATTTTAGGTACAGTTCATATTTTTTTGAAAGTAGGAAAAACATTGTAAAAAAATTACGTTTCAATGCTAAACGCATTTTCACGCTTTACTCTAGCATGTATTGAACTTTAAACTCTAAAATCAGGCCCAATTCACCACACAACACGTTCCCACAACTCGTTAAACCTGTGATCCTCATTCCAACTTTATAGGGCCTCACCTGCCGGATAAATCACTCGACCACACCATAAATCGCTAAAAACGGAACCCACCGATTTCAATCCGGTAGATGGAGATGTGACCGCAGCGGTTCAGTTATAAAATTGGGTGCGTGTTTGTTTTATTGTGTCCGATTTATTTAGTAAAAAGGTAGTTTTGCAAAGGTTACATGATAATAAGATACCTATAATAACAAAATAACAATTAAAACATAAATAAAAAGAAAAGAAATCAAAATTACTAAAATCGAGGTAGGTATGGGACGTGCCACGTAAAAAAAACATTTGAGGGGAAAAGCTGCGCAGTCGTCGATTTTAAGGAATCTTAGGTGGGAATCGGGATTGGTGGAGGGGTGACGCGGCGCACTTCACTTCACTAACTAATATACAAAAATGTAAGCCACAATGAGACAATTACTTATTTATTATTGTTATTTATAAACTCAAGTCAATGTTTCGTGATATTTCTTCTACGAGTAGGTACTTCCGTCTTGTCTCGCCAAAGATACCAAATTTTATCTTCATAACGTTTTATCGTCCTCCACAAACAGCAAAACTCCAGCTAGTGACAGATGGCATCAATGACACCTCTCGATTTATTACAGCGACTACTCAAATGATAAGTTGTCGCTGTTTCTTTAGCGTAACACAAACATATCTATAAACCTATCTAAATAACATCACTATTATTACATCCCTTACTCCCATAACCATAAGGACAACGAAATAAGTTATGGCAGTTTACAAAGTAACAAAAGTTTGAGGACTGTGATGTTTCCCAAAACGCTATGGGCATATTTCTTGTTATGGCGATAGTTTGATGTTTTTTGATGATCAATGATGTTTGTTTGAAGTTCGGTAAACACGCCAATTGGTCTCTAGGTAATACAGGAATAATTTATGACCTAATTCGCAATCAAAACAAGTGACATGACATGTATAGATATAGGATATAGGTAGTGAAACATAATATACATAACCATCATTCAGCTAATAAATAAAAATTTGATAGAAATATAGACAAGTCCTTGGAAAAGCACGTAAGACACATTTTACTCGGGTTCTACGTCTGGAAAACCGCGAAAAGCGATTGTAAACACATCTAAGCTGATAATGAGTTCTCAACACACTAAGCATAAACAATATGTAAGCATAAAGACGCTAATACGTTCGCGTAGCCGTTCATGTGAAATGTAATGAATAAAATTAATTAAACCTTCATCTGAGAATCCCTAATTTCTGCTCCAGACATCTTTGAATGTGTTCCATTGGAGTAACGCTGGTGATATTGTTTTTAACCAGCGTTTCTTACATGGAAGCTTTCGTATTCTGCTGTTTTAATGAAAAAAACAAACAAATGAAAAAAACCTACTTATGTACTTACTAATAATTTAGTACATCATCATCATTGACTTTTATACATCTTTTGCAAATGATTTAGGTGGAGTCAGTTAAGTTAAAGAACAGTTGTTTAATAAACACTTTGGTTCGTGGCTAAAAATGCCTATATTTATAAAAATTTAGTACAATACAGAATAATTCTCATTTTAATTATTAGTGAAAATGACGAGTCTCTTTTTTTAAGTAATTTTGAATAAGTATTTATTTATATTTCGGTAATTTTTGAAGTAGAGTTATCCCCTACGTGGCTATATCTTATAATAAGTTTAACTGACACAATTTGATTGCATACCAAATACCATTAGATGATTATAAGTAATAGTTTCATATGTATAAATAGCAAGGATAAATCTATATCGTCTTTGCTCCTACTATAATATCTGTGCTTTAAGAGTTTTTTGAAGACTCAGCCTTAAGAATAAGATGTCCTTGCATCTTGGCGCAGTACTTCGAGCTTGTTATGTCACATCATCATCTAGATGGGTGACTGCTTTTTACAATTAGGTAGTGAATAGGTAGTATGTTGAACAGTAGAAAAAATTGTATATGTTTTAACTTTATTGCACTAGGATTCGGGTGATTGAACAGATTTTGATAAAGTTTTGAGAATATACTTTTACATATCATACAAGTCGCGCCACGTAAAAAGAACGATGTTACTCTCATGAGGGAGGCCAATAGCACGTGCTAAATTAATGGTGTGAAGTGCGCCGCATCACCCCTCCACAAATCCCACCAAAGATTCCTTAAAATCATTTCTAAAAACCAGATCAACAAACACTGATTGGTACTCGCAAATGGGTTTGGTATGCCTGACAAAATTTTCACAAGTTTTTCCCACATACAACTCAGTTTTCGTCAACATTTCCATAAATCAAGCTAAAACCTTTCTCCTCAAATGAGGCTTCTATTGTATAGTCTAGACTCGCTGAGTTTGAGACGTCTGACGACCTAGATGTACTAAACCTAGGGTTTTTACGAAAACGGCCTTCATACAACGGTCAGTATTTACAAAAGTATTTTTATAGTAATACGGGTTGAAAGTGACAATTTTAATGCGCTAATATATAGTTTGAGTGCATTGAAAATCCTTTCTCCCGAAATAATTATCTGCTTTTCATTTGCGATAATGTGCGAATATGAATACAAATATGACAAATAACGCCCTCAATGGTTAATGAATGTCCGCTATTTAAAAATGCTCTGACGGTAGACCAGTGTTTCTTAAATTAACTAGTATTATGCATAGTTAGAGATCCTTTTTTGTAGAAACTAGTTTGTGAGTATTTTTGTATTATAGGAATTTCCATTTCTAATGTGCTGTTGTTACAAAAAAAAAATATTTTCCACAATAAACATAATATTTAATGTACTTATTTCATTAGTGTATTTGAGCAAAGTATTTCATACCATGCTTTAAAAACTACATTACTACTACATTCAAATATTGCCTTATTTCATCGTCAGAAGCTGTTCAATTCATTCTGAAAACTATCCCTAGAGTCTGTATGAGCAACTCATTATTTGTAGGCATCGTAGCGTGAATCGCGCTTTGGAGACGCGAATACTCAAACTTATAGAAATAAATAAACAAAACGAACTGTTTTGGCTTTTCGTTAAATCACATCTTAAGGCATCCTTTGTAGATACAGCTGCTAAATCAGAACTTACCTCTTTAGAACTCTTTAAAACTTCTTAGTGAATACTGTAATTTACCCAATAGAGAAGAACAGCCATGGCTACTAGGTATAAAGTATACTTAATTCAATAAAGCTTTGATTTTGTGATTTACCTACTTTTGTAAACAAAGTTTGAGCGCCAAAGTCTAGTACTTATGTCGCAGTTTCACCTAATACTTATCTTTCGAAAACGACAACTTTATTGTAAGTAATAACAAAACTAGGTACATCTGAGACTTATATAAGACCTACGCATTTCAGGTAAGGTAGGTACTAACCTACCACGTGAGCGAAGCCGCAGCAAGTAAGCTTGTTTAATAAAATTCAATAAAACGTAAAAAGAACATTGCAGCGAGTTGTTTAAATGAAATAAAACAATATCCATGAACGAGACTAGCTCCCAGTTTGCTGTCTTTACTGGTTTTATATGAAGGTAAGTTATTTGCTTGGATTACAAATTGTGGAAACCCAACGTTTTAAATGCAATTATTCACAGGATTCGTGTAGAACGCTGCCTTTAAGTAATTCATTGAATTGCTACTTTACCTTTTTATCAATATTATAAAAAAGGCTACGACTGCGGCTTTGCTTAGCAGCCTATTTCAGTAAATTCAGTAAATTCATTTATTTTAACCATGGTGTTACATCTCATAACATTGGCAAGTCAAAAATTTACAATACATTCATAGAAATACATAGAAGTCAATTTAGTATCATTAACAGTAATAATCATACAATAACATTATAACGAATAACAATAAATACTAAGTGGTTACGATAGGGATAATAATACAATAAACTGAGTCAATAAATGGCAATGTCAGAAAAGGAGGAACATAGGTATTCATCAACGGTATAGTACGGATGTGATTCAAAAAAAGATTTTAATTTCATTTTAAATGTTTTAAGTGGAAGTCGTGTTATTTCTAGTGGCAGCTTGTTATAGAGACATAACTTAAGGCCCGTCCCCTGTCTATAAGTTTTCTTAATTCTACTTTTTGGTATAAATAGCTTTTCCCTATTTCTGGTATTGTAATTATGTATATTCATTTTCATTGGTAGTTTGTCTTTAATTTTGTGTATTTCTAAAAGGGAATTAAATATAAATAATGATAATATAACAGTAAGATTTTTTTTTTTTAAATAAGCTCTTACTGATGTCAATCTAGGCAAACCATGTATTATACGTATTGATCTTTTTATTTACATTTCTTTAATAGGTTTTTTTCCAAGTTTCAGTCAAATCTCTTCATTAATTATTGCGTGAAAGAATTACAAACATCAATACACTCATAACAACTTCTGCGATTATAATATTAGTACGAGTACTAATATTATAACTAAAATAGTAACTAATGTAATTATTAGTTACTATTTTTTATTGTCTAGGTACCAAGATTAGATTACTGAAATGAAAATCTTATCCAAGTAATACAATTTTAATCTCATTAGATTTGTTATTGTGATTCTCCTTAGCTTTTATATTCTGTGGTCTCAGCCAAAAGCCGACAATAATATTCGATTCGTAAAGCTTACCTAAAATGATATTAGTCTAAGGAAGTCTTCGGAATCCTGTCCAATCAGAGCTCGCAGCTGACGGGTGATTGTTCCGTTAGATAGTTTGAATAGAAAATTGAAATCACCCCTCGGCGACCAGACATCTTTGGCTATAGGGCTGCCAAAGCAATGGTGACAAAAACTAAAGCTACATTTGAAAAATTTAACGGTAAATAAATTATACTTAAGTACCATTTGCACGATTAAAGTTTATGATTACAAATTAATAGGCCTTAATAGAAAGAAAGAAAGAAAGAAAAATATGTTTATTTCGTAGGACCTCAAGGATCGCTCAAAAACGTACAGTCTTAAAAACTAGGTGACTCTATTGCCTGTTCCAAAACAACTCCCTACACCACCAATACTATTACTGGAAGTAATAGTAATAGTGCAAGTAGAATGTCTTAGGCATAGTCTCTACTAGGTGGAGTGTTTGCCTAAATATGACTTAAATACAGTATCGTATGTATCTAATCAGTATCTAATATAGATACGTAGTTTACGGAGTCAGTCAGTGAGTAACTGCGAACGAGCAATCATCGTCGGTCGAAGTCTCAGTGAACTCGATAAGTACTCGATACTCCAGCAGACGGCGCCCCAGTTTATATCCCAACCTTTAGAATACAATTGCGAGCCTGTTTATCAATTTCAGGACAGCCCTAAAGAAACAATTGTCAGCAAATACTCGCCTTTTGATTCCGCGATTACGAATCAGAATAACAAAGTGTTTGCAAATTTTGTCCCCGCGGCGGATCGAAGGTACACCGATGTTCTTGAGCTGAGTCGGAGATCGAGATCGCTAAATTAAATAATAAAGTCTTGGGAAACATTTCATTTCATTTCATTTCATTTATTCGTGGTTTGTGAATCTAGGTAACAATATAGAAGGTCTTAACTTAATAATAGAACCACTAGATTCTGCTAAAGAGCGTACAAACCTATTTACATAAACAACTATAAAATGTCGAAACATTATTAATTTAAAGATCTTACTATGATTTTTATAAACGCTAAGGTTTGTATCGATGGATGTTTGTTACTGTTCCATTTGTCTAACATCGTTTTTAAATTTATTAGTGGAATGAAATAAACAATTTTTATAAAAAATATTATTTACCCATGTTTTCGTCGCAAATCTAAGATATGTATGTTGGTAAATGTTAAAGTTAAATAAAATAAATTGGATTTGTTTATGGTTTTCCAGCAATAAACAAAGGAAATAAATGGAAATCTAACCACCCGCAAGATGTTTACGGCTGTCTATTTACGGTTTTACGACAGTGGCCAATCACGGTGTTCCTAGTGTAATTAAATCTTAAATTGATTTATTTGTAAATTACATAAAGTAATTCAATTAATAATCATCATCATCGACAGACCACTGGCTGTAAAAAATTGTGAATAAAGCTATTTTATGCTATTTTTTCGCGGCAATGCTGACTTTGTTTTGCTTTGCTGAGCTACCTATAGAATTTGGTTATAAATTGCACTATGTACCTAGTCTGTAGTACTCAGTAATTTTCAGTATATTTACAAAGAAAAGTTTACATAACACAAATCTCTCCGTCTTTTTGACTCACACCACTCTGATCACTGATGTGAGAGTGGAACAAAATTTCCTCCACGTAAAACATACCGAAGTGTTTATACCTACTAGTATATTTATTAAAAAAATGCTTTTCGTATGCAGAAAGCAAAGATAAACCTTTTGAAAACTTTAAAACAGCATCTTGGCTCCATAAGCCGGGTCGGAAGAGGTGATCCACAATTTAGTGCGGTGCCGGCAGTTTTTATTACACCCGTAAAGAGGTTACGCGCCCGTAAATATTTATATTGAATTGACTATTTTCTAAAGACGTGAGGGTACAGAGAAAGCTTTTTATTATGTGCTAAATTTATACGAAGATGATTGCTTTTATTTTATTTTTGTTATAGGCTTGTTACGTGTATTGAAATCAACATCGGGATCGAAGCGCTACTGCCAGAGCTTAGATCGTTGAAGTTACGTAACGTTCTGTGCGGTTACAACTAGGATGGGTGACCGGAAGGTATTCACAGATTTAGCCACTTGCTCATGCTAGCTTCTTTACATAACATCGATAACTTGATATTTATGAAACATTTATGAACACAGGTTTTTATCGCGTTATAATTACCTTATTTATTTCCCGACGTTTCGGCTATGTTACAATAGCTGTAGTCAGGGGCAGACTCTTGAATTCATCAAATAACTGGCACTGCTAGTGCTATTAGCATTTTCGTAGTACTTTCATAGTGGGCTATTTTAGCTCGCGGGCTGACTACATACATACATACATACATAAAATCACGCCTCTGATGAATGAATCTCTCATGCAGGCTGACTAAAGTGTAAGATATGACCCATAAGTAGGTATGACCTATATGTAGGTAATCTGTGCCCCTATATAATTTTGTTTATTTTAACAATTTTGGTGTTTGTTGTTTTTAATGATGTCTCTTTACTCCAACTACTCTATGCATAGAGGAATGGGGAAGCAGTGGCGGCATTTTTATCGGTTTACAGAAATGCGGTATGAAAATTTATAAGAGCACCTCTGCATGGGTCCACTTAAGTAACCGAGGTGTATGCTGACTTTTTAAACCCCTGACTTTAAACCCTTATTAAGCCATAGGACTACAGTTAAATGAACAACAACTCTTTTTAATCTTAATTTTTAGTGTGTTGTATTGGTAGTACGGAGTTATGAAATTAGTCAGAAAGAAACATTTTAACTAGGTATATCTACCAAAGACCGTATCGAAGAAATCTATGAAATAATGGACCAAATTTTTTGGGACTTCCCCTGAAATTGCGATGAAATATGCAAACAGGTCGCTCATTGTGAAACAGACTCTAAAGATCATTTGTATAATATCTATAGCAAAGCAATGTAAAAAAAAGATGTTTTCAGTTTGAAAAACTGAATACAATATTCTTCAATACCACTATTAGGCTATAAATAGTGAATGTGCTCCGTCAGTGAGAATATGCATTGTTTATTTTTCGACTGCGACTTTATGTCATATTGAATGTCTGATGCGCCGCGGGCATTGGATTATTACTTCTAGCTTTCTACAGCATTGGATGGGATTTAAAATATATAAACATTAAATATAAATAAATTTCTTTAGACGTTTCATACAGAGCGGAACAAATATCTGCAGAACATACAAACATTTGTCCCGTAGAAAGCATACCCGCAACCTCCGCGCCACAGCCGGGCCTTCACCCACTGAGCCACAGGGGTCGTCAAGATATTGTGCCTCTTTCTTGACGACTATGGCGTAGTGAGCAAAGGTCTGCTTGAGACGCGGAGGCTGCAGGTTCAATCCCTGCAACGGGACTTTGTATGTACGTTTAACTTTTTTTCGCGTTGAAACCGGCAAAGTCGAAGTGAAGTGGTAAGCTTCTATCCAAATAAATGTTTTTTTCTTTCGTTCAATAAACCAAGAAATGTACTGTTTTCTATTAGTTTTAAAGTGAACAATATTACATTCTTGAGTTTCGATTTTCAAGATTTCATATACCTATTTCGAAATTTCCTTTCAATTTCAGCAACGTCTCCCAAGAAAGTTGATTTCATCAAATGAATATCACAGACATTTTACAGAAATTCTGGAAAATTCTCTCCCTAGGGAGACCTCCATCTTTAATTTTGACCTCTAAAGGACAGCTACGTATTGTAATGGCGTTAATTATTCAAAAGTCGAGGCTAATTTGCTAAGCACTTAGGTTCTATGGCTTGAGCAATGAATACTGGATGAAGTTAAGAGTTCTTTTAAGCGCAGGTGACTCTTATTAGAGTAAACTTAGGGCTTTATATCTTTATTATAAATCTTTTATACGTGTAAGGGGAAATCTAAACATGGCTTCTAAACGTTGCAGTGTCTAAAGCCTCTCCAGACTCGCCCGTAGATCGCGTGCGAAGGTGTAAAAAGCTCGCGACACAGAAGTCTAGATTGCATTCGCATATTCTTCACAGATTTGCGCGTATTCTGCGCCTAGTTTCTGCCCTCTACAAATCAAAAACGATGCATCGTGACATCGCAGGTCAGCTTATGTTGGTTAACCTTCCGAATTCAGTTTCTACCAAGTTAAGCTGACCTGCGATTTGATGCCAAAATTTATTTTTTCGCTGTGCAGACCCCCTGTTCCTTTCAGTAATTTGTTCCATGATAAAGAAACGCAAACAATACCCTCAAATCTTTGCAAGAATAGCTACCAGCTTCACGTTGCTGTTCACGCCGCGACGTGAAGTGAGGGAATATAAGACATTGTTGAGATGGAATAGGCTTGTAGCATCTAAATCATCCTCTGAACCTAATTAGCCTTATCTGTGGGAAAAATATCGTCAATACGTGTACGGCTGACTAAGCCGAGGGTTACCTCACGATGTTGAAATATAAATGTTTGTATGAACTCAAGAAAAGAGCTAGTAATTCAATACTTACCCATTTTAGCGGTTTATTCCACTAATCCCCGTCAACGCTAACGTATGTTGACTGATCTAATATGCATAAGGGGGTAAGTGCTTATAATGTTCAAAACCATGATAGTTTAAAAAGTTTGATATATACAAAATACATGCTGCAAAACATAAATCTCATGCTTTTTGGAAGTCAGCTAATAAGCCCGCTTCCATTGTAGACGATGCTTCGATCGCTTCGGAAGTTACGCAGACGTAATGATGCGAGAAATAACCGCAACGAACTATTGTCATGGTGAAATATTCAAGGGACTGTATTACGTGTGCTCATAGCACACTTGCCTTTACATTTTACACGTGGCAAAATTAGTGAAAAATAATCAAAATTAACAAAACAAGTGGTAGAGTTAAAAAAAATTAAACCGACTTCAATTTCGTAAAGAGACTAATTTTCGGCACTTTCGAGGTATTTCTGCTCATATCTCCGAAGATCCTCATCAGATACTCAAAATTTTTATATGGAACTACTTTAGGAGTAATCTCGTAACAAACAGAATCTTTTATATTTAAAATCGGTTCACTTTTGAACAAAAAAAACTGCATTTCTATTAATTACCTCGGAAACTCCTCATCAGATCCTCAATTTTTATGGGACTACCTAGAGAGTATATTCTTTCAAACGAAAAAGAATTTTTAAAATCTGTCTTCTAACTGACGGAGTAATCTAGTCAACAATAGGTGTAAAATGTAAATTGACTGAGTGACTACCACGTTTCAAGGTGTAAACTGAAATAAGGCATTTTATCCTGCGCCACGCAAAATGCTGATAATCAAAATGATAAAAGTCAACACACGTAATAGCCTCTCTGGTCAATCACCTGTATTTAGTATTCAGTCTGCTGTTATTTTTGCTTGATGAACGTAAATAAAAACCACAAATAACTGTTTGAAATGAAAATATTGGGACATTTTAAAATAATATTGTATTTTTTTATTGTAAGTAATTTCGGTTAAAATATAGATTGCTCTGGACTCTGGAGAGAAACGAATGTTTGAATACAAACTTCTACATAATCAAAACTGAATCTTTTAATTGTTAGAATTAGTTTTTTTTTCTTAAGACGGACTTAAGTAATGTTATCTAGTCTTTGGGACCGTTATAACGTCACCGGACTTATAAAAAATAATATGACGCGAAATAAGTTATCTGAAAATAAACGATTAATAATAAAAAATAAAAATATTAAATATTTCATTCGACCTGTCTCCGACTACTCCTATAGCCATTTCGAAGGACTTTTTTTGCCTTTTGAAAAACTTTATCGGTCACGTGCCATAATGCACCAAGATTTCATTTAATTCCGAACGAAAGGAAGCAGTTTTCAGTACTTTAAAGAAAAAGTTGATAAAAACAGTCTGGCAGTGTTTTCAGGGGTTACAAAGCCGTCGCAATATCCGCTCCTCGGCAATTAGGCTCCAGCTCAAAGCTCTGTTCGTTGTTCATCAGGATATTGGTGCTACTAACACATGTTAGAGTGAAGAGACTCAAAGCATTCGATTTTATAGGACAAAATAAATATCCACTTTGTTGAGAGAAAGATTTTATGAAGTTTTTATTGGAACTTCAGTCGCCTTATTCTCCAAATAACCATGTCTTGACGTGGCATTGGCGAGGTTATTTTGAATAATGCGATGGATTTCAGGAGATCGATTCTTGAACACATTTAAAACATGACGCGGTAAGAGATTGCACGTTATCTAGCTTTTGTTTTCTGAAATCCATAGAACTTTTCAAAATAAGAACGCCGAGACGTGCCGCGTTAAGACATGGTTATTTGGAGAATAAGGCGGCAGAAAACAAAAGCTAGATAACGTGCAATCTCTTACCGCGACATGTTTTGAAAGTCGTCGAAAATCGACCACGACTGGACTTTTCTGAAAGACATTGTAGCCTATACTATACCTATTTACTACCCTTTTTGGTCACGCGTTAAATCTACTAACGCCCGGTTCCTATAAATATGGATTTTAATAAATCCAGCAGTAAATCTGATAAAACGGATTAAATCTTCAAAACTTTGATCATAGCACTAACTCACGGCCAGTTCTAATTAATTTTATATAAAAACTCGTTTTAAAATCAGTAAAACTTCGGAAGTGCAGACTTGGGCTAAGTCATCATCTGAGTGTGATAGTGGTTTTAATTACAGTAGCTTAGTACAGTAGCTAGATGCACTTTGAAAACTTTTACGTTACGTTAAACGTTTACTTTAATTTAAAGAGGAGAATACTTATCTATTTTATTGTTTGAAAGAGTATACTTACTCTCGAGAGAGACTCTTACCATAAAAAAACCAAAACCGGAAGAACTGGTTAAGAATGAAGGCCTTTACCCAGCAGTGGACTAACACGAAAGATGAAATAAGAAATTAAATGATTAGGTATTAATATCCCAGGTCAACCTGTCACGCATGGAATGTTAACTTCTGCAAAATGTGGACACGTACCAAATATTTATTTGGAAATACCTCTGACTACCCCATTAGACATCTTCAATGGATCTAAAGAATTACTTAAAGATCTGAAAGAAATGTCTACGGCTCCCTAGGATACAGTCGTCATATTGCATTTTTTCCATTATTGATCTGCAAATCGCGACAAAGTAGTTTCCATCTAAAAATGCCTCTAGGCATTTGTAGTTGCGAATTAGTGATATAAATCTTGAAAGAGCTCTGGCCGTATATTAGGCCCATTCCACACGGAGCGGCCGCTGTCCTCAGAATGAAATTGGAAGTGTCCATCCGTTTATTTATGGTTCGATCTGCACGATTGAATTGCGACTACGATCGCGGATTGCCTTAGATAGGGTAAGAGAGTAACGTAGTACATGTGATATAGTAACGTAAATAAATATCCTTGGACATTTACATGGTGTCATTTAGAAGACTTCAGAAACTGTGTACTTATAAGTAAACTGGTGAATTGGTGAAATCGAAGGAAACTGACCAGATTTGGTTAGATGGATCATAAACATAACGATTTCTTGTACCAAGGTCCGTCACCTATAATATATAGAGCGCTGCTTTTCTTTAGTGAGCATCCGGATTTTTAAATCAATTTAACTGCAATAAATAAATAAAAAAACCCGACATTGAAATATTTATATTTTTTTCAGCAACAAGCCCAAGAAGAATAAATTATACACAAAACAAATAAAAGAATAACGAAGAAGGTCGTATCAACAACCCAATTTACATACTTCAAAGGTAACTAAAACTTGTACTACCTCGTTAGTACCCAGTTAGTGCAGCTAGTGTTGATGTACAACAAGACTAGATCGATATATTTGCTGAACACCGGAGAATTCCAATCAAGGCAAATAGTTACCTGTTATATTGGTAATCGGTCTCAAGAGCCGCTCTGTGAAACGCCGACCGCATTATTATGGAAGCTATTCGGATTGTCTTTCCTTATATGGCCGGCTAAGCTGAGAGGATGGTTTAGGTGCTGAACATTCCATCTCCACAATATCCCAGGCACTGTGTCCCGTTAAGTGTAGGCAAAGCTTGCCTTCTGACGCTGCATAAATAACCTAGTAGATGTTAAGGCCAGCCTCTCTACTCCACAAACCGAAAACGATGAAACGTGACAATCATCACAGATCAGCTTATGTTGGTTAATCTTCCAAACTCAGTACTACAAACAAAAGCTTACTTGCGATTTAATGCCGGAAATTCATTTTTCGATTTTCAGAGTAGACTCCCTGAGTTTATTCCTAAAAGCGCATCAATGGATAAGGATGGGGTTGTGTTCTATAGTAACCGAAGTATTTGTGACATGGTTGTGCCTGGTTTCTATAAACGTACAGAACATTTTTGGAAATAATAACAGAAGATGTTAGCAGTACTCCCTAGCTCAGAATCCAGACTGCTTCGCTTTTCCCATTCAGAGTTGGCTTACACCACACTCCAATAATAGTTAGTTTGAAAGTTGGAGTATCTGTAAAGCTGGGTACTCACTTAGCAGTGTAGCACGTAACGTATCAGATACGGTATCAACCTGCAAGTGGGTACGGCTCGTCCACGGTCCTCCGCGTATATAGCTGCGAGCCACCTTTGTGTACGCAGACTTCGCAGTGAAACCGCCACTCGGCGGGTCACTGCGAGCTTACAGCGCTCCACGCGCGAGCGGAGCCTACGTACTCACTTGATACCGTATCTGATACGTTACGTGCTACACTGCTAAGTGAGTACCCAGCTTAACTATGAAATACTCTGTGGAAGTTTGGTTGTTGATAACTTCACCTCTATATTTTCAGACAACTGAAATGCCACTGTAATCCTATTCCACTATTTTAATCGCGAAAGTTGGTGTGTTTATTGCTTTTTCAACGCAAAAACACCGAATGGTTTTGAGTTAATTTTTGAGAACAGTTTATGATGGAACACAAACTCGAAGTTACGACTGTATTCCAGGGAGCGGTAGACATTTCTTATGTCTAGTTCTTCAGATCCTTTGGAGATGTCTAATGGGGTAGTCAGCGTTTCACGCGTAGAGGCACCCCAGTCGCGCATGGTCAGTTTAATTTAAGTTTTAAATAATTATGTTTTTTTTTTCTTTTTTATCCCCATGGTTATGCCAAAAAAAAGAGAAAGCAACAGATTTATAATCGATTTTAGCTAATATAGTTTTACAGATACGCATAAGGGGATCAGAATGCTGGCTCAAGATAAAGTTTTAATCCAAAATCGACGATCCATTACCATTATTAATATACTGCTGATACAAATGAAATCCAAAATAAAAAAATCGAATTAAACAGAATGTGGTCTATCCGACACACACATAAGTATATCTTGCCGTAGAGATGGGATGTTAAAATAAAGAAAAACTTATCGATATAATAATTACCTGCTCTGACTGCAAAATTATTCAAATTCGGACTCAACTTCGGACTGACACCCAAAGATCTGAAATAATGTCTACCGCACCTTGGGAAGACAGAATTTTATTTCTTTCTTTCCTAAAAATATGCTTGGTTGTCTCTCTCTCTCAGTTTGATATGAATTTATTTATGTGATAGAAATGTAAAAAGTAGTAGCAACTACACAAACTTTAAAGAATTGTGTTCGTTTAAAGGAATCAAAGTCAAAGTCAAAATATCTATTTTCAATAAGATCTTATTACAGATCAATTAGAATATTTAATTCTTAAAACTAGGGGATTCTATTGCCTGTTCCAACGTGACTTCCTACACCAGGTAAAGCAGGCAAAAACCTGGTGGTGCGGGCCTAGCCTTTTTTTCAGTGGTCCAATAGTATAAACTAAGTTGGAGCATGTTCAGTCCCAAGCGTTTTTGTTATCTAATATAATAAGCATTGTTTAAAGGATGACGTTTAATTTTCTTAATAAATTCTAATAACAATCCTACATACTTATTATCGATAAAAAATCGATAAGAATCCCATCCCTTAAGCGTCAGCACTGCCCACGTCTACCTTAATTAAATCCCGGTGAGTCAGATGGAAATTAAATTAGTTAGAAAAAACAATTCGGCTCGAGTTAGTCCCAGGACACGTGAAGTAGCGCACGCGATCATCAATTATCCAATTACTGAATAAAATCGCTACAGCTTATAAGAAACTTATGTGCAGTATGTTTCTTCTTCTAGTGTAGGGAGTTGTGTTGGAACAGGCAATAGTCACCTAGCATAGAAGACTGTACATTTTTAAAGTGATCCTTGAGGTCCTACAGAAATAAAGATATTTGTTTTCATTCTTAGGTTTGGCTCTTTAAAATATGATTTGAAAAATTTGGGCTTGCGTTCAGTGCTCATGGCGCACATATACAATTGCTCTCGAAAACCAGCCTCTTCAGAGTGCACAACATAGCCGTGGCATGTAATTAAACACATTGAATGCCACATTGCATAAATCAGAAGCAGAAAGTGCAGGATTAGCCTATAAGCAAGTTATGCAATTGCTTGGGCATCTCGTCCGGGGGGGGGGGCACCAGAGATGATCGAGGTTATATTTACGAGCATACGAAAGTTATAGCAAATAATTCGACTCGCTTTAAGATCGAGGGGGGTTTGGGGCTTGGGGGGAAAACAGGGGAAGATAGTTTTGCGATCAAGCTACCTTAATCCGGCGCTGGGTGGCAGAGCATTATGTCTTTTTTACGCGTGGTAGCTATAATAAGAAGTTGCATAAGAAAGAAATAAAAAAAATTATGCAAGTCCATTTTGTAGTTAAATAAGTCCAGCAATCACAATAGTAGATTGCTATACAAGGGGGCAAAGGCATTTTTTCTATGCACGAGATGGTTTATCGCGCGAGCGTCAGCGAGTGCGATAATAGTTCGAGTGCATCGAAAAGCCTTTTCCCCGAGGTAAGCACTCTACTTTTCATTACGAATATGAGGAAATTACCAAAAAAATTGATGTAAAATTTAAATTTCACACACGAAAATTAGCTGTCTCGCTTTTTTTTTAAATCGACTAGTTTAATATTGACTTAAAGCAGCTAACGATGGCATGGCATAGCTGCGTTCCAGATTTAAAAAAAAATACTGACTGGTAGAATGGCTATAAAAGTAGTAGGCATTCTACCATTGGTTTTTTGTTGATGATGAAAAAATTTAAATAAATAAAATAAAATAAATAAATATAATATAATTAGTGCTAGAGAAGCACAAATTCGTGCAAGAGAGACATAATATCTAGCATCTGATTGAGTTAGAAGAACTTGAACACTTAGCATGCATCGACATGCCACAAAAGAAATGTCAAAAATAAGGTTGACATTTGACAGTTATTTACTTTCCTGCCCTAGGGCAGGAAAGTTCTTGTTTTCCCTAGGGACGGAAAATGCTACTTTGAACCCTATGATCAGGCAACTTCATCGTAATGAAAAAATAATTTACTAATATATAGACTGAAAACCGTTAAATTGAAAACCTCCAACTTCGACGTCGGTTAATAATAGCAATCGCTGTCACGCGCTCCTATGTTCAAGCCTCAAAATTTGGTTTCTAAAAAGCTATCACCGGTTTATCACCTACTGGATAATAACTTATTGTTCTTCTTACATTACTAGCAATGTACAAGAAAAGCGTAGGTACAAGAAAAACAACAGATTTACCCATTGTTGGTTTTTCGTGACAGTTTTACGGCCAGTTTCTGGTCAATAACCTATCTACCTCTGGTCTTGTATCAGTAGATATTTGACACATTTTATATGGTAGTAATTTCAGATATCTACCCGCAGTAAGCTAAACCAAAGATAGGTTAATGAGGGGTCTGCTTATGTTGGCTATATGTAACGAATTTGGTATCTACCAACATATTAAGCTGAACTTCGTTTTCGTTGATTCCCAGATGGCCTCTGCGCTGTGCAGAACCAGAAATCGTCCGCGACTGCATTCTGCCAACATTTGGATTCCAAATTGTGTGAACTCATGTTTAATATTAAATAGTAGATTACTACACGAGGAAGAAAGGCAAAGATTCCGATGCACGAGATGGTTTATCGCGCGAGCGTCAGCGAGTGCGATAATAGTTCGAGTGCATCGAAGGGCCTTTCTTCCGAGGTATGTACTCTACTTTTCATTACGAATATGAGGAAATTACCAAAAAAATTGATGTAAAATTTAAATTTCACACACGAAAATTAGCTGTCTCGCTTTTTTTTTTAAATCGACTAGTCTAATATTGACTAAAAGCAGCTAACGATGGCATGGCATAGCCGCGTTCCAGATTTAAAAAAAAATACTGACTGGAAGAATGGCTATAAAAGTAGTAGGCATTCTACCAGTAGTTTTTTTTATGATGAAAAAATTTAAAAAAAATAAAATAAAATAAATAAATATAATATAATTAGTGCTAGAGAAGCACAAATTCGTGCAAGAGAGACATAATATCTAGCATCTGATTGAGTTAGAAGAACTTGAACACTTAGCATGCATCGACATGCCACAAAAGAAATGTCAAAAATGAAGTTGACATTTGACAGTTATTTACTTTCCTGCCCTAGGGCAGGAAAGTACTTGTTTTCCCTAGGGACAGAAAATGGTACTTTGAACCCTATAATCAGGCAACTTCGTGCGTACTTTCCGTGTATGAGTAATGAAAACAATTTTTGTTATCTTTTTAAAGAATTGTTTGTTTTTATTTTTTATTTATGTGTCCTGGCTGTTACCTACGTTATGTAAATATGTATTCGTTTAGTTTCTGTAAATAAATTTACTAAGAGGTCTTCGTTAAAAGCAATTAGTGAAAAGAATAAACAAAAAAACGGTTTTGCTTTTGCAAGGAACGTTTTGTAATAGCTAATGGTAGCGGTAACGTTTTGCATATTTTTATGAGGGATACGAGCTGGCTGCGAAATGATTTAATAGAAGAGCCCCTCAATTTTTTAAAATAATTTAAGCATTTAGCTTATTTTGTTTTGTAAAAATCACTTACAAATATGAAGAGTGAGCGAATAAAGAACATTTCTAAATTTTTTTGCCTTTAATTAAATATAGTGATAAGTATTTGATATTCGTGGTTTAAAAAATATTTAGACCATGCAAGTCATAATGACAGTCAGTTTAAATGTAAGTATGCAAGAAAATGTCATTATGTAAATCCATAGATACTTATATTGTAGCGAGGTAAGTAATGTTGGTTTATTTCTTTGTTTGAGGGTAATCTTCGAAAATACTCAGCCGATTTCAAAAATTATTTCACCGATTTGTAGAATGGACTGTCGGAAAGGAGAACCTTTGAGATGGAAGTTCTATGTATTTACCACATAGCCTAGAAAGGCTATGTGTAAAATTTGGTTAAAAAACAAAGTCTTCTTTGACTCATAACATTTCAAAGTATCACGAATTTGCATAAAGCTGTATAGAGTTACAGAGACTTACAAAAGCGTCACGCAAAGAACAAACTTCACATAAAAATATGTCCATAATGAAGCGAGTTTGCCCAAAGATTATCCTGTGGTCGCGACCCATTGTGGCCCTGCCAAGCGTGTGACAAAACACGGATTGCTCTCAAAGTCTTGGACGTAATATAACTTCCTAGTGAACCGTCTGATATCACCTTTAAGGTGATATCAGACGGTTCACTCGAATGATTGTTCACTCGAGTGAATGCTTCATTTTTTTTTCATTCTATGTTCACACGGCTTAGACGAAATGATACAGAAATGAACATTCATTGTTCTTTCTTTTAAATATGTCATCGAATGAAGTCGTACGTCTTGGAATTAGTTTAATTTGTGATCATTTAATCAAAGAGTTGACGATCATTTAATCAAGAGTTCCACTTGAACACCATGTTGCCGCATGAAAACAATATAATAACAGACAGAAAAAAATATGACTTCGTCGACAACGTGATGTCCGTCGGCTACAGGACTCGAAACAAAATGGCCGAATCCGAATGAACGTTCTCTCAGTGTTCAGACCGTTCATTTCTCGTTCATTCGGAGTGGGAATGAAAGATCCCGGATGCCAATATCCAACACTGTTGGATCGGTTCACTAATGAATTCATTCGGCACTCGTGTTTCATTTTTTGTTCAGACATTTCATTTCGAGTGAAATGTACCGAATGAAAGGTGAAAATGAACAAAAAATGAACCGTCTGATATCACCTCGCGCTCACTGCATTCATTTGTTGTTTTAAGGCCTCCGTCGTTCACTGCCCATGACGCATGGTAGGGATGCGCGCTGCGGGACAATTATGTTTGTATGTTCTGTACAGATAAATTTGTTTCAAGTTTGAGTGTTTTCTATTTATAATACTTACCTAATGTCACACAAAATTTAGTCAATCCAAAGTTGATAGCTAGATAGGTACTTGTTTACTAAAAACTAGATTTGATTAATTTTGAGTACGATTGCACTTACTGCTATCCATTATTTTGTTTTTGAATAAGAAAAGCAATGCAAAATGTATCTAACGATGTTTAAAAATCGACAGTATTTTTAGTTGACTAATTTCCTGTGTGATTATAATAGTTCCAGCACAACTCACGATAGTTTTGAAAGTGAACTAGCGATGTCTGTTTCTTAAGAAAGTTCAGCTTAAGGGTTCCTTACGGCCCGTGAGTGTACACTGCCCATAACTCATGCAGAACGATTCGCTGTGACGGGCATTAAGGGCTCCCACACAAAACCGCGACGTCGCGTCGCATTGTCAAAATCTGCGATATCGCGCGAATTCGCACGATGGCATCGCAAGAATTTGCGATCTGCTTCGCATCGCACATTCCTACATCGCCCTACTAAACGGCTTGTCGCACAAATTCGCGCGACGTCGCATCGCGTCGCATCGCAGAAACTTGCGATGCGAATTTCTGCGATGCGAGCTCGCATCGCGTCGCATCGCGGATTTGTGTGGGAGCACTAAGGGAGAGTACACGGGGTAAGCCAATGCTTTCTTTTTATTATTGTAAAATATGACATGATCAATATGAAATTACAAAATACTTTTGTTAGTAGGTACGTCCTGAATTTTATTTACCAATAAGTATTTATAATACTTAAAACATAAAAAAACAGCCACAATCCACAAACAGTATAATTTACGAGAATTTCCAAAAAACAAGTCTGTTAAGTTTAATTATTGCTACAATAAAATCTTATAAAACAATTATGAGTTTCTCGGAATAAATCAACACGCTTACAGGGTCCAAGTCAAATTGTATTATAGGCAAATCCCCCAGAAACATCTGTTACCTTTTCAAATGATTCATTAAGAAAGCAATTATAGAAGAAATCGTCGTCTCCCTTTTAATTTAGCCCTTAAAGCCCAAAAGACAATAGCTGCCGGAAACAAATAATTTTCGTTTATATTTTTTTCTTTAATTTTCTTATTGTGGGAATATCTTTCCGTATTCTTTGCGGTAATGGCCTCGGATAGCAGGTCACACTTCAGTCGCGGGATCAATTCCACATTTGTGTAATAAATAGGTACTAAGTCAAGTGCTTTTATCCGACTGTTATACATAATTGGAGAAAAACATAGATATGTGACCTTCGACATAATTTTGGTAGGTTATATTCATAAAAAATATGAAATAGGTAAGTAGCTACATATTTGCCAACGAGTACCTACCTACAGTTGGAATGGAAATATTGCAAGAGAGTTAGAGAGGCTCATTTAAAAAAATCTTTTCATTTTTAAATGTCTGGAAAGAGACGGGGCGAGTCGACAAAGACAGAACTCGAATAAATATAATTTCTTTATTCAAAGAATGTCACGGCAAGGGTGCATAATGGTTTTAACGAGTTTGGGGAGCAATCATAATTATTCTTTTCATCATAGTGAAGTTCGCATGAAAGAAATTTCAATGGCAGTAAAACTTGGTTTGTAGAATTATTGTAACTCGACTTCACACAGAGGCAAAAGTGAGTGTAGGTTGGTACCTACATATAAAACGAGTCTTGGTATAAAGTTTTAAATAAATTATTCTATAAATAATTCTTTAGGCGGGAGATAAATAAATAAATCAACATTCCACACAGCGTCGTCTAGTCCCAAGCTAAGCAACTTAATGCTTGTGTTATGGTAACCAGATGACTAATATAATACTTAGATATCACCTATCATTATGTGAATGGCACCCTAACTTGCGTTCTATGCAATCGGTCCTTTAGCGCAAAAATAGGATATATCAGCCATATGCGGGCTAAACAAACATCCAAGCCCTTAGACAAAAGTGAACAACAAAGCCAATGTCTCTGTAGCCGAAAACGGCCAGGAAGACTATATATATACATTTTTTTAAATACAAACATAATATAGATAGACATAAACACCCAGACACGGAACAAATATCTGCAGAACATACAAACATTTGTCCCGTAGCGGGGATCGAACCCGCAACCTCCGCGTCTCAGCGGGGCGTTCGCCCAATGAGCGACAGAGGTCGTCAGATAACACCAACCCGAGACAAGTTACATTTACAATCTAGTGTTACTTACCTTCATTCGTTTCTGAATTAAAGCGCAAAAAGTGTAGATGAGTAGATTCGATAACGAAAACTCAGACAAATTTAAAAACCTTAACAAAAATTACGACTCGGTTATTAATGAACACAAATGTGCCAGAAACAGTTCTTAAAAAAAATGAAGATCCGTTCACTAAAAAATTTAATTTTGGAACTTTTTCGAATCTCGTGGACAATCATAATGTAACGGTATTTTCAATTTTGCGATGACAAACACAATAGATAATGTTGAATGGTTTCGAGAACTACCCACACAATAAAGCCATTTACGTGATTCCATTAATTATATGTATGTAATTTTCCTATTCTATATACCACAACTAAAAGTTGCAACCTTAAGTGCCATGAGCAATGTATAGTCGACAAAGAAATAGGTTTACCACTCTAAAGGTCTCACACTAATGGGAACGGAAAGGGATCGTAACCGTATCGCCTCGAGTCGTTCAGAATGGTTTGTATTAAACTCCCTACTGCAACGCACACTAATCGGAATCGTAACGTGATCGCCTCCCCTCAGAACAGTCTCCGAACTTGCAATTCCCGCTCTTACGGCTCATCGTCTCCGCGCCTACGGCTCATCGTCCCCGCGCTTACGTCTCTCCGTCCCGTCCCTTCCCGCGACTTGCGTGCCAAAGAGAAAGACGCCGCGTAAGCGCGGTGTCGCCTAGCCGTAGCCGAGTTGACGTACAGGCGCTGCTGATACGCTTTCATTACGTGCATACGGTAGGTTGACGCCTGGTTGACAGCGAGGTGAAAGGCGTTACGGTTACGATCCCTTTCCGATCCCATATGTGTGCTGAGACCTTAAGGCTGAATATCATTTGCACGTACAAAACAACAAGGGCTATTTTCGCTTGTCAGATTGACCTGCTACGTCAGAATCTGTCATTCAGTAATCCTTAGCGAATAATTATGTTACTGGGAGATGTCATCAAAAGTGGTAAACCAATTTCTTTGTCGACTATACTTAAGTAATTACGGCCTTATCTGGAAACACTAGGCAATTTCTTCCGTTTCGTTCATAAAATATTGTTACGAGATTTAGGTAAATTAAATTTATATCCTACTATCTTACTTCCTACTTCCTACTCCTACTATAATAATAAATCCTACTATAATAAATGCGAAAGTTTGTGAGAATGTATGTAGGTATGTTTGTTATTCTTTCACGCTAAAACAGCTGGACCGATTTGGTTGAAATTCGGTATGTAGATAGGTGATACCCTGGATTAACACATAGGCTACTTTTTATCCCGATATTCCCGCGGGAACGAGACTTACGCGGGGTAGGTGCAAAGCAAGGAAGGTGGTAGGAAGGTAGGCAAGTGGCAAGAAAGTTGCATCCTACTTATTAAATTGGCTGCAATGGGACTTTAGGCTTTTTTTCAAGGTTTATTCTATGTTTCACTTTCAAAACTATCGTGAGTTGTACTAGACATTATATTAATACAACGGGAAATCGAAACATTGTCGGTATTTCAATCGACAATATTTTTACGTGATTAATTTCCCGGTGTACTTATTTTAATATTATTATGTTTTCAGTCAGACAGTTGACACTGATATTTTATTGAATTTTATTGTATTATATATTTTATTGTATCTAGATTTGACCACTTTGATCAATTTTAGATAGCAATTTGATATAGTTCTGAAATGCATATAAATGTGTTTCGGTTTTTCATTGCAGTAGATAATATTCATTACTCACAAAATGTACAGAATTATTTTACTACTATCAATTCCTGTGGTTATACAGTCCGAGAAGGTATGTAAGTGTCACAAGAAATACCTACACAAGAAATAAGACTATTTATTTCTGTAAGAAATTTGTAATTTGACTAAAAGTTATACCTACACGGGATGCAGTGAAAAAAAAATGAAATGAAATATGATCTATTTATTTTTTATTTATTTATACTTTGCACATGAAATAATAGAAACTTAACAAAAATAGACATAAAAGTAATCGCACAGGCGAACTTAACCCTGAAAAGAGTTATCTTCCAGTTAACCAGTAATTGGGAGAGAGAGATGGAGTTTTACAGGTGGGTGTACGCGCAAACATAAGAAACTAAAATAAAAAAAGCAGAAATATATAAAATAAATACCTACAGTTAATCACGTAAAAATGATCACGACTGTATCCCAGGGAGCGGTAGACATTTCATTGAGATCTTTATGTAATTCTTTAGATCCTTTGAGGGTGTCTAATGGGATAGTCAGAGGTATGTCCTAATACATATTTGGGACATGCCCACTTTTTGCAGAAGTTAACTTTCCATACGTGACAGGTTGCAAGCCCATCGACGCTGCTAATAAGCTAACTGGTTTCCTCACGATGTTTTCCTTCACCGTTTAAAGCTCGTGTTAAAGCGCATATAAAAGTAGGGAGAGTAGGTACCCTGAAAAATACTATTTTTACGATTTTATACTACCACTTTGTTTGCATTGTAAATAATAATAATATGTATATTCCTATTTCACTTTCAAAAGTATTGTGAGTTGTACTAGACATTAAATTAGTACAACAAAAATTACTCACGTAAAAATATTGTCGGACAATGTTTCGATTCTTCCGGAGAATCTTCAATGTACCTACTCGTATATTCCTACTAAATTATAGTTTTCTAGTATCAATAGTCTCTGAGAAAAGACTCGGACGGACGGCCGGACGGACAGAACGAAACTATAAGGGTTCCTTGTTTATTTCGGAACCCAAAAATATAGGGTTTTAATAGGAAACTCTTTACAGATACGGTACATAAGCACGGAGCATCCTTCTTTTACCCATCTCAATCCAAAATATGTCAGATATGCCAACCTAACATCGCAGCGGTATGGACGGGGCGATCCATTCTACTACGTTGGACTACACGTGGATTTCATTTACCCGTTTGGTAATAATATGTCGGTAAGAGCTATCTGTTTTCTATCATCTGATAAAAAACATTGCAAGTAAAATCGCCGCGACTAGATATCCAATGAATCCAAATGAACGTTGCCCTGCGCCACGTAAAAAGAACGATGAGGGGTAGAGAGAGGGAGATGTTTGCGCACGGGTACAATACTAGGGATAATTGGCCTTTATTTTTATTTTTTTAATCTATCATTTCGCTCGCAGCTTTGTAAATACATTGGTTAACGGGAAGTGCATTAGAAATAAATTAAATATAAAAATTATAAATTATTTTGTTGCCTTGGATGTCCCTATCATGCATTGTCTTGAATTATCAACGGCAATTTAGCTAGTCTCTCGTTTATTCATTCACCCATCCATAGTTCCAAACTATAGCATATATACTACCTACTAGGATTAAAACGTGTTTCTAACTGTCTAAAGTGTTTTTCAGCTCCATTTCTACTTTTATGAGTATCTGTCAAACAGGTATAGGCGAGGATTCGTTGAAATGCATTTCATGCTCTGCGATTTGCTGGAAAAGGATCAATTCTTCGGTGCTCCGATGAGACAGGGCAAGTTTGCCGGACCATGCCCGTACGCCGCGGTAATGTTAATCTATACAATACTAGCAGCACGTCCCGGCTTTGCACGGGTGTACAATAATGCTACCGAGACAAAGTATAGCCCACTAGATGTCGCTAGTAAAAATGACCCGATTCTAGATCGCGCTGACGAAAACGCGCGGCGCGGAAAGACCTCCCCATACAAACAAACTAACATTACTTCTTTATAATAATAGTATAGATATAGATTAGTATACATATAGACTATATTATTACCATATTTATATCTATAGGTAGTGATGTTATAAAGAGGTAAAGTTTGCGTAATATAAAGTTACATGTTCTTAAATAAGTTTATTAAAGGTAACGTGCGTGATAGATCGGGTATTTAGGAACATGTCTATCTCTATACTATCTATACTAATATTATAAAGAGGTAAAATTGGTTTGTTTTTTTGACGGAGGTAATCTCTGTAATGTAACTACTCAGCCGATTTCAAAATTTCTTTCACCGATGTGTAGAATCACAGATAAAATAATACTATGTAGTAGAATGGATGGTCGGGATGATTCTATGCTATATTTAATTCCGGTAGTTTAATTAGTACACCCGTGCAAACCCGGGACGTATATTTGCCAATTATACAAACATTTGTCCCGCAGAGGGGATCGAACCCGCAACCTCTGCGATTCATTATAATATCTGTATTTAGATTAATGATAGTACCTACAGCTACCGAAAGTAAAAGATATTGCAATAACTAAATTACAATTCCTGTAATTTTTCCGTTTCTATATTTTTTAAAACGATTGTAGAAAAGTTATAAAGAGTAATTTTTGTAACTATGATAGTTTGGAGAAATCCGAATCTTTGGAGACAAAAGGAAACTGTCTTAGGAAGCTCTTTCTTTTTACTATAATATTAAAATATTTTAAAATTAACAAATTGTTCAAGCGCATGTCTATAAAGATGAGTTTAATTTGTTCATGTAAAAATTGACTTACATGGCAGTGCCTGAAAAGAATTGCACTATAGCAGAGATGATACTTAACATTTTCGACTCGACGACCTCTGTGGCTCAGTTGGGCGAACGCCCGGCTGAGACGCCGAGGTTGCGGGTTCGATCCCCGCTACGGAACAAATGTTTGTATGTTTTGCGGATATTTGTTCCGTGTCTGGGTGTTTTCTATCTATAATAATGTACAAAAAAAATGTATATGTATTATATCAGTCATCTGGTTACACAAGCATTAAGTTGCTTTGCTTGGGACTAGATGACGCTGTGTGCAATTTCCAAGGATATTTATTTATTATTTATTAATTTTCTGATTACAGGGTGAATATAATTTGTACAACATGACGATACCGGTCAAACACATTCCCCACAACTTCCCGTTTAAGAAAGGGCGCATCTATTGCAATTTTACTGGTACTTATAACAAAGACGATTTAGGGGGTGGATTTATTGATATGGAAATAAAAGAAGCTCACGTTTCCAGAAAAAGCTCAAAAAACTGAGACGACAGTGTCTAAAATAGTGAATAATTGAATTACAACTAATTAAAGAAATGAAGATCGGTTTACTAATAAGATTTTTAATTTTGTGAGACTTTTTCGAGGTGAAACTTATACTCGTGGAAAATTAAAATGTAATTCAATAGATAATGTTTTAATGGTTTAGAGAACTACCCACACAATAAAGCCATTTTCGTGATTCCATTATGTAATTTTCATATTCTATGCCCAATTACAACTAAAAGTTGTAACCATATGCCTTTGCCTAATTACGGCCTTATCTGGAAACACTAGGCAACTTCTTCCGTTTCGTTCATAAAATATTGTTACGAGATTTAGGTAAGAAATTTAATAAGTTATAAGAGTTGCCTCAATTAAATTTATATAATTTAATAAGATTCTTATTTTGAATAATTTACAAGTAATTTACAATCCACTTTGAGTAAAACCCCATTTCCACGATCCTACTTTCTTACCTGTTGCATACAGTTAAATAAATTGAAGCTACGAGTCTACAATGCTTATCATACATGTCATGGTGACAGTAAATTTAAAAGTAAGTACCTGTAGTAGTAGTATGCAAGAGGCAAGAAAGTTGCAAAGGGACTTTAGATTTTTATTCAAAGTTTATTCTATGTTTTCAATCAGCCAGGAACTGATACTTTTATTGTATACAGATTTGAATTTTGTTTTATTGTAAACAAATTAGACCATTTTGATCAATTTTAGATAACAATTGTATATAATCGTGCTATAAATATAGACATTATCTATTGTCTTTCGGTGTTTTATTGCAGTAGGTAATGTTCATTAACAAAATGTTTAAAATTATTTTAATATTATCAATTCCTGTGGTTTTACATTCCGAGAAGGTAAGTGTCACTAGAACCAAGACTATTTATTTATTTAAGTAGTTTGAGTAATTAAAGGTGCATTTATACGGATCGCAGCAAGTTAAATAGTAAATACAAGAACAGGGGGGTTAAAATGGCCGTTCGATCATTTCTGCTAGCAATTCATAAAGTGCGTTAATTTCATGAATTGATTAGTAATTTCACCAAAATTCGGTATAACGGATCAATTTGAGCCATTCTACCAAATTTTGGTAAAAGTGGTAAACAATTCATGAAATTAATGCACTTTATGAATTGCTAGCAGAATTGCTCGAACGGCTATTTTAGCCCCCCAGATTACATAAGTACAGATACCTCAGGGCTCGCTAGGTGACGCCGCCGTGTGTCTACACATTCAAGTCCGTGATTAAATTCCTGAGGCCCTGCCACTAGTTTACTGGTAGTATTGATACTATCCTCGATACCGATTCAAGTACTTATCACAAAATGTATGAGAATCTGGATAGGTAGCTTGCATGAACTAAATAATTTCATACATTTGAAATACTTCACCCGTTAGCGAGGATAGTTAACTATACAACTCGAAAACTGATGGTAGGGCTACTGTTTTAAGTGTGAAATTAGAGGCAATAGAGTCAACTAGTTTTTAAGACTGTACGTTTTTGAGCGATCCTTGGGGTCCTACGAAATAAACATATTTTTCTTTCTTTCATTAAGTTTTAAATTTGTTGTTATAGGTATCTTATCACGTTACTACAGCGTTTTAATAGAAAAATCTTTACAGATACGGTACATAAGCACGGAGCATCCTTCTGTTACCTATTTCAATCCAAATTATATCAATTACGCCAACCTAACATCGCAGCGGTTTGGACGAGGCGATCCATTCTACTATGTTGCATTACACTTGCATTTCGTTTACCAGTTTGGTAATAATATTACGGTGAGTACTCAGTACCTCCTATGAGAACTATCTGTTTTCTAGTATCTGAAAAAAGCAGATTGTCGCTGCGACCAGACATCCATATCTGCGGCCGACTGTACCTCTGAATTTCGTTTTGGCCGCAACAGCCAGACTTAAGGCCCCGGTCTCGAATTCTGCGGGCAGCGGGGCGGCAGCGGCGGCGGGCACTGACAGTCGGCGCGTCATGATTGTTAGTATTAAATTATATTGTTGGCGCCGACTGTCAGTGCCCGCCGCCGCTGCCGCCCCGCTGCCCGCAGAATTCGAGACCGGGGCCACAAAAGAATACGAATGAACTTCGCATAAAGGCTGGAATACACATGCTACGTAGTAGCACGAAAGCATGCTAGTATTGAGCAGATGCTACTAAGTAGCATACAATGAGCAGGTGTATACGAAAAGAGCATGCTTGTGAATATATTACATACTATCTAGTAGCAAACAAGCATGCTTTTTAGTAGCATGGTGGTAGCATGTGTATTCCAGGCTTAAGTACTTGGCCGGAACTGGCCATTGCGACCAATAGGCTAGTAGTCATTTTTTATTATACGAGTAGTATTTTATATATATTTTAAACCTTATGACTTCCGCCTCAATGTGAATTGATGTCTAATATGAACATTTCAGGTCCATTTCTACTTTTTTGAGTATCTGTCAAACAGGTATAAGCGAGGATTCGTGGAAATGCATTTTACGTTCTGCGATTTGGTGGAGAAGGATCAGTTCTTCGGTTCTGCGATGCGACAGGGCAGGTTCAACGGACCATGCCCGTACCCCGCGGTAAAGTTCATAAATATTTTTGGACATTTCACACAGCGTCATGAAGAACACTTAAAACGGGATATTTACCATGACTTGTTGAACCGTGATCATGGCGCATGCAACTGTGCCGAAATAAGGGGAAACTCATAAATCTAAAAATCATGGTACATCTAGTTTTGAGTGTTTATATCTTACTGCTTTCTCATTGGTTTATAATGTTCTAAACCATGATAGTTTAAGCGTCATTCTTTCACTCACTTTCTTTTTACTGTTGAAATATTTTGAAATTAGCAAATTGCTCAAGAGCATGTCCATAAAAATTACTTTAACTTTCAATAAACTATGCACTACATGCTCTTGAAAAATGTCATTGATATTGTAATATAGCAGAGATGATACTCGACAATTTCTGATTACAGGGTGATTATCATTTGTACAACATGACGATACCGGTCAAACACATTCCCCACAACTTCCCGTTCAGGAAAGGGCGCATCTATTGCAATTTAACTGGTACTTATAACAAAGACTTCATAGCGAGTGGATATATTGATATGGAAATCAAAGAAACTTACGTTTCCAGGAAAAACTCTGAAAAATGAATTGATGACAGATTGGTGGCTAAAATAGTAAATGGTTGAAATACGACTAATTATAGTTTCTAGCTATCTTTTATTAATACTGCCCGAATATTCAAACGATGATAAAATAATTAAGTCCGTATAACCGCTAAGGAAGTTTTTTTGACAGATATGTATGAACAAATGTCAAATTATGACATAGAAAATCATCACTTATTTTAATAGCGTTTCAGTATTCGGATGTAAATGTCCAAATAAAGTAAAGGATATAATAGGTACACTATTCACATTGTGTTCTTTTATTTTATGAGATAATTTGATTTAAAAATTTAACTAATAATATTTAAGTGAATGACGAAACTGAATTGATTTATTATATATACTTAATTCATAATTTGTTTTTTTATGGAATGACGTAATAAGTTGAAGATAAAAAATTTAAAAGAAGATTAATTATGTTGACTTTTTAGCTCATTTAAATAAAAGATTCCGTAAAAATACTTTTTTACTTTAATTTTTTCTATTAATACAAGAACGCGGGTAACGACGACGCAGCAGACCCAAAAAAAGATGGCGCGACGATATACTACTTAAATGTACTTTTTTTTGTAAAAACATACATAATATAAACATAAATTTACATAATATAAAATTATTTTTAAATTTGTGTTTGTTTCTAAATTTTTGTAGTAGATATTTCATAAGTTAAGTTATTGTGTTCTTTTGCCAATTCACTGTGTAGGCAATCTATAATTGTAAACCGGCCTCCCGCGATACAGGCTTGCCTCGTGCGGGGACCATCGGAAAATCTATGTATTAACCTGTGTTTTCGGTAAATAAATGTATTTGTATTTGTATGTTGTATAAATACATAATTAATAACAGAAAAATATTTGCAGTTCAAGGTATAATATACCTATCCTGTAGCACTCGCTACTACAATGTGCTACGAAGTGCTACGAAATCTCATTGGCTGCCATGGAATGCAAATTGACCTAATAATAAGGTAAATAAGTGATAAAGTCCCGTAATTTCATATAATTAATATGTAACCAAATGCCAAAGTATTACTTTTATAACCATACATAGAAATCTGCATTATTTACCTTACTTTCTCTATACAGATACTACAACGAGATCTCGAAAAGTTAAAGGTTTACTCGTAACAACCTATTTAGGTCCTATCCGTGAAACGATAGTTAATGTACTTAATTAAAAGGCCAGGATTGGTCAGTAGCACACATGAAGCTTTTAATAGCGTGGAATAAGCTGGTTTAAACTTTCACGATTATTATCCGACCCACAATTAAGTTTAATGAGCATGCAAACATATCCTTAAGTGCGTGATTCAGTGATATAGTTGGGGACAACCACATAATTGCGATTTTTAGATACGAATTACGGAGCTTTAAAGTTTTTTAATACGAATTCTATAATCAACGTACGGATGTCCATCACCATAGCAACTTTGGGGTTTATTCATAAAAACTTGACAATTTAGTACAGGTTTTAAGAACGTTTTTTTCTTGTCACCCATATGTCAACGAAAAGAGATAGCAACAGATTTAATATGCGTTTTAGCTAATACAGGTTTAATACAGGTTTTAGGTCGAATATGCATAATGGGGTATGTGTTTACAACATAAAATGTATGAAATAGACTATGCAAATCATGATGACAGTCTAAGTATATAATGTACTTGTATGCAATGGGCAAAAATCTTGCACCGTGTAAATGGTACTTTATGGTTTAGTTTTTAGTGCTTCTGATGTTAGCTATTTTTATTTCCATGTTGATAAATCCGCTCGCCACGAGCTCATCTGTCGCTGTGGTGGTAATATTGCAATAGATGCGCCCTTTCTTGAACGGGAAGTTGTGGGGTATGTGCTTGACCGGTATCGTCATGTTCCACAAATCGTAGACTCCCTGTAATAAGGAAACATGATGTCTTACTCGAATATATTCTAACCATCTGGATTACAACTCTATGTTAGTCTGTGACGTGTCTGGAGGCAGTGTTGGTTTAGTCTAAGCAATTGATGATGGCTTCCCGTCTATGGAAGCGGTTACTTCTATGTATGTTTGTAAATAATTTGATAAATGATAAAATGATAAATGATAAATGATTTATTGCAACAGAAAGACAAGCAGACAAAACACTCATAAAAACTAAATTAGGAAGGTAATACACGCTATAAGTCTACTTAGCCTAGTGTTACAAGGGTCTGACTCAGCATTTGTTGCTTGTGTTATAATAAAATTGTTTAATTGTTATTTTTATCACAATAATTATGTAACAAAATAATAAATAAGCGTTGAACTTTACCGGTCCGTGAGGACAAGGCTTTAAAAACTTCCCCTGTCGCAAAGTGGTGCCGAAGAATAGATCCTTTTCCAACAGATCACAGAGCAAAAAGTGCATCTCCACAAACCCTCTCTTGTAACTGTTTGTCAAGTACTCATAAAAGTAGAAATGTACCTAAAACAATTAAAACAAATGATGTCGAACATAGTATCCAAAATGGCGCGATATTCTTTTCGAAAAAAACATAGAAGCATAGATAAAACTTAGAATAGGAAATAATATTATTTATTTTAGAAAACACATAGCATAGACGAACATTACACGGAAAACTCAGGCCTATTTTACATTACTAGATCATTTGTACAGTGTCAGGAGGCAATTTTAGCCTTCACTTAACGGTACACTGTAGTACCTGGGACATTGTTGAGATGGAATAGGCTTGCCCAGCGCCTAATCCTCAGATTAGCCGGCCATATCCACAGGAAAGTCTATACAACTTTGCAAGGATGTGTGCTGTGTTCATTGGAAATGTCCATTCTATACAACGAAGAATTTCTAAAATCCGATAAGTAGTTACGGATATTACCCATAGAAAAAAGAAACAAACAAAGCAACTTTCCCTCTATAAGTGTAGATTAGATGGCTATCGCCGCAGAATCTATCATACTGCCAGCTAAAATAACCCCTCTTTTTATCAAAAGTCAAAAATACAATGAATAGGAGATTGGGTTACCTACTTACCGAGATATTGTTATTATATGTTGTAGCAAATTCCATATGCATTCCGACGTAATAAAATGGATCGTTTCGACCATACCGCTGCGATGTCAAATTGATGAAAGTCATATATTTAGGGTTAAAAACAGTAATTTCAGGATGCTCTGTACTAATGTACCGTATCTGTAAAAAAAGAGTTTTTACGTGTTCGAGTGTGAATTTTGTTAAAAAATCCTCAAAATCGTACGAAAGCCTTTCAGGCTTGCTACGATTCTATCACAGAACACTAATAATGAGCCCTTGTTTTTTGTAGAAGGTAGTTTTTATCCCGATAGAATACACATACACATACAATACATAAAACACCTAATAACCAATCCATATAATAATATATAATTAGACATGCGTGTTAGACGCCTGCGAGGAGTGACAATACTCATACCACCTCATACCCAGATGAAGATTCTCCGGAAGAATTAAAACATTGTCGACTACAAAATTTACTACTAGACTACTAAACTAGAAAATACAAAATTTACCAGTTTTGTCCCTAATAATTTGAAAGAAAGAAAGAAAAATGTGTGTCTATTGCATATTCCAAGTCAACTCCCTACACCAGGGAAAGAACCAGGCAAGAACCTGGTGGGGTGGACCTAATATTTTTTTTAAAGCTATCCCTTTACAATCTAAATAGTCAAGCTTCAGTGAGAAATAAGGCATGTCAGAAAAAATAATTTGACCACCGATGGTAGTAGATCATTCATGAAGGCTTTCTCCCAAGTGTTACTATTCTCACCTTCTCCGCTTCAAGAGTCCCAAGTAGTGGTAAAAAAATAAATAAACAATTATACATTGTGTGGAGTGCAATGAGACATTATAAAACTTCATCCGTGAATGTCATGTTTTATATCAATTTGCTATCTAAAATTGATCTAAATGGTATTCAGATAAAGTACCAAAGTTATCAGTCAGATACGTTTAACCTTTGATATTTTTGATTTATTTTTTGTCATTATGGTATAGTTTATAATGGCTAAATAAATATTATCACGACTGTTTTGGCGCAGTTTCGATCATAAACGGTACTACTAAAAAGCTATCTTTTTTTTTACAATGTTTTGTTTCACCATTTAAGTAGGAAGTATGATAGTAGGAGGAAGGATAATAGGATGTACCAGGATGGTTTAGGGGCTGGACAAGCCTATTCCATCTCAACAATGTTCCAGGCACTGCAGTGTTCCGTTAAGTTAGGAGATTGCCACCTGATAATCCTGTAAAAGATGTAACGGCCAGAGTTTCATAACTCTTCGATAGTACCTAAACCATTTTCCTTCCGACGTAGTCCGATCCTGTTTATCCCAACGATATGTTGTGGTCATAAACTGTTTCGCACTTCACTTAGATGTTGTCTCACCTTCTCGGCATTAAGAATAGTCACAAGAATGTTCAATAAAATTGAAAGAATTCCATACATTTTAGATTGGTTTGAGCTGTTGCAATGAAACATACATGCAACTGAATATTAATAAATAATCATACTTACCTATAATTATGTGTTATCTAAACTTGATCATAGTAATAAAATGTAATGTCATAATAAAATAAAATGTATTTCGATATCAGAATGATAAAACAATGTCTGTGGTACTACTGATCCTAAATAATTGTCACTAATGGTACTAAAGATCAAAAGTTGTGTCACTTGTACCATCAATGGTACTTCTAACACTAAAGCATTCGTCTTCAATTTCGTAAGAGAGTAATTTGCAAGCGGTCACCACTGGTGACGGAGTTTTTAGGCCGCCTCAAAGTCTCCGTTATGCCTAAAAACTTTGAAAACAAAAGCCAGCCTACGAACAAGAAAAGCCAAAACAGAAACACTAGTTCTTCTATTTAGGTACGTACTGATCGGCTGTGATTGCTGTTCATAGAGTAGGAAAATTGGTGGATGTTAAAAAGTGTTTAATAAGTCGTTAGATCGCTTTATTTTGTTCGTTGTGAAGTAGTAGTCACTTTCATAAAAATTAACATTTTTAAATTTTCCGAGTTTGATACAGCTTATAATTAAAAAGCCGTGTTAGCCAAGTGTGGTACTTCTAATTTCATTCCATAGGTCGTGGGATCGAATCCGGCCGTCCAAACCGTAAAAAGCCAGGACGGTCTGCCAGTTGAAAATAAAGATGTGCGTTGATGTCTTTTGTTTGCTACGGAGCACGTAGCACCCTCTACGTCGAGTTCCAAGGAAATTTTTTTTGAAACTCGACGTAGAGGGTGCTACATTAATTTCTAAAAGGATAGCAATGGAAAAAGGTATAGTACAAAAGCTAAAAATGTGACACAGACAATTACGTACACGATGCAGAAAAATCATGTCTCTACGACATATAGATCAAAGGTACGGCTACTTTTTGAAAACTTTGCGCAAGATCATCCGCTCGTATTTAATTTCAAGCAAATGATCATAAGCGCAAAATCTTTTCGCTCAAATGTAGGTACCTATATTCAAAATGTATTAATTAGTTCATTCATTCATTCAAATCAAACATGTGTACTTCGCGTAGGAAGGTACAAACAAGATAGAAATAGGTGATGCTTAAATAATAGGTACATTAGTAAAACAGATGGAATTGACAGATAATTTTATTAAAAAAAAATACGTTTATTAGAAATAAGTAGATATACTGCGTGCCACTGCATCCAAATTAGGTCTAGACTTAGATAAGTTGATCATGATCGTGAGAGTAAGACCCTGTTCACACGGCATTGTTCTGCACGTTTTTTCACGTATTTATTTTTTAACGTACAATCACCCAGGTCTTCACACGGTAAATTATCATTCGTGTAAAAAACGAATAGCCGCAGAAAAGTGAAGGAAACAAACCTATACCGTGCCACTGCGAACCGAATACGTCAAAGTTCATTCGATTTTTTGACGTATACGTTTCGGTACACGTTTTTTTGCAGTACAATCGTCGTGTGAATGAATATATGTACGTAGTATGGCAACTATATATACGTTAAAAAACGAATACGTGAAAAAACGTGCAGGACAATGCCGTGTGAACAGGGTCTAATCCGACAAAGGTACCTAACACCTAATATAATACATTATCAAATTTCTCAATTTTCTACTTTGTTAAAATTTAAAAAAGCTGAATTCTCAATAAAACAAAACACAAAATAATGGGTTTGTATGTAGGTAGGTACCTATGTAAGATAAGATAAAAGATAAAGAGATAAAGATCATTTATTGCATAAACATGTGTAGGTAATTATACTTAAAGTCAAACATTGGTAGGTTCAGTCGCAACGTGTTTTACCGATTTCGGTGTGCAAATTGAGAGAAATAGCATGCTTTTAGTTAATAGTAAAATTATAAAGATTGTAATTTATTTCTGATTTAGGGCTTAGTTTTAGGTTTTTTCTTGTTGACGTGAGTTTCCTTTATTTCCATGTCAATATGTGCGCTCACCAGGAGTTCCTTATTGCCCGTACTGGTTGTATTGAGGTAGATGCGTCCCTTTCTGAACGGGAAGTTGTGTGGAATGTGATTTATAGGTACAGTCATGTTGTAAAAGTGGTATGGTCCCTGCAATTATAGGACACAGTTTTAACACTTAGCCTCCGGTTTTAGCACCTACGCTTTACATAAGATATTTAATGAACTTGAAAAAAATATGATTACGACTATATCTAAGGGAGCGGTAGACATGTCTTTCAGATCTTTATACATAAAGAATTGTAAAGAATTATATATAATTTTTTACAATGATCTTAGAGTAAAAAACATTAATTAGTTCTTAGAAAACTTAATGTCTACCATAACAATCTAACACTTTCTCAATAACTTCGGGTGTGCCCCAGGGTTCCCATCTGGGACCTATTCTTTTCAATATTTTCATCAACGACCTTCCCGTTCAATTTATTCATTCTACTTCTTTTATGTTTGCCGACGATTTAAAGATAGCTCGTACCATAAATTCTATCAATGACGCACAATTACTAATATATTTTCTTGGAGTAATTGTGCGTCATAAGTTTATAAGAATAGTGCTCAAATAATAACATGAAGCCACGGGTACCTCATCTCGAACATTGAATTCACTCCGTTTTTTGCGGGCTAGTTTTTGGTGTTTAACTTTTGCAGCGTCACCGTTTAGGCATCCGACTGCATGCTACTTAGCACTAGATGAAGTTACTTGTTTTTGATTGTAGGCAAGACCTAAACGGGGCGCTCGGGGCGCCGCAAAAATCAAACACAAAAATAGCCCGAAGAAAAAAGAACAATTTTCGAGATGAGGTAGGTATCTGACTTATGTAGGTAAATCTGTGATGAAGCTCAACAGCTCAACACTAACTTCTTCTTCTTCTAACGTACTTAAATTAACGTTCCTTCTTCACCTTAATTACATAATTAAGAAAGCCAGCCAAACACTTGGTTTTGTTATCAGAAATGCTAAGTTGTCAAGTAACTTCAGTCTTCAAGAAACCAAAGACAAAAAATCAAGTTAAAGCTCTCTTGTACGAAGCATTTTAGGATATTGCAGTGTAGTATGACGTCCCTTTTACGCGACTCATACTGACGACTGAGACGCGGAGGTTGCGGGTTCGATCCCCGCTACGAGAAAAACGTATGTATGTTCTGCACATAATATATGTTTCGTGTCAGGGTGTATTCTATCTATAATATGTATGTATTTACAAAAAAATCTAAGTAGGTAAGTATTATATTTTCTAGTATCAATAGTCTGAGTAAAGCTGCGGAGGGACAGACGGACGGACAGATCGAAACTATAAGGGTTCCTTCCTTGTTTACTTCGGAACCCTAAAAAAGGGAAATTTTGTACTTTACCGATGGATAAGGACAACGGTAATTCTTGGGCATTTCTTTTCGCAACGCGGTGCCGAAAAATAAATCCTTTTCCACCAAATCACACCACGTATAGTGCATTTCCACGAAACTCCGTTTATACACGTTCGACAGGTACTCGTAAAAGTAAAAATGTACCTGCAAAATAGAATATAGTTAGCTCTTATTCATAAAAATTTGTCAATTAAATATAGGTTTCAAATATGTACTCGAATTTTTCTCGTTACTCCTATGGCAAAGAAGAGATCATCATCATCCACAGCCCATAGGCACCCACTGCTGGGTATCGGCTTCCCTTCGCAAACGCCACAATACTCGGTCCCGTGCCATGCCAAGCCAGGAATTGCAGAAAAGAAGAGATTGTGGTTTTAGGTTTAGTTCAGTGGTCTAATATGCATAAAGTGGTTATGTACCTAAATGTTATCGTTAGAAAATTTAGGCATTAGCGGCACTAGTATTATTTCACCTGAGATGTGATGTGATGTGTTGAGTAGAATGGATGGGAGTTTCATTACCCGTGCAAAGCCGGGACGTGCTGTTAGTCTACTATGTCGTCATTCAAATCAAATCAATCAAATCGTTTATTTTGGAACAAATTGCATGAAATAGGGTACAATATGGAACGTTGACTACCACAAAAGTTGAAAAACTGAGTAGTGGAGTAACTGAGTAATTGAAAGATGAGTTGACCAAGACTGATATTTTATTTTTCTACCCTAACAATAACAGTATTTCACATGCACAGCTTATAAATATACGACATCTTTCCTATAATTAATTAATTTATAATAAACTTGGGAATACAGTCCTGCTGACTCACCGAGACATTGTGACCTATTTGATAAACAAGTTGTGCATGTAGACCGACATAGTAAAAACGATCGGCACGCCCATAGCGCTTCGACGTTACGTTAAAGTACGTTATATACTTGGTATTAAAATAGGTCACATTAGGATGCTCCGTACTCATGTACCTTATCTGTGGATTAAGTATTTTACTGTAACTACAACGAAAATCACGACAGAAACACATGTACTTGGAGGAAGCTTTTACCGCCACACGCTACTATACTTTATTTACTCTACTTTGAAAGATAGGTAATTATTTTCGACGACCAATCACGTGTGTTTATTTTTCTTCCTATTAGCTCGTTTCAATAAATGAAGTATAGAGTAGTTAGTCGGGTAGTAGGTACCAATGCTATAAAATAATCAAGTTAAATAAAGATAAATAGAGACTTTTCTTGGGAGATTGTTAGGTAAGTACCTACCTTTTCGGCGCCTATAGTCACAGTAGGTATTATTAATAAAAATAGCATAATTCGGTACATTTTATACGTAGTCACGTATTCAAATTTACAAACAACTGTTCCTACCTAGGTACGACAAAATAATAAAAAACTATAAAGTTATTATGGTTATACAAAGTACAAACTGTTAGCTATTATCATTAACTAATTTAAACTAAAATTACAATTGACCTTATCTATGATTTTAATAACTTCAACTCAGTAAAATCATAGAAGCATGAAATTAGACACAATAGATCTATACGTTTTTAAATGGTAGCAGGTACCTACTTACCTACTATAGGTATAATAATAATAATAATATAGCCCTTTATTCCGAAATTTTGTTTAACAGTATTTGTTTCACTAAATAATGTCTCTTAGTTCGGTGTGTCTTTTGACATAGGCCTCCTCCAAATGTTACATAAGTATAATTTCGTCGTTCTGTGCTTCAGGGCCCCCGCAGACGGCCGACTTTTTGTAGGTGGAAAAGTAGGTCGCTTTTTCAACCGATTTTGTCACCTACTTTGTCACCGAAACTACAAAACCTATTGTATACCTACTTTGGGATATAGGTAGCTAATGACATGGTATTATACATAGGCTACTTTTATCCTGATATTCCCGCGGAATTCGTTGAAATTACTTTAAATTACAATAAGTACTTAATAAATTACATGGTTAGGTAAGTACCTACTTGTAATATTATTATTATTAATCCAATAACAATAAATTATAATTAAGAATGATTGAACCTACTTATCTACCAGAAGTGTACCTAGGTACCTAAGCAAATAAAATTCGGAGTAAATTGTCCACTTGCGGAGTAAGCTCTATCACTTATTCCGATAAGCGCATCACTAAACGACCTACACATTCGGAGTCGGTGTCGGGTCGGTCGGAATGCCACCTACTTTTTTCTCACCTACTTTTTGTAGGTCGTGTGCGTTGCACTATTGTTCTCAGTACGTTCTATTTTTCGACCGATTTTTCCACCTACAAAAAGTCGGCCGTCTGCGGGAGCCCTCATAGGTGGTCTGTCAGTAATCTATCAATCTTGCACCTATTTGTACCCATCTGCTATAGTGTGTACCTCAAGGGCGGATCCAGCTTTGGCTTCAGGGGGGGGTCACAAAGTCGAGGCCATTTTTTTGAGTTTTGTTTAGGGCTGATTCTTATTTTAGCAAAAAGAACGCGAGCGAAGCGAGTATTTTTTTTTAAAGATAAAATTAGTTAGATAGGTACCTTTTATCTTGTAAGAAACGATGCGAGCAGAGCGAGTTAACTTTTTTGTAGATCGCGTATAATTTTATCTTAAAAAAATATTATTCGCTTCGCTCGCGTTCTTTCTGCTAAAATAAGAATCGACCCTAAACAAAACATTAAAAAATGGCTTCGACTTTGTGACCCCCCCCCCCCCCCCCCTGAAGCCAAAGCTGGATCCGCCCTTGTATGTAATTTCGGGCAAATGATCATAAGCGCAAAAATCTTTTTGCTCAAATGTATATTCAAATGTATTAATTAGTTCATTAATTCATTCATGCATGTGTACTTCGCGTAGGAAGGTAGGTACACACAAGATATAGGTGATGCTTAAATAATAGGTACATTATTAAAACCAATGAGGAAGCAGTCTCAATGATTGCTCTGAGAGTAAATCAGATGGAATTGACAGATAATTTTATTAGAAAAAAGATGTGTGGCACTCGGGGACTGCCGCGGTAAAGCTATTGCATGCCACTTAAAGGCGAGTTGCTGACTAAAGTGACAGCGTTAGGTGTTTTCGTTACGGAATTTCTGGATTCGGTCTCCACGCTCAAGACCCGCGATAGAAGCTTTGCAATAGTCTAAAAAATTTACGTTAAATAGAAATAAGTAGGTATACTGCGTGCCACAGCATCAAAATTAGGTCTAGAAGTTTAAAAAAGCTGAATTCTCAAAAAAACAAAACACAAAATAATGTTGGTTTGTATGTAGGTAGGTACCTATTAAGATTATAATTTATTCACTTATTTAGGGCTTAGTTGTAGGTTTATTCTTGTTGACGTGAGTTTCCTTTATTTCCATGTCAATATGTGCGCTCACCAGGAGTTCCATATTGCCCGTACTGGTTGTATTGAGGTAGATGCGTCCCTTCCTGAACGGGAAGTTGTGTGGAATGCGATTTATAGGTACAGTCATGTTGTAAAAGTGGTATGTTCCCTGCAATTATAGGATACAGTTTTAACACTTAGCCTCCGGTTTTAGCACCTACGCTTTACATAAGATAATTTAATGAACTTGAAAAAAATATGATTACGACTATATCTAAGGGAGCGGTAGACATGTCTTTCAGATCTTTGTACATAAAGAATTGTAAAGAATTATATATAATTTTTTACAATGATCTTAGAGTAAAAAACATTAATTAGTTCTTATAAAACTTAATGTCTACCATAACAATCTAACACTTTCTCAATAACTTCGGGTGTGCCCCAGGGTTCCCATCTGGGACCTATTCTTTTCAATATTTTCATCAACGACCTTCCCGTTCAATTTACTCATTCTACTTCTTTTATGTTTGCCGACGATTTAAAGATAGCTCGTACCATAAATTCTATCAATGACGCACAATTACTCCAAGAAAATATATATATTAATATTTTTTTGGAGTAATTGTGCGTCATAAGTTTATAAGAATAGTGCTCAAATAATAACATGAAGCCACGGGTACCTCATCTCGAACATTGAATTCACTCCGTTTTTTTCGGGCTATTTTTTGGTGTTTAACTTTTGCGGCGTCACCGTTTAGGCATCCGACTGTATGCTACTTAGCACTAGATGAAGTTACTTGTTTTTGATTGTAGGCAAGACCTAAACGGGGCGCTTGGGGCGCCGCAAAAATCAAACACAAAAATAGCCCGAAGAAAAAAGAACAATTTTCGAGATGAGGTAGGTATCTGACTTATGTAGGTAAATCTGTGATGAAGCTCAACAGCTCAACACCAACAAATGCCTACAAATAACTTTTAATCGTAATTTAAATCCATTAGCATTTCAATATAATATTTCGGGTGCAGAGTTAATCAAGACTGATGTCCTTCGTGACCTAGGGGTCTTACCATACAGTAAATTAACGTTCCTTCTTCACCTTAATTACATAAATAAGAAAGCCAGCCAAACACTTGGTTTTGTTATCAGAAATGCTAAAGTGAAGACTTTACGAAACCAAAGACAAAAAATCAAGTTAAAGCTCTCTTGTACGAAACATTTTAGGATATTGCAGTGTAGTATGACGTCCCTTTTACGCGACTCATACTGACGACTGAGACGCGGAGGTTGCGGGTTCGATCCCCGCTACGAGAAAAACGTATGTATGTTCTGCACATAATATATGTTTCGTGTCTGGGTGTATTCTATCTATAATATGTATGTATTTACAAAAAAATCTAAGTAGGTAAGTATTATATTTTCTAGTATCAATAGTCTGAGTAAAGCTGCGGAGGGACAGACGGACGGACAGATCGAAACTATAAGGGTTCCTTCCTTGTTTACTTTGGAACCCTAAAAAAGGGAAATTTTGTACTTTACCGGTGGATAAGGACAACGGAGATTCGTGGGCAGTTCTTTTCGCAACGCGGTACCGAAAAATAAATCCTTTTCCACCAAATCACACCACGTATAGTGCATTTCCACGAAACTCCGTTTATACACGTTCGACAGGTACTCGTAAAAGTAAAAATGTACCTGCAAAATAGAATATAGTTAGCTCTTATTCATAAAAATTTGTCAATTAAATATAGGTTTCAAATATGTACTCGTATTTTTCTCGTTACTCCTATGGCAAAGAAGAGATCATCATCATCCACAGCCCATAGGCACCCACTGCTGGGTATCGGCTTCCCTTCGCAAACGCCACAATACTCGGTCCCGTGCCATGCCAAGCCAGGAATTGCAGAAAAGAAGAGATTGTGGTTTTAGGTTTAGTTCAGTGGTCTAATATGGATAAAGTGGTTATGTACCTAAATGTTATCGTTAGAAAATTTAGGCACTAGCGGCACTAGTATTATTTCACCTGAGATGTGATGTGATGTGTTGAGTAGAATGGATGGGAGTTTCATTACCCGTACAAAGCCGGGACGTGCTGTTAGTCTACTATGTCGTCATTCAAATCAAATCAATCAAATCGTTTATTTTGGAACAAATTGCATGAAATAGGGTACAATATGGAACGTTGACTACCACAAAAGTTGAAAAACTGAGTAGTGGAGTAACTGAGTAATTGAAAGATGAGTTGACCAAGACTGATATTTTATTTTTCTACCCTAACAATAACAGTATTTCACATGCACAGCTTATAAATATACGACATCTTTCCTATAATTAATTAATTTATAATAAACTTGGGAATACAGTCCTGCTGACTCACCGAGACATTGTGACCTATTTGATAAACAAGTTGTGCATGTAGACCGACATAGTAAAAACGATCGGCACGCCCATAACGATGAGACGTTACGTTAAAGTACGTTAGATACTTGGTATTAAAATAGGTCACTGCAGGATGCTCCGTACTCATGTACCTTATCTGTGGATTAAGTATTTTACTGTAACTACAACGAAAATCACGACAGAAACACATGTACTTGGAGTACGGTTGCCATCCGTCCGGGTTTCCCCGGATTTGTCCTAGTTTAGAGGGCGTCCGGGGAGCGTCCGGGCGGGGTTTCAGTATGAGTCCGGGTTTTGAACTTGACTGAAGTTGAGTAAGTACCTACCTACTTCCAAAAAAATGTTTAAGGATGTGATGAAAATATTCAGAGTGAAGGACCTCAGACTGCAGAAAATTGCCCTCTTATATCTTTTTATTTCCTCCTTGTAATTATTGTAATTCTTCGCTTCACTCGCTTTGTTCAGAGCTGAATTAGCAGTATCATGCCATCTTCTTGAGTAAATTGCAACTATTGTAAGTAAAAAATTATAATTTCCCTAAGAGCAAAATTAAAAACCAACCTAACTACCTACGAAGTTTTACTCATTGCAAAAATGGGTAAAAAATTGCTTGCATCGTTTATTGCTAAATAAGAACCGGCTTTAAACAAAATCATGTGCCACGTTACTTTTAGTTTTAACCAAAAAAGTTTTTGCTCGCTTCGCTCGCATCATTTATTGCTGTATAAGATTCGGCTTTAAACCAAATTACGTGCCACGTTACTTTGAGTTTTAACCAAAAACATTTTTGCTTGCTTCGCTCGCATCGTTTATACCTATATGAGAACCGGCTTTAAACAAAATCATGTGCCACGTTACTTTTAGTTTTAACCTAAAAAAATTTTGCTCGCTACGCTCGCATCGTTTATACCTATATGAGAACCGACTTTAAACAAAATCATGTGCTAAGTTCCTTTTACTTTAAACCAAAAAAAATTTTGCTCGCTTCGCTCGCATCGTTTCTTACTAAATAAGGACCGGCCTTAAACAAAATCATGTGCCACGTTAGTTTTAATTTTAACCAAATAACGTTATGCTCGCTTCGCTCGCATCGTTTATTGCTATAAAAGAACCGGTTTTAAACAAAACCATTTACAACACACTTTTATCTACAAAAAATATCACGACTAGAACCTTCTTGACGCCAAAGCTGGATCCACTTTCGGACACACATTGTGCTACTTTATAAAAACCTGTTTATGTCCGGGGTTTGTGCCCTAAAATCCGGGGTTTTCAATCGTCTTGTCCTGGTTTCAAAGTTTTCGAGATGGCAACCCTAACTTGGAGGAAGCTTTTACCGCCACACGCTACTATACTTTATTTCTTGAAGCGAGCTAATAGGAAGGAAAATAAACGTACGTGATTGGTTGTCGAAAACAATTGTAATTCTCGTGATTGGCTAGATTGTCAAATCAATTGTCAATTGTCAAATCTAGCCAATCACGAGGAAGATAATTATTTTCGACGACCAATCACGTGTGTTTATTTTTCTTCCTATTAGCTCGTTTCAATAAATGAGGTATAGAGTAGTTAGTCGGGTAGTAGGTACCAATGCTATAAAATAATCGAGATAGATAAAGATAAGTAGGGACTTTTCTTGGGAGATTGTTAGGTAAGTACCTACTCACCTTTTCGGCGCCTATAGTCACAGTAGGTATTATTAATAAAAATAGCATATTTCGGTACATTTTATACGTAGTCACGTATTCAAATTTACAAACAACTGTACCTACCTAGGTACGACAAAATAATAAAAACTATAAAGTTATTATGGTTATAAATACAAAGTACGAACTGTTAGCTATCATTAACTAATTTAAACTAAAATTATAATTGACCCTAACTATGATTTTAATAACTATACTCAACTCAGTAAAATCTAGGAAGCATGAAATTAGACACAATAGATACGTTTTTAAATGGTAGCATGACGTACCTACTTCCCTACTATACAATACTTACATTAAACAATAGGTACCTAGATATTAGTTATAGATCTTTATTCTGTGGTTGTAGCCCAACGTTGACAAACATAACTAGGTACGTTAGATGCTCTCTAACTACATCATTAACCACTTCTATGATCATAGAAGTGGTTAATTTTAAGTAAGCACAAAATATAGGTAATTTGTAGTCGTTCTGGGGGCTGATTGTGAACCGTTTTTTTGACGGAAACTGAAAGCAGGCATTGTCAAAAAAACGGTTCACAATCAGCCCCCTGTGCTTCTCAGGTGGTCTGTGAGTAGGTAATCTATAAATCTTGCACCTATTTGTGCCTGCTTTAGAGTGTGTAGGTAGGTACCTAGTTATGTAAATCTATTGTTTGAAGTTGAGTTCATTTCGTTTGGAGTAGATACCTAATCATGATGATGAGTGATGCAGATTATGATGGAAATAAAAGTGATAATAATTTTCTACATCCTAATAGCTCGGAATCATCACGATGACAATAATTTACTAAAGTAGAGCATTATACTTTGTAACGATTTTATCAGAGTGATAACTCCATTAAATTTTATGGATCTACAGATATACCTCTACCTACCTACCTTCCAATCGTTAGTTCAGTATGTAGGTGGATAGGTTACCTACTTCCAATCATTTCGTTGCGTTTATTTTTCTTCCTATTAGCTCGCTTCAAGAAATGAAGTAGGTATAGGTACCTACCTTAGCCTTACATAACTTTTCAAAATTCTGACTGAAATTCATTTCCCGGTAAAAGCCTGCCGCCGCCGCGCCGCGTCAGTCACGTCCTCTGTGGTCACGTCACTACGTCAGTATGTCATGCATGCAGCTGCTCGATAGGTTTATAAGCTGTTGCATAGCTTCTATCGCGGGCCTTGAGCGTGGCGACCGAATCCAGAAATTCCGTAACGAAAAACCTAACGCTTGTCACTTTAGTTCAAGCAACTCGCCTCTAGGTGGCATGCAATAGCTTTACCGCGGCAGTCCCCGAGCGCCAAACCAACCACACGTCTTTTTCTAAATAACAACGCCATGGCCCATGACGTGCCGCGTTAGGACTTGGTTGTAGATTACGGCGGCTGGTATTTAATTATAAATTGATAGAATAGATTATATTATAATATGATCTTTACATGGATGTAATATCTTGAATTCTGAGTCTAGAATCTATAAAATGAATTTGTGGCTCACCACAACACAACCACAACTGGCTCAGTTGACTGAAATTAATTTGAGATTTGATTTGTGGAAACGGGGATGTTCGTTTAAACTTGGTTATGTACCTTCTCAAAGTTTAAACTCGTGTTTGTGGTAGGTAATAGAACCTTTGGGTAGAACACAGAACACTATTATGCTCAGGATACACGACGACACTGACACTCGACACAAATGTCGACACTAGTGTCGATTGCATACAAAATTGATTTGCAACTAAGTGTCGCGGCGGTGGACACACGCAGACAGTCGATGTATACACTGAGTGTCTTAGTGTCTGGTGTCGTCGTGTATCCTGAGCATAACTCAGGTAGAATGTGAAAACCAAAAGTAGCAGTAGCCATAGAAAAGAAGAAAGTGAAGTGAAAATGAATTTGACATTGACAATTGTTGTACATTTTGTAACTAATCATCTGTCAGAAAAAAAAGAATGCAGTCGAGAAAGCTAACTTAACTAATTAAATTGTTGGAATCATTTCTAAACAAGCTTCGCGTTCGCTAATCGATGATTCTTGATTAGTCTTCCAAATTATTTATTGTTTTCGTGTGCTGAGCTGTGGTAAACAATGCGATGGGGTGAAAGTGATACGTGTAAATTCGCAAAATTGTACGTCCAACATGAATGTTTATGGAATTTTGATCATCCAGATTACAAATTGAAACACAAGAGGGTTCACGCCGTTCGGGAAATTATTGCTGAGTTTTACGATAGCACAGGATTAAAGCTCAACGAAATTGAAGTAAGAATAAAAATAAAGAACCTAAGGTCAACGTATGCACAAGAACTCAATAAAATAAAAACTCGATCGAGTGCGAATTCCGTTTACAAACCAAACATAAAGTGGTTCTACGACTTCTACAAGCACTTGAACAAACCGAGGAGAGAAGGTGACGAAACATACGATGACATTCAATCATTCAACGTAAGTACTTTACAGATAGGGTCATAATTTTCTTAAGTTCTGTGTGTACACAACTTAAACAACCTAACCTCTTAGCCCAGCATTTAGGATCCACATTGAACACTAATTTGTTATAAACTTACCCCCTTATGCTTATTCAACCAGTAAACCTATATAAGCTGAAGCGGATTTTAATCTGTTGCTATCTCCTTTTATATGAGTAACAAGAAAAAAAATTCTTTAAACCTATATTGACAAATCTTTATAAGACCATTGTTATCAACCTAATTGTTTATTTTCCAGCAGGATGGAGCGGAAGAAGGTTGCCAAGAAATATGGGCTGCTCCTTCAACCCATCCACTTGACTCCTCAGACCCCTTCCCGGAGACAGATAATGATTACAAGTTGCTAGTTCTAAAACCCGAACCCAACGATTCACACATCGACCAGGATGGAAACAACTTCAGGGTCAAAAAGAAAAAGCCAAAACGCCGACATCCAAGCACAGACGGCTCCGACAAAACTTTCCGAGGCAGCTTAGATTCGGGCTCAGAATCAGCTAAGGAAGATGAGTTTGACATTTATGGGAAGTACATAGCAACACAGTTGAGGAAAATGAACCTACAGAAGGCTTTAAGAGTACAACTTGAAATACAAAGTCTTGTTAGTGAAGCAAGAATATCAGGAATTTCTAATTAGCTGTGCAAAAAGGGATTTCTTGTTATTGTCATCCTTGTTTTAAGATTTTACTTAAGTATAGAAAATATGTTAGGGTATGGGTAATACTAGGGTACGAACTGCTATCACAGTAGGCCACAGCTACACCATGTTCCAAAGTTTATCCAAATTTTGCATTGTACATGTCCTTGTGCTGGGTAGCTTGGTAGGGGATGAGTTCACTCATTTTAACCAACATCCAAATTGGAGGCAGTTTTATGTTCCTCTGTTACACCTTATGTCTGATGGCTCCATCAATAGAAAATTATTTTATGTTTAAAAGAATGCCTTCCCATGTCCCATAAAAAAATTAAGGATCTGATGAGGATCTTAGAGGTATGATCAGAAATGCAATTTTTTTTCTTCAAAGGTGAACCAATTCTTAAAGTTACTTTTAAAAGAGTACATCCCTAAAGTAGCCCTAAAAGAAAATTGAGGGTCTGATGAGGATCTTCGGAGTTATGAACAGAAATGTACCTCGAGAGTACAGGAAATTTCGCTCATGCAGAATTTCCAACTACTTTTCAACTTGGAGTATGTTAAGTTGTAAGTTTTCCTAGCTGTACCTTCATTTGAAGGAACTATTTTGTAGTTTTAAATTAGATTTATCTAATTGTTTTGTTGACTCCTATTACCAGAGCAATAATTTTGTATTATTATGAAGTACCCAAAACAATTAATGTAAATAAAAAACAACATACGCAAGTCTGATTTTATTGCTGTTACAGCACTGTTCCTGACACATCTTTCAGTGAAAATCATCTTGATTGTACCATTTTATTCTTACGTTATTTTGGTTTACAATTTCGGTGAAAAAATATATGGTATCTGCTGCAGACAGATTTCATTTTATTATCAGTATTTCACATTGGTATCTAAAACTAAATTAAGTACTTTTCACAATAACTTCGTCAAGTTTATTCTTTATTAGCGTGGACACAAGTCAATATTACTCTCAATTGGTTCAGCCACTATGGATTGAGCCAACAAACATCCACACACTCTTTGACATAAATATTGGTAGGAAGTCAAGGAAATATAGAAGTTTGACTTCAAGTACAGTAGTGGAATGAAAAGGTTGACCACCTTAAGATCTGTTATTTTTTGCTTGGTTTGATAACCATTTGACAGAACACTCTTGTCTAGTAGGTACGCAGTTTAAAAAGGTAAGAAGTGCTGGCAACGCATCAAACGAATGTCAACCTTTTCGTTCTGCGACTGTACATTACAATGGTTTCTAGTAGCAGTGGACTTGTCACAATCGAAAACGAAATAACTAATACAAATAAAAATTGCCATCAACAACGCTTTGATAACTAAGTACTTTGCTTTGTAGAGCGTAGCGTAGAGCCTTTTAAAGTGACGTCATGTCCACTGCTGTCTAGTGTTTAACAAATGTTCCGCGTGCGCAGTCAAAACTATGGTACCTATTACTGGCTGTGATATTATAACAAAGTTTTTAACGAAAAAAGCGAAATAGAGTGTCACTCCTGATTCATCACAACACAAAATAATAAACAGCCATCACAACACAAAAGTAATTTCAGTTTTTTTATAAGAAAATATATTAGGCAATAGCAATATATTGGAAGGTCAACCGAATCCTTGACGCATCTCTCATTGATCACCTTCTGTAAAGACTAGGTAGTGTTTAAGTTTACAATCTCAAAAATATTTACGTTTCTGCTTACCTATTGTATTAATATTAGGGAACCTTTACATTATGATTGGTTTTTTACTTAACTGCACAAGTACTGCTTTATACAGTCATCATATAAGTTTGTGTAGAATGCAATGTGATTATTGGTTTTAAAATCCGTAATCTACGCATATGTCAAAGTACATTTTTTAATTTTTTTTTATATACCACTGCGATGAGAAACAAGTTATGATGTTGACTGTATACAGCGACCTAGTTTAATAGACATCTAGTCCATTCGTCCAAAAGTAAAGTAGTATAATTGGCACTTGACTCATAAGTTCATGGCAGTTTAAGATTTTCAGCGGTAAAAAACATTTCACATTAGCAATGTATTCTTAAATAATAAATTGTACTGTATAAATGCAATAAGAACAAATGGAAGCTAATAGGTCCTCAGTTGTTCCATTCAATTTTGTTTTATGATACAAATGATATTTTATTCTATTTTATTACACACGGACAATACGGACATGAATAGGGCTAGAGTTTTATTTTTTGTAGTTCTCTACTTGTGCGGAATAACGGAATATTTAGACATTATTATTCCTGATGATGCCAAGTGGTTCAGAATTCTGAAAGTTTGTAAACCCATTACCTACTCATCAACCCATTATTCACTTGTCAAGTTAGTAAAGCAATGATTGAATCTTAACCCACTGTCTAGATAACAACTTGAGGTCTTTCAAGCAAGCTGTGCTGTTATTTTTAACCTATTTTATTTTTCATGAATATTAGGGTGACTGTAGGCTGATTTTGCATAACATGTAATGGTTACATAATTATTTAACATTACCAAGTTACATCAACATTTTGACTTATAAGTTTCAACAATGTACGAATGCTCGAAACGCACTAAATTTGGACTAAAACGCCAATAAAACTACTATACAAAGAAGACTCGATTCAGATCTTAAAATTTGTACAATTTATCACATAAAATTCAAAAGAACACTGCAGGGACACCAATCTTTACCGTATTCAGCGTGAAGCTGAAACATGTGATTCGATTTTAAGGCCCGTACTCAGAGACTATACTCAAGCGTAAATCGTGTCTCAAGCAGTGATTCATAACTCAGTTTTCATAGATAACTTTCAAAAATCGATGCTTAAACGTAGACTCAAGTTTGAGTGAAGGCTCTGAATACGGAAAGGCACCCTAAATCGCAAAACTCATTATGCCAAACTATTATGCACGAAGAGATCTTTTCGACAAAAATGAGATAATTATAACTTACAAATTAATTAGATCTCAATTGTCATGTTGATGTATATTTTCAATTCCACTTCAAATATTTATTAGGCAAAGCTTTTAAACGGACACACTTTTAAGAAATAGTATAAATAAGCCGTAATATATTGAAATTCTGTAACTTTACACGACTAAAGAAACTGTGGACATTGATTTCAAAAGTGTTTTTTACAGAATTTACATCTACATATGTAATTTGAAAAATAATGGCTAAGTTTTATCAGAAATTTGAGCTCTAGTTAACTTTTTATTAGGGTTAGTTTTTGTGTGTTCTGAAACTGCGAAGGCATTCCTCAGTGTAAAAGCGTGCCCGTTTAAAACTGACTTTCCCGATAGCAAAGGGTCACAAGTGAATGTCATAAATTAAAAATAAGTTAGTACAACAGTTTTGATTTACAACATTTCGTTACAAAGACAACACCAAAAAACCTATATAATTTCATGAAAAAATAAACGCTGTTTCATACACTCATACAAAACTAAAGACGGGGATAAATTGCTAGTGTGTTATTGCATCGAAATTTCTGAAACTGATAATAGAGGTACATGCTAATAAACGTCATATAATTCGGTGGTTTAAGTCGCGTGAAAAAAGAACGATGAGGGGAACGGGAGGGGGTATGTTTGCGCACGGATCACTCGCTCACGAACCAATAGCACGCGCTACATCAATGGTGTGAAGTGCGCCGCGTCACCCCGCCTCCAATCCCACCTAAGATTCCTTAAAATCGCCTACTGCGCAGCTTTTCCCCTCAGCGTTCTTCTTACGTGGAGCGACTTATACCATTAATAAATTATGGGCACCAATCTGATGGTACCATTATGGTCAATGCAATTTATGTCGTATTTCTTATTGATACGTTAGAATGTCCATTGGTGAAAATGTAAATCCTTTCTTAAATTTTCGCGATCACTTTTTTGTTTTGTTTACAAGCAATGTGTCCCCGGCTTTATACATATTCGGCTAGTTCAGGTTAATACCGATGTTTGTATGGACATTTAGCGGATAGTAGAATCAAAAACTTCCATTACTCTTTTATTATTAAACAGTGAGCGGAATTTTGGAAACTAAAATACCTAAAGTTAAAAAGTAGGGACTTCCTTTTTACAAGATTTTTTTTAAATGTGCTACCTACTTACTGCCAAAGTTATTCTCATTTACGGCCGAAAAAAATCTTGTATCTAGATTTTTTGCCTTTGTTTTTGAACTTTAGGTACTTTAGCTCCCAAAATTCCGATCAACGATTATAAATCAAGACACCATACAAAATGTATAATAAAATACATTGCTACTTATATCACAAATAAATTGAGAGTACTTTTTTGGTTTTATCATCAGTCGAATTTTGAATACCTAATAAATGCAAAAATAAATTGTAATTTTTTTTGTGATGATAATCTCGCACTACATATCTTCTACCAAAAACTTAAAAATAATTTTAATTTTTAATTAACACAATAAATTAAAGCCAAGCTATAAGAAAACAAAAAAAAACAAATTGAGATCAGAAAACGCCCATACAAAGACCAGTGCGTGGCCAATTGTCCCTAATTCACAAATGTCACACAAGTAGTTTAGTGCAGACTCATTTGTAAATAAGGGGGTTAATCGAAGCTCAGTTATTTCCACTGATAGAAGTGGGCGTATCATCAGTTTCCAAGTGGTAAAGTTAACTATCCTCGGTACCGGGTCAAGTATTTCAAACGTATGAAATGATTAGTCAAATAAATAAATATCCTTGGACATTCCACACAACGTCATCCAGCCCCAAGCTAAGCAATTTAATGCTTGTGTGACCAGATGACTGATTACATGGATTTTTTTTTTGTTTTTTTATAGAAACACCCAGACTCGAGACAATAAGTTGCAAATCTGCAGACATTTCTTCCGCAGTGGGAATCGAACCCGCAACCTCTGCGTCCCGGGCCTTCGCCCACTGCGCCACTGAGGTGGTCGAAGTTAGACCAAGCGGCGTTGCACTGGATTCTCATACATATGTAATACTTGACTTGGTATGCAGTATAGTATTCCATACTACGGTAAACTGGTGATATGCCCCATATAGAGTTTTGTTTCAAAATTCTCCATTTCCGCATTACAAATGAGACAGAACGAGCTATTATTTTCGAATAAGAATATCCCATAGCCCTGACTTCGTATTCTATCAGCAAAAAAGGTTCGGCGTTATAGACAGACGCGGATTTACAAAATAATTTATAACAATGGCGAGCTAACAATCTGAATAAAATGAAAACCGTCAAATGTGTCAGATTTACTGTCAAATCAGACAGCTTCACTGTCATATTTGACTGTTTAGTACTGTTGGCGATAGTTTAGCGACAATTTAGGATCTTCTAATCGAGATCAGTTTCATTGATGTTTATCATTCCATTACAAACTCAATTATGCTTATGACATTGTTGCAAATAATTTCCAGCAATCTAAACCATGTTCCATAAAAAAATAATCAGAACGACTGTTATTAATTTTCTCAGACTCTGTTATTACGCGCTACATTTGTACTTATCCGCGCCCGCTCAGGCTTCAGATCACGCATCCAAGCACAGTTGTTTCGGCGTGTAGACGCTCGCGTTCGGATCGAGGGGCGAGCCTTCGGACAGCCGCATCTTGGACACCGATCCGGGACGCGGCGAACCTTCGGACAGCCGCATCTTGGACACTGACCCGGGACGCGGCGAGACAAAGTCCGCTGGAATTACCGCCAGCATCTGCGCTTTCAACTCTTCCAGTTCTTTCTCTTGGCGGTTTATCACATCTGAAAATAAATAAATAATAAATAAATATCTTTGGACATTTCACACAGCGTCATCTATACTTCATTTCTTGAAACGAGCTAATAGGAAGAATAATAAACGCTCGTGATTGGTCGTCGAAAATAATTGGATTGGCTAGATTTGACAATTGACAATTGATTTGACAATCTAGCCAATCACAAGATACACAATTATTTTTGACAACAAATCACGTGAGTTTATTTTATCTTCCTATTAGCTCGTTTCAATAAATGAAGTATAGTCCCAGATGACTGATATGCAACTTAAATACATTTTTTTTGGAAATACATTCATATTTATAGATAGAAAACACCCAGACACGAAACAAATATCTGCAGAACATACAAACATTTGTCCCGTAGCGGGGATCGAACCCGCAACCCCCGCGCCTCAGGCTGGCCTTTCGCCACACACCACAGAGGTCGTATAATGAAGTGTTACTTACTACTGTACTACTCTACTGTATTTACTGTGCCTACCATGTTTGTTACAAGACCGTCTAGAATAAACGTTTTTATTTTTTTTATTATTATTATTTTTTACTTACTCTCCTGTATATGCATCTTCCTGTTAGCATCTCCCAGTGCGGACAGTAAGTCTAGTTTGACCCTCGTCTCGGACGACAGCACTCGTTCTAAATGCGCCGCCCTGGCTTGGAGCGCGGACCACGCGGCGCCATTTTGTGCGCCAACGTTGTTTGAACACACGCTCTTTTCTGCTTCTAATGCTTGGACCTACAAATATAGAATAAAAAAATTAGAATTATTAAAAATTTAAGTATAAAATTAACATTATTAAAAATTTAAGTACAAAATTAAAATTATTAAAAATTTACAAAATTAGCATATAAAAATTAATTACTTATATGACAATAACATTAACAATAAATGAAACATGAAAATTAATAATGAGTTAAGCACCTACATAATATAAAATTAAAAAAAATAAAATAAAAGAAATAAGCAGAAATTAATTAAGTATTTGATTTTAAATGTAGAATAAATAAATATTTCTTAAAACTGTATAAACTATTTGAAAAAATGTCCAACTCCAAGTGGTTTACAGTTTGTTTACAAACATTACACCTCGATATCTAAAGTATAGTGATTGTTAATTTGCCACTATACCTGATCCGTGCTGTGTGTGAGCTCTCTTAGCGCATGCGTGAGTCGCTCCCTCGCTCGCTGCAACTCCGTCCTGAGCGCGCTCGCTTCGCTCTCCGCTGTCGATACTCGGGATTTGCACCAATCGTTCTCACACTCCCCGCTACAAAACACGATATTCAGAACTGTAGGCTTACTATGACAGTTAAAAGTGATTGAGTTTAGGTCCTATTATAATACTTTTGACGTTTTTAAAATAATCACGCGACGTGCCGCGTTAAGACATGACTGTCAAAACTTTACGTCAGCGCCTTAGCTTACGTCAACAGCATTTCGTAATAGGACCTAAATTGAATCGCTTTTAACGATCATAGTAAGCATATATAATAAGATATAGGCTTTTCATCCGGGTTAGTACCAAACTACGCCAAACAAAAGCTAGCCAAATACTCACTGCGCTCGCCTCGTCTTGAGCAATTGTTCCGCCGCCAATCTCAGCCGTCTCTCTTCCCCGAGCTTTCGTTCCAGCGCCGCGCGCTCGCCGCAACGCCACGTTGACATTCTGACAACAACATTACACTTTCAAAACTATCGTGAGTTGTACTACACATTATTATAATCATTAGTTTAAACATCCGAGACACTGAAGATAAATAAATAAATATCCTTGGACATTTCACAGTCAGTCTCACTCTAAGCAATTTAATGCTTGTGTTATGGTAACCAGATGAATTAAAACTAAGTAATTTTTTTGTTATAAATACATATTATAGATAGAAAACACCCAGACACGGAACAAATATCTGCAGAACATACAAACATTTGTCCCGTAGCGGGGATCGAACCTAGTACTTAAACAAATGCCACTTGCGGTCACCCATCCAAGTAGTGACCGCTCTAAGCGTTGCTTAACTTGGACGATCTATTAAGAGCGTCTTAGCTTCGCAACCAGCGCTTCAAAGTTCATAGAGTTTATTACACACTTGTGTTGCAGTTGTTGTTTGATCTCCTGTTGCTTGTCGCGTCGTTGTTTGTCGGCCGCTAGTACACTCGCGAGCTGCCGGGCACACTCCGCCTCACTCCTCTGAGAGAGAGATAGAGCGGCGCGGAGACGACTCACTAACTTATAATATTAGTATGTATACACACTTGTGTTGCAGTTGTTGTTTGATCTCCTGTTGCTTGTCGCGTCGTTGTTTGTCGGCCGCTAGTACACTCGCGAGCTGCCGGGCACACTCCGCCTCACTCCTCTGAGAGAGAGATAGAGCGGCGCGGAGACGACTCACTAACTTATAATATTAGTATGTATACACACTTGTGTTGCAGTTGTTGTTTGATCTCCTGTTGCTTGTCGCGTCGTTGTTTGTCGGCCGCTAGTACACTCGCGAGCTGCCGGGCACACTCCGCCTCACTCCTCTGAGAGAGAGATAGCGCGACGCGGAGACGACTCACTAACTTATAATATATGGATGTATACACACTTGTGTTGCAGTTGTTGTTTGATCTCCTGTTGCTTGTCGCGTCGTTGTTTGTCGGCCGCTAGTACACTCGCGAGCTGCCGGGCACACTCCGCCTCACTCCTCTGAGAGAGAGATAGAGCGGCGCGGAGACGACTCACTAACTTATAATATTAGTATGTATACACACTTGTGTTGCAGTTGTTGTTTGATCTCCTGTTGCTTGTCGCGTCGTTGTTTGTCGGCCGCTAGTACACTCGCGAGCTGCCGGGCACACTCCGCCTCACTCCTCTGAGAGAGAGATAGAGCGGCGCGGAGACGACTCACTAACTTATAATATTAGTATGTATACACACTTGTGTTGCAGTTGTTGTTTGATCTCCTGTTGCTTGTCGCGTCGTTGTTTGTCGGCCGCTAGTACACTCGCGAGCTGCCGGGCACACTCCGCCTCACTCCTCTGAGAGAGAGATAGAGCGGCGCGGAGACGACTCACTAACTTATAATATTAGTATGTATACACACTTGTGTTGCAGTTGTTGTTTGATCTCCTGTTGCTTGTCGCGTCGTTGTTTGTCGGCCGCTAGTACACTCGCGAGCTGCCGGGCACACTCCGCCTCACTCCTCTGAGAGAGAGATAGAGCGGCGCGGAGACGACTCACTAACTTATAATATTAGTATGTATACACACTTGTGTTGCAGTTGTTGTTTGATCTCCTGTTGCTTGTCGCGTCGTTGTTTGTCGGCCGCTAGTACACTCGCGAGCTGCCGGGCACACTCCGCCTCACTCCTCTGAGAGAGAGATAGAGCGGCGCGGAGACGACTCACTAACTTATAATATATGGATGTATACACACTTGTGTTGCAGTTGTTGTTTGATCTCCTGTTGCTTGTCGCGTCGTTGTTTGTCGGCCGCTAGTACACTCGCGAGCTGCCGGGCACACTCCGCCTCACTCCTCTGAGAGAGAGATAGAGCGGCGCGGAGACGACTCACTAACTTATAATATATGGATGTATACACACTTGTGTTGCAGTTGTTGTTTGATCTCCTGTTGCTTGTCGCGTCGTTGTTTGTCGGCCGCTAGTACACTCGCGAGCTGCCGGGCACACTCCGCCTCACTCCTCTGAGAGAGAGATAGAGCGGCGCGGAGACGACTCACTAACTTATAATATATGGATGTATACACACTTGTGTTGCAGTTGTTGTTTGATCTCCTGTTGCTTGTCGCGTCGTTGTTTGTCGGCCGCTAGTACACTCGCGAGCTGCCGGGCACACTCTGCCTCACTCCTCTGAGAGTGAGATAGCGCGACGCGGAGACGACTCACTTCTTCTGAACATTCACGCGCTGATAACTGAAAGGAGAGTATAGTTAAAAAAAAAAAAAGGAAGAAAGAAAAATATGTTTATTTTGTAGGGGCTTTTATTCATAAAAACTTGACAATTTAATACAGGTTTTAGGAACGTTTTAGAACGTTTTTTTCTTGTCACTCATATGTCAACGAAAAGAGATAGCAACAGATTTAATATACATTTTAGCTAATACAGGTTTTAGGTCGAATATGCATAATGGGGTAGGACTTCAAGGACCACTTAAAATAGTACAGTCATAAAAGCTAGGTGACTCTATTGCCTGTAAAAACGTATGCCTGTATGCAAGTAAAAACGATAGCAGTAAAAATATAATTGTTTTTTTTATTCTTTTTAACATACGAGTATAAAACAATGGGCCTATGTTTTAAATAGAGACCTGATAAAATATCTTATGATAACTTTTTTGATAGAATTGAAAATAACCAATTTGTAGATTTATGTTATCAAACTGTCAATACATACAGTTTGTTAACAAAATTGACACGTCGTATTTATTTGAAGTTTAGTTTGGTATTAACTCAAGATAAAATCGTTCACTTACCAGTTCCCGTTCTCTTTCCCTCTCCTTTTCTTCTTCCTTTTTTCTCTCTTTCAGTTCTCTATCTCTCTCTTTCTCTTTTCTCCTCTCATCTTCCCTCTCCCTTCTTCGTTCTTCTTCCTTTTCCCTTTTTATATCTTCATCTCGCTTCTTATCCTCTTGATGAATATTATTGCACTCTTTTATTTTAACACATTCTTTTGTGATTTCTACATCTACATCTTGTTCTTTTGCTGGAAATAAAATCAGAATTATTTTTTATAGCGCAAGTTGATTTAGTTGTTTTTTTTACTGCAATAATAATAACACAAGATTTAAAATTAAAATTAAGCATTTTGTTAACTACAATTTCCGTAAAAATAAGCCGTGTTGGCCAAGTGGATAAGTCCTTATCGATTGGAAGGTTGTGGGTTCGGCCGAGATCTTTTCAGTCCATTCTACACATCGGTGAAAGAATTTTCGATATCGGTTGAGTAATTTCGGAGATTACCTTTGCCAAACAAACAAACCCACATTACTTGTCTGAAATATTAGTAGGTATAGATTTTTTTTTAATACTCACTTAGTTCTTTACTCTTACAACTATCGGTAGATTCCTTATCTATATCTCTATTCTTTTTCCGTCTTCTTTCTTCTTTTAACGTGGTAGCCTCTTTCTTTTCGTATTTTGAAGATTTTGAACCACCTGAAAAGGGAAATTATATATTAGTCTTTTACTAGATTTACGCTTGTTTTTCTTTCGATTTCATGTAAATCTTTCCAGTCGTTTGATCGTGAAGGAGTTACAAACATTCTTACAGACAAACTTTCACCTTCATAATTGGATTTTGTATTATTTTTGAAGTGTGGTTACAGTCGCGTTAGATACTCGCTGAAAACTCGATCATAATCATCTTTTCTAGTGTTTAAATAACGGCGAGGGCCCATCCTATGGCATCTCTATAGAATGCGCCCTCGCCGATACTATACGAACATTCGGCTATAATTTGTTATCTGCTGAGTACTCGGTGCTTCAGCCGACAGCGTTGCCGAATTTTCGGTATTCTGTCAAAACACTATTCGTGGCAACTCTAGTCCTAAGTGTGTGTGAGAGAGCAATATTGCTCTCTCGTTCCGATATTTTATGAGTTTGCAGCGAGTGTATACTACACTATACTATAGTGAGATCTATTTACCTTTAGAATGGTTAATATTATTATGTTCATGGCCCGCTCCCTTGGCGCTACCATTATGCCTGGCGTGTGGACTGGGCTGGCTGGACTGACTGGTGTGAGTACTGTTACTGCTTCTTTGACTTTGCTTGATGAGGAATCACTTAGCAGCATGGGATATATATTTACCTTTAGAATGGTTTATATTATTATGTTCATGGCCCGCTCCCTTGGCGCTGCCATTATGCCTGACGTGTGGACTGGGCTGGCTGGACTGACTGGTGTGAGTACTATTACTGCTTCTCTGACTTTGCTTGATGAGTAATATCTTAGCACCATGGGATATATATTTACCTTTGGAATGGTTAATATTATTATGTTCATGGCCCGCTCCCTTCGCGCTGCCATTATGCCTGGCGTGTGGACTGGGCTGGCTGGACTGACTGGTGTGGGTACTGTTACTGCTTCTCTGACTGTGAGTGCTTGATGAGGAGTCGCGAGCGCGCGCCTTATCTACGTACTGCTCTATATGCTCTAGCTGGAAAGAGATAGATAGATTTTAGATTGTACGACTCAATTTAGCAACAATTTTATCTTATGGAACAGATTTTAAACGAGCTCTAAATTGTGAAGTACACGGCTAGTCAGCGCCACACATATTGATCACTGACCAACTTGACTAGCTTTCAGCTTAGCCAGCCATATCCACAGGAAAAACTATTTTCCTTGGTATGTCAGGCTAAACTGAGAGGATGGTTTAGGTGCTGGGCAGGTCTATTCCATCTCACAAAATTCCAGGCACAGGTGTGCCCGAAAAATTGCCTTCTGACACAGTAAAATCATCTGGTATAGATGCAAAGGCCTGACGCTCAACAAAGATATTTATTAAATGGGCAGTAGATACATTTTAATTGTACGCTCTCTTTGTTCCTAAAATCAAAGTATTATTATACTATTATTAAGCTATTGCATAGCTTCTATCGCGGGCCTTGAGCGTGGAGACCGAATCCAGAAATTCCGTAACGAAAAAACCTAACGCTGTCACTTTAGTTCAGCAACTCACCTCTAGGTGGCATGCAATAGCTTTACCGCGGCAGTCCCCGAGTGCCACACGTCTTTTTTTATATTACCTTAGTCTGTAAAGTAGCGTGTTCTTTGTCCCTCACACAATGTCCGTTCGTCTCAGGTTTCCACCGTCGCTTGGCGCTGCCATTTTGTTTCACCTCGGCACCATCCAACTCGCCCAACAGATCACTGCTGTATGTTGAAGACGTTAGACCGCCCTGGAAACAACATTTCATTAAATATTGATAAACTTAGCATATGAAAATAATGGAAATAGCCATAACAATATTTCTAGTTATTGCTACTGAATGCAACTTTAGACAATTTGCAGATCTCTTTGAGTGACCTGTAGATGGCGCTAATTGCTAGTTACACAGCCGAATATTATCTTGTCAAGAATTTCATTCTGACGACATTTAATAAAGCACTCCGGCTTGAAAAGGATCATTGTATAAGACAAGTGCAAATACGAACTCCGTTAAGAATTCGTTATCCGTTTCTAGTAAATATTAAAGAATCTGTTGACGTGTGTACAGCTTTAGATTCAAGTAATTAAATATCAAGCCACTGGGTCGGGATACTAAATAATTAAATCCACCGATTACAAAGCTTGTTGAATTATTTGCAGTTATGTCACAGCCTTATATTCATAAAGTAAAGGTGTGTACCTCAGGCAAGGCCTCCCGCATCAGTCTGAAGTAGAACTCGTTCTGCGCGCGGACCTGCCGCTGTGTGCGCAGCCTTAGCTTCTCATCCAACAACTGCTTTACTCCTACACCTGTAAATTGAAGTTTTTTACCCCCTCACTCGAGATTCAAGCCGGTTTCTCGAAGATTTACTGACCGACAGACCATTATTAATTAATAATTAATTATTAATTAATAATTAATAATGGTCTGTCATTATTAATTTATCAGCTAGTATTGGAAATGTTCTGCGTTCGAGAAACCTATACTTCATTTCTTGAAACGAGCTAATAGGATGAAAATAAACACACGTGATTGGTTGTCAATAATAATTGACTTTCTCATCATTGGCTAGATGGTCAAATCATTTGTCAATTGTCAAATCAAGCCAATCAGGAGAAAGATAATTATTTTCGACAACCAATCACGTGAGTTTATTTTATCTTCCTATTAGCTCGCTTCAAGAAATGAAGTATAGCAAGCTACACATTGTACACATAGTAGCGAGTAGAGATTGGTAAATTTCACGCAGCAGCCCATAAAGGCAGCGTAAAGTCGCGCCACTTTAAAAGAACGATGAGGGGAACGGGAGGGGGTATGTTTGGTGGGGGGTCACTCGCTCACGAACCAATAGCACGCGCTACATCAATGGTGAAAAGTGCGCCGCGTCACCCACCACCCCTCCACTAAATTATTTTTGACTAGTTGCGCCCCGCGGTTTCACCCGCGTAAGTCCCGTTCCCGTGGGAATATCGGGATGAAAAGTAGCATATGTGTTAATCCAGGGTATCACCTATCTACATATCAAATTTCAACCAAATCGGTCCAGCCGTTTTTGCGTGAAAGAATAACAAACATACATACATTCTCACAAACTTTGACATTTATAATATTAGTAGGAAGTAGGATAGTAGGAAGTAGGATAAGTTAGAGAATCGAAGGGCAGATCTTAAGGTGGTCACTCTTTTAATTCAGCGAGTGTAGATTACCTAGCGACACTATAGGGTATCCGAGTGCGCTGGCCGCCCACGGCTTGTTGGGCCACTCGTCGGGCTGCGAGCCGAGGGCCGCGCCCACTACACCGGCGCGCACCGCTTCAGCGTACACCACCACTAACCACATGCCCACCGTCTGTGCGCACACGCCTTTACTTTCAACTGAGGACAAAATACATTTACTATAATACTGAATGCTATGTTTGATTTATTATTAGTATGATTTTTATTATTATTTTTAATTCAAATGATCTTGTTTTTAGTATTAGGGTAAATTAATGTTTTTGCATGCAACACTTTCCATATTGTATTGGTGTGGACCAATTCTTTAGTGAAAACGCCGCTAGGTGACGCCGCAAAAATCAAACACCAAAAAATAGCACAAAGAAAAACGGAGTGAAATCAATGTTCGAGATGAGGTACCAGTGCAAATACTTACAGGTATTCCATATGGAATTCACCCACACATACACCCCTGCAAGGTATGTCAACATTTGCATGGGTATGAAGTAGTAGCAGATCATATCTGACAACAGCGCTACGCATGTAAAGAATACTGTGAATGTCTGAAACAAAACATAGATCATTGTTAGATAATTTATGAATTAGATTACTTATTAGGCACATATAATATCTATCTTATATTTTATTGTATTTTATTGGACTTAGCAGTTTAAATAGCTTGGTGTTTCCACATTTATTTATTTATTTATTAGTTTTATGGCGCCATTCGCTGGAAGGGCGCCTTATATAGGGTCAGTGTGCCGGATCGCCGGCCGCCTCTAGTTCTCGGCCTTTACGCGTTTCCGATGCATTAAAATTAAGATATTATCGATTATAAATAATATTACCAAACGCGTTATATGTTAACACGTCTGTATTGAATTACTCTATTCCTAGCAAAAAAATTGGGAGGAAACAAGATACGAGTGATTTGTAGTGAATTATTCAATTCAGGGGCTGCCAACGCGGACCTCGCGGCGTGCGAAATCTACGAAAAAAATAGTGGCGCGTCTTTTACGGCAAGGGATGTTTTGTGCTATTTCTCTAAGTAAATAATGTTGAGAGGCGTTTATTCCATTTCAGAAATACCCTGACAACATACTTATAAAATAATTTTCGCAAAATTGTACACAAAACAATAGTATTTCAGAGGGCCGAGATCTAACATTGACTTTTTTTCAAAAGTTTAGTTTTCGGCCGGGTGGCCGTTATCTGGTACATGAAGTCTTTTCCGTTTTCGTCTCTTTTATTTGTTTGGTTAACAAATGTATCTAATTTCTCTTGTTTATACGATAGTATTATACGTAAGGACCCTAGCCTTCAGTTTTCGGCCGTCAAATTATGTAGCATTCATAACGAAAAGACAATAACAATAACGACTATTTTGGTGGCCGTAAACTAAAAATGTATAAAATATTACTTCAGTTTTCGGCCTGACCTGTAAAATGTATTGAAATCATGTGGCCGATAATTGAATGATTTAACATTTGAATTAATTGATATTAGTTTTCGGCCGTATACGAGAAAGATTGATTTTTTTTATTGTTTTGGGTAGGTAAGTACCTGATACTTGATAGTTTTGTCTTGAAGAATAGTTATGATGTCATAAATTACAAGGTTTTATTAGCTAATTTGATTGATAGGTCCGGTTATTATTGTTATTAACTAGCTGCGACCCGCCGTATCACCCGCGTAAGTCCCGTTCCCGCGAGAATATCGGGATAAAAAGTAGCCTATGTGTTAATCCAAGGTATCACCTATCTACATACCAAATTTCAACCAAATCGGTCTAGCCTCTAGCCGTTTTTGCGTGAAAGAATAACAAACATACATACACTCTCACAAACTTTCACATTTATAATATTAGTAGGAAGGATAGGATAGGAAGTAGGATAGGATAGGATAGTAGGATAGGAAGGAAGGAAGTAGGATAGTAGGAAGTAGGATAGAAGGATAGTAGGAAGTAGTATATGATAGTAGGAAGTAGGATAGGATAGTAGGAAATAGGATATGATAGTAGGAAGTAGTATAGGATAGTAGGAAGTAAACAGGAAGTGGACATAACGCATCCACAGGCCATGTGCAACTTAAGAGAGGTTCAACTGATCGTGAAAGAGTGTTTCAGAGAGTACTTATCTCTGGGGAACACTGGCTGTAAGTTGTACTCCTAAGGATACCAGGGTTTGGCAATTGCCAAACCTGTAGAAATAAAGAAAAAAAAACCCAGTAGAATATCGAGAGTAACGGCTTGCTTATATCTCGATGGCCTCACTCCCAGGTCTAAGTGACAAACTCAAGACAATCTCATCTCTCATCAGTTCTTCACTTCAAGATATGCCGGGAGCCTGCGATTCAGAACCTGTTCCATGGAGCTGCAGATTATAGAAGACGACTATAGGGTCTTACTTAACCCACTCTGCAAGACATTTATTCCATCTTCTAAGAAGATAGTACAAAAAAAGAAGGAGACAGTTACTAAGGGGGGAGGGGGGAGGGGTTGCTTCCGCACTGACGCAGCTCCTAACCTGACACAGCACAGCTAAAAGGACCACCGTCATGGCCACAGGCTTTGTTAGCATTTAGATTAAGAAATTCCCTTGTCAGATGCAGATGTCAAAACTCGCCTTTAGGAAGTGTTTGCAGGGCCACACTGCCAGAAAACTAATAAAGTCAATAATAAACAATAATAACAATGATAAAAACGCTTTTTCGTGAGTCTAGACCAATAAAAACAGTTTAAAGTCCTTCAAATTGTAGTGGCCGATAACTGAATGCCTTGGGGCCGATAACTGAATTTTGTGGCCGAAAACTAGCATTTTTGCCATTTTCACATATTAAAATGAAAATAAAAATAACTAAAAGCTTGTACTGCTTAACAGTATATTTAAAATAAACTTCATGATATAGGCTATCATACAACATCATCAGAACTAGTAAAGTAGGGTTCTAAGTATTTTTTTCGAAGTCTTAAAGTTGACGGGAGCACTAAGCGGCCGATAACTGGCACACTGACCCTATATAACAAACCCCACCAAGAACAAATCTGATTATGGCTACAAAACCGATTGCAGATAGCTATATAAAAAAAAATAGTTAAAAATAGGCTAACGTTAACTATTCTATATTGATCTAAAATAAAACACATGCAACTTACCAGTCCCTTGCAATAGTAGCAGTGATAGATTCCCTTCATCATCAACCAAAGAGGCCAGAGGAACTCAAATCTAAACTCCAGCATATAGTCTGCCAGAGCTATGGAGCTCCACAATAATATAAATTTTACATACAACATTGAGCTGAAACATAAATATAAGATTTTACACACTGTTATGAGTTTTAAGAATGAAGAGACTGTGTTTTAAATTAGTAGGAACTGATTTTTTATACTAGTTGCCATTACTCTGCCTACATGGCCATAGCAAGAAGGACTGTCATATGTACTAACTAATTTTAAATATGTATGTATAAATAATTCAATAATCTTTATATTCATATTTCTTTATATTTTATATCCAAATAACATGTTTCAGTCATCCTCTGGTAATTTTCATGGCTATCTTCTATGAAAAAGTAAAGAAACATCAAATGACAGGTGCGGATCCAGAACTGTATAAGGAGTCCTAGGACAATGATTGAACCTACCCAATTTTGAAGACAATTTACTCCTCAATATTTCTTATTATTGCCAATTTGTATTTGCAACCGTTTTGGTTGATGTTGTTTGCCTAGATCCGCGCCTGGTCTATAAATCTAGTAAAATATTATGAAAATTTACTTAGTTTTCTGATCTCCTGTCAAAGTGACCAAACTCTACACTCTGTATGTGTCTAAGTATACCTGCAGCTATCCATCGGCAGCGTGGAAACAATACTTTAATTAGAATATTATTAGCAAGGAATAGTAGGTTTGTATGAGGTCCACTCGTTTATTTTTGATGCTTGGGGCAAATATGGTATAGGTAAATTTACACATTGACACAGATGACATCGTTAACATCGCCGGGAAAGCGTGGCACAGGACCGAACTGAGTGGCGTCATAAAGAGGAGGCCTATACCCAGCCGTGGGTGCAACTGGGCTGATATGATGATGATGATGAAATATACACATTGGACAATTATCATGAAAGTCTGTGTTTTGGCTGGTTAACTAAGTTAAGTACTTAGTTGATTGATAATATCACACAATATTAAGTAGGTATATGCTTTTAAAACACCTACATTAATTGAGTTAATATGTAGATATCTAAAAACAATGTCTAAGCCAGACAGGTGTATTTAATAACATAAATTGAATACCTACCTACTTAACTTGTTCTTGTTTTGGTATGAGTAACATAAATCTATTTATTATTTTACATAGCAAGTTGTATTTAAAACGATTGAATTTAAAAGTAGAAAGTACTTGCAAGATCATGTGAAATAATAGCACAGAAAGAGCGAAAAAAATAACGCATTCAAACCACATTCAAGCCCTACTTTTTTGTTAGGTATTGTTTGTTTTTTTTATTCTCACACACAGATGTGTGTAGCTAGGTACGTACTTAGAACAGATGGTACTTTCTACCCACATAAAATAACCATTTTACAGTATTTTCCCACACCTTCTAACAGAACAGTATACACATTAAACCGGGCGATTTTCCTCGTAAGCTGAGCTCATAGTTTTAGCAGTAAATAACTCACTTTCCGTACATTCCTTCGGTGATTTTAATGCGCTTTATGGGGCGCCGCAACTTCCCAGTATCGGCATTTCGCCGCTTCATAATTCTACATCCAGGGTTTAAATCACGAAAACTGGCGTTGGGTTCAAAACACAAATTCACAGGGAAACTAAGAAAAACAATACAAGTCCTGGGTATTGTGTTTTTTGTTGTCAATCAGCCTATGCCCAAAATTTACGAGTGAGACAGACGAATCTATTCGGCAAGCTTTTTTGCTTTACGTTCGTTTGTTCAAATGTTACCAGCTTTTCAAAACTGTTTTACCCCATTTATGTTTTTCTGATGATTTCCCTAATTTAATAGCAAAAGCCGTGTTGGCCAAGTAGATTAGAATCTCGACTTTAGACTTAGACCCGAACGAAGGTCGTGGGATTGAATCCGGCCGTGCATCAATGAACTCAGCTCTTTATAGTAAACCTTTAACTAGGTTCCTCACATCGTGAGGAATCCAGTTCAGTTAGCTTAGCAGCGTCGATGGGCTTACAACCTGCCACGTATCTAGATTTAAATTCTGCAATAATGTGCATGTACCAAACATGAAGGACGTAAACTACGTAATTTTAGAACTGTCACTCAGAATGACATTTTGTTTTGAACTTTATTGGGAACGAAATAAGAGCTCTCGAATTTAGGAATTTTAATTTAGTCAGTGCCCAGTCGAATCATCACCATTGTGAACCATATTTCTATTTAATAAGGTTAGGATTATTTCGAAATCACATGACAAAATTTAAACCAAGCCAATTATAATACATAGGTTAGTAAAAACATTGTACTTCGGAAAATATTATTAAGCATCAAGTTGTAAAATAAAGACACACATTTCACATGGTAAAAGTAATTTACTAAATATTGGTGGACTGTTCCTTTGCTGGCAACTTACATCCTCGTCCTCGTCAGCCTCGTCCTCGTCAGAGTATATATGTTCTGTGCTTACATCAAACCAAGTGACGTTCGAATACCATGTCGTTGTTGTTAAAATTTTTACGGTTTAAAATGAGGACTAAATAAAACAGTTTAATAAATATTATGACATTTTTATAGACAAAGTTTAGTAAATTATTATAGTACATATATTACACCTCTTTAAATTGCTTCATTTTATGAGCATTTAAGTATTTTATTTATTTCAAAGACAATTATTGAATGTACCCAGAATTCGTTTTGACTTTGACATCTTTGTTTACCCACAGTCAGTCAGACAGATGATCCATCCATTGATGTGAGTGATGTGTCAAAAAATAAATGTAAACAGTGCAAAACAGTGGGAAAATGGAAAATGCAATTTCTCGAATAATTATTCTGCTGTATGAAAATAGTAAATACTTAAAAAAATATGAAAGATGTCGTCTATCAATCTCATAAACTCAGTCCGCCAATACCTAGCCACTCATTTCATGTTTGTTGACAACGATTGGTTATCAGGGTAAGTTTCTATTCTCGTTTCTGTCTTGTCTCGTAAAATATTATTCTTGATCAACTTTATCGCGTTTTAGCTGTGTTGAATACGTATGTGAAGATAGCGGTAACAATTTTACTGAAACAGAAATAAAGAACTTGGCTAGAGAGCAGTGGCTGCTGAATGATTTGAAAGATATTTGTCCCGGCTCGCTGCCTGCGAACTTGAAGAATCAGGCGAAGACAATACTTACTGGGAGATTCGTGCTTCAGATTAATGCTGCGATAGATATAGGTGGGCATGCATACTATTATTATAACTTTATGATCCCCTCTGCAACTTATGAGCAACTTCCAAAAAGTTGCCAGGTAGATAACTCGTTAGGTGCCCCAGACGCACTCCCTCTAGTACCAGCAGCGCGGCCGCGGTCCTCTCCTACGGAGATGACCGCGGGGAGCTGGGCCTTGAATGTGTTATTGAGCTGATAAAATATTTGTTATATTCAGGTTAGACTAAGAAGTATGTACAAAAACATGAGTTTTGCAGGAACTCCAGCTTATCAGCAATATTTAAAGTTGCAAAAAGTGAACATGGAAAATGTAGAGGCAACTACAAATTATGAAGATAAAATTTCAAGTCACAGGTGAGATTATGAATGGTTACGTTGTTCTCAATAGTTCAACGGCAAATAAAAATTACCACAATGTTAATAGCTATCTGTTAGTATCTGCTACACACTGGTTATTAAAAAACACAATGATAAATCCATTAAGTTCCTCAGTTTCTGAACCACATTTCTTTTGATTGGAGAAATGGTTAATGAAAAGCTAGGCTTTTGCCCTCCCATTAGCCAATAACTGATTCAAATTAGATAGACACTCTTCTTCCTGCCCACTATGTGGGGTCGGCACAACATGTATTCTTCTTCCATTTCCCTCTATCATACAACATCTCAGCACTCACACCTTTTCTAACTTATGTCATCCCTCACACAATCCATCCATCCTTTCTTTGGTCTTCTCCTAGACCTAAATCCATCCACATTCATACCTAATACTCTAATAATTAGAATAGACACTAAACAAATACATCTTTATATGAATAGAACGGGAATTACTCACGTAAAAATATTGTCGATTTAGATACCGACAATGTTTCGATTCTTCTGGAGAATCTTCATCTGGGTATGAGTATGCTCACTCCTCGCGGGCGCGTTTCACACTGCGGGCTAGGTATCGCTCGGCGCGGGACGCAGGTCGCGGAGGAGGTGGCCGGGGGGCATTATTTTTACGTGAGTAATTCCCGTTCTATTCATATAATGTCTAGTACAACTCGCGATAGTTTTGAAAGTGAAATACATCTTTATTTCAGAATGATAAAACTGTACTTGACTGATGGGGTGCAGGAAGTAGCGGGCATAGAGTACAGAACTATGAGGAACCTCAGCTGTGATATAACACCAGGATGCAAAGTACTTATAAAAGGTACCTGCCCTTCTACTCTATATACCGAAATTGATGCATCATGACAATCATCGCAGGTCAGTTTATGTTGGTTAATCTTCCGAATTCAGTTACCACTAACATAAGCTGACCTGCGATTTGATGCCGAAATTTCGTTTTTCGGTTTGCAGAGTAGACCCCCTTGTCCCCCTAACTATAATATTTATCCAGAATCGTTTTCCCTATTCATTCATTCATAAGCCTGATGTTTCTTTTCCAAAGAAACTTTATGCATTTTATTTAGTTACTGCTGCCACTGCCACCTTGTATGAGTTTGAAAACCGCGGGGCGCCGCTAGTATTTTTAAATGATAAACCTGACCAAAATTTTGATTTAGCCAATTCCCAATTCCTTACCCAGGTCCCGTGGAATGCAGAAGAGGTACCCTTCTTCTAACCGAGGGTATGATTGAACTGCTGGGAGGAGAAGTGGGGGAGATCACGGTCTCCAACTCCTTAGCTGGACTGCTTTCTTCAAAACTAGGCTTGCCTATGACACAAGGTAGTATTTTAAGCTTTCTAGGCATTTTTTAAAATCGTTTGAACAGGCAATAGAATCCTATTTTATAAATGTACATTCTTATGTGAACCTTGAGGTCTTACAGAAATAAACACATTTTTTTTTTTCAATAAGATTCTTTGAAGATGATGTAGTTAGAGGCATGTTGAAATACTATTTTTTATATCTATGTTTTCTTTATTTCAGCATCAGATCTAAACTCAACAATCCAACCTCGCAACACAACAGTACCGACCCCACATTCGCAAATGCCTCCACCTCACACAGAATCTATAGACCACCGACCGATCGCCAGAGTCACTAGCATCCAAGTAGCCAGCAATGCATTCAATGACGACATCGATATAGACCAACTAGCTGATATCGAAGCGCAAATAGTACCAACCAAACGATCACTCACCCCTATTTCAAACGCGGAGAAGAAAATCAAAATTGACCTTACAACTACAGTTACGAATATTAAAACATCCAAAAGTAATGAGAGAATCGATCTTACGAATGTAAATACTGTTGATGATTACCCAGAGGACAGTGATTTGTTCATGAACGAAGATGAGGATTACCTAAAAGAAATGGAAAGGCAATTCGATTCAAGAAATCAACCTTCTACAAGTAAAAGTACAATATCAATACCAACTGAGCCGTATGTATATATAAAGCAGATAAATGATTTGCCCGAAAATAAGCGTGTAGGTAGAGTTTTCAAAGTTAAGGGGCAGGTTATGAAGTTGCTATCGAAGTTATCTGTGGGTAAAGACGGGTGGAGTCTTAAGTGTACGTTGGTAGATGGCACGGGGAGTATCGACGTGGATTTCACGAGTGAGGTGCTATCGAAGTTAGTCGGTTTCACGCCGCAGGAGATGAATCAGCTGAAAAAACAAATGGCGACGACGCCGGAGTTGAAAGAGAAGGCGGTTTCTGTAAGTAATTGTGTAACGCATTTTTAAAAATGAAATTGCATTACAATTCTCTAAGGCCGCTATCCCACTAGCGTTTTACGGGCGTTGGCGTCTTTCCAACGCAGCACAGACACGACGTTGACGTTGTTGTCTCGTATGGAAAGATAACTTCTGCTAAATATTGGCATCTATGTTTTAGACATGTCACTGACATAAGCCCCTTTTCCACGCCTCTTAAAATTGATCTTAACTTAGCCTGTCTTCTATGTAATCCAGGTAGTATCAAAGTATCAATTTATTTTCAGGCCTTACAAAAAGCAAAAGACAGCCTACAAGTGTTGTACTGTATCATTGAGCTAACAATGCTGGAAGTGCCTAAAATAACTTGCCTCACACCTTTCAGCGCGGCACACGCAGAGACGCAGAGGAAACGAATTGATTGTTTATGAATATTTTTGTATGCATTATTATAAATTTATCAACAAAATATATTGTAATATCTTTTGATTGTTCAATATAACTCTGTCGAAATGTAATATAGGGCCTTGAAAATCGTTGAGAAGTGTATCTAATGTAAGTACCTAAGATTTTTATATTGGAGTTCAGTGTTGAATACTTTACTTAAGTGAAGGTGAAGATCTAAATGAAATACATCAATTTAAAACTATATTTTTATTTAATACACCTGTTCATAACACAATAATAGTGTGGAGTTCAATATGATACAATTCATAAAATAATTAACACAGGCTAACGGTATAAAAAAACTAACATTCTAGTTTCCGCAAATGCAAACAGAGTCCTTTTTTGCAAAACCTGGTGTTTTTCCTAAACACCAAGTATTGTACAATACATTAGTCGCAAGGAAGCATTAAATAAAATTGAGCACTCACTGTTAAACAAGGAATCTATTAGTTTGCGTCCAATCGCAATGCTTCAAGTCCCTAACTGTCCCTAAGTTACGTATAAAAAGTGTATGTACATACTATTAAATAGCGTGTGGACTATTATTTCTATGAAACATTCCATTAGATCTAAATGGGGCTGAAAGGAAAAGGGTGTTTTGAAACGGTCAAATGACAACAACGCTATCTTAACCCATCGAGTAGAAATAATGTCTCTTCATTAATGTTTAAAATCGCACGCTTTTCTTGATATAATAATTTAGTAGCGAATTTAAGCGTGCGATTGTCTTGATTAATTTTTACTCCAAGCCTTTAAAAGATTTTATTAGCTTTTAATTGTTATTAGCGATTCAAACTATAACGAAGCAACGATATGTAGTGTACACACAACACTGGCAATATACAAAGCATGATTACAATGAAACTCAAGATTAAATTATATGAGATGCATTAGAATTTACCTAATTAACATGAATTCCATAATAAATAACTTAGCTACTCTATAATGAAATCAAATTCTTAAATTACAAGAAACACTTGACAATGAAAGACTTTGCTGCGACAAATTGTAAAAAAAAACAAACAATAACTCGAAACGCAAATGATGCATAAGCATGATAAATAGAATGTTTCATTCATAAAACTGACAAATACAAAAATTAATAAATAACAAAGAGAAAATACAACTGTACCCTTAGCACCAGTTTCTTGCCTTAGCAAATCGACACCGAATCCCGTAGACAGTTCGGTGAATCGGCGAGACCATGTCTCAATCTATGTACCGCTAATGCAAAAACCTTGTGCTACCTTACACACAGCTAAAACAACATTGATAAGATGGTATGGCTAATTGATCTAAAACAATATCAAATAAGAGAAAAACGGAGCTAAATTAGCAATACATTGATCTACATAACAAGAAACGTAAAACAATTACATCAATTCCTTCAAGTTGTCTGTAGTCACGAAACCAACATGATTCTTACAAGTACATAATACATAGTTACCTATAATATAGTGTATCTCTTGGATATAAATTTAAGAGTATTTTTACATTGCAATACTTTAGATGTTATGAACGACTTTTAATGTCTAGATAAGTTTATCTTGTATCTAATTGGTTACTGCTGGTCTAAATAATAAGAGCCAAATTACTTCTAAGACTCAAGTGAAAACCAGTAATCTACAACAGACGCATACAATCAATAATACAGATGTAAAGACCACTATATCTTGGCTTCTGGGTGTAACTGCTGATACCACTCAGTCCGGAAGAATATTGGCGAGTCAGGGCAAAGGCATAGGTCTTCCAAAGCCGTCCAAGCGGGTAAGTCAAGCTATTCACAGCGCCAAAACAACATGCTAAGACCGTCAGTCTTCCACTAAATGCCAAAACATAGGCCTCTTATAAAATCCTCTCATAGAACAATAGGTAGGCCTGCGCTCTCAGAACTTTCTCTTCGGTGACTTCGGAGACCATACTGTCAGAAACATAGTACCATTTGCCGGGGGGTGATTCTGCGGCGGATGTAGGCCCTTCCCCGGACTCGTATCCCGATAGTTCGGATTCAGAATCCGCCTCGCCGTCGCCGCTGCCAGCGTTCGCAAGCATAGTGTTCCCACTCTTCGGTAGGAACCACCATTTAGGATCACCCGCCTTGACGGGCTGTCTAACTTTCACGTATGCCACGTAATGCCCTCCATGCATTCCACCAGAATGCTCCACAACTCCATACAAGGAGTACAGCAGCTCGTTTTGTCCGCGCGCAACATTAGGCAGCTTCTTCAGTTTATCCATAGCGCAGAACGGAGCCAGGTCAAGAATAGTCTGGAAGTCGACGTGTTTCGACATCTTTCTGAACATGCAGCGCGGTCCGATTTGGAAGCGCTTGAGATGTAAAATCAAGATGGCCGGCGGACTGGACACCAGGAAGCGTTTGGTCGCGTTGGTGTAAACTGTTTTGCCGTCCTTGCCGTTGATTCTCTCGGTGCACGTCTCGCATCCCACTTTGTTGTTGCCGGTTAGGAGCTCTAGCGCTGTGAACTGGCTCAGGCAGGATTGGATGCTGCATTCGTCCTCATCGCACAGATAACGAGGGGAGAGAGGACTCTGTCGTGAGTAGGGGACGTAGCGGCGCTGAGATTGCTCAGCTTCGACATTGTTGACTTTGGGTTTGGGAGCCGGCGGCGGCGCGGGCGGCTCCACGATCGTAGGACTCTCCACAGCCACAGGAGATGGTAACACCGGTTTGGTAGTTTTGTAATCCATGTCAAGTTTCAGTTTATCGAGATGATTGTTCAAATCGTTGAGGGTTTTGCTCTCGGGTAGCGATTCGTAGCTGCTTTCCCCGCTGTGTTCGAGCAAGTTCCTGCATCCTTGCACGCTGATGCCACGGGAGACCACCTCGTTCGAGTACTCGGGTACGAATGAGATCCTCGACACGGGTCGTTCGTACTCCGTCTTAACGGGAGAAAGCTTGCTGTGCTGCGGACTGGAGAGATCCAGGTTAATTTCGCTAGAGAGAGAGCTATGGCTGCCGAGCTCCTTCCCGTTGATAGGAGAGTCGACGTTATCAACAGTTTCCGTCGAGTTATGTTTAGTAGCCTCGGGGCTCGCCACTCCAGAATCTGGATTAGATAGGTTCTCAAGCGAGATCAGCGGTTTGTAATCCATCTGTACGGTCGATGAGGACGTATCAGTGAATTCCTTATCGGCGTTCTCAGGTGTGTTGTCCGTCTTCTCCTTGTCCATATCAACGGGGCTGGTTCTGATGGAATCGGAACTGATTACTTTCTCGGAATTGTATCCTGACTCCATGTGGTAGGCGGAGAAGTTTGCCGCCGTGTGTTGGACCTGAGTGGATGTCGAGGTGGTGTCCACTTGTCGAGGAGGGTCCTCCAAGTTGTCTTCTACGTCAGCATCTGATTGTTCTGAGGAAGACTTACCATCCTCTTTAGTGCCGCCGTTGGCTTCGCGGGAGGGAGAGTCGTCTTTCGATGTTGAATTACCTGTAAAGAGAAGACTTGTTACAAGTCATCCAATATACGACCAAGCAGTTGTACTAGGTTAGCTATGTTTATGTAATTTTGTTACCTTGCACCATGAGACCTGCTACCTCATAAGTATGGTTCACATAATAGTTTACATACATACGTATATACAGTCTTGACAAACTTCGATATACAGAGTGTATATAGAGTCAAAAAAAAAGTGTTACAACCGAGTATTGACTCCATTTACGCGATAATAGGCTAGTTGACTCTATTTTTATGTAGCGCTTATATGATAAATAATTGTTTTTTTAGACCAAAATAAAATACTACCATATTTTTTTGGACCTAAGAAACCGCAAAATTTTAATTTAAAAGTTCTACTTTTCAAAAACAGGTGAAAACGCTACCGCCATATTGGTCTATGGATTTATCTGTGCTGTGACGTCATTCGTATCCAAGACAATAATTTTCGTGATTTACGTCTAGGGAACATGCACATTTTGAAAAGTTGGCATTACTGTAAATTGGTTTTAGTTATGTGACATTTGTTTATTTCCGATACTAATGACGTCACCATAATGGCCGTAGCGTTTTCAGCGTTCCAAATAAAAAAAAAAAGAAACCGTTTTTTAAATTGAAATTATGCAAGCATCATGGACTTTGATTAACTGAAATTATTATATTTTGGTTTTGCAAGGAAAGTACTTCAGGAAATACTAATTTATTGGGTCAAATTTGATATGAGTCAAGTAGCCTATTGGAAAGATCAAGGGGAGACCTTTGCCCACCAGTGGGACACAGCGGGCTATAAAAAATGAAATATGATCACTGTATCCCAGGAAGCGGTAGACATTTCTTAGAGATTTTTATGTAATTCTTTAGAGCCTAATTATAATTATAATAAAGCTATAGCCATGCAGCATTATTCCACCTTTGTTCTTCCTCGCCGCTTTCCTCGCCGCCACTCTCTCCTTCTTCTGCTGATGCTTGGATGGTTTCTCTTCTTGTGAATTGTAATTCTCTTCTGAAAACACGGCGTCACGTCAATTCATGCTTTAACACTGGATATGGATTGTTATGGGGTGCATGCATAACATCGCAAAGCGTATTCTTCCTTACCTCTTATCTTTCTTTCTAATATCTATACTAATATTATAAAGAGGTAATGTTTGTTTGACGGAGGTAATCTCCGAAACTACTCAGCTGATTTAAAAAATTATTTCACCGATGTGTTGAATGGACTGTCGGGATGGTTATATAATGTCACGATAGTTTTGAAAGTGAAATAAATATATATACCTACTAGTAAATTGAATGGGTAGGTACTGAACGCTTCCATGCTTCGAAAGGCACGTTAAATTCATGATCTCGGCTTTTAAAGTCGTTAAGCCATGACGGAGCCCGCGGCCTTTACACTCCATTATCAGAATTAACCACTTGCTCATACGAACTATCATCATCATCCACAGCCCGACTTTACCCACTGCTGGGCATAGGCCTCTCTTAGTTTGTGCCATCCACTACGATCCTGCGCCAGTCGCATCCATTGTCGCCCCGCGACGCGAACTATAACTAAATTTTATTTCGAAGTAAGGAAAAAAATCTAATACTTTTCTTGTTTGTGATAAAAATTAATGATTATATTGCAGAAAATATTAGCTAGTTTATCTGTAATTTATAATTTTGCACACGAAAGAAAGTCAAGGAAATTCATACAATAATTTAGTTTAGTTTTTGTATATTCGACACACAACATCATTTTAATTATTAAAGTGCAACAACAAAGCCACTACAAACACTAAAACATCAATATTTAACGTGTTTAAGACAATAATGACAATCACATAACACAAAAGTTATAATAAACTCGCTTATAAGCTAGAACTATACCTTTTCGATGCTGTGTATAATGATTTAACTTCTATACTAATATTATAAAGAGGTAATGTTGGTTCGTTTGTTTGACTGCGGTAATCACCGAAACTACTCAGCCGATTTTAGAAATTCTTTCATAATGTGTAGAATGGACTGTCCGGGAGGTTTTAGGCTATATTTTATCCCGGTAGCTTCATTAGTACACCCGTGCGAAGCCGGGACGTGCTACTAGTATGTATATACAACTCACCATTAGGAGTTTTCCTCCTAACAACAGCGGGCGGCTGTGGCCTGCAAGCCGCTACTGGCAGGGAGAGATCCAGGAAGTACTCGGCTCGATCAGACTGATGGAGACACTCCTGGCATTCCAGAGTGGAGACTAGGAAGCCGCGGAATACCTGACGACAAGGATTGGACAGATCAAGTTTATTGGTTAACCAGCTGCGCCCCGCGGTTTCACCCGCGTGAGTCCCGTTCATGCGGGAATGTAGGGATAAAAAGTACACCTATCTACATACATAAATTGGTCCAGCCGTTTTTGCGTGAAAGAATAACAAACAAACATACATTCTCACAAACTTCCACATTTATAATATTAGTAGGATAGTAGGAAGTAGGATAGTAGGAAGGAAGATAGTAGGATAGGATATAGGATAGGAAGGATTAGTAGGAGTAGGATAGTAGGATTACAATTGGTGATACCCTTAATCCGTTATAATGAACTTATAGCCTTATTCATAAAATATTTCGCAACTTGCTAACAACGTAAACAAAATCTAATCCATTATTGCTACTTACACAATTAGCATTATACAGTAATTACACAAGAATAATTAACATACAACTTCCTTGAATTGTGTGTTAATTACACCAAAATAGATTATTGTGTTGGAAACAATGTAATTTACTAACCTTAGCAGACATGGGAGGCATGCTTTTCTAAAAATCACTTCACTTACCCCAGTCTCAATAACCTATCTTTTGGTTTTACTTACTGGCGGTACTGTCGGCCAGTTTTTGTAGGTAAGATATGTGACAGTTTTTGTATGAAAGTAAGGTCAACTTTCATACTTTCACCTACAGTAATGAAAACCAAAGGTAGATAGATTATTGAGATTGGCAGTTTCAGTTGTTCATGCGGGAATTCTCAGAAAACACACAAAGTCAATTAGGATCATTTTATATTAAACATTAAAAAAAAACATATTGTACCGAACGAACGTCGAAGATGCAAAGGATGTGAGTTCGATCCTCGTGATGAAAGAGGTTCCGAATTATACACGTGACCTTAAATAATATTCAATCCTAAATAAATTCAACTTAAGTATCAAAACCGATATCAGCCATAACTTAAATTAGGTTACATACCCGCAAGCACACGATCAGTGGTACCTTATGATCCACGAGTCTACAAACACCATGCTATTAGAACATCAAAATTCAAACTGAAATCTTACTACTAACCTGTTCAGGTCTAAGCATCGCATCAGACGCTTGGTGTTTATAAAACTTGGCCTTTTCCTTCAAATCTGCATCATCTTCCTTGTCGGAGCCAGGGTCCGGGCCGAGGTCGTCGCCATCACCGTTCAGTTCTAAATCTTGACTGACCTGTTCCGGCCTGAGCATAGTGTCTGAAGCCTGCTGGCCGTAGAACTTGACCTTTTGTTTGACGTCACCGTCTACCTTGGCTGGGTCCACTTTGGAGTTCATGCCCAGACTGCTGAGGATGACGGATTGGTAGCGGCGCAGGTCTTCAGACCTGGAAGGTTATTGAACTTATTAAGCATATGGTCAATATAGAAATAACGTTATAATTATTTATTTAATACGATTCTTAGGAATATTAAGTCCTTGCATCTTAAATCTGCAAATATCTGTTTTAAGTCTGGGTGTTAATATGAATATTTACAAAAAATATTTATGTATGTATGTAGCATATTAGTCATCTGGTTACCATAACACAAGCATTAAGTTACTTTAGCTTGGGACTAGAAGATGCTGTGTGGAATGTCTAAGAATATAAAAAATACATTTTTTTTTTTTAATAAAAACACCTTTGTAAAATTTGTTTTAATTAATTTACCGTCAGCGAAGTTTAATCTATAGTCGTTATTTTATGAGTATAACTCCTATTATTGAGGTCAAGGTTAATGAACTGTAAACAGGTGTTTCTATGCCCTTGATTATAATCAGCTAGTGCGTGTAAATTACGTCTGCCTTAAAAGATTTAGCATGATTCGTTGTTTAGGCCTTTTATTGTATTTAAGACCTTTATGGTATAACCTAATATGTACCTATCACCTTACCTACTTATTACTGATGTGTCTTCTGTCTTGTGTCTTCTTTGTTTGTTATTGTACCTAATGTAGTCTGTGCTGTTGTTCCCAAATAAATGTATTCTTTCTTTCTTTCTTTCTTTCTTTCTTTATGGTATACAAGCAGCACGTCCCGGCTTTGCAATGGTGAACTAATGATACTACCGTTGATAATTTTCATTTAACACAAGCATTAAGTTTCTTAGCTTGGGACTAGATGACGTTGTGTGGAATGTCCAAGGATATTTATTTATTTTTATTTAATTAGGGCAATAAAGGCCACTGTTTTTCCATGTAGAGCTAAGCTGCGGGCGAGTAAGCTATATTTACCTGACAGCCTCTAGTAAATGACGTAGCAACTCGTGAGCGTCGTGCTGGTCCCCGCCTCCGAACTGTGGCAGCTTCGTCACCAGCGCAGACAGTAGCTTGCGAGGAGTGAACACGCCGCTGTCACCTGGAAACAATAACCACATCTTTAGTGCAGGTCAAAGGGACTTTACATCTTTACTATACTTACTAAATTTTTTGATTCGAGCTAATAGGAACAAAAATAAACACACTTAATTGGTCGTCGAAAATAATTTTCTGAAATAATGACCAATCACGTGCGCTTAATTTTGTTCCTATTAGCTCGAATCAAAATATATAGTATAGATGATTTATACAGCAGCGAAAGGAGGCAATCTTTGCCTACACTTAACGAGACACTGCATGGGACTTTACGAGACACTGCCTAGGACATTGTTGAGATGGAAATTGGAATAGGCTTGCCCAGCACCTTAAACCATCCTCTCAGCTCAGCTTAGCCGGCCATATCCACAGAAAAGACAATGGTCAATACGTGTGGGGCTGGGCTGACTAGCCGCGGGTTTCCTCAAGATGTTTTCCTTCACTGTTTGCTTATAGCTCGTGTTAAAGCGCATATAAACTTTTCAAAGTGAAAAGTCCATTGATGCACGGCCGGATTCTATCATAAATTTTGATAGACTCTCACGATATAAGCTAAGGATCATTATAGACTCAATACTGACATAAAACTCTAATAGGAACTACTATGTAATTTGAAACTTGGTCTTATAACGTATACCTACTAAGGCTAAGGCCAAACCTGCGCGACCAAAGCGACTGCGAAGCGGGAGCGTCTACCGCGCGACGGATTTACTATATAACCCGTCCCGCGATGCGGTCGCGTAGGTATGCAAAGCGCCATAGATGTATATGGGTAGCGTCCGCCGCGCGGTAGACGCTCCCGCTTCGCAGTCGCTTTGGTCGCGCAGGTTTGGCCTTAGCTTTATTCTTTGTGCGTCAGTCAAGACAACAACAGAGTATACGACAAAACTAAAGCAGTTAATAAACTCAATATACTTCCTCTAGTATTACTATCGAGAGCTGATAAGGAATACGAATATACCTACTTAAGAAAACCATTTGTTATTGTTTACTATTACTCAATAAAAGGGTGTTTTCTAACCAAGTTGGTAACCCCAAGATAAGCACGAAACAAGGCAATGACCTCGATATGGACTAAATATCTAGATATTACCATATCTGCATTGCAGTTTTTCTGTTTATCTGTGAAAATGATTTTACAATATTGATGCAATTTTTTTTATTTAAAGTAGAATTGCTGCGTAATAAATTGTTAAGACACTGACAAATGCAAATGTTCTCTTTGTCTAGTTGATTTTATTTAACCAATAACAGCCATTTTAAAGTTGCTTCACTTTATTTCTGTGTATGGATGGACAGTACACTAATATTATGTGGTGATGTGTCAAAAGTAAATTTTAACATGCCCCTCTCACTTTTTTAAAATAATCAACAATATAATTTTCCTAACAGTAAAACGTTTTGCATATTTCTTTGTTCAATATTTATAATCATTGATAATATGACAAAGAAAATGGATGGGTAATAAATCCCTACTAATATTATAAATACGAAAGTAACTATGTCTGCTTTCACCCCTAAACCACTAAAAGAATTTTTATGAAATTTAGTATGATATAAAATAAATGCGAAAGTTTGTGAGTATGGATGTATGTTTGCTCCTCTTTTACGAAAAAACTACAAAACCGATTGCGATAAATTTATTTTGGAATATAGGTAGCTGTAGCGGTAGCTGCCTGAAATAACACATAGGCTGCTTTTCATCCCGATCGCGTAAGTATTGTTTCCGCGGGTGAAACCGCGAGGCGCAGTTAGTACATTATTAGATCGTATTGTTATGTTTATAATAATAATTATGTAGTAAGAATTATATTTATAGAAAGAGCAATGGTCAATTTGCCATCTGTGTGGTTGGTTGCCTTATCTATCACCAATGTGCCTTATAGATAACCGTTAAAACATTAAGTTCCAAAGAAATAATAAAAATTGTAATACAACTCCCAAAAAAGGATCTGAAAGTGGGCAAAGAAAGAAAGACAAGTTTCTGTTGGACCTCAAGGATCACTTAAAAATGTCTGTACATTTTTAAGTGATCCTTGAGGTCCAACGAGGGTCTTATAAGCTAGGTAACTCTATTGCCTGTTCCAATGCAACTCCCTACACAAGGGAAGCTTTTTTGGTTATAAGAGCACCTCTGTTATTCTTATTGGACTTATAAGATAACTATAGGTCAGATAGCTGCTTAATTCGTTGCTATGTCTTCTTATTGTCATAAGAATTAGAAAAAAAAGCATTCAATTGACAAAACATGAACAATGGTGTACATTGTTATCATAGGCACTGACACAAATTATCATTATTTGGAAAATTATCAATGGTGTATCATATCAATGTATGTATAAAAAGGTGAAATTAACTGAAATAGGAAAAGCTATAGAAACTCACAGTACCAAAAATAAAGTTGGTAACAAAGATACTAAATCAAGGCCAAGAGATATGATAATATATTATGCAATAAAACAAACTGAACAGATGTTTTCTTCAACAGATTAAAAGGGCAATAGGCTTAAAAATAATTCAAATGGTCACTATTCTAATAGGTTTCTACTGTTTTATTTTTCATTCTTTTAAGTTTAGATGACCTTCGAAAACACACTAAAAGTACATCAGAAACAATCAGTGCCAAAGTACCTATTTTATGTAATGGCATAAACACATGGATTAATATGTAATTGGTTATGGACTCTATTTAGATGGAACGGGCTGAATTTGGCACTTGTTGGTTCTAAACAAATTAGTTGAATCTTATTTATAGAACTGCTTTCTATTGATTTTCGTGTTTAGCAATCTTAATATCTACTCAAAGGAGAACTTCAAAAATGCCACTAGATTTCTTTACTAATATTATAAAGTGGTAAAGTTTGTTTGTTTTTAAGGACATAGGTGAGAGCTATTAAATATTTTACAGGATGTGAAAAGGAAATAATTCTCATTATTTACACATTGTTATTGTGTAAAATCAATCACATTATCACAATCTAACTCTAACTCAGTAGCAAACTAAAAAGTAGCTAGTGATTCAAATGTTTTGGGGTCATCTCCAGTGCGAGTTGACAAGCCAAAATAGAATGGTCACCGGCACCGCTAAATATAGGTGAAGTAGGTTGTGAAAATCATTTAGGAAGTCTAGCTGAACAATTGTCTTGGAATGTTGCTTCATAACAAATCACCTAGTTTTGTATACAATTAGGATTGTTCTGATTTTTGGTCTATTATTCATTTATATATTTATATTTAGTCTATTTGTGACCTGTGTAAGAATCTTGTTAGCTATATAGGTAATCAAAGGTCATAATATAATTGTTAGTCTATGGATGTGATCCAAGGTAGTCCAGCTTATTTATTGTGGTACTAGTTTTTTATTTAGTTAATGTATTGCATACCTATAAAGAAATCTAAAATGTTGATTCTAAATGCAAAGGTTATTGAACAGCAGAAGGTCATTGGCTCTATGATTAATGGGTGTATGAAACAAAATTTTTCCCTTTAAAGAGATAGTGTAAATATACACTTAAAATTTTCACACACTCAACATGTAACCAGGATAAGTACCATCACAAAGACAAAGTCAATAAATCAAGCATTGAATAGGACAACTGAGATCACATTGAATAGTTTTAGGTGAGGAGTTGAAACTCATGTTCTTTAAGGTCAATGCGGTGAAGATAAGGGGTTCTACTTTACAATGATCCTGTCTGTTACAAACTACCAACGTTTTGTTTAATTGAGAATATATAGGGGATAGGAGAAAAGAAATTTCGAGACATATTGCTGTAAAATCTGATATGCTATATGAACATAGCTGAAGTGTCAAGAAATAATTATGGTGAATAACACAATAAAATCCTGTGTCTATATAATAAATGAATATGATTTAATTATCACATACCTGCTTGTAACTCTGCCAAAGTTTCAGCCAGAGTTCTGGTCAAAGATCCCCACTCAGACAACTGCCCGGTAATAGGAGGAAGATCCAACTCCCTGCCTTCCTTCTCACCGTCTTCCGGCTTCATCTTCAGTTTACCACCGGGTAATGTGAACCTCTCACCAGGACTGGACATTTCTTGAAGCACTTGGAGTAGGTAAGGTGTTTGCACTAAGCATTGCATGACAGAGTTGAAGAAGCAAGTGTTTCCTAAGTTAGACAACCCTCGGACCCTGTTCTGACCCCATAGGGATTTGTCCTTCGCTTTAGTTGGATTGGTTATTTCTGTTTTGATTAGATCATCTACTGTTGTGACTTCTATCTTAGATTCATACGGTAACTCAATAGGGGGTAGGGATTTAGGGTTTCCACCGGCCGCAGCGGCCGCGGCCTGCTTTTTAAGATATTCCACACATTCATGGAGTTTCTTAGCACTGGCTGTGGTGACTTCGTTATTGCAGCTGTAACAATAAACTTCCCAGGTGGTGGTGTTGGTGCAGAGTGCATGGCAGTCCGAGTGAGGGGTGTTGAAGTGGTTGAGGGCATGTTTGTTACGCGCGCGCCCGCACAGCTGAGAGCCGCATCGAAGACACATCCACAACGTAAGGTCCTCCTCGAAATCAGGGTCGGAGACTTCATTTTTGGTGGATTTGTTACAGTCCGCACACTCCTTATCGAACCCTCCGATTTTCAGAGTCTTCTTGAGGCGTGTGAGGTCGACTGCTTTAGCGACGTGAGGACATGCGGATTTTACGCTCTCGTCGCAGGATTCAGTCGATTCGTCCCCGTTCTCCCCGGGGTCGTTTTGTCTCTTTTTCTTAACCATTGTCGTGTTGAATCAGCGCAACCGTCTGCAATACGTAACGGGATACATGTGGTAAGAATAACTTCGCGAACACAAAAAGAGAAAAATGTCAAATCTGTGTCGATAGCCATTGCACGCGTGACAACGCACATTCAGCGAATTTACGAAGAGGGAAACGTGTAACGTTGCCAAAAGACTATAAATTAAATATTAATCTACTTACTATCACACAAGATGCGATAAAACAGTGCTTAGAAAGTCGAAATTACAAAAATCTTTTTTCTGATTTTTCCGTCTGTCACAAAAGTAAACCACGACCACAGAACATAATACTCAAGAGAAGAACGACAACTTCATACATTTGAAATGCATACACGGAGCACACTAGCGCTCCACTTAATGCCAAATGTACTATTCTGTAGCGCGGCAGATTCAAATTCTGTAGCGCGGCAGATTCAATTAATAGAATCGAATTGACTTTTCATTATAAGGCATAGAAATATAGAATTTTCGTTTACTACAACAGTAAACGAAAATTCTATATTTCTATGCCTTATAATGTTTTTATAAAAGTAAGTTTGGCTGTTTAGAACCTCCAGGTTATAATCCTAGCCTACCTACCTATAAACATAACCTCCTTTGGCAATCGGGTAAAGTTCAAAGTGAAAACAGTTAACGAAAATTCTTATGCCTTAAATTCAAAATAGGTACTTAAAAACGGATAGTAAATAAAACAGAATTTTAAACGTTCTATCACATCTATTTATTTTGTTCTTCAAAGATTTCATTTCATTTCAAAAGTCATTTTCGCACAGGAAGAGTCACTAGCCGAAAATCACAAATAGCGTAAATTTCGCATTGAAGTCTCTATCTCACAAATTTTTGAGGGCACTGGAAGCACACCGAAAACTAAAATGTTAGTTTCACACTAATTGAGTCCTATGAAAACTATCAGACAGAAAATTAGAGAAAATAACGAATTTACCGACACCAAGTCAAGTAAAGTAAACAAAACAAACAACCACAGAGTACTTTGCTACCACCATAAACCAGCCAGTGTTGCCATTTCATAGAACCATATTCTAACAAATCTTTTCTTAATAAATTATAAAACAATTGCTTATTTCATTAAAATTTGTAGTTTTAGTCTACAAATAATCGAAATCAATGTGAAATCAGTGTTTAAACAATTTTTACTCTATTTTTAGGTAGTAAAATGCTATTTTCGGTTGTCTTTCAATAATAAAACCTTCCAAAATGGTAGCTACGTTTTGAGTCTTGCCTGATCCTGCTATCCTTTTCTTTTGTAGAGCGTTGTCCTCTTTTGGTATATTATGCCAGTGCTTGCATTGGTTCTCTAATAAGCTGACCCCCCCTGACCACGACTGGCAGACATATTGACATGACAATGCTGCCAACTTTGCCAAAAAAATTGCAAGATTATTGTTGCAAAATCCGGTATCGAAGACAGAAATCGATGTAAATAATCGGAAGGATCCGAAACGATTAAATAAAAATGTCGAGTTGCTATCAGAATAGTCCCCCTCCAACAGCGCCATCTCGTGTCGAGTAGTAAAACTAAAATTTTGAAACGTCAACATGTCAGTCACCATCATCCGATTGTCGTGAATCGTGATAGAATTTTTAATCAAATCGTGAATTTTCAGTGATTTCTTCTAAAATTACCTCTAATTTGATATAATTTGCGTGTGAAATTAAGCTGTAGTGTTTACTATGTATAACGTGGTTCAAATATGTAGTAGCTAAATAAGAAACCAAAGTATATAACAATTGAAGTGGTTGTTGTCGCAGGAATATTGCGAATTAAATTGTGAAAATGTCGCTGCCCGGGAATGGTATCTTTGTGGTGCAGGGCGAGATGAATATCCTCGTCACTGCGATGCGGAGAAGCACCAGATGGGGTTCCCATTCATTCCTGAATGAAGAATATGATGTTCTGATGAGAACCTTCCAGGATCTGAAGACTATTCTGAACCAAGTGGATGACCTGAAGCTTCTTGATCCTGCTACGTACCTGGGTCCCTTTCTAGAAGTCATCAGGAGCAAGGAGACCACTGGTCCTGTCACCAGTCTAGCTCTTTCTGCCATACACAAGTTTTTATCATATGGACTCATAGGTAAACTATTACTCCCTCTTCTTACTATATTACTCATTAAGCAATTGCTTCTATTAATTTGTATTGTGACAATGAGTAAAAATACTATTAATAATGTACTAAATACTAGTAAAAACAATTAAAATTGTACAATAGAATGCAAATTTCAGAATGAAATATTAATTATTAAAATAATCTGCTGACTGATTGTTAGTTAATTGATATCAAAAGTTTATCAGTAAAATAACATAATTTTATTTCCTCTGCAATGCCAGCATTGAGGCCTCCCGAGCAAGGAGTAGGTGCGCCATGTATGTACTCTCATATCAGTGCATTTCTTTTCATCACCATCCTGAATCTCTCTCACTAGATGTTTGTCTCACTGTTTTATTTCCATTTCTCGGTATAGTTCTATCTCTTTTTTGCATTGTTGTTTTATGAATAAAAGAAGCCTTTGCCTAGAAGTGGGATGAAATAGGTTAAAAAAACAATAGAATGCCTAAAATGTTCACTTACTATTTAAGGGCTCCCACACAAAACCGCGACGTCGCGTCGCATTGTCAAAATCTGCGATATCGCGCGAATTCGCACGATGGCATCGCAAGAATTTGCGATCTGCTTCGCATCGCACATTCCTACATCGCCCTACTAAACGGCTTGTCGCACAAATTCGCGCGACGTCGCATCGCGTCGCATCGCAGAAACTTGCGATGCGAATTTCTGCGATGCGAGCTCGCATCGCGTCGCATCGCGGATTTGTGTGGGAGCACTAAAGGTCACTTATTATCTTTTTCCTCACGTCTGTGCTTTCACTTATTTAGAAATTCCAAAATCATTTGCTTAGATAATGTTGCTGTATTGTTTGTGATGCAAATCATTCACAACACCCATTATTTCACAATACTCGCATCCTTTGAGTGAAAACTATGACTAATAAAAAAAAGAAGATGAAGCTGAAATAACTTAATTTAAATTTCAAATTAAATAATGAAATAACTTAAAGTAATGCTTATTTAACGTGAATGATGTTAAATTAAACCCTAACTCAAATTGAGGGTAATTCTCAATTTTAGAAAAATAAATCTGATGTGTGCTTAAACTCAAGTCTGAGTCTGTATTCTAATTTGTTCCTTTTATGCTATTGTTAAAATAAAACAATTAATATAAACAACAACAAGCTTATGAAGGCCGATGCCCACCGGTGGGCAAAGTCAGGCTGTGGATGATGATGATAATGAATCCCTAAAAACAGTAGAAAATTGAATACTTTCAGATCCAACACATCCAAGTGTACCGGCCACAGTGGAGGATATAGCTGAAGCTGTAACTCACGCTAGATTCGTTGGCACTGACCATTCTTCTGATGGAGTCGTCCTTATGAAAATATTGCAAGTAAGTGTTAGCAGATATATTGTAATTAAATATCGTTTGTTTGTTCGTTTGTATGAGCAAGTGGCCAAAAAATATAAAAATAATGAATGAATGAATGAAAATACTTTGTTGTACACTTACAAGTTACCTAAACTTTTTTACCAATTACCTAAAAGTGTAAAAATGTTTTTTATTCAGTAAAAAATATACAGAGTGCACAATAATAATATGTTTTTTATACCTATGAGAAAATTTTGTATGTATAATAATTCTAGAAGTTTGTATAATAATTCTTATTGGAAAATATGTGTTTTTTATGAATGGAAAGAGCTCTTGTTCCTATATGATTTGGTATACCTAATGGTGGTTATGTATAGATCATTTCATATGCAATATCTAATTTTTTAGGTTCTCCGCACACTAATGCTAAGTCCCGAAGGTGTGATGCTGACGGACGAGAGTGTATGCGAGATAATGCTCAGCTGTTTCAGAATATGCTTCGAAACGAGGCTCACAGGTAAAGGTAACGAAAACATTGATTAGGCTTTTGGGTTGACTAACATAAGGTTGCGTTTCCATCAAACATTACTGATACAAAGAGCGATGTGAGCAATGTTTTTCAAGAACCAATAGAATCCCTCCATTTATCTAGACTCGAAAAATAAAGCGATCCTATTGGTTCTTGACAAACACGTTTCTCGCAACGCTTTCCACTCATCTTGGTAGAAACTTGTTGCTGCCGATGTTTACCACTGGCTTTGATTGAATATCATTTGGGGTTCAGACTAACCCATTCATCCATAACTAACCATTTAAAGATACTATTGGGTTAACCATCTCACGTGACTACAGTTGTAATTAACTGTCCGTAATTTAAAGAGACTAACGAAGTAAAGAAACTTTGAGATATTTTATTACAAGTACCGACTTAGTTACAATACAACAACAAGTTAAGTACATAAAAGATATAATTTAAACTTTCGCGGTCTTTAGACATCATTAATATGAAATTACGGGACTTTATAACATATTTACCTTATTATTTTATTTCCCGACGTTTCAAGTGCGTTACAGCAGAGCTGTAATAAGGGTATTTATTTAGTATTATTTATATATATACGTATTTAGTATTTTTTAGTATTTAAGTATTTATTAAACAAAACTTACAACTATTATTACAGGTGATAAAGTCCCGTAATTTCATGTAACTTATTTCTAATCTAGGGTCTTACATCATACAGTATACAGTATACTTACTAGTTCGGTGGCTAGTGAATAACCAAAGTGCTAAAGCTCGTTGACTGGTGTTTGGCATTCCTTAGTCTTGCGGTTGTCTGGAAGAAATCGCCATGAGCGACAAGACCGCCGATTGAAGGATACTGTACCTAACTGTAAGGCCCATATTATATTTGTGTCAACTGTGTCCTCAATAAAGATATTTGATTGATTGATCATCTCCTCAGAGCTACTCCGTCGTCACGCGGAGCAATGTCTGCGCGACATGACGCAGCTGGTGTTCATGCGTCTGGCGCAGTTCCCAGCGCATGACGCGCCACCGTGCGCCGCGCTCTCGCTCAAGCGACGCGACAAACTCACCAAGCGACGCAGCCTCACTGCACTCAACAGTGAGTATTTATATCCATCTATCCATCCATCCATACATCCATCCATCCATCCATCCATACTTAATATTATAAATGGGGAAGTGTGTGTGTCTGTCTGTCTGTTTGTTCGTCTTTCATGGCAAAAGGGAGCGACGCGGCGACGTATTGACGTGCTTTTTTAAAATGGTGATAGTTGAAGGGATGGCGAGTAACATAGGCTACTTTTTATCCCGATATTCCCGCGGGAACGGGACTTACGCGGGTGAAATCGCGGGGCGCAGCTAGTTTATTATATTTACTAGCTGCGCCCCTCGGTTTCACCCGCGTAAGTCCCGTTCCAGCGGGGATATCGGGATAAAAAGTTGCCTATGCGTTAATCCACGGTATCACCTGTCTACATACCAAATTGTAACCAAATCGGTCCAGTCGGGAATTGCACTTCGAGTATTGCACGAATGTTTTCACACTGTGAGTTGTTTGATTTGATGTTTGCACAATTGGCCATAGTCCAAAAAAATCGATAGGTACCTATAAAAATTATATAGGTACTTACATACAATTAATTCGAACTACATATGAATACATGAACGTTTGCTCTCTTCATTAAAATATACTGCATGACAGAGTATGTACTTATCCTTGTTAATTCTTATATTCGAAACTAGATGTCGCTACTAGAAAGATTAGAACGCGCTATCGTTGTGTTTTGTCCACACAACGACTTCTATACAATTTAACCCACTTCAATAAAAGGGTGTTTGCCGCTTCGATGGCACGCGGGCCGGCGCTAGTCGTCGGATCGCGGGGTATGGCTATCAAGACATACTCAACACGTTATTTTTGGAGCAGAGAGGCTGTTGGCTACCTCATGTACCGGCGTCTCCTCTTATGACTATGACAAACAATAGAATTTAAGTGTGTTTTTGAGCACGTAGAATAGTTGTGGTGTGGGTGGAGGTAAGCTACAGATACACATGCTCGAAAGTAGCACACTATACTAAGCATGCTTGACAGCATGCTAATATTATATGCATAGCATATAAGCATGCTATTTTCAAGCAAGGCCCAATACACACGCGCTACTTGATAGCATTTGCTCAAAAATAGCATGCTTTCGTGCTACTTTCGAGCATGTGTATCTGTAGCTTTAAGCCCGGAATACACATGCTACTAAAAAGCATGCTTATTTGGTACTAGATAGTATGCTCATGTCAAAATAATTTCATTTCATATATTCACAAGCATGCTCTTTTCGTATACACGTGCTCATTGTATGCTACTAAGTAGCATCTGCTCAATACTAGCATGCTTTCGTGCTACTTTCGAGCATGTGTATCTGTAGCTTAAAACCAATTTCAACTGTAGGTACTGTAATTGTAACTGTAGGTTGCGTTGCGCCACGTAAAAAGAACGCTGATTGGAAAAGCTGCGCAGTAGGCGATTTTAAAGAATCTTAGGTGGGATTGGTGGAGGGGTGACGCGGCGCACTTCACACCATTGATGTATCGCGTGCTATTGGTTCGTGAGCGAGTGACCCCCCACCAAACATACCCCCTCCCGTTCCCCTCATCCTCACGCTAAAAGTACATTATTAATTCAGGTACGACATCATTGGACGGTAAATCGTCAACTGAGCGTGTTTCCTCGCCGCCTGTTGAGACTGAAGTGGAAACAGACAGCAAAGCTGAAAGCTTAAGACACAGGTGAGAGTCTGCTTTGATTAGAGTCTTGTTACGAGTTATTCATGACAAATTATATTAGCAATTAAAAAAATAGACAAATAAGGCGATAAAATCTATTTAAGTACTTAAAAGTATTTATTATTTTATTATTATAACTAAGAGCGTCCCATTGCAGGGCTTGAGACCTCCCTTTCTTCTCTCCAGTTATCTCTATTTTAAGCCACAGTAAATTTTATTTTTCCGAGAGAATTTTAAAAGGATAAAGCTATAGTTAATCGGCTAACTATTCTACATTTCTTGAATCGAGCTAATAGGAACAAAAATAAACGCACGTGATTGGTCGTCGAAAATAATTGTATTTCTCGTAATTGGCTAGATTGTCAAATTAATTGTCAATTGTCAAATCTAGCCAATCCAATGAATTTCGACGACCAATCACGTGAGATTATTTTTCTTCCCATTAGTTCGCTTCAAGAAATGAAGTATAAGCTAGTACTAACAAAATGAGAATTGTGATCTGAAAGTAAAAAAAAAACTACAAATAAATATATAGAAAAATATTCCAGCCAAGACAAGAACCTACTAAACGAGGCCGAGATCACCATAGAGCCGGTAGAGACTCCGGTAGCTAAGGGCCACGCCCGACATTCCTCCATGGACCTGGCAGGAGGGAATACTTCCATCTCGCAGCTGTTGGAGAAATGTGTGGCCGCGGACGAGCCAAGCGAGCCCGCACCTACAGGTCTGTACTTCTAGAACCTTCTAAAGTATGCAGAGTTTACTGAGCGAGGCTTGTACTTCTAGAATCTTCTAGCTAGACATTCCTCCATGGATCTTGCAGGAGGGAATACTTCCATCTCGCAGCTGTTGGAGAAATGTGTGGCTGCGGACGAGCCAAGCGAGCCCGCACCTACAGGTCTGTACTTCTATAACCTTCTAAAGAATGCAGAGATTACTGAGTGAGGCTTGTACTTCTAGAACCTTATAGCTAGACATAACTCCATGGATCTAGCAAGAGGCAATTCTTCTCTCGCACGCAGCTGCTGGAGAAATGTGTGGCTGCGGACGAGCCAAGCGAGCCCGCACCTACAGGTCTGTACTTCTATAACCTTCTAAAGAATGCAGAGATTACTGAGTGAGGCTTGTACTTCTAGAACCTTATAGCTAGACATAACTCCATGGATCTAGCAAGAGGCAATTCTTCTCTCGCACGCAGCTGCTGGAGAAATGTGTGGCTGCAGACGAGCCACGCGAGCCCAAACCCTGTTATTTTTGATTTGCAACAATTTGATAAAAGTTAGACAATCCCCACACTGGTTACCATAACACAATCATTAACACATTCAAGGCCCAAGCCCCAGCAGGTACTCGAGCCAGTGCGTCCTGGGCACCCAACGTGATAGTGTTTAAATTGTTTGCTTAGCTTGGGACCAAAATGATGCTGTGTGTAATGTCCAAGGATATTTATTGATTTAAATATACCTTTTGGGTATATCCGCTGCACTGCATCTAATAGTATATGTATCTTCAGAATAGTAATTTTGTTATTTACCTTTTTTTTTTTTTATTTTTTACCTTCAGAGGAATCATCAGAACAGGACGGCGTAGCAGACAGCAAGCCCGAGCCGGCAGCGGAGCCCGAGGAGTATGTGAACCACCGCGGCATCCGCTTCCGGCAGGATTCAATACAGCTGCAGCCGTACGGACTGGTCTGTGTTAGGGAACTATTCAGGTATGTTACCAGTAGCTTTAATAGTGAAACAATACTACGGTATTTATTTTAAGAAGGCGTTAAGCCATGACGGGGGTCTTTTAAGGTAGCCGTTCGAGCTGAGCGTCACAAACGCAGCGTCTATAGCGTCACCAACATCGCGGTCACATTGACATCTGTCAACGCGGTCACAGCGGCACTGTGACGTCACTGACGCCGCGACAGTGACGCTGCGCTCGAATGACGTTCCCTAGAATTTCATACATTTGCATAGAACATCTATCTGTCGCACTGTCGCGGCGTCACAGCCGCGGCGCCAATGACGCCATAGACGCTCAGTTCGAACGGCTACCTAGGCGGTCAAAAAACTCCATCACTAAAGTTGACCACTTGCTCATTCGAACAGGTGTAGGGAATCGCGTTGGAACAGGCAATAGAATCCCATAGTTTTAAGAACGTGACGTGTCTAAGTGGTCGTTAATATGACTTTATTGAATAAATATATTTTGACTTTTGACTTTTGAACGCCTCGCGATCAGAAGCCTTATTTCCAAACGGCCTAGAAAGTAAAATGTCTTATCTGCAGACAACCTTTTTAGGTTTAGAAAACGGTCTGTTAACTGTTTGTTTGTCCTGTTTAGATGAACGCGTGTTGCATTAGAATCCCGTGCAAAGTCGCGACAGGCTAGTGATGTGCCGTTGTTTCCAGGTTCCTAATCTCGCTGCCAGTGATGTACTGTTGTTCCCAGGTTCCTTATATCCCTGTCGAACCCACTGGAAGCTCAGAATACATCAGCGATGGTCCACCTTGGACTGGCGCTGACCGGCACCGCGCTGGAGGTGGCGGGGGACACGCTGCCCGCGCGCCCCCACCTGCTGGCGCTCGTGAGGGATCCACTGGCACGGAACCTGCTCACTGTGAGTCTACTTGTTGTTGTTTACTGATGGTACACCTCCATGGTCCACCTGGGGCCGCTGTCTTTCCTGTGGATATGGCCTGCTAAGCTGAGAGGTTCAGGTGCTGGGCAAGCCTCCATCACAATCAACAAAGTCCCAGGCTACGGTGTCCCGCTAATGCTCAATTTCTATAATCAACGTACGGATGTCCGTAGGATAATTACCATAGCAACTTTGTTTTTACAACACAAAATGTATGAAACTTTCTGACAGATAACAACGCTGCTATGGCGAAAGTCCTACGGCCATCCGTAAGTTGGCTATAGGAACCGGGGGTCAGTCAGCCCTACACATATTGACCTTAGTCTTTCCTGTTGATAGGCCGACCTTAAAATTCAATTATTATTGTTACAGCTACTAAGTACAGAGCGAATATCGATCTTCGCCCTCGACCTACAAGTATCCTTCCTGCTCTTCGAAGCCATGCGTTTCCACCTCAAGTACCAAATGGAAGCATTCTTCAAGAAAATCATCGACATCATATCAGCTGACACCAGCAAAGCGATATACGAACTTAAAGAAATTCACCATCTTGCTTTAGAAAGTCTAATCCAATTCTTTAGAATACCCGGATTATGTACTGAGTTGTATTTAAACTATGATTGTGATGTGTATTGTATGAATGTATTTGAGGAAGTAACAAAATTGCTGTCTAAGAATGTTGTGTCTTCGACCGCGTATGAAATACATCAGTTGTCGTTAGAAGCGTTGTTGACTATATTGGAAGCGATTGAGTTGGGGGTGAATGCTAGCAAGGATAAGACCGAGACAGATGCTGTGGCGGTCGTGGAAGACAGAGAGGAGAAATATGGGAGGGGCGGACATGTTACTTTGGAGTTAGGTGAGTTTTGTTAATATAATTTTCCGATTATAATATTAGTATTTTTATCCTAAACTGTAAGTCGTGTTGGCCGAGTGGATTGTCTCTTTCAGATCTCTTTAGTAATTTTAGATCATTGTTGAATATGTATGGGGTAGTTGCAAGCCAATCGACGCTATTAAAAAGTTAACTGGTTTCCTTCGATGTTTTAATTAACAAAGCTCGTGTTGAAGCGCATTTAGATTTATCGAAACGAAAAGTCCAAGTCCGAACCCACGACCTTCGGCTCGAAAGTTGTCTAATCCACTTGACTAACACGTCTCAAGCAGAAACATTCCTAATTTTAAGATGTATTCTTATATTCGAATTCATGTATTGAAATGTAACCTCTATTCCCAGGCGGTATGGACGATAGTTCCGTAGTGAGTGACCACGTGACCCACGACATCAGTCACTACATATCAAGCTCGCGTCAAGCACGCCACAAGCCCAGCGCTAATATGCCCACTGAGGCTGAACTTGATAATATCAAGAATATGAAGAAGGTAAATATATTTTAAAGTAAGTAAAGAAGACCTGGATACAAAAGGCCCAAAGCAGAAGTGTTTGGAAGGAGGCTTAAGCCCAGCAGTGGGTTTTAACAGGCTGAGAATGATGATGATGATGAAGTAACGGTTAAAACGGTAACGGTTGAAAGGGATACAGGGTGAATTTTTGAGACGGGACATAATACCTCAATCGTTATAGTTACAGGAAATGGTTTAAGGAGACCATTCATAATTTTTAAGATACTTTAAATTGCATTTACAGATTTTGAAATAATTTATTTTTCCAAAATTTGTGAATCAATCACCAAAATGCTAATTTTACACAAAAGCGTTTTTTGATGCCTATCGACCCTGTAATAGGTATCAAAAAGACCCTGTATCAAAAAAATTTTTAAACAATATTCATTTTATTTATTTTATAATCTATTTATCTCTAGTGGGTGACCCAAGGCACGGAACTATTCAACCAGAAACCAGAGCGCGGTATAGAATTCTTACAAGAGCACGGTGTATTGAAGACCCCTTTGGATCCTCATCAGGTGGCCATGTTTTTACGAGAGAACCCGGATTTGGACAAGAAGATGATTGGTATGTTTCATAAAAATATTTCCTACTTATTATTGACATTACATTGCATAATATATACCTCGATTAAAAAACATCTATACTTTGTTCTTGAAGCGAGCTAATAGGAAGAAAAAATAAACGCACGTGATTGGTCGTCGAAAATAATTGTCTGTCTCATTCATGATAGGCTAGATTGTCAAATCAATTGTCAATTGTTAAATCTAGTCAATCCGAGAATCCGAATAGACAATTATTTAAGATGACCAATCACGTGCGTTTATTTGTTTTCCTATTAGCTCGTTATGTATAAATACCTGAATACCGAAACGCGAAATTTTCTTTAAATGTCGGTATTTGTTATAGGCAGTTCAAAAGGTGGGAGGACGAATTAAAGGAGTTTGCAGGAAAAACATGGATCAGAATTGCTAGAGATAGGGAGAATTGGAAGAAGTTGGAGGAGGCCTTTGCCAAGAAAGGGCAATCAGATAATAGTGCTGAAAATTGTTGATGTCATAGTTAAGATGTAAATGTAATAAAAGGCTAATAAATAAATAAATAAATTTGTTATAGGTGAATACATCTGTAAGCGTTCATCCCGAGGTGAAGAAGACGACGGTCCGAGCGTCCTAGGTGCCTTCGCTGATAGCTTCGAGTACGCAGGTCTGAGAATAGACCAGGCGCTGCGGCTCTATCTCGAGACGTTCAGGTTTTTTTATTTTATTTTATTCGGGAAAATACACTAGCTCACGATAGGGATGAGTGGAGAAAAGGAAGGGAGGCCTTTGCCCTGCAGTGGGACAGTGCAGGCTCTTAATAGTAATAATAATAATTCGGGAAAACAAACAGTTGTACGATATAATATATGGTAAGTTAGTATACTTAAATAGATAATGAGTAAATGTACAACCAACTACGTTATCCACAGGCTGCCCGGTGAAGCGCCGCTCATATTCTTGGTGATGGAGAGGTTCGCTGAGAGGTGGCATGTGAGTATTGAGTAATGCATGCCATTAAAAACATGATAAAATAAAATAAGCAGTAGCAAGCAGTCCATTAAAAACATAACTTCCGCCTTATTCTCCAAATAACCATGTCTTGACGTGGTACGTTACGGCGTGGTTATTTAGAAAAATACTAAGGATTTCAGAAAACAAAATAGATAACAGGCAATCAATGACCGCGTCAGGTTTTGAAAGTCATCAAGAATCGACCAGCTTGTATGAAAGAAAGAAATACAAAATGTGTTTATTTCTGTAAGACCTCAAGGATCACTTAAAAATGTACAGTCTTATAAGCTAGGTGATTTTGTTGCCTGTTCCAAAACAACCCCCTTCACCAGCAAAGAATCAGGCTAGCTCAAAAAAAGAATCAGACTATAAAAAGAAAAGTCTCATAACCCAGGTTCTTCAGCCATAAAACGTGGTGTAATATGTTCAATTTTGTACTAAAAGTCTTTTGTATGAGGTATGAATAAATAAATTGACTGGGCAATTGTACAAAATAATCTTTTCTTTTATAATCTAATTTATTGTAATATAATTCACAGTCTACAAACGGCGAGCCATTCGCAAACACCGACGCTGCATTCCGTCTCGCGTACGCCGTGATAATGTTGAACATGGATCAACACAACCACAACGCTAAGAAACTGAACGTGCCTATGACTGTCGAGGACTTTGTCAAGAATCTGCGAGGGTGTAATGGCTCGGGCGATTTCGAACAAGCTATGTTGGAGCAAGTCTTCCATGCTATTAAGTAAGTGTGTCTACTAGCTATGTTATTAGACGACGACTAGCTATATGGGACGAGATGACGCTGTGTGAAATGTCCAAAAATATTTATTTATTTATTATTTATTAGATAATGATGAAGCATGCAAGATTTTGATTAAGAACCAATTTTCTTGACAAAATATATTTTTGAAAGATTATTATCATTTGCTTCATATTTAAGGTAGCAACATATTTCTGGTCTTCTTTTGTCAAAAAACTAAGAGTTACTTATTTGTTTAATGTGCCACGTTAAAGAACGATAAAGGGAACGGGAGGGGGTATGTTTGCTGTCGGGTCACTCGCTCACGAACCAATAGCACGCGCTAAATCAATGGTGTGAAGTGCGCCGCGTCACCCCTCCACCAATCGGACCTAAGATTCCTCATAATCGCCCACTGCACAGCTTTTCCCCTCAGCGTTCTTACATCTATACAGTCCAGCAAGTATAACTTGGCGCGGCTGTTCGCCACTGTGCTCAATACCAGACAGAAATTGACGAATCGAAATCGAGACTTGCAATTGTCAACATGAATTTTCAATGAATTTTCAAGATGGCTGCTTTAGTTCCTCAAAACGCCACCGCCAACTTATACTGGTGGCACTGTACCTTGAATTTTTTTGTTTTTTTTTTTATTTCTTCATCTTATCCCCAGGAGCGAGGAGATGGTAATGCCCGCCGAGAGAGTAGGTCCAGTCCGCGACGCGTACCTATGGAGGGTGTTACAACGTCGCGGGGTCACTGCCCCCGGCCGCTACCTCATCCAGCCGGCGCAGCATCATCTACACGCACGACTGTTCGCACGAGCCTGCCCCCCTGTTGTGAGTACATACCCTCATAGTGTATATGTTACTACAACGTCGCGGGGTCACTGCCCCCGGCCGCTACCTCATCCAGCCGGCGCAGCATCATCTACACGCACGACTGTTCGCACGAGCCTGCCCCCCTGTTGTGAGTACATACATACTATTATACTATTATTATAAAGATAAGATATTAATAAAGATCGTGCCTCCCTATAGCTTGTTTGCTCGTGCCTCGCTCTCGCTTGCACGCTCTGCTCAGACAGCGTGACGATTCGTGCGTGCCAACCGCGTTCATCGATTTATAAGACGTCTTATCACGTCAAAAATGATCGAATAAAAATTACACAAACCTATTTTATAACTCAATTTGTTTTCTACAGGTATCAGCATTATCAGCAGCTTTCGAACGCGCCGCCCCGCCGACAATAGAAGAAGTAGAACGCGGCGATACAAGAGACAGTCCAGCGTTAACAGCGCTGCAGGGCCTGGAACGAGCTGCAGCGCTGACAGCGCGTTTGCCGACCGATGCGCTAACACTTGACTCTTTGACGCTGACGCTGTGCAAGTTTACCGGTTTATTAGCGCCGCCACACGTCGCTTACATCGCTATAGGTATGTGATATAGTAGCTAAAGTTCAGCGTTAACAGCGCTGAAGGGTTTAGAACAACTTGCAGCGCTGACAGCGCGTTTAACAACAGATTTACTTGTTCCCTTTGTAATCGTTTTTTCCTGAGATTTCAACTGTTTTCAATCTAACTCTAAACGGCAGCGCATTTCTGACAACGACAGATCGGCGACTAGACACAACGACAAGTATTTATTTATTAAAAAAGACTATTATTTATTTATTGTCTTGTCTATATATGGTCCTGCGCTATCGCTATGGTCGCGGTCCGTTGTATTGTGATTTAAACCACCGCTAAACAAGGTGTCGCCTTGGTTTAGCGTTAGACCATGGTTTTGATAGACCCTGGTTTATGATGGCTCTAATACATTACCCTTGCTACTAAACATTGTTGTATGTATCATAATAATGTGTATATTACAGGTGTGTCGCTCGGCCAATCAACGAAGGCGCAGGCTGCGCTGCGCCGCGCATGCGCAGTGGCTGCGAGACACGCGCACGCACTCAGAACCGCCTGGAGGCACATACTGGAGATTGTGAACACGCTGTATATAGGACTACTGCTGCCCAAGGTATGTGCCAATACATTGGAGCTATATAGCAGGGGTGGCCATCTATGAGACCCATGATCGAAACCCCAGTAAAAAATCAAAACCAGTTAAATAGGTACTTCTTCAAATAGTAGATAAATCTCAGCATACAAAACGACTCAACTTAATTTTGTTTAGATAAAAATAAAGTGGTCCTTCGTTTAGCTTAGGGTTTGCTATTCGCAATTAACTTGCTCACGACCTGGTAACGAATAGGTACTGAAAACTCTTGAAAATTCTGAAAAAGTGACTACCATTTCAATTAGGATGGATTAGAAGAGGGTATTCTTATTCTATTTCACATTGTAATAAATCAATAAATGTTATGTATAATCATATCTATTGTAAAAATGTGCCTGATGAGTGTGAAACAAAATAAACTATTTTCTATTCTATTCTATTCATTGTATAAACTAAATGACTTTTCCAGACATTAACAGACGTGGAAGACTACCTCTCGCCGACGGGTTGGGTCTCGCTGGCTAGAGAACCGCGGGGCAACGACGCCGGATTACTGTCCAGTATATACTCATACATCGCACTTGGAGAGACAGGTAACATATTCATCCCTCCTCCTCGCGTCGATATCCTCATTACTGAGGGTCGTGATCCCCTGAATCTGTAGTTGTTTTGCTTTTGACAAGCAGTCGGATGCCTAAACACCGCTAGGTGACGCGGCAAAAATCAAACACCAAAAAATAGCCCAAAGAAAAACAAAGTGAATTCAATGTTCGAGATGAGTTACCAGTGTATATACCCAGATACGTTTAATAATGGTATGTTTGTTCGTAGGCATTCGAGCGCCGACGCCACACGAGAAGGCACTGATAGACGCGGCGACGGAATGCGTCGGCAAATGCAATCTCCCCGGTCTGCTTATAACGGAGACCAAGTTCTTGCAAGTCGAGAGTTTGCAGGTAAAAGATAGATAGAAAATGCTTTATTGTCCCATAGAAATTTACAGACAAAAATCAGGAGAAAGTGCTTAAAATTAGTGGTACAATTGGCAGCCTTATCGCTAAAAGCAATTTCTTCCAGACAACCTGGGTTTGGAAAATAATGAGCGAAGTAGCATGTAAAACTAACTACATATATTAAACGTACGTCTAACTTTGTCCGCGTGAAAACCTATTCAAACCTATGCTTTGGATGCTTTTTGGATTTCCCTTAATGGGTAGGAAACTACTTTCGAGTAGCGAATATCTAGCCCTAGTCTAGTCACCGAACTACATAGAAAAGACATGAGCGACATGTGGGTTTTTGTCAAAAGTAATTTCATATTTTCGAGCACATCATATTTTCTGGTAGCCTTTGAAATATATTGTTTTGATCCACAGGAGCTAATAAGAGCTATGATACAAGTAGGAACGCCGCCAGATTCGGAAAGTTTACAACTAAACCCACAACTTGAAGACATCACTATATTCTTCTTGGAACTGCTCGGGCAGACCTTGATACAAAACAGGTAATTATGTCTTGTATTAATGAACTTATTTTGTGACATTAGTTTGTGTTTCAATTTCAATAAAGTGTGTTCCGAACTCATCTAGCAATCTTATCTTATATTGTTATTCTCAATCTCGACCTGTACTGTTATTCATAAAATCCATAAAGCTGGTATAATATGTATACGTAAAATGCAATACGTCACGTAAAAAGAACAGTTTACACACAACGTGTGTTTGCGCATGCGGGTACACTCGCTGACGAACCAATAGCACGCGCGCAATCAATGGTATGAAGTGCGCCTCGTTCAGATATGTTGAATGGACTGTCGGGATGTTTATAGCCTACTCACCTATATCCTGGTAGTTTCATTAGTACACCGTTGCAAACGGACGTGCTGCAAGTCATAACCAAATCGTCTTGTCCCACAGAGACCGTCTATCGACAGTATGGGACGAGGCCGGCCCTCACATGCAGCGCGTGGCCCTCTGGTCTGCCACTCGCAGCCCCGCCTGCCTGACCCGTGCCCTGACTACCCTCCTGCGCACCGCGGCGCGCCTGCTGCGCTGCCACCAGTGTGCGCCGCACGCCTTGCAGCATCTAGCCGTGCTGCTGGCGCTGCCGTACAAGCTGTTCCATCAGCAAGCAGTGGTGGTGAGTGTAGAGAGTAGAGCTATGGTCTGCAGCCTGCCTCACCCCCTGACTACCCTCCTGCGCACCGCGGCGCGCCTGCTGCGCTGCCACCATATGAACTATTCGTGATAACCGTCAACTTCGTAAAAGCCAAAGTTACTTTATGATTATAAGATTTATAGACTTGGAAATCCAAAAGCTTTAATAACAAATAAACATACTTAATAAAAAAACAGAAAGCCACAAGCTAAGCTACAAGCTACTAGCGCCGATAGTCTTTCTAAAATTAATAAATACTATTGGCCCTGTCTCGTCTCTCACAATATAATATTTCCCAGATATCGTGCGGCGTGTACGAGCTAGTGAAGACGTCAGCTCAGAACATCCACTCAGCCGCCGAGTGGGACGTGGTCCTCACGCTGCTGTGCGCCGCCGGCGCGGGGGCCTGGCCCACTCTGCGGGCACAGAGCGCACTGGCCAGCAGTAAGTACTGTCACATACTATCCTATCCTATCCTACTTCCTACTAATATTATAAATGTGAAAGTTTGTGGGAATGTATCTATGTTTGTTATTCTTTCACGCCAAAACGGCTGGACCGACTTAGTTAAAATTTGCTATGTAGATAGGTGATACCCTGGATTGACACTACTTTTTATCCCGATATTCTTTTTTATACCTTTATAATAGCATTATTTAGGATGGTTTAAAATTGTAACATTTTGTTAGTATGGAAGAGTAGCGAAGTTACACCTTTTGACCACCAAACTCTGTTTTCGCTACGAGTTACAGTCGTGATTGTCTTATTTGTTTGTTTCAGCAGCGTCGAGTAGATCGGAAGGTTCTGAAGATGAGAGCGAGAGACGACCAACAAGCGCGTCTTCAGAGAGCGAGCTTTCTCACTCGCCGCAGACGCAGGGGTGGATCATGGTGAGGATATTATTAATTATTATTATATTACAATTAGCCCGTAGTGTCGCAGTTGGTCAAAGGCCTCCCCTTGATCTCTCTAATTATCGCGTTGCTGTGCCATTTGGACCCACGCTGTATTAAAGGCATCAAATAGGTACAGAACAACGCTGGTAGCTGGAAAGGTAGAGAGGTGACGCGGCGCACTTCACACCATTGATGTAGCGCGTGCTATTGGTTCGAGCGAGTGACCCGTGCGCAAACATACCCCCTCCCGTTCTCCTCATCGTTCTTTTTACGTGGCGTAACTTACAACTCTATGCTCGCAGGTGAAGAACGACAGCACTCCCCCCGGTCAAGAGACGGAGTTCTCTGACATTAGGCTCCGTCCACACCGCACGGAGGCGCTCGTGCGGTGCTGCGAGGCGCTGGCATTAGTGGTGCGCGACGTGGCGCACGTCACCCCGCACAACTGCCGCGCCGCCGTGAGGGCCGTGAGGATCTTCGCACGCGCCACGCTGCACGCCGGTGAGTGTAGTCTCTAGTGCGCGACGTGGCGCACGTCACCCCGCACAACTGCCGCGCCGCCGTGAGGGCCGTGAGGATCTTCGCACGCGCCACGCTGCACGCCGGTGAGTGTACTCACCAGCGTCTAATAATAGGAGTTTTTTTTTAAATTCATATGGTTAGACTTTATACAAGGTGTGGGGCATAATGAGTCAATCCATTGCTAGTGATTGGAAGCGTATTGCGACTGATCAGAAAAAGACCATTTTCACCAACCATTTTCAAAAATCCGTGATAATTAAACCCATCCCTAATCACTCTTTGATGAATCACAAATACTACAGGTAATGGGTTTACAACTCAATACGCCACAACCAGTATGAAATTCGTCTTAAAATTCTCAACATTCTGTATAAAGCAAATCTGGCAAAACGTATTAAAGTAAGGATTTAAAATAAACCTGTATAGCTATAATATTGTAATTTCCAGGTAAGAAGTCTAGCAAGTCCAGCGAAGGTCGCAAGTCGCGTCCTAACTCCGCGCGAAGACGCGGCCACGACGAGTCCAGTGATGAAGAGATAGATACCTTAGATCAATATCATATGGTCAGCATACAGGTAATTACACATACAGTGTTACAAAATATGTATGAAAAATCTTACTAACTAATAACTTCTGCAAAATGTGGCATGTATTTAAAACTTTTAAACTAGCATGGTTTTGAACATTATTAACACTTGAAACGAGATTTTTAACATGCATGCGGCATGATAAACTCTTTTAACCGTGATCATGGCGCATGCAACTGTGCCGAAATATCGGGAAACTCATAAATCTACAAATCATGGTAAATATCTCGTTTCAAGTGTTTTATAATGTACCTAAAATGTATTCGGACATCTGTAACTGTTGTGAACCCTAATTTCATTTCGTGGAAATCTATTTTGTTACTATTTTGTAAAACTTATCATTGAATCTTTAAACAGAATCAATTCTACCTTTATAAATGGAAAAATACATATATTTGACAAAATATAAAAATAGCTTTTAATAGGAAAGATTTACTTTTAGACAGTGTTTTGAAAGTTATTTATTGTTGACAGCTCCTAGATCTAATGCACACTCTACACAGTCGCGCAGCGCAAATATTCAAGTGGTGGCGAGACGAGGCCGAACAGGAAGGTAACTTATCTACATCTGTAAACCCCCTTATGCATATTGGACCAGTAAACATATATTAGCTAAGACCGATATTAAATATGTTGCTATCTCTTTTCGTTGCCATAGGAGTAACAAGAAAAAACATTATTTAAACCTTAATAACATTTTCAAATTTTATGAATAAGACCCTAAAACTATAATGTTGTAGGCACTACAGTGTCACATTAAGTGTTGGCAAGATTGACTCCTGACACTGTCATCTAGTATAGATGTAGAGGCCTGAGTATATTTTGATCTATTTGATAAAATTAAACTCCAAAATGTAGTAAGAAAGAAAGAAAGAAATCATCAAATTTTTAAACATATCAAAGGAACATGTTTGATATATTTATTTTCCGTGTAGGTGCAGAAGAATACGACCTATGGGAAGTTGCATGGATGCCGCTACTTCAAGGAATCGCACAGTTTTGTACTGACAGACGAAAACAGGTAATACTACTAATGTTGTCATCCATTTTACAAAACCTAAGTCACATAAGAAGACACACACAGGCTTACACACGCAAAGAAAGATAAATAAGTGTACCTAACTAAAAAAGTAAATTTTATCAGACTACATAACTTTTCTTAAACCCTTCAGTCAGTATGATGTCATTCATGTTTTCTGAAATTAATAAATAAATTTGCCTGTGACTTCAGTAACCTGAACTAATAAGCCAATTACTACATTTTTATGTTTCGTTTCTCTTTATTATTAGCTCACAGGCGCCAATATGAAATAATAAATAATATTTTCTACCATTATTTGACCATATTACTTGCAGGTAGCAAACAGTGCGATAGCGTACCTCCAACGAGCCCTACTCGCGCCCGGCTTGTCCTGCATGGGGGGAGGCAGCTGGGAGGCTTGCTTCCACACCGTGCTGTTCCCACTGCTGGACCAGCTGCCTCGCAGGGCTGACGCCACGGCCCGCGCCAACACTATCATGTGCAAGGTAACATCACTAACAGCGAGCCCTACTCGCGCCCGGCTTGTCCTGCATGGGGGGAGGCAGCTGGGAGGCTTGCTTCCACACCGTGCTGTTCCCACTGCTGGACCAGCTGCCTCGCAGGGCTGACGCCACGGCCCGCGCCAACACTATCATGTGCAAGGTAACATCACTAACAGCGAGCCCTCCTAGCGCCCGGCTTGTCCTGCATGGGGGGAGGCAGCTGGGAGGCTTGCTTCCACACCGTGCTGTTCCCACTGCTGGACCAGCTGCCTCGCAGGGCTGACGCCACGGCCCGCGCCAACACTATCATGTGCAAGGTAACATCACTAACAGCGAGCCCTCCTAGCGCCCGGCTTGTCCTGCATGGGGGGAGGCAGCTGGGAGGCTTGCTTCCACACCGTGCTGTTCCCACTGCTGGACCAGCTGCCTCGCAGGGCTGACGCCACGGCCCGCGCCAACACTATCATGTGCAAGGTAACATCACTAACAGCGAGCCCTCCTAGCGCCCGGCTTGTCCTGCATGGGGGGAGGCAGCTGGGAGGCTTGCTTCCACACCGTGCTGTTCCCACTGCTGGACCAGCTGCCTCGCAGGGCTGACGCCACGGCCCGCGCCAACACTATCATGTGCAAGGTAACATCACTAACAGCGAGCCCTCCTAGCGCCCGGCTTGTCCTGCATGGGGGGAGGCAGCTGGGAGGCTTGCTTCCACACCGTGCTGTTCCCACTGCTGGACCAGCTGCCTCGCAGGGCTGACGCCACGGCCCGCGCCAACACTATCATGTGCAAGGTTAGTTTTTTAGCAGCACGTTTCGGCTTTGCACGGATGTACTAATGAAACTACCGGGATAAAACATAGCCCATAACCTATTGTCCATTCTATCAGTTAAAGAATTTTTGAAATCGGCTGAGTAGCTTGGGAGCAACATTAACTCTTTGTAATATAAATATAGATAGCCTTCAGTGCCCACTAAGCACGTACCTAAGTTGCGTGTACTCAGCGGCCATGGCCCATTTGAAAGTGAAACTTAGAAACATGTTTCCATCACTCATGTATTCTTTTATTCCCAGGTGTTTCTCCAGCATCTATCAGCCCTATCACCTCGGGCGTCATTCCCTCAGCTCTGGCTGCGAGTGGTGGGCGTCATACGCGGCCTAGTGGAGGCCCCCGCTGAGGACCCGCTTCCTGAAGCCGCGTTAGAGTCGCTCAAGAACATGCTGCTTGTCATGGACTCTGTTAGAGTGAGTCTAGTCTCATATGCATACTATCAATCTTATCTTATGTATGGTAGTGAAACTTGGGCTTGCAACCTGTCACGTATGGAAAGTTAACTTCTTCGAAATGTGGGCATGTACATGTGGGTAGTCAGAGGTATGTCCAAATACATATTTGGTAAATGACTCTGACTACCCCATTAGACATATTCAAAGGATCTAAAGAATTACATAAAGATCTGAAAGAAATGTCTAACGATCCTAGGATACAGTCGTGATCATATTTATTTATAAATATAATGTTTGTTCCAGATATTCAGCAACGGTGATGGCTACAACGACCTCTGGTACATCACGTGGAACAAGATCGGAGAGTTCTTGCCCACGCTCAAGGAAGAACTCTTCCCTGAAGGTAGTTATATTACAGATACTTAATATCATCGACATAATAAATCAATCAATCATTTTATTTATAATACGCAGTAGACACATAATAAAGGGCGAACGCTTTCAGATAGCACATTAGATAAATTAGATCTAATAAAAATCCACGCCCCTTACGTTCGACCAATAACGACCTGATTAGTACGTTCGTATATTATTACTCATTAAGTCTCAAAATGGATGATTTTTTTTTCCTTTCAGCGAAAGACAACACAAGAGCGAGCCTACCACCGCACATGCAGCCACCACTTCCCGCCTCCCTTCCCACCATCATCCCCGTCAACAGTAACTACCCCACTACTTCCCCTGTCAACAGTAACTACCCACACTACCCCGCAACTTCCCCTGTCAACAGTAACTACCCACACTTTCCCACTACTTCCCCTGTCAACAGTAACTACCCACACTACCCCGCAACTTCCCCCGTTAACAGTAACTACCCACACTACCCCGCAACTTCCCCTGTCAACAGTAACTACCCACACTACCCCGCAACTTCCCCTGTGAACAGTAACTACCCACACTACCCCACTACTTCCCCCGTGAATATATCGCAAACGCCGCCGACCGCGATCGTAACCCCGACGGCCATACCCGCGGTCCCAGCTAGTATGGTCCCGATACGGAACTCTTTGTACGACCAGCCTGGGTTGACCTCTATGTTGCTGCAGCCGTTGAATGAGGTAGGTTTGTAGAACTAGCAGCATGTCCCGGCTTTGCACGGGTGTATGAAACTACTGGGATAAAATATAGCTTATAACCATCCCGACGGTAAATTCTACACATATCGGTGAAATAGAGACTATGATTTAGCCATATTATTTGTAAGAAATGGATGGTTATTTATGAATTGGCGTTTTTTTATTGATAACTTCTCAGATTAGTGGAAAAAGTAAACATTATGTTTTGATTGATTATTAAAAATTAGTCTAATTTAATTAAATTATGTTTTTTGTACACGGAATAACTCTTTTCCAGATGAAATCGACACCGATCGGCGTTTCAATCCAATCGCCGTTGCCAATGTTCTACCCGCAAGCGCAAACTGACCCAATCATCCAACCACAACCACAGACAATCCAAACCGAACCACAACCTCTAGTTCAAACCGAACCACAACCTCTAGTTCAAACCGAACCACAACCAGTTCAAACCGAACCACAACCAGTTCAAACCGAACCACAGCTCATCCAAACAGAGTTACAAGAAACACAGTTTGATCCAACAAAAATCGAATCATACTTACACACAGAGACCTCTCAAACGATACTTGATTTAAACTATGACGACAATCTAATATCACCAGATTTAGAACAAGGAGAGCTATACGCCGAATACCTAACAAATCCTTACAACAAGAAAGAGATAGAAACAGAATCACACGAAAAAAACCCCTTGATCGATAAGCAGAAATCGTTCAGCGCTAATGCGACTCCACAGCACACGAATAAAGCTCAATTTGGCTCGACAGACAACGTGAGGCAGGAGTCTAGTATATTCAATTTCTCTAGTTACTTCGGATCTGTGAATGAGAAGTCGGCTGAGTTTGATAGTTTAGTTCCGTCGCAAGAGGGATAGATAAGAGAATGTGATGTGGGCACTTGGCTTTAAAAACTAGAACTTTTTAAACTAGTGTGTGACTAAATTGACCTTTATTTACTAGTTTAACTTCTTAATACTTAGTAACGAGCTACAGATTTAAAAATATTTAATTATTTAAATTCAATACAATAACTTTGGAGTTTTTTTTATGGTGAATAACAATTGGCGTTAAATTTAACAGAGGAACTAGTACTCATTTGTGCCGCAAGAGTGCGCCAAAGGAATTTCTAGGACTATGAATAAATATATACTTATAAAATATACTCCTGTGTGTCATAAATAGTTTCAGAGATATTGATATTAACTAATTGCTATTTGGTACTGTAATTATCCTATTAACAAAGTCCGTTACAAAAACTGCTTTAGAACAAGCATTTAGGTCATATTGTGGTTGCCTTTTATTGGTCAATTTAATCACGTGGCAACATTCGTTTTTGTTCGGATTGGTTAACCTTTTAAATTCATTTAAAGCGCCATCTAGCGAAATTTAAACTATCACGTCACACAAAAAGCATTCTAGGATAATTAATAATGCATAGTGCAATGTTGTTGGAAACACTTATCTTTTCTGTATATTTTTGTTTGTTTATTTATTAAAAGTTTTTATGTCTTCATGCTAAATATGTGGCACTTTAACAATTTTTCATAAATTTTATTAATTTTTAATGCCAAGGTGAAAATAACGATAAAATAGAAAACAGTTTTCTCATCAAAGAAATGCCACTATTATGAATTTATAAATAAAAATGGTGGCCTATTTTATGTTATATTATTTTTAGGCGGGTTTTACATTCAGACCGACTGGTGTCAGTTAGCTAGTTTTAAAACTATTCCTACTATTTATGTGTGTAAAATCTGTAATCTTTTTATTTGAACATTCCAGGTCATTTCATAATTTTCTTATTTTGGCCAGTATGCTAAAGCAATGCTTACAGATTTGCAAATTGAAAAAGTCTCCTAAAACAATAATATGGTTAATTGATATAAATTACAAGATTCGCCCTTAATTTTACGGTCACTTTGGTGTGTGATCATTAGGAAAGATTTAGCTCACATGTTTGAAAAAGAAGGTAATGTAAAAAACTACACTACATTCGATCAATTCAGAAGCAGACCCTTCATTCACAATACTTTGATTTAACATTTTTTCATTGCCTGTTGTCACTGACTTTGCAACGGACTTTACGATCAGGGCGTATCTATGATTTATATCAATGCCAGGTAGTAAATACTAACTTATATTTGGAGGTAACTTATTGAATATAAATTTTATTTAAACATGACAGAGAAAGTGTCGCCTCCATCCACGCTTTTATAAGTGAGTTTCAATAAAATTTGTTGTGCTAATGTAAGTAAGTAATATCTTCTTTTTCGCATCTAGGTTAGGTTATGTTGTTCCTTCGTTATTCTGTTGTTGCTACTAAAACTTTTCAGGGTTTTAGGCTGTTTCACAGTAGTCCAGTAATGTTATACTATTCATTACTAGATTATGTATTGAAAAACTAATCGTGCTCACTACTGTACATTTACTGGAGTAGTGTGAGAAAGCCTTATATTAGGGATCATGTAAATTATGTAATTACTTCCACGTTTTGTATAGAGAGTTATATCAAATATTGTAATCCATGTATTATATGTTTAACTATTAATAAAATGTATTCAATAATGGAATATTTCAATCTAAGCTTTTTCCTCCCCATATAGTTAAAGTTCAAGAAGAAAAATAGATTAGGATAGGTAAATGAAAACAAATATTCAAAAACAACAGTCTATTTAATAAAATATTTACAGTTTGTACAGAGAGCACCTTCACAGAAGGCATCATGTCTACGTTCACAGTTCATCACCACTAGTTTTGATGTCAAACATCACACAAATCCATATCGAATCCCGAGGGTTTAAAACTCACTTTAGTCAGTCTTTCTATACGAGTAGAAAAGGTCCATCGACCTAACACGGTACACTCCGAAGTCACAAGATGGAGTAAAACTGTCAAACTCTGGAGACGTGTAGCGGTCTCTTGTAGTAGGGATGGTGCGGCCTCAGCAGCGGCGGCGCGACCACGCAGGGGGCCTTCCGCGGCGGACAGAGCGCGCGGCGCCACACCGCCGCCGACTTGCGGGACCACGCCCACGCGCCCGCCGCCACCCCGCACGCCAGGCACAGGCACGAGGAGACCGCGACGCCCCCGCCCCCGCCACCCGCCGCGGAGCCCTCCAGCGCCGCCAGCACCGCCAGCCGCGACCGATAGCGCGCCTCCCACACGCGCGCGCCCGTCGCCAGCCCCGCCGCCACCAGGTAGAGCAGGGTGGCGGCCGCCGCGCGCGCCGCCAGCCGCCCCACGCGCCGCGCGCCCCGCGAGTCCAGCGCGCGCCGCACCCGCAGGATGCCCGGCGCCGCGCCCGCCGCCAGCGCCGCCGCCGTCAGCAGCAGCGCGCCGCGCGGCACGCCCACCAGCGCCGCGGCCGCCGCGTCCCCCACCCCGCACGTGCCGGTCAGCTCGTCCGCCGCCACGCGCCGCAGCGCCAGCGCCGCCGCCGTCCACGCGCCCGCCCACCCCCACGCCCCCGCGTGCAGGTACGCCGCCGCGCGCTCCAGCGCCTCCGTCGACCACTCGCTGGCGGCCGTCAGGTACCACGCGGCGCACGCGCTCGCGAACCACGCGTCCGCCGCCAGAGTGAAGTAGTACGTCGTCGAGAAGAACGCGACGCACGTCGGCGACGCGAGCCCGTCCGCGGCGAGCGTGCCGCCCGCGCACGAGACCGCGCCCGCGCCCAGCCAGCCGCGCGCCGCGTGCGCGAGCGCCACTATCGCGTGGCAGGCGCACGCCCACACGGCCGGCCGCTCCGGGTAGCGGTACCGCGCCGGCTCCGCGCAGAACGTCAGCAGCGCGAACGACGTGGAGAGCAGCGCGAGCCACGCCAGCGCGCTCATCCACGCCTCGGCGGTGCGCTTCTGCTCCCGGGTGAAGGCGGCGTGCTGGCCGCACGCGGGGAGGCACTCCCCGGTGGGGGCGCGCGCGTGCGCGGGGGGGCAGCCGCCGGCGCCGCGCGGCTCGAGCTCGCGGAGCGGCCAGCGTTCGGCCGGTGGCGGCGGGTCGGGCTCCGCCTCGCTGGCGTTGGGGGGCCGCATGCAGAGCCGGCGGTCGGGCCGCAGCGGGAACGCCTCGCAGTCGATGGAGCGGCGCGCGAGGCGCTCGCGGCACTCGCCGGCCACCAGCTCGCACACGTCGCGGCACGCGCTGACGGCGCCCGACACCTCCTCGGAGCACAGCGGCGCGAAGGCCGAGCACAGCAGGAAGCGGGCGTGGACGGAGCACCCGCTGGATAGGATGTCTTCGTACGATGCCATCTGGAAAGAAAGAGATTTTTTTTTAGAAACAATCATTTATAAACTTCTTGCACGGTTGAGACAACAACAACAACTTTACAGGATGACAAAAATGATGGGAAAGAGCTCTGTAAGAATCCAATTAAAACATTTCCTCGGCTTCCTAAACATGATAGTATTTCACCGAGTCTCCCGAAAACATTCCCATGGCGGAACAAAAAGCATCGTCGGGAGACATGGCAAGGTCGGCGGGAGCCGCGTTTTTGTCCCGTCGGATGTCACGCAGAGACGAGACGTGATGGGTACCGGTTGGGATGTTTTGTCGTACAAATTGCTTTTGTTATTTACAAAGAAGCACTAATTTCGCGAATAATGAACGTGTTGAAATGCAACGCTACCTATATTTAACTTTTAATAGTTTTAACTTGCGTTATTAATTGTTGTATTGTAGCTTCTATCTTTTTTACTGACAATCGCTAGGCGATCTTTTAAACCGGTTCTAAGACAAAGACCAACTTAATTTTTTTGGACTACTAGAAGGCGCCTAAGCGTAGAATGTAGATATTTCCGCAAACAGTATCTTCAATGGCTTCCTATCAGTAAAAATCTATCTATCGCCGATACAGAAATATTTCTAGCTAATCGATTGATATCCCAGATTTGATTAGATTTAATTTATCGTTGACATAGCTTGGGCTGATTGACTTTGATTAGATAGATATGTGATAAATGGTGATAGCCATCTCACTATGGATGGATAATGCCAAGTGTTCGCGCCTGATAAAGTGATATAAGCAATCCCCTGTGTTTTGTGCCATTCAGTTTTGAAAGGACGTTAATTTTGCATACACAAGCATTTCTTCACTTCAACCTCTGCGGTGATACAAACAACATTGTTCCCTTAACCCGAACCCTAAAACGCTGTACAAAGGACAATATAATTCGTCAATTTTAACTCTGGAGTTTCATTAGTGCTTAGATGCATTAACATTTGGCGACCGTGACAGGACACCACAATATTCAAGAAAAATTATACACAGAAGTGAAGTGAACAGGTGGACGCCGCCATCTTGTACGCCAAAGCTTTCGCCGTGTTCAACTTTTGCAACAATCTTCATCTATCGACAATACGATAATATAATCGTCTATTTGTGCCACGAGAAACTAGAAGAAGGCCTAGACCAGCATTTGGAGCCATCTACAGCAATCGATCAGCGGTCAGCGTCGAACTGTATTCAAGCCAATGCAGCTAAGTTCCTTCCCAATTTTCCCGTTCAATTTCAATACGTAAATTCCAAAGTTATTTCTATTTGTCTATTTCAATCAGCCAATACTTGTGCTAATTACCTTTTACAGCGTTTCTATCTACTTTTACAATCCATCATACAATCCTAGTAAGTTAATTCAATGCGTAATAAGCAATAAATCTAACCTATATTCTGAGCTCAGTAGGTCAGTAATTCTATTTTTAGAAAAATAACAAATACTAGCTTGGAATACAAAGTTAACTTTTATTCAATTAGTTTTTGAAGAAGTTTTATTCGTTCCCTATTAGACAATTCTCATTATTAACCTATACAATAAAGGTTACTGATTGTGAGAAAGTTTTTTACATTCAGTTCAAAGTTTTGTCAATTGATTTTACTCTTTCAAAACGTTCAATTAGTTTTCAATTGTTAAAAATTATAAAGTTTACAATATTCCCTCGATTTGTGCCTAGTTATCGTGTACCGTTATTCATCCATATCAACAAACATTCCAGGTTTACGTTGCGTAATCGCACGTATTTACCGGCAAAGTTCTATTGAAGCGATCAAGTCCCAGACCTCCAGTGACCTAGTCCACGCGTGGGAGGTACATTGAGACCACGATCCCGGTTCACAGGTGACCCCAAGTCGAGAAGCGTAAGACGATTTTCATTAATTCTATTTAAAGTGTTGATTCCATTTAGTTTCTTTTGCATTGAGTTTAATTTCTCCCTAATCTATTTATATTTAAAGTAATTGTTGTTAGTCCATTGTAACATAATGGGAGGTGAAAATATTGCAAAGGATTCTAATCAAGATCTTTCAACAAAACGCAGCTCAATAAAGGGCCAAATTACTAAGTTTAAAAACTATGTTCAACATGCAATGTCACTTGAAAGGCTGACGTCAGTTCAGTTAGCTGAGTTATCACTTAAACTTGGTAAATTTGAGTCACTTTCGAGCCGTTTTGATGAACTGCAAACGCAGATAGAAGTATTAAATCCACTTAATTTGAGTTGCGAATTGGACGAGCGAGATGAGATCGAGCAGTTGTTTATTACAAACATTGCGTTAGCTCAGACCTTAATACAAAAACATAACGCACCTCGTCATGAGGAAAGCTTGAACTCGAGTCACTTGTCCACGGCTCAAAGCAATAATGACAATGATACACTTGGATTTAAATTACCTCGCATAGAAATTGCAAAGTTTGACGGATCATTCTTTCGTTGGCTTGAGTTTCGTGACACATTCTTATCAATCGTGCATAACAATGAGCGTATCTCACCTATCCATAAATTTCATTATCTTATTTCTTATTTAACGGGTGATGCGGCTAGGATAATTTCCAACCTTGAGGTATCAAGCTCCAATTATAAAAGCGCTTGGAAATTATTACTGGAACGATATGATAATAAGCGTCAGTTGATCAATCATCATCTAAACTCGTTGTTTAGTATCGAACCAATAACTCGCGATTACGATAAATCTTTGAAGGCGTTAGTAGACAACGTTACCAAAAACCTACGCGCGCTATGCAGCCTCGGTCTTCCCACCGATCACTGGGACGTGTTGATCATCCATATGATGAGTTCCAAGCTGGATAACAATACTCGTTTTAAGTGGGAAGAGTGGCGTGGTACTTTGGATCAGTATCCTACTTTAAAACAATTTTATAAATTTCTGATTGATCGAGCTGACGTTCTTGAATCCATGCCTAGGAACTCCAATAGTTTTAAGTCAACTCCGTCGACATCCAAGGCTACGGCCTCCTATTCTAAATCGCAAACTAAATCCTTTGCATGCGCTAGCGATGTGAAGGCAAACAATGATGTTTCTACTTCATCCTACAATTGCGTAATCTGTAACGAAGGGCATCGTATCTATGACTGTCCTACCTTCTTAGGTAAAGGTATAGAGGAGCGCGTAGCTGAAGTCCGTAGGTTGAAACTATGCCCGAACTGTCTTCGCCCTGGGCATTTATTGCCAAATTGCTCAAGAGGTCCATGTCGCGTTTGCAAAGGTAGGCATAACAGTCTTATTCATAAATTTGATAAGCCGCGCAATAATGTCTCTATTACGAGTGCCGTCGAAACCACTGTTGATGATGCTGACGACACTGCTGTCAATTTTTCAAACCCGACTTCCAATCAAGTCCTATTATCTACCGCTTTCATTGAGGTAGCCAATCCTCGGACGAATCAAACCGAAAGGGTTCGTGCCCTATTGGATTGCGGTAGCCAATCTTCCTTTTTAACGCAATCTTTAAAGGATAGGCTATGCTTACCTACAAATTCCAATTGCCTCATCAATATAGTTGGCATTGGCAATCACAATTCTGGCCAAGTCACTGAATCTTGCGTGGCGCAAGTGAAGTCACTAGTAAATGACTTCAATGTCACTTCAGGGTTCCTAGTTCTACCACAAATTACCGGTGACTTGCCTAAGTTCCCTATCGATGCCTCCAAACTGGGCATAGACAATAATATCAAGCTTGCAGACCCCATGTTTTACCAACCAGCGCCTGCTGAGGTTCTCATCGGCGCCGATCTGTTTTGGGATATTCTCGGCCGTGAACAACAATCTCTCGGTCCTAACAATCCGAAGCTCATGAATTCCCAATTCGGTTGGATTATTTCAGGTCCTATTACTGCAATGAAGCAAGCTTCGACTATTCGATGCAATCATTCCGTCATCTCAAGGTCTCTGGATGACGACGATATTGAGATGAGTCAACAACTCACTAAGTTCTGGGAACTAGAAGAAGTTCCTCTAAGGTCAAAGCTTAGTGAGAATGAGAAGGCATGTGAATCGCATTTTTTGTCTCACACATCTCGTCTGGATACCGGTAGGTTCTGTGTAGGACTACCGCTTAAGGATTCACCTGATTGTCTTGGGCAATCCTATAATGCAGCCAAAAAAAGGCTGCTCAATATTGAGAAGCGATTTCGTAAACAACCCGATGTCAAATCACAATACGTTGAATTTATGCGTGAGTATTCTGACCTTGGTCATATGTCAGAATCTCCTATTGCTAAGCCGCATAATTCCTATTTTCTATGCCATCACGCTGTCTTCAAGGATAGTAGTGAGTCCACTAAGATTCGCGTGGTCTTCGATGGATCCGCGCCCACCTCATCTAGCTATTCAGTTAACGATATATTGAGAGTTGGACCCAATATGCAGGACTCTCTTTTCTCCATACTTGTAAGAGCCCGGTTGCATAAGTACCTCTTAACCGGCGATGTGGAAAAAATGTACCGCCAGGTTCTTATCAATGAGGAGAACCGGAATCTCCAACTCATACTATGGAGGGAAGATGAGTCTTTGCCTATAAAAACGTACAGACTGAATACTATTACTTACGGAATGGCAAGTAGTAGCTATTTAAGTACACGATGTCTATGGCAGCTGGGTGAGGAGTGCTTGGATCCTGTCATTAAGGATATAATCCAACATGATTTTTATATAGACGATTTGATAACCGGATCTGAAAATCAATCTGATCTGCGCTATATTCATCAATCTGTTTCAGCAGCTCTTCAAAGGGGTTGTTTCAATCTAAGGAAGTTTAAAACAAACTTACCTTCCATACTCGATTCTACAAAATCTACAAAGAAAGACTTGATAATCAGTGAGTCATCTTCCACATTGGGAATGGGCTGGACCCCATCTACAGACCAGTTACACTTTCCTTTTAAGGTCTCGCTACCATCCGATGCCAAAGTTCGTACTAAAAGGTCTATTCTCTCATCCCTGTTTAAGATCTATGATCCTTTAGGACTACTCAGTCCATCAGTAATCCTAGCCAAGATTATTTTGCAACGGTTATGGTCACAAAATTTATCCTGGGACGATCCAATTCCCCATGATGTACAGAAGGATTGGGATAAATTTGCAGCGGCTGTACCTAGTCTTTCAAATCTATTTGTTCCTAGACGTGTTCTATGTGATGAACCTATTTCTATACAGATGCATTCCTTCAGTGACGCTTCGCAGAACGCTTACGGCGCTTGTGTTTACTTACGCTCCGAAGATGCTAAAGGTAATGTGACTGTCCATCTGCTATGTTCAAAGTCCAAAGTGGCTCCAATAAAGGCCACTACTATTCCCCGATTGGAGCTATGTGCCGCGCTTCTGGCCGCTAAACTGTGTAAGGCAGTTAAAGAATCTTTAAGATTCAACATACCAACCCAAGTACATTGGTGCGATTCAACTATCGTACTTTGTTGGCTTCGCAGTGGTTTTCAAAATTTAAAAACATTCGTTTCCAATCGTATCTCTGAAATATGCGAACTAACCGATTATCGTGCTTGGCGCTATGTACCTACCACTGCCAACCCAGCTGATTTAATATCTAGGGGCATTTGTCCGAATCAACTAGGTATGTCAACACAATGGTGGTCAGGCCCGTCCTATCTGAGTCAGCACGAAGATGAATGGCCTATTTTAAATCTGACTCAAGTTTATTCAGAATTACCTGAATTAAAAACAAGTTTACTATCTAATCCTGCTGTTTTGAACAATAAAATCAATGACGATCCAATAATACAATTTAAAACCTATTCCAACATACATAAGTTAAAACGAGTAGTTGCCTATATGTATCGATTTGTTTACAATGCTAGACACTCACAAAAACATAAAACCGGTTCGTTATCAGCTGATGAACTCGATGCAGCGTTCATTCATTTGTGTCGCTTGTCTCAGCGTGAATCATTTTTACAAGAATATAACTTGCTATCTTGCAAAAAACAATTGAGTCCTAAATCTCCTATTTTATCGTTATCTCCATTTTTTAGCGATGATTTATTAATACGTGTTGGAGGTCGTTTAGAGGCTTCTGAATTTAACTACAATAAAAAACATCCCATACTTTTGCATTCAAATCATCATTTAACTAAAATTTTATTCGAAAATGAACATAAACGCAATTTACACGCTGGTCCGCAGCTATTACTAGCCATAGTTCGAGAATATGTATGGCCTATAAACGGTAGGTATATAGCTCGACGCACCGTGCGCAATTGTTTTAAATGTAGAAGAATCCAAGGTAAAACTATGAAACCTATGATGGCTAATCTGCCTTCCCATCGCATCACGCCAAACTTCCCATTCCAAACGTGTGGCCTTGACTTTGGAGGTCCGTTCTTTATTGTCAATAAAAAGGGACGCGGTTCTGTGCTTTTAAAGTGCTATCTATGCATTTTTGTTTGTTTAAGATACAAATGCGTGCATCTAGAACTGGTTAGTGATTTATCAAAGGACGCTTTTATTATGACGTTCCGCCGCTTTGTTTCACGAAGAGGAAAGCCATCGGAAGTTTACTGTGATAATGGTCGCAATTTTGTCGCAGGCGCTAAAGAAATAAACAATTTTTTAAAATGTAACACTACTTCTTTATCTGATTTTGCATGCGAAGAAGGAATCAAATTTCTATTTTCTCCCCCTTACGCGCCTCACTTTGGGGGCATTTTTGAAGCCGGAATAAAATCCGCTAAATATCACTTAAGACGTACTATGGGCAATTCTCACTTAACGTTCGAAGAATTGTCTACTCTTTTCGCACAAGTGGAGGCTGTATTGAATAGCCGCCCTCTTTGTCCCCTATCCAATTCTCCCGATGATCTCCTATGTTTATCCCCTGGTACCTTCCTCATTGGCCGGGCTCTCACCGCAATACCATCGCCTGTTCTGGAAGACTGCAATCCCAACAATCTAAACCGCTATGAAAGGTTGCAGCAAATATATCAACATTTTTGGCGCCGCTGGCAGCGAGAATACATTGCTGAACTCCAGCAACGGCACAAATGGAAAACTAACTCCTCCAATCCTACAGTAGGAGATTTAGTGGTCATACAAGAAGATGACGTGCCTCCCCTGAACTGGAAACTTGGACGCATCTCTAAGCTTTTCTACGGCCCAGCTGACAATATAGCCCGCGTTGCCGACGTAACTACGAGAGGAGGATGCTTGCGCCGCCCTTTGGTTCGATTGTGTCCCTTGCCTACTGCCGAGGAATTAAAGGATTGAAAACCGCCTATTTTCAATGGGGGCAGGATGTTCGCGCCTGATAAAGTGATATAAGCAATCCCCTGTGTTTTGTGCCATTCAGTTTTGAAAGGACGTTAATTTTGCATACACAAGCATTTCTTCACTTCAACCTCTGCGGTGATACAAACAACATTGTTCCCTTAACCCGAACCCTAAAACGCTGTACAAAGGACAATATAATTCGTCAATTTTAACTCTGGAGTTTCATTAGTGCTTAGATGCATTAACACCAAGTCACTATGTGCCTACGGGCTTGAGGATTGTAGGTACTATACTCTCTCATTTTCTCAATATTTCTCGTCAAGTTTCTTCAATTGTAAAGCATTGATTTGCAGTCTACTGAGTAGGTAAGTACTAAGAACATCCATGTAGGTTACCAGCAGGCAGAAGTAAAGTGAATTTTTATTTTTAGGAAATGAATAATTTGAAACCGTTACTAGACCTTTAAAATTCAAATTAATATTTATATTTTTATAGTAGTCGGCGTCAATTTAGCTATGGAGGTGCTAATTGATCGTCCGAAGCCGCAAATTTACATGAGTTGTAAAACCTACATTTATTTTGACTCCGGTACAGTCAATGACAAAACTCAATTGAAATACAAAGTTTTGTTTGTTTTTAATTCTTAAAAATGAAACTCTATGTTTTATCAAACCATTTGGAATAAAAATATGGTTGTGTTACTTTCGTGAAAAAAAAAGTTAAAAACCACAAAATATCTGAAGTTCCCGGTTTATAGCGTTGATTGCAAGAGTCTGCAGCATTGTACGTATAATTGAGGCTCCGAGCAACAAAAAACCACTTCGCAGAACGGCCTTGGGCAGAATAAAGGCTTCAAGCGAGACGGCCAATTTGTACCGCGCCTTCAGGTTTAAATGAATTGCATTGTACTAAAGGGTCCAGCTAGTACAATGGAAGGTGAGTAGCTCTTTCAGTTTACAATTGCACGAACTCTTTAATTTGGTTCTTTGCAAGCATAGTAGGTATTTACTTAATTAACTTTACTCTTGTTAGATTTAAATGGCAAATGACAGTGTTTACAGCCACATTCGAATTTACTTTACAACAAAAAACCATTAAGTTTATTTATATTGCTTTTAAGTAGGTAGAGGACTTATTTAAGTAATTATTTTTTTATACACGCAACATTGATTTTAAATGGATAATAATAATAATTACAAGAACATGGCACATGCGCGACAGGTTACATTCAATTACCTATTTCAGAATGCTATTAATAATCAGCTTCTTTGATCTTACCAACGTTTAGCCCATCTGTGTTCAAATTGTTTACGTTCAAAAAGATATCTTCTTTCGTACTATTCCTGTCTTGATCGAGTACCTACCGCAATACATTATAATCTACGCGCTTTGATCGAGGCGCCTTTGATCATCAAAGAGTATCTTAGTTAACGGGCGTTTGATTGTTCAATTGCTTTGATATCAAATGAGCGACCTTGAATATTTCTTGGTAAATGCTGGCAATGTAAACAAAAAGTGGGATCTTAATTTTCGTTTTGCATGACGTGTTTTACCTACTCACATTTCCACTTGTCTTGATCATGTTCATTTACCTATGTTCCTACCTTTTTCTTCATTTCATTTCTAAAAAAATTACTAAAAGGTAGACCTACCTAAAGAAGTACCTGTACTCGTAGACTGCTAATTTAAAAAATACATGCATGAAAAAACCAATGGAGACATCGAACACACTTGGATGATTTTAGCTACAATACAAATTCCGTCCATTTTTAAGGGATTATCTAAACGGTAGACTTCATCCTATTATAGAATGGTAGATTGCACTCCATCCATTGAGTCCAACAATAGTTTATTTTGAGCCAGCGATCGTGCATTGAAGTGTTTGCTTTGAAAAAGGTTTACTCGGACTATTTTACGGTTAAGCTGTTATTTGATATCGCATTTGTTATTTTTGATATTTTCTGTTTACTTCCTGTACCTACATTCTTCACAGTTTTTATAATAATACCTTGAGTGTTATCCCAACTCATTGGTATTTATAAAAACTTAACTTATTTTAACGCTATCATGAAATATCATGCATGTTTTTACAAAATAACACTAACAAAAAGATCAAATCGATTCTAGCAAAAGGGAAAAACTAGCTTATGTGCCTTACTTTTGGAGCTACAATACAATACCTAAATGTCTCTATAAAAACCTGTAGTTAGGTAAGTTTTTTTGTTGCGTCGTTCTTTAGCTATTTATTTCTAAAATCTTTGTTATTTGATCGGTAAATATAACAAATGCACTTCCAAAGAATCACTCCAGCAAACATTTGTCCACTTAAAGTGGTATCGGATGTTTTTGGATCAGATACAAGGGTTTCAAACAAACTCTACACTACCTCTTTAGAATCTCAACCTTACTGACTTTGAAATAGGTTTCATGTTCAGTATAGTCAGTATTATTTGAGAATTTTGTTTACTTTAGCTGATCCATTGAGTTCTTAGGAGTGGTATTTATTTGCTTCGGTAAACTTTATCTTCAAAGGAGGCCGGCTCATCGATGACATCACCAACTAAATATTACTCTGCTTAGGCGAAGGGGCTACAATCAAGTTACCTACTTAATTTATTGAACTGAATCTTGTGTTTCAGAACTGAATTCTGTTCATAAACATGAACTAATGGATGTCATGTTTTGTAAAATAACATCGTTCAGTTGTAAAAATGCTGTCATTTCATCTTTCTCCACAAAAGAAAATAAAATTACTGTTTCTACAACAAAGGGACGGACGGGCGACAAAAAATTAATTGCCGAATGCAATCCGAAAATAGCCAGTCGTGATGCGCAGGCGCAGCTTTGATGTAGATCTATCACAAGAGCTATAGACAACGAAGAATAAGCTTTATTTCCTTAGACTAAGATTGAATATGTTATACAGAGCTAGGAAATCGTGATCATAGTTATGGCATAGGATTATCAGCTGTTGCTCTATGAGTATAAGCAACAGTTTTGCTTATATAGAAGACAGGGAATGGTCGGTAGATGTTTTCTTTGATGTTGGTTGTTACGGTAGAGATGAGATCGCGTCGGTGTCTCTCTGATGGTCCGTGAAGGCAGGATATGACGAATTAGGTGACATATTATGAGATTTTGTTGTTGAGAGTCATTTATATTGAGATGGTAGAATAGATTAATGAACCTTGTTTGAAACTGTTTTATTATTTTCATTTAAAATGGAAATAGGATGATAACTTAAGTTCCATAAAGTACAGTCCGAATGCAATTTTATTATTTTTTATGTTCGGCGGACTATTCCTAAAAAAAAAACGATAAACATAAAAATGGTCTTATTCATAAAGATTTGACAATTAAAGATAGGTTACAAATATGTTTTTTTCTTGTGCAACAGAAAGAGATAGCAACAGAATTAATATCGGTTTTAGCTAAAATAGGTTTACTGGTTCATTATTCAAAGGGGAACGATTACACAATATCCATATGGAATCTAAACATGATTTCAAATACCGATAGTTTGAGTAATAAAACCACTTCATGATTCCCAACCTAGATACCGAGTAATATTCACGATTATCACATCGCCGATAACCTATACAAATAGGCACAGGCCAGATCAAAGACGCCGCTAAGCTTCGGCATCGACTTCGCCGCGCTCCAATGAAAACACACTACTCCCATTACGCGAAGTCGGTTTATTTTACTAAAGCTACTGGCAGTTGAGTACTAGAACGTACTCTGTGGTGGACGTAGTCAGGTTAGGGGTAAATGGGCACAATCGTACGAAAATGCTAACCCATATGAATAGAACAATATCTCCTATTAAATAAGCCGATAGAGTCACCTAGCTAATAAGGCTACTTTTTAAAGTGATCCTTGAGGTCCTACAGGAATAAACACATTTTCTTTCTTTCTTTCTTTTAAATTAAAAAATAAATTATGATCATCAAAACATGTTGCTAAGAGCTTGCGTGCTACGCTTCGTAGCACGAGCTACGAATAATGTTTTGCATAAAATTTAACTTTGATATAAAACTATTTTTTTTGAAAAGTTTTCTTGTCTGTTAAATCATTAGAACAATATTTTTTAATAATAAATGATTAAAATATTGTTCGTTTTCTGTTGTCAAATTAAGGGTAGCTTGGTATTAGGGCCCCATTATATCTTCCCTGACTACACCCAAGTGCCGACACCGACATAAGTAGCTTTGTAATTTTAGACGCAATCGTTTAATATGAAAACTAACAAATTGATGAATCAGTTGAATACCAACACTGGCCGTTGTAATAGTAGATGGTGTTAATTACAGGAAGTTATGTGGAATATAATATTCTATCGGCGTTTGTTATTTCTAGGTTTTCTCATTGAAATATGATATAACTTGGTTCCCATCAAACTAATAATTTGACTCTATTAAAAAGTTGTCGTGTGTGTTTTTATAAAATCTGAGCCCTTCTAGAATAATTGTAAGTACACGAATATTACGTGGATAAACAGGTTCACTGCTACTGCTACCACATCCAAAGCACAGTAAACATTTTCTAGGAGCTTCATAATACTTATTTCTTGGATTAATTAGGCCGGATTATTATAAAAGATAAGTTTAAAATCCGCATTGCCTTATTTCCGTATAGAACTTCCTAAACTTATTTTCCGACGCGGCCCAGTTACCACAGTTGGCACTCCTCACGTCTTCCTGACTTATCTCAACGGAAGCAGGGCTGCTCGCTCATCATGCATTTAACATCCAGTTTAACAGACTTGATTATTTTTCTGATTGAATTAAAAGCAAGTTCCGAAAATGCGAGACAGGATTTACAAAAGCAATTCAACTTATTGTTATGCATCATTTTTTTTATTTTTCGTTATTTTCCTTTGCGTGTTTTCTTGTTACACATTCAAATAGTAGGATTTTTTAAAAGAAGTCACGGTTTTCTCGGTATTCGAGTCGACTTTTGCTAATTTGTATCAATACAATATAGATGGGTTTATTCAAAGAAAACTATTCTGTCGTACTCTTAGAAAGAAGTTTTTATTTCTTACTAATTATGCGTGTATTTCTCTTCATTTATCTTTACGCTTTCTAAATCTGATTAATCTATTTATTCTTCTTACCTAGCTGTTGCTTACTGAACTGTTCGTAAGTAGCCCATTGTGTATGACGAGTATTTTTTCGTCTGGTACTCTACTTTTATGGTACGAGTAAGTAACATGAAACCTAGCAATTAGTTAGGTATAAAAGGATATTGTATAAATATTGTAGTTTTTATGAGATGAATAAAAGCTCATTATTTTAAATATTTTCCTTAGAAGCACAGCCCTGCGATGTGAACGTGATTAAATCATGTGAAAGCCCTCTGTTCCCTATCAGAGTTTAATTGGCGGCTTACTGCGCGTGCGCATTTTTACGACTCTACATAAAGTGCGCACTGACTCAAAGTGACATGTTAAGCTGTGTTAATACTATCTAGCTAGCTGATTCTGGATAGTTAAATGTCAAGATTTCAAAATTGTGAGGATGATTAAAGTACTTATTGACTCGATTAATTATTCACTAGTATTTCTGACTGATTCGAAACTCCCTGGTCCTAATAGCTAATCTTCACGAAGCTTTCACTATGTATCAATGAATCTAATCAACCTGCCGATAGTGATATCTAACTGTGGCCGCAGACCCTCAGATTACAGACCACAGAGAATGGAACCGGTCTCAACACGACCGTGGCTAATTCATAATAATCGAGAACCGACTATCCTTCACCATCGCAACCTCTATAACAATCACCATAAAGGTGGAAATCCTTCGAATCGAAACAAAGATGGCTATCCTACAAAAACCCATTAGCCATCTCAAATCTTGCGTTGGAATAAACTTTCTTGTTACAGAAATAGAGGTGAGTTTCGTTTAAGTTGTAAGATGGTAGATTTGAGATTCGATCCGCCGGCGTACAAAAGAGAGACAACTCCCAGTGATTGCTGTGGTTTGATGAATACGTGCTTTTAGTATTAATGCTTTAAAATGCGTTAAATCATAACTTTAATATTTTATGAGATTATCGTAGGAAGAGCAATGGAACTTACAAGATGGCTGCCAATGAAACTCGCATTAGGTGTTGATACCGCATTCTTCAACTGTGGGTAGAGCTCCTGTACGGAGTTTTATTTTATTATATTTTATTGGAAAATTACAGCAACTTATGTTAGTTGGCTGGCACTAAGTTATGAAACATAGAAGAAAACCTTAGCTAGGTAAGTATTTCAAAATCTCTTTTAGCTTTTCATCTTTAAGTTTACTGATCTAATCAACTCTCTCTACTTCATTTTCAGAAGAAGTAAGTTAAGTATTTTAAAAATAAGGCTTGTTACAGCATTTGTTGTTTTTGTTTTAAATGCAACAGACTTTTCATCTTTAAGTTTACTGATCTAATCAACTCTCTCTGCTTCATTTTGAGGAGTAGGTAGTAAGTTAAGTATTTTAAACACAAAGCTTGTTGCAGCATTTGTTGTTATTGTTTTAAATGCAACAGACGTAACACATGGCTGATTGGTCACGGCGGATGCATTGGCTATGGGTGCAAACATGGGCATGGGACGGTTTGACTGACATTACTCACCTCTTGCCATATATAAAATGCCATAAACCATTTTTTCATCGTTTTATGTCTTTTATTTTCACACGATAAGACTGTTCGAATTTCAATTGTATTTTTTAAGTTTTTTTACAACGACACTTAAGATTTTAAATAAATAAATCCAGCCTCTTAAAATCACAAAATAAATGTAACGACATACTAAAATACGAAAACGTGTTATAAACGGTACCGCGTGCGTCTGTATGAACGTCACGCACTTAACACTTCCTAAACTACTCGTTAAATGCACTGTCAATATTTCGGCATGACGAATTGACATCTGTGACAGTTGGACACGTAGGCGGTTGCTAAAATAAAATGTCAGTGACCAATCAGTCACTTTTATTTAGATATATCATGATTGGTCGCCGGAAAAAAATATGTCTTAATTTCACGAAGTTGGTATAAAAACAAACCTTGTGTTTTTGTCTGTAAAATCAACATAATATATGTTTTGACGCAACTTTGGTTCTTCTAATGAACCTATAAACGTCACGGGACCACTCATAAACTCTAATCAAGGGAGCTTTATTGGAAAATATGTGACAATAATGTCAAAACAACGAATAAAATTCTCATTACCTTGGAACTTTATGAAAATGTCCTACAAAAAACAGCAGCGTTTTTTGTTGTTTTTATATTCTTGCAGAATCTGATTCTGGATCAATAAACTGATAAAAATAACTGCATTTGTTTTGACTGGTTTTCCATTTTAATAGAACCTACCACCTATATTGCAAATCTTTAATAATCATTTTGAAAATTCAAATTACAATTGGATCGTTCGTTCGTTCGCAAGTGGCCAACATTTAATTTAAACAAGGAGTTTACTCTCGCCAGCAAAAAGGTGATACCTGTGCAGTGCATTTATAAATTCTTTGTTCAGTAGAATATAAACTTTTTTGTTATGCATAGGCACAGGAAGACACGTAATGGGAAACTCGGCGCCAGTTTTTATCAGCTGATAACGTTAATTGGGACACGGCGCATTAAGAAACATTCCTCCTAAAATTTAAACTCTCATCTTCTACCATTCAAGCATTCAAAGTAAAGGTAATTTTTGTGGGAGAGCTTGAATAAGAAGAAATTTGAAAATTGACTATTATCCTTCTTGATCGCGATAATTTACAAACTATTGTACTTACTTTTAGTATCAATAATAAAAGTAGGTACAATACCTATTGATAACGAAGTGTTTTTTACCATGGTCTATGTTTTGTCTGTCAAATAAATTAGAGTACAACAAGAGAAATTAAATATTTTTCTAATAACTGAACCTTTACATTTTTCTCAGTCATGGTGGCAGGCCCTTTTAATTGTGTAAAATATTCAATTATAAAAGAACAAAATCATTTAAATTTTAAATTACTCACGCTTCCCTTAGCTCTAAGGTGTGATAAAATCTTAATTTATTGCATTCCGGAACTGGTAATGGGTTCTATGCCGTGTGTGCTCGTGATGTGTAATAATGTGTTTTTTTTTGTCTACAGATGTTCATTATCTTACCGTAGTACTTAGTAGCACATAATAGAAATGGGTAGTAGTACCGTAGACCGGGCCGTGAATCATGCTTAAGCCGTAAGTACATTAAAACAAAAACATTGTCTGACTAGCTAGAGTCACTCTAAAATTCCTCTTAACCTCTACATTTCAAACAAAACTCTTACTCCGTGAGACAATGAAGTGTAAAGCACTCAATAAAGTAATAATGCCATAGGCAAGTTAGCAATTAAGGAAAATAAAATCAATTAATTCACATTCAATTCAAGTGTCAGTATGATAAAACACTGATGCTTAAGATGCGAAAAGTATAATTCATTCTGTTAACAGTTTTTTCTAAAGTTTTTATAAACAGCACATGCCTCGACTTATTGACAAGCAGGCTGTGCTCGCAATAGTTTCTTTAACTTAAATGCTTTTAACCCTTTAATGCTGATGCATTTTACAAGGTTAATTATTATCCATTTACTGCCATCTACGTACCTAATGCTAGACAATTTGATGGCTAATTTATTTTCCACTCGCAAAGGGAGTCTCGGTAAAAAGAATGGTCATTTAAGTTGGCAGTTAACAGTCCACAACACGAGTTTATTTTCAGACGACGCGATATGTTTTCTTCGAATCGAAATCGACGTGATTTAAACCTTGAAAAGTTTAAGTTAGTCAGTTTAGTTTTTTCCGTAGTAATACTAGTTATATCTTGCAGAAAGTTATATTTTTGAGCATATTTAAATCCAAATAAACCTATTTTGAAGCTTTACTGGTTCTTGTTTAATTTGTTACTACTTATTTAGCTAACTTTTATTATCATAACATAGGTTACAGTGGCTACCTATTGCGTTTGCTATAATAGTATCCAATGTTTTCCTTATTTTAGGCATCAGTTGATATATACTGACCATTAAAGGGTAGGTAGTTGCTATAGAGGCTATAGAGCAAGGTTTCGTATAAGTATATATGAACGTGTACGTCGCCTTAAGTTATGCGTTCGTTCGGAAATGTAATTGACAAGAGAACGAGCCGCGGTTGTCGGGCCGAGATAAACGTTTTAAATGGTTATTTATGCACCGCCCAGCGCTTAACGTAGTTACCTCAATGTACCTGAATTAAACGCTTTGCTGTCGCCGCGCTTTTTGCAACTTACATCAGAAAGGCAAAGAGTCGTACGAAAAACCACATTAAAACGCAGAAACCGCAGAACATTGTCGATTCTGTTTCGTTGAAGTTTTTTATTACTTAGTCCATAATTTGCTAAAGTTTTCAAAACGGTAAAGGCTACGATAAAACTTACATTTCAACTTCTAAGCTTCTTGCACAATAGTATCATATCACTACCTCCATAGTTAAAAAGGTAACAACGTCGACGCCCGGTAAAATGACCTATATTACATTCCATTCTATCTTCACATCATTAAACGAATCTTCATGATACTCTGTGGCCTTTTATAATCTGTGGCAGGTGGTACATAATCTGTGGAGCCGGAATCATCCGACGCAATAAATTAATATGGCGTCCGTTTACCGAACTTATTAAAGATCGGAGGTAGGGTTGAACGGATTTGACTTTTAAGAATGTTCTGTTAACGTAGGTCATCTTAGTAGTTTAGCCTAAGATACATAATAGGTAAGGTAAGTAAGTACACATAACACACAATAACCTCATAACTTAAAGTGTAATAAATGGTTAATTATTGAGAAATCGTTTTGTTTGAAGTACCTACACCTACCTAGGTATATGTTTTGTATAGGTAAATAGGGGTAGGTGGCAAAATGTATCAAAACACTAACTACCTACCTAAGGTCATGGGTAAGTGGCAGACAACCCTGAACCCGTGTCGGATGGGAATCGAACCCGGAATCTGCCTAATTGGGCTACATTCCTCACGCCTCATACCAATTTTATCAGACAGAATGCCCTTTTCCGCCTTACAAATGTTTTTGTTTTGCGTATTACTTTGCGATTTCGTAGAAAAAATCTCTTTTTAACTTTTGCTATTGAATTAACTACATTTCTATCTTTTATACTTTTTTAATAATCCTTAGATAGGTACTATGTTAATTCACTTTTTATTTAACACCTGGTTGGTTAATTATTGACTACATTAGGTTTAATTTGACAAGAATGAATATTAAAATGGTCGTAAAAACATCACGAATGCCACGCAATGGTTATTCAATACATTTAACCGTACGAATACGAATAATTTAATCGAATGCAGTACAAAAGGCAGTATATTCCATGCCCAGTACTTAATAGCTTAAGATCCCTATCAATTTTATCTTTGCATATCGTATACCTCTTCGTATCCACTCAATGCAGTTAAATTGGTTAATTTCGACTTTATTTTTATAGACTGAGGGAGGATACTCAAAAACTACTTTAAAAACTTAAATGGTCTCATTAACTTAATATTAAAGAAAGTATTTCGTTAATATAAAGGCCGTCTAAGTTCTTTAACTAATATTACTTTAGAACTAGAATAGCTACCTACAAAATGTATGTTTATGTAGTGGTAATTTTTTGTTTTATTCGAATTTTAATTTGAATTCTGTTCGAAAAGATAACACGATCGAAATCGTACGTAATATAGATTACCAAAAGAGATTAATTATTAAAAAACTTGTTTCTAGTTATCTGAAGTGTATAATTACCTATTATAAAGATGCCAATTGGCTCTATTGTATATTATATAAACCTAGAGGAAATCATAACAAGTCCTAATGTGCAAAAATAGCGGAAATACTATCTGCATAATAGTCGTAGTTGCAAGAGTAGCTTTCACTACAAGCGGTCGCGGTCGGCAAGGCTTTGCAATTAGAGAGGTCTTCGACGTCTAACTATCAATACGTTTTATCTCTCATTGAGTTACTAGTATCTCTACCAAAGACCCTACAGCTTTCTAGTTCTTGTTATTTTCATGAAAAAGAATTGAATCTAATATCTAATCTTAAAGAAGTCATTAGTAGGTAATATTGCCTGCCTATGTATTTTTCAATCAGACTCTTTTAGTTACCCATTTTTAGTAGACTCTTAAGTAAATGAAGTCAATTTATTTTCGCGGATTACTGTGATTTTTGTTTCGATACATGACAAGTCAGACAATACGGGTAGTCTTTAGTCTATACTTTCAGTGACTACCACAGAGTATAAAAATATGAAACCTATACCTAGATGAGTTGCAATACCATAGAGTTTAAAGATATAGATCGAGTGGGCAGAAGGTCGTCGCACTCGCTGGAAAAAGAGGATCGCGCGGCAACCGCTGTGATCTCTCCGTAGACCATCCACATTACTCCATTATTAATAGTCTTATGCTCACTTTATTGCCCTGTTTACGTTGGAAATGTGAACTCCAGTGCTTCTAGTATTCATGATATCTATAATTCTGTCGGTGCTAATGATGTAGAGGTAAAGTTTATTGAAGCTTTTTTAGCAGAGCTTTTTGTGATTCGTGTTGATTAAAGACAAGTGTACTTATGTTTATTCGGTATTGATTATATACCTTTTTTAGTAGGAAGAAAAATATATTGAATTCGTTTTTTTCTTTATCTTTTACTAGGTTGAGTAATCAGCATTTTATGGGAACTTTTTAATGAGAAAAAACATAAAAAGCCATGACGGACACGGTCACGCACGAGTGATCTCATGATAATAGAATACAAAAAATTGCACGACAGGGTTCTCTTTACTAGATTTACATACTTGCTACTCGTCCTGACTTCGCACGGGTTAAGAAAAAAGAGATCAAAGGGGCTCTTTCTTCTAACGCAAAGGGCGTTAGAAATCTACGGCCATTTCATCATGATCTTTCTCTGTCCCACATTATCAGCAGGTTTTTTTTCAGCACTCAACCATTTTCTATCTTATTATCATTACAAGTTAGTATTAATGATTTAAACATTAACCCAGTCTTCCTATCAACGACCTACTCGTACATGGTCATGAAGACATCTTGCATAATTTATAGAAAATAGTAGTTTCCATTGCATACGGATTCAAACACTGCCCACGAATCTAAAGCCAAAGCTCCAATTTCAACAAATCGACCAACACCGATACAGCGTAAATAGAACCCTAAAAACCTGCACGAATCCACAATGAAGTGAACCGGTCAACGCACTTCGCAATAAAATAAGACGATCTGACGCGCGCATCGAGACCAACTGACTGTAAAATAATCTTATATCGCCTTTGATCTCGCCGACCGGCCGCCCGACAGGTAGCGGGAACATAAATTATTATTTCTCAATATCTTTTTAATTATACCTATAGTTAATAATGTTATCTGTGAATGTTGGGATGTTGATTAACGTGACTTAAAATTGTGGTTGTAGGTATTTTATCTATGGAAACAGCTATAAACTAGATTCAGCTACCTGTTTAAGCTTTGTTTTAGCTTAGAGACGCGTATTAAGGTAGCGATTTGACTATTTTGTTTGCTTCCAAGGAAAAGGATATGTAAGGCCCGGGTACCTTAAAGTGCAAGTCTTTCAGCAAAGAAGTTGCATCCTTCGTCAAAATATAATTTACAGGTTAAATATTGAAGTACCGATGGCATATGGCATGACAAAAGTTGATGTCTGACTCCTACTCTACATTTTACAATAATGTAAGCCGGACAGCGGTGGTCTCTCTGACTCAACACCAGCACTCGCACTTTATTACCATACATTTAAGAATGTAATGTGCAATTAAAATGCAACTTTAGAGCTCATTTAAGAGGAATAAAAAAGGGTTGCTGATATCTTGCTAATTATGCTAAAATGATGATAAACGAATTCCATTTTAGAATAATTTTGTGCATTAACTTAACATTAAAAAGTTTTGTTCATATTATAAGGGCAATTTCTTAAGCAATATTTTTCTGGACTTATGTTTTCAAAAGGAAAAGACCGAGAGATGGAAACAATTGGGGAGACCTTTGCCCAGCAGTGGGAAAGTACTTATAAGTTAGATAAAAAAAAATGTTTTCAAAGAAAAACCTTAGTCTTATAACTGAAATAGCGACAGAGAACTCTGAAATGACCAAGTTAACGCTATATTTTACGGTCTGAGAATGTCATCGCTTAGGAGAGCCCTACCCCTACACTATTTTAGAACTTAAGATCAAACTTAAACTTTCGTAGCGTAGCAAACTGACTCTGAAGAGAGGCATTATTTAACGTATTTAAAAGTACTTTTATATTTCTAAATAACAATTCCCTTTTACAGTTAATAAACAGCTATAAAAGCGTTATTCCCGCCATCTCGCCTTAACACAAGTCGAGGCTGAGAATGCAGCCCGCGGCGCCTGCGCATGCGCATGCGCACCGCAAAAACCACGCGCCCGACTAGATAAAAGACTAACGGATATTCAACGATAGATAATGTCGATGTATCGCGAATATAATAGTTACTTAAACGGTAAAACTGTACACCTTTACATACATTTTTTGACCATGGCAGAATATCATCTAACAAACTTAATTGTGTTTCTACAATAATAAAATTGATTGATTTCTACACTGGTTGGTAATTAAATCGACAATCCGTGTAAAATACCAGATTTTAAAATCTCTAACAAATTAAATGGAAATAAAATAGTTGTATGATCATGTTTAGTGATTCTAAACGCTTTCGTTTCACGTTTCGATGTGGCTTTGTCTACAGTCTCTGGGCCCCACAAATTGCCTCTCTAATTACCCCAGGTAGGCGGCCACAAAGACCAAGGTTTTTTAACTTTTTTCTACAAAAAGTGCTAAGTTATTCAAAAACAGGTTCGTGGTCATAAATATGATTTTGAGATCTATTCGTTAGTTTTATGATCCCGATAATTGTACGTCAAAGATTTTGGGAGATTTTTGAGATAGCGAAGTCATCGATCAAAGGGTTTTGGGAGATGTTACTTTCATGTGATAAGACCTATTGTATTGGTTCTTTCATTCAGTGTAACGATTGGTTATTATCATTGCTATGCTATCTACATAAAAAATACTGAATTATTATAAGTAACTACTACTGTGACGTCTTATAATTTTAATAAATAACATACTTAGTTGAAGATTTTAATTATGACAAAATAAAGATAACACTTTTTTTGTTAAGTTTAAAAAAAAACATTTTAGGAAAACAAATACTAAATAATAAATAATCTTTTCCGATTGCAAATAATCCTACATTTTTTCATTGTATTATTACACCATTAAAAAAAGAATAGGATAACAATTAAATGCAACTGCTGCCAAAGACTAGGCTACATTCAACTTTCTCGAAGCATAGCATCATCGGTCCCTTTGTGTGTACCTGCCCTAATGATAGGGTAGGCTCAATAACACTTTAGCGGATGTACCTGGTACACGATAATAACTAGACTATAAAACATAGAGCCAAAAAACTATACAAGGATTGATGTTTTTGTAGTTATTATCTTACTTTTTTTGCCGACTTTTTTTTCGAAAGTTATGTTATTATGTAGTTATTAGATTATTAAGTAATTATTAGATTATTAATAACACATTACGACCTCATTTAGGGATAATAACGAATTATAAAAATAATGTAAATCGAAGAAAACAGTCAATGACCATTAACTCTACCATGGACAATTCTGTGTTGTGGGCATGAAATATTTACTAAGAGTTTAGTTCAGATACCAGTGGTACCTGAACTAAAAATATTGACCAGTCAAAGTCATAAAAAACTGTAAAACTCTAAACCCCTTTTTACAACAGTCGAGTACAGTTATCTTTACCCTAAATTCAATGTACGCAATAGATATATTTTATTGTTTTATTGCCCTGATAACATGGCAATCGATTCTTCCACGAGATATATTTATATCGCCAAATAAAAATTACATTTTATGATCTGCTTTACTGAGAACAAAGTTATCTACCGGAAATATAAACACCTGTTTTTGGAAATTAACTGTTTCACTTTCGAAAATTATTTTAAACTACATCTATTCAAAAAATAATTATCGAGACGCCAGAATGTTCAACTCTTCCAAAGAATATAGGAAGCTCCTTCCACGTGATTCTTGCCTGTTGCATACTAACCTACAATAAAATTGAAGCATATTTGGCTTGATGACAATCTTAATAAATTGTATACAACAGGGAAATGTATCAAGTAACTGGTACCTAATGTACCTATTCTCGCTAACGCAATAACTTATGTTATTTCTGTGGTTTGGAACGCGAGTGTTAATGGTCGAAGGAGCTACAAAATTGGCTCATTACCACCTTCGGCTCAAACCGTCTTTGTTAGCCTTGGTTGTTGTTTGCGCAACATTTAGATTTATAAATAGGACTGTTTGAAGTTGGTTGAGGTTTACTTTACACAAGGAATTCGTTGCAGTACTCAAAGTAGACTATTTGGTTAGCACGGCTTGAACGCTAGCTCGACTTTTGAAGGTCAGTCAAATTGATTCCTTTTGCATCTTTCTTTTAGGAAAAACGAATGCTAAATATGTTAGTTTTCAAAAATTGAGTTTTTCAGGTATGTTTTTTTGTTTTGATCCTGTTTCGTTTGGTTTTCATAATAGAAAAACCCTCGTACAATCATAACTGCTTTCTTCGTTATTATTTTAATCATGCTCGTATAGACTACAATGATTTATAACTGGTCAGTGTACTCGAGTATGTTGGCAAGAGTACAAGACATTTCAAAAGTCAGCACTTGATTACCATTTTATCAATAAAATACCCGAGATAATTTTTGATGGAGAGAATAATATTTTTAGAAAAGTGCAAAAAATACAGTAATCTTAAACTTTATGTTAACGATTACCAAGAGACAAGAGGATTGACCAACTCCTCGATCAAAAAGTGTGTTTTTCACCAGTACAAAAATGGAGTGGTTCATTTCTAAGTAGGACTTCTATGTCCATGTTTGATTGCTCATTGCGGTGAACGGCCGCGGAGGCCTAATCAGATGAAACTTCGTGATCCCACTAGATCATAGATATAGATCAACTTTATGGAGACTCCAACGAAGCCTTCTAAGAAACAGACCATTTTGAACTTTAACTCGCGAAGCCAAGACATTTTTTCATTGCTTTGTAGATCACGATTGTACCGAATTTAGAACTCTAGGATATAAGAATAAGACGAATTTTAAATCAAGTTTGTAGATTAAGGAATGAGGTTTCACTATCTTCAAATCGTGAAGGACAGTTTTGAACTCTCACACTCAGACAATAAAGCTTATCTTGTTGTTCTTTTTTGGCAATTTACCGTTTATTCGTGCCTTTTTTGGAGAAATAGGATGAGACTTTGTGAAAACGTGACTTTCTAGCGAATAAAATAAAAAAATAGGTATGATGTCAAATGTGACATGCATGAGAAATGTTATGAAAATAGATAACCATCAGATACACTGTACCTGCATAATTACCTACCTGCATATTAAAGATTTTATATCAATTTATATTAGCTCTAATCCATATTAGTTATGCGTGTTTGGGAAAGTATTTTATTATTATTATTTAATTAGTTTCCAATGCATAGGTGAATATCAGCATCATCATCATTTTATATATCTCAAAATTATCATGCGCAAAAAGGTTTTCTTCGCAAAATTGTGACATTGCGCAGTTCCACTAAAAGCGCGCACTTTACCACTTCACCATGATAATTGAAAGTTTTAACTTCAAAACCAAATAATAAACTCCAACGTAAAAGCAATAATAAAGATACGAGAACGCACTAAAATGCGTATTCCATTAAAGGACAGTCATCAACAGAAGTGTAAGCGGTTAAATAAAATTAGTTTGGTTTCTTACATTTAAGTCAACATGATCCTGCAAATCATATCCAAAATAAATGCAAAGTAAAAATTATAAACAATAATTATATTAATGCAAAAGTCAAAAGTCAAAATATTTTATTCAATAAGATCATAAAAAAGACCACTTTGACATGTCACGTTCTTAAAACTAGGTGATTCTATTGCCTGTTTGTGCAAAAGCTGTACTTTTATAAAGTGTTTATAACCTTAATTGCTGACTGTACATTAATAACGGGAATACTCCGATATAACCACCGCTGTTCTCGGGACAGGCTGATCAAAAGGTAATTATTTCAAATTTTCAATGCTTGGTCTTTTAAAGAAAGAAAGAAAGAAGAAAGAAAGAAAAATATTTATTTACTACACTCATTAAACATACATTGACTTAAATATAAGGTAGGTAATTTTACATTTTATCGACGTTGAGTGACGCAAATTGGTCACCACTCAGCATTTGCTGCAGTAGCTCAAGGAGCTACTGAGCGCTGGTTTTCAGTGATTAAGTTTTCAGTTAAAATCTTCACAAAAAATGACATAAAATTAAAAGTTGTTTTTGTTCTAAAGGGTAAACCTACTGGTGTGCTCCGTCATATCATTTTATGTGAGCATAGATAAAACGGGTAAGTTGATCTAAGGGGTGGTAAGTTGACATTAAGAAGGCATTTCGTTGTGTTAATGTCATTGTTAACGTGCTATGCCATCTAAAAAGAGTTTACACTTTTATAAGGCTTTTGTCGGTAGCTAAGTATTACTGCGTTTGTCTTCAAGCTTGTTAGTAATGTATTTAGGTATGACGAGCTAGCGTTGTTCTCCTCACTGGCCTTTAAGGAATGTAATAATATATTATCATCTCATCTACAATAGGTAGAATAATTATCTAGTCATACAATCAATAAACACTAAAAATTTAAAAAGAAATCCAACATCAACTTTTAATTTATGACTATTTCGACATTAATTTAATCTTAAATGTCAGTAGAAGTATGAGTAATACAATGTTACATATTTTGTTTGATATACTCTTACTACTCTTGAAGGTATATCAACCCCTAAAAACGAAACCACAAAACCGTTTTTCCTCTTATACGTTATCATAATGAAACGAGTACAATCGCGTCGAAAAGGCAAAGATATGTCAGATGTGTTTGAGCAAAGCGATGCCGCGGATAAAGTGGCATTACCTGATACAAATCGGCACTTAAGGCCGATGCGATAATATAAATAAAAATAAACCGTACAGCAATATTCGTAATAAAGATACCGTATCGAGTTATCGAATGCCGGTAGTGCTATTGATATACGGCTAGTCTCAATAACCTATCTTTGGTTTTGCTTACTGTCGGTAGATATTTGTAAATTTTTGTATGGCACTAATATAGAATTACCCACAGATAGCAACTAAAGATAGTTTACTGAAACTTAGAGTTAATTCTTGAGGAGTAATCCGATCCGACTACCTACATGCAATCGGTCATTTTATATAGGTAGTGCAATAATTTTGCGGTGAAGCTTTTGATAATTAATGAATCATCGAATTTATAACGTTATTTAACAATAGAACAATAATGTTTATAATCCAAAACCTTTAAATTACTTTTATTAAAACCACAAGGGTGTGATTGGATCAGTTGCAGTGATTGAGAACGTCAATTTCGTCTACGGTATCTTAGATAGATAGATAGATCAACACTTTATTGCACACCACATTTACATTAAAACAAATTACAGATACACAGAACATTTAAAGCAAAGTACAATGGGCGGTCTTATCGCTATGAGCGATTTCTTCCAGACAATTAGGATGAACTGGAATTACAAGAAGGCAAAAAGGCGGTGTTCATAAAAAAAAATCTTAAATGATTTCTTAGTGTGCAATACTTTCCGCTATATTTACTCAGGAGTAGACTAGCCTCGGCATAGATACGGGATCGCAGGCGGCGTCTATTGACGCTGATAACACACCGCTTATCACTCACGTTTGACGCGCGCCCACGCCGACAACAACAACACGTAAACTATGTGTTTCTTTAAATAAATGGCTAATCAAGAATTTTATTTTTACTCCCACGAAAAGTAAAATTAAGAGTAAGAGCATTTAATGTTTTTGTATATAATTTGTATTTAAATCATCATTCATCATTTCCCAGCCCTTATCCCACACTAGGTGGGGTCGGCCCAACATGTCTTCTTCTTCCATTCATCTCTATCACTCGTCAACTCAGAATTCACTCCTCTCACATTCATGTCCTCTTTCACACAATCCATCCACTTCTTCCTCGGCCTTCCTCTACTTCTCTCTATAATTTGTATTTAAATATAGGGACATAAAGGCAAAAATGTTGACTGTAGCTTGTAGAAGAGAATAATGGTCTGAAAGTTTGAACATTTCAGTAATCAGTACCTACAAGAGCATTTATTTAAAGAAACACAGCTATACTTTTGAGTGAAAACAAGGATACAGACAGGGAAATGATGACTTTTAAGTGAAAACCAAACTGCTACTATTATTAGGTTTGTTGTTTTTACTTCATTTACTAATCGATCTTGGCTCTTTAACAATAATTAACTAGTTATTCACAAAAAATACTTTCCACAGTAACTTCATTCTAATTTTAAACTCTATTGAACGTCGCATAGTTTAATTAAAATAGCAGACAAGACACTTAGTTAAAGCTAAATGAACTGTCAACCGAGAATAGTTCCCATGTGAAATATGAACAGACAAACATACATTAACAATAAGATGAAACAAACTACAATACACCGTACCGACTCTACTTTTCACGCAAAAGAACCAGCAATTCAGTCATGGAATTATATTTGTCTGATTTATGAAAAGAGATGTTATTTAAGTTCAGTTTTCCAAGACCCATGAGAGGAATCAGCACAAAAGTCAATAAGATCAATAGCTCCCCGTTAAGGGTAGGTACCTACCTACATTACAAATCCCGAATCGGCTTCACAAACCATAAAATCTTTTCAAAATACCCCTCGTAAGTTTACTTCACCCTTCAACAGGGGTGTTCTGATGTATTATAGTGATACAAGTTTGGGGTAGTTTATACAATTAAAATATTGATTTCTGAGTGTTTTTAGGGTGATATACAAAGTAGCAAGTGGTTAAAATTGCAAGTTAAAACAGTTTCAAAATTATAGAGCAGTGTTTATTACTAATCTTGCGAGTAGCTTTAGGTTCATATTACCTCTATTACATAGATTTCTATCTTTTCAATAAACTTTTTCTTATTTATCATGTCAGATATTTGAAATACCATTTACCTATACCTAACTACAAAATTGTAGACCTAATTGGGTGAATTTGAAGAGAATTCTTACCGCTTCCTCAGCCTCCTTTTGATCCTTGTGCCCCAAAAGGTTCGGCATAGCAGTCCAGTTGTACCCCAAGTCCTGGCACAGAGGCAGCTTGATCCTCTCGCATTTCCCACCTTCAGCCTCCTCCTGTTCCGCCGCCACCAGCAGGGCTCCGAGCAAAACAACGCACAAAATCCGAGACATTGTTAATAAATCACCAATTAACAATCACAGTTGTACAATATGTCATATTCAATCCAAAATCACAATTTCACAGTCGGTAGACACAGAAGAATCGTAATCATAATTTTAAAGTTTAGCGAAATGAGCGCGCGGCCTCACCCCGCGACGCTTCGGAGTAGACTGATTTGAATTTCGAATTCGAACTCGGCGCGGTGCGGCTTCGTCTCTCAAAGGCAAAGGAACGAAACCGGTCTGCCGATGCCGGTGCGTTCAGAAACTTGCATGTGTTCCGTTCCGATAAAAGGTCTCAACGCATGAACAGGGCATTAAGAAAAGAAAAAAACAAAAAAGGGCCTAATTCGTGTACGGCTCACTGCAATCAGTGGGAGTAATTTAATCCATCTCTCTCTAGTCTGGATGTCAGAGAGAGATGTGCAGAACTGCAGAACAATGAAGAACGTATAAAATTAAGTGCATCTGCCCATGGCTGGATTTTATTTTACGAAATTGCTGCAATAAAAGTGTTGGGTAATTGAGAGGTTCGGAGGTTTTATTACTATGTATTACAAGAGCATCCTCTCTGAACATCATTTGGACGTAACTTACCGTCTACTAGGTATCATCATTTCATTCCCATAAAAACATTTTAAGTTCGGTTATTGCGATTCAATTGTTACATAGAAATGTTTATCACGAATTTACTTTGTGACAAACATTTATAACAATTAATTATCATTTACAGACTTTCTAATGTTTTCTTACCCTATTTTATATATTTTTGTAAATTAATTAAGGTTATTGATGTTATTTTCATCGACATATTATGGTAATACGAGTAACAATTGCGAAAAATCTCGCAGATCATATTTTGTAGAGTCCAGTTTTAGTAGAGTTTTCTTCCAATTTCCAAAGGAGATTATCAATTCGATACACAATATTGTATCACTCATGCATGGTAGACAGTACCGTGTTGGTCATTACCCGTCTCGGCTACAGCCTACAGGGCGGCCGAGGGCACGACACATCATCAGCATCGGCACCGCAACCGATACCACAGATACAACCTTTTCCTCGCTTTATCTCATCCATCCCAAACAGAATACACAATTAGGTCCCTTCATTACATCACTCAAATAACACCTTTGATATACCAACCCTCACCATCCCATCTTCAGCTCTATCTCCTAAAACATACAGATGAAAATAAAGGAGCAAGGTATTAATGTTGTGCTGAAGTGAGTTAAGCTGAGCTCTCATTGTGAGAGGAAAGCTTTGATATTGAAAGGGAGGTAGGGGTCTGGTTGGGCTGGTAGCGGGTGCATGGTGCCGGCGTGCGAGAGGGACGGCAAGACGTCAAAGGCGCCGCTGCACGGTGCGCGTACGCAGCCGGACGCCGAAGGAATGCCTAATTAAGGACGCATGCGTGGACTGTGGGGTGAGGAGTTCAGGCAGAGATGCAGCGAGTAGCGGGTTCAAGTCTTTAAGAAATAAATTAAAATTTTGTGATATAAAGTAGCTATGCCATGATGGATGCCTTAAGGTTGCATACATAGGGACCTACGTTTAAACTAATGACCATAAACAATATTAAGTTAACAATTTCAACAGGAGTATGTATATGTAGGCATAACACTATTCGCAATTGGAACGTCAATGAATGGTTATCAGAACGCTGAAGATAATTTACACTTACGAGCACAGCGCAACTTTAATAAAGTATCTAAATAAAATAGCAAACAAAAACAATAACCATAATCATATCTAATAATAACGTATTGGACTAAAAGTTAACAAACTATGTAAACAAAGCTCTAGATTTTTTTTCATTTAGGCTTCTTTGAACATCTTCAAATCATATTTAAAAATATTATCGGGACTTAATCGCGTATTGAAATCATTTTATTTGCCTTGACGTTTCTTTTAAGTCCCGATAATATTTATAAATATAATTCCAAGTCGCAATGGTTCAAACATTTTCAAATCTGTCTTAATATTTTTAAAGCTAGAAAGTTGTCGCAAAATCTAACCTCCTACAGTCGCACCGCGCCCAACACACTGTGGAATCGTAATTAAAATGTCAGATATGGCGCACATCGACCGCCGCCGGCGCACATCAACCAACGCTTATCAATCGCTACTCCACGGAATATACGTGCAGTGACAATAAAACTAATTAAAAAGAAATATAACTAATTAAATCCTCGCAGAAATAATGGCTTTACTATATCTGAGTTAGATCTGAAAAAAGCTTGCGAAGAGTCATCAATAAAATTTAAAAAGAAATGTAACTACATAATTAAATCATCGCATAAACACTGACCATATCTGAGTTAAAACAAAAGCTTGCTATTTTATTAATGTTATTGCTAGAAAGTCATAAAAGTAAAGTCATTATGTAAAAATTCGAATTCTATTGAGTATTTCCTACGTTCTTAATTAGATATTCACTCAATTATGGTAAGTTTGCATCTCAGATGTAAAAAAAGTAATGTGTGTTTGAAATTAGTAATATTAAGATCTCAGTACATAACACAAGGAAGCAATTAAATGAATTATGAATTACGGAAACAAAAGAACAAAGATATCAAAATAATAAAAATAAATAAATATCCTTGTTATTTTTACGATTAAAACGAGCTCGTTTATGTCTTTTGTATGGTTCATTGTGCGTGAGCTTAAAATTGCAAAAAATCTTTTATTATCTATACTATCCTATTTAATTAATACCTATCTTATTTTACAATGTATAACCAATTTATTACCTACATATTATTTTTTGTAAAAAAATTATTGAGGTCAGTTATAAAGGGAAACGAATGAATCAATGTAAACTTTTCTTGTTTAATGAACTGACTAATAATAATTTGTACAATCGGCAATCTTATCGGTTAGAAGTGATGTGTGATTTATTAACAGTATTTCTTAAAAAATACAGTCGAGTCTCGTCCCTCATCCTTCTGTTTTGAAGACGGTTAAAAAGTGCAAATGTTAAAATTAAACGATTTTTTTTTATAGAAATAGGTTAGATACTGTACTAACATACATAGCTACACAACTCTGGCATTCGAAAACAGGCTGTAACCAATAAAGAACAATTCATATTTCATAGGTACGTTCGTCTGACAATGCGCTATAATATCGCGGTATTGCCGACATGCGCCCGCGCAGTGAACGACACCGCGGTCGCTTTGTGCGTCAGCTCGATGTAGGACATCCATATTCATTGATTCATTGCCTATTGGCAGTGGCGGATTTACCAATAGGCTGAGTAGGCTGGAGCCTAGGGCGGCGGATTTCAGGGGGCGGCGGATTTGGTCACAGTTTTTTTTATCTTACAGAAATAAACAGATTAGGTACAAAAAAATATTTTTCAGTCATGCACAGTAGGTGTACCTACCTACTGAACACTCTTACGTAGTCTGTATAAAATAGCTGCCCTGCTTGCGATATCATTCGCGTAGACTTTACAAATAGACACTTTTTATGATGTCAAGTTTATTATTTGAACAAAATAATCAAAATCAAACCTTCCATAACTTATTTGTCTAAAAAATTTCGGCTCGCTTCGCTCGCACGATAACTTCTTCGGTCATGATGTCACACTACAAACAACTAGGTACTTTAGTTTTTTTTTTTATTTTTCATTATTTGAACAAAAATTCAAAATCAAACCTTCCATGACTAATTTGTTTTAAAAATTTGGGCTCGCTTCGCTCGCACGATAATTTATTATATCGTCTAAAGTAAACACCTGTTTCAGCCTTTTATTTGAGCACAATAAGCGAAATCAAACCTTCCATGACTTATTTATCTTAAAAATTTCGGCTGTCTTCGCTCGCACGATAACTTCTTCGGTCTTCTAAAGTGAACACCAGTGTCAACCTTTTATTTAAGCACAATAAGCAAAATCAAACCTTCCATGACCTATTTGTATTAAAAATTTCGGCTCGCTTCGCTCGCATGATGACTTTTTATATCTTCTAAGGTGAAAACCAGTGTCAGCCTTTTATTTGAACACAATAAGCAAAATCAAACCTTCCATGACTTATTTGTCTTAAAAATTTCGGCTCGCTACGCTCGCACGATAAATTCTTAAGTTTTCTAAATTGAACACCAGTGTCAACCTTTTCTTTAAACACAATAAGCAAAATCAAACCTTTCATGGCTTATTTTTATTAAAAATTTCGGCTCGCTTCGCTCGCATGATGACTTTTTATATCTTTTATGGTGAAAACCAGTGCCAGCCTTTTATTTGAACACAATAAGCAAAATCAAACCTTCCGTGACTTATTTGTCTTAAAAATTTCGGCTCGCTTCGCTCGCACTGTTTTATATATAATTTTGCCTGGAAATTGAATTGTATCAGAACATGGAATAGGTTGAATGTAAATAAATGATTGTGAACTAATATAGCGTACCTACCTTTCGAATTTAAAAGGTCAGTAGGAGCGGCAAAAATGGAATAGCCTACAGGCGGCAAATTTGTAAATCCGCCACTGCCTATTGGTGCAATATTCAGGTATTCGCTGGCTCGTTTCGCATTCAAACAATGTGTGATAGTGTTAAAAGAATATTTTAGTATGGCTTATATAAAAATATATTTGCAATTTTCATATACCTACCTACGTATATACTTATTTGTATATTTAGTATTCGGTCCTAATAATCTCAGTTCTATATTGTCATCGGTAGCAGTGTTCTCTCTCATGTGATCATTTCTTTTAAATAAGATGGTTTCTTTGATTAATATGATCTATAATACCTACTGAAAACGTCAAATCAAAAGTTATTTATCCAGTTGAACCGCTAAACTTAAAACTAGTTGACTCTAGTTCCTTTGCGTCCAAGAATCATCAATCGTCAATGCAATATAAGTAATACGCTTCGCCAAATTCAACCTCAATAATTACGAGGTCTAATTTCCTAGTGATACACAAGCATTAGTCCTCGGAGAGTCGGCGACCAAAAAGTCGCAATTACCGGCGAGTCGCGGGTCGCAGACGCAATTAAATAAATTTGCCATCAACGGCAAAAACGACTGCGGTCGTTGAGTGACGCGGTGACCATGCTTTGCGATATAAGTGGAGGTTCTAAGATTGATGTTTAGTTAGGTTGACTGTGTTTAACAACGCTTGTCTGAATTCAATTTACTGAAGCATCACACATCACATCTATACGATAATCAGTAAAGTTTTATTTCTTAAACTTTCGCGATCACAATTCATCACTTTTGAACTATGTACCTCAACACAGGGTTTTATCGCGTCAGTCTGCCTGTGATCACGACTATTGTAACATAGTCGAAATGTCGGGAATAAATAAGGTAATTAACGCGATAAAAACCTGTGTTTACGTCATATTTCAACAGTAAATTGTTATCTGAAATTGAATAAAACTTGATTGATTCTGATTCCCAAATTACCTTCTCTATAGACTAAAATCAAATGGTCAAATATTAGGTTATAACCAAATATTATATATGAAAGAAAAGAGGATTTCAAATAAAGATTTTTGTGAATGAAAATGGTAGGTGTATGGTATCAATCTAATGGCAAAAAATCTGTCAGACAAAGTAGACAAGAAATCAGTGATAAACTTAACTTTACTACATATACTAGCATACCAGATAACCAGAAATGATGGTGCACCTACA